>CM042178.1:55572990-55684654 GCA_023376005.1 Doryteuthis pealeii | reverse complement strand
CCTAGACACGGGAATACACAGGTTACTAGCTAGTACATATAATTTTAAAAGAAACCATCATTGTTATATTTAAGGATCAGAAAATCATGTATGTCAAATTCAATTGTTTTATTGGTATTAATAATTTTTGTAGAGTTTTAAATTCAAAATATATGATACCCTAACAGGTACTACCACTCCGAAGAAGGTTGGATCTGGGAGTAATGACAATGAAGAGGTACTCCACACTCCCCAGAGCACCAGAACTAGAACCTCACCACTAGATGCTGTTTTACGTCATACTCAGGACATGAGTCCATTAGAGTGTTGTAATTTTTTTTTTTTTGTCAGTGTATGTAATACCATAGAAAATTTGAGTATATCATTACATTTCTGTATTAGTATATTTACGGTTACTTCATAATTTGATTTTTTTAAAAATTTATCTGGTGGTCTGTAGGGGGTCTTGCCTCTGTGTGTTTGTGTGTACATAGGTATATATATATGTATGTATACTTTATTTATACTAGAAAAATAAAAAACACCCTCCGGGCGATGTAAAAATAGATATTTGAAACATATTGCTCGAGGGGTGGGAGTTAAAATTTCAATGTCAGCGAGTTTGTATCCTAAGTAAGTAAAATCATCAAATTCATTAAAAAAATAAAAAAATAAAACAATTTGAAACATAGATTTTAAATATGTATTAAAATAAAACAAACTATATATAGATATATAATACCAGTCATGTATTTATTAAAACTTGTTTAAAAAAAGCAATGAGGACTGTCTAATGTTGCATGTTCAAATTTTGAGTGTATTTATTCTATGTTATGACGATTTTGGGTAATGTGACGTAAGCAGTGACGTAGTTTTTGTTACAGACAAAAACCGGAAGCGAATCTCCATTATTAATTTTGGTTGAATCCTATCATGGAAATATTTGTGAAGATAGTGTAGAAATAGAATCAAGCCTTCATGAGTCACCAAGTTCGATTGACCCTGGGTCTATACTCTCCGAGATTAGATCTACATTTTCTCTATCACTGATATCTATTCATTTATTTATTTTGCCTCCTAGAGCATCTCCCCTCCCACTTTTCCATCTTCTTACATCAACCTTTCATAAAACAAAAAACCTTGCACAGAATATATACACTGTTAATATTATATCTACATATAGATCAAATTTTGGGAAGTAATTCATTCAATAGTTTCCCAAAATGACCTTTTAAATTCTTGATAAAAGCAAAAATTTATTTCCAGATTTTTTTTTCCCCATAAATATAAACTCTGCAATGTTTGGAATTGGTTTATAGTGAAAATTAGTTTAATCTCATAAAAATATTTGATTTGAGGCTATTCAAAATGGTGGTAAATGAATAACTGTTAAACAAACCAAATCAAAATTTGGTCTCATTTTATTTTATTTTTTCCTCTCCTATTTCTCTCTTTCTCTCTCTCTCATGTATTTCTATCTCTTCTTTTCTATTTCTGTCTCTGTCTCTCTCTTCTCTTCTATTTCTCTCTCTCTTCTTCTTTTTCTTCTCTCTCTCTTCTTCTCTCACTCTTCTCTCTCTTCTTCTTCTTCTCTTTCTCTTCTCTCTCCTCTCTCTCTTCTTCTCTCTCTCTCTCTTCTCTCTCACCCTTCTTCTTCTTCTCTCTCTCTCTCTCTCTTCTTCTTCTTCTCTCTCTCTCTGCTTCTTCTTATTTCTCTCTCTCTCTTCTTCTTCTTTCTCTCTCTCTCTCTCTTCTTCTTTCTCTCTCTCTCCTTCTATTTCCTTCTCTCCCTCTCTCTCCTCTCTCTCTCTCTTCTATTTCTCTTTCTTCCTCTATTTTTCTCTCTCTCTCTCTCTCTTTTATTCTATTTCTCTTCCTCTATTTCTCTTCTATTTATCTATTTTTCTTGTCTCCCTCTCTCCTCTTTATATCTCTCTCTCCCTCTCTCTCTCTCTCTCTGTCTGTCATCCAATTATGACCAAGTCATGCTAAAAATACTGGTCCCCGCTAGATTACCAAATTTAACAAGCAATGAGCCCGTTCAATGCTCAATTGGGTGACCACTTAAGCAACTGCAGGTACTGTTAGCAATTGCATCATTGGTTTATCAAAAATTACTTAATTTGGAATGAAATAACCCAAAAAGGTTTGGTATGCTGTAAAACAATATGCTCTATTATAATCAAACGTTTACGGATGAATCTAATTTCAGCATTAATTAACCCATAAGGAGTTGATGAGCCATTAAAAAAAATGAACAAAACCTCTATTTACTCAAGATAAAGGATTTTCTTACCTGGTTCATTAGATAGTAAAGTGCTGGTATTAATTAACTCATAAGGAGTTGATGTGCCATTAAACAAATAAACCAAACCTCTATTTACTGGAGATACCAGGTTTTCTAACCTTATTCAATAGATAGTAAAGTGCTGGTATTAACCCATAAGCAGTTAATGTGCCATTAATCAAATAAACCAAATCTTTATTTACTAACAATAAAAGATTTTCTTACCTAGTTCCTTAGTGCTGGTATTAATTAACCCATAAGGACTTGATGTGCCATTAAACAAATAAACAAAATCTCTACTAGCGATAAATGATTTTCTTATCTGGTTTATAAGATAGTAAAATGCTGGTATTAACTAACCCATGAGGAGTTGATGTGCCATTAAACAAATAAACAAAATCTCTACTAGCGATAAATGATGTTCATACCTGGTTCATAAGGTAGTATAATGCTGGTATTAATTAACCCATAAGGAGTTGATATGCCATCAAAAAAATAAACGAGACCTCTATTTACTAGCAATAAATGATTTTCTTAGCTGGTTCATAAGGTAGTATAATGCTGGTATTAATTAACCCATAAGGAGTTGATGTGCCCTTAAACAAACAATTGTCTATTTACAAGAGATATATCACTTTCTTACTAAGGTAATAATGAGATAGTATAATGCTCGAATTAATTAGCCCATAAGGAGTTGATGTGCCTTTAAAAAAATAAATTATCTTCATTTACTGGAGATAAATGACTTTCTCGCCTAGTTAATAAGATAGTAAAATGCTGGTATTAATTAAACCCATAAGGAGTTGATTGTGCCTTTAAAAAATAAATTATCTTCTATTTAACTGGAGATAAATGACTTTCTCGCCTAGTTAATAAGATAGTAAAAATGCTGGTATTAATTAACCCATAAGGAGTTGATGTGCCTTTAAAAAATAAATTATCTTCTATTTACTGGAGATAAATGACTTTCTTGCCTAGTTAATAAGATAGCAAAATACTGGTATTAATTAACCCATAAGGAGTTGAAGTGCCATTAAACAAACAATTCTCTATTTACAAGAGATATATGACTTTCTTACTAAGGTAATAATGAGATAGTATAATGCTCGAATTAATTAACCCATAAGGAGTTGATGTGCCATTAAACAAATGAATGAAGCCTCTACTAGCGATAAATGATTTTCTTAGTTGGTTCATAAGGTAGTATAATGCTGGTATTAATTAACCCATAAGGAGTTGATGTGCCATTAAACAAACAATTCTCTATTTACAAGAGATATATCACTTTCTTACTAAGGTAATAATAAGATAGTATAATGCTCAAATTAATTAACCCATAAGGAGTTGATGTGCCATTAAATAAATAAATAAATAAAACCTCACCTAGCGATAAATGATTTTCTTACCTGGTTCATAAGGCATTATAATGCTGGTATTAATTAACCTATAAGGAGTTGATGTGCCATTAAAAAAATTAAAACCAGACCTCTATTTACTAGCAATATATGATTTTCTTACCTGGTTCATAAGGTAGTATAATGCTGGTATTAATTAACCCATAAGGAGTTGATATGCCATCAAAAAAATAAACGAGACCTCTATTTACTAGCAATGAATGATTTTCTTAGCTGGTTCATAAGGTAGTATAATGCTGGTATTAATTAACCATAAGGAGTTGATGTGCCCTTAACAAACAATTGTCTATTTACAAGAGATATATCACTTTCTTACTAAGGTAATAATAAGATAGTATAATGCTCGAATTAATTTAACCCATAAGGAGTTGATGTGCCTTTAAAAAAATAAATTATCTTCTATTTACTGGAGATAAATGACTTTTCCGCCTAGTTAATAAGATAGTAAAATGCTGGTATTAATTAACCCATAAGGAGTTGATGTACCTTTAAAAAAATAAATTATCTTCTATTTACTGGAGATAAATGACTTTCTCGCCTAGTTAATAAGATAGCAAAATACTGGTATTAATTAACCCATAAGGAGTTGAAGTGCCATTAAACAAATAAATAAAACCTCTACTAGCGATAAATGATGTTCTTACCTGGTTCATAAGATAGTAAAATTCTGGTATTAATTAACCCATAAGGAGTTGATGTGCCATTAAACAAACCATTCTCTATTTACAAGAGATATATGACTTTCTTACTAAGGTAATAATGAGATAGTATAATGCTCAAATTAATTAACCCATAAGGAGTTGATGTGCCATTAAACAAACAATTCTTTATTTACAAGAGATATGACTTTCTTACTAAGGTAATAATAAGATAGTGTAATGCTCAAATTAATTAACCCATAAGGAGTTGATGTGCCATTAAACAAATAAGTAGAACCTCTACTAGCAATAAATGATTTTCTTACCTGGTTCATAAGGTATTATAATGCTGGTATTAATTAACCCATAAGGAGTTGATGTGCCATTAAAAAAATAAACCAGACCTCTATTTACTAGCAATAAATGATTTTCTCACCTGGTTCATAAGGTAGTATAATGCCGGTATTAATTAACCCATAAGGAGTTGATGTGCCATTAAAAAAATAAACCAGACCTCTATTTACTAGCAATAAATGATTTTCTTACCTGGTTCATAAGGTAGTATAATGCTGGTATTAATTAACCCATAAGGAATTGATGTGCCATTAAAAAAATAGACCAGACCTATATTTACTAGCGATAAATGATTTTCTTACCTTGTAAATAAGATAGTAAAATTCTGGTATTAATTAACCCATAAGGAGTTGAAGTGCCATTAAACAAATTAACCAGACATATATTTACTAGAAATAAATGATTTTCGAATCTAGTTCATTAGATAGTAAAGTGCTGGTATTAATTAATCCATAAGGAGTTGATGTGCCATTAAACATATAAACAATCATCTATTTACTTGAGGTAAATGACTTTCTCACCTTGTTAATGAGATAGTAAAATACTGGTATTAATTAACCCATAAGGAGTTGATGTGCCATTAAAAAAATAAACCAGAACCTCTATTTACTAGCAATAAATGATTTTCTTACCTGGTTTGTAAGATAGTGAAGTGTCGTATTATATATTGGTGACACATCTAAAGATTGGGTGTGAGATTTCAAGATGAGAAAAAAAAAATAAACAAAATAATAAAAATAGTGTACTTTGTTACTTACGTGGCAGAGGAGCCAGGAGGTGATGTACTGTCACGTTTCCGACACTGGGAGGGATACGTCTCGGAGATACGTGACTCAGGCCTGGAAAGATACAATTTTCTTTTTTATTCAAGGAATGCAAATTCAATATCCAATACAAAGGGGAAAAAAAAAGAAAAAAAGTTATTTTGATGATAAATTAGTTTTTAAAAAAAAAACATAAACTACAACAAAACAAAACACATATACTGTACTGATAAAGTTTATTTAGACTATGGCACTCCATCACTGGTTTCGTTAATTACTGTGTATGCTCACATGAGCATAAAATTTTGACGGACTTATTTCAGGGCAAGGAATTGGGATCCACCCAGATCTTTTTTAAGCCTAAATCAAAGAACGCCCAATACTTGGGTAATAATGTCAAAGGTCAAGGAGTAAACCTTGCTTTCAAATATGATTTCCATAAATGAATGATTTTGGGACCATAACTGAATGGGAGACCAATATAAAAGATTGACTTATATATACTAGCAAATATATGCACCCTCCGGGTGCAAGTATTTTAGTTAAATTTTATAATAAGATATCATATTAAATTAGAAAGGCTAATGAAACTGAATAAGAATGTAGATAAAAAGATTTTGAACAGAGGGGGTATGATTGAAAAATAGAACAACTTTGAAACTAACTCTTCCATCATTTTCCGTTACTCCCGTCTTTCATTGGTAAATTTTCCTAATTAAAATGTTTAGCTAAAATAGGAAGTAAAGAATAATATTACAGTTATTTCTTCTTGTTAAGGGATTTCTTTTAAGATTTATTGAAGAGATTTTTGCTCATATTCAATAAGATAAAACCAAACAATTAGAAATCAATAATACTAAGCATATATTTATCAAAATCAATTTTTTAAGATCAATATGCAAATTAGCCTTCCCATTCACAGTGTAAACCTCTATTTTGTTGTATATATAAATACAATTGCATGTTATTAGTATGTAGATATGGTCAACAGTGTAAGTAATGTAAAACTATTTTATTAATAATTGATGTTTAAATAAAAATAAAATCATGGAGAATATGATGTAAATAACGAAAGGAATTGTGACTTCTATAGTAATATAGTTTCGGTTACAGACAGACAAACCCACAATCTCCATTATAATAAGATGTATATATCTATATTAGCATTGAGCACCTTCATATGCTAATACTTTTCACATTCATTCTCCATTCATTATATATATATACATACATATATATATATATATATTTAGCAACCCCTCTCCATGAGTAGGATGTGACACAATACACCAGATTGATGTATATAGGGTTATATAGAAGGCACTCATTCCGTTTTTATTATAAAGAAAAAAAGGGAAGAAAAAAGACATGCTACACAGAAACAAATATAATAAGGAATGCAAATTCAATATCCAAGACAAGTAAAAAAAAAAAAAAGAAAAAATGATTTTGATGATAAATTGTTAAAAAAAAACAAACTTAAAAAAACAACAAAAAACACATATACTGTACTGATAAATTTTATTTAAACAATGACACTCCATCACTGGTTTTGTTAATTACTGCATACGCTCACATGAGCATAAAGATTTTGAGGGACTTATTTCAGGGCAAGGAATTGGGATCCACCTAGATATTTTTTTAACCCTAAATGAAAGAAAGACCAATACTTGGGTAATGATATTGTGAGGTCGAAGGGCAAGGAGTAAACTTTGCTTTGAAATATGAATTCCATAACTGAATGATTTTGGGACCCTAACTTAATGGGAGACCAATACACAAGATTGACTTATATAGGGTTATTATAAGGGAAAAAGGGAAGAAAAAAGACATGCTACACATCAATGTTAGATTAATTTATATATATGTATATATATATGGGAGTAAATATGGAAAATAAATCCGACAATATAAAGAAAATTTGAAAAAAATACATCCTGATGAAGGTTCAATGAAACCGAAATGTTTTAAACATCGATAATTAAATTCATCCCATTTTCGGAACACCTGTTTTTTCAAATTTTCTTTATATATATATATATATATATATATATGGGAGTAAAATATGGAAATAAATCTGACAATATATATGAATTTTCTATTATATTGTCCTGAAGAAGGTTTTACATAAACCGAAATGCTAAAGCATCAACATAAACATCATAATAAATTTGTCTTTTTTGGAACACTTTTTTTTCCAATTTATCTATATGTATGTATATATATATATATATATATATAATCTCTAAACTCACCCATACATTCTGAAAATAATCATCAGTATCATATGGCTGAACAAAAAAACAAAAAACGAAACAAGCATAGAATTTTGAAGAATTTATTTCAGGGCTAGAAACTGGGATCCACCCAGAATTTTTTTTACCCTAAATCAACAAACGACCACGCCTGTCGACTAGGGCTGTAGAAAACGCCAACTGCACCTCTGTAGAGGGATAATAACCACCCCAATGGGACGACCTGTTGGCTATGGGTGGGTGACCCATAATGCTTAAGGATGAAATTGGATGAAAGAAAGTTCCAAAATCGGCTTACCATAATGATGGTTTGTTTGGTTTGTTTTGTTTTATGGCATATCAACCTCAGTGGGTCATTTAATGCCGATAAAGTTTTGAAATAAATCAATTCTTAATGGATAAAACATTTTTTTTATAAATACATTTTTTCTATCTAACCCATAGATGGGACCCTAACAGGTACTACCACTCCGGGTCAGAGTGGACCAGGGAGCAATGGTGATGAAAGGGTGCTCCACATTCCCCAAACCTCCAAAACTGGAACCTCACCATCAGATAGAGTTTAACGTCATTCCCAGGACATGTAGACCCGCAGCCACCGCCTTCTAGCACCTATATGATAAAAAGGGGTTGGGGCTTGCCATAAAGGCAATAGGGTTGGGAAAATCATATAGGTGCTAGGGCTTGACATGACCAGATTGATCGGAGGGGGCCTCTCCAACCGCTCGTCTAGCCCAAGATAGGGCCAAAGTGGAGTATTGCATGTCATGAACTGCTCATCCACCTGCGCTCTATCCTTAAGCATCACGGGTCACCACCTACGACCAACAGGTGGCCCCATTGGGGGAGTCTTACCCCTCTGCAGAGGTGCAGTCGGTGCATTCTTATGACTCAGCCGACAGGGCGGCTACCATAATAAGTATACACAGGTAATTTAGCTAGTAGATATAATTTTAAAAGAAACCATCAAGTTAGATTAATGATCTAGGCTAAAATTCTGAATAATTTCACAAATTTCTCAAAAGCTCCAGACTATGTGCCTCACCACCTAATTCAATTTAGTGTCATACCCTAGACACGGCAATACACAGGTACTTTAGCTAGTACATATAATTTTAAAAGAAACTATCATGTTATATTAAGGATCTAGGCTAAAATTCTTGGAGGAAAATATAAAATTTTGAATAATTTGTCTGTTGGTATCGGCAGTATTTTAGCAATGGGGATGAATGAAAGTTCCAAAATCGACCTACACTAACCAGTATACACAGGCACCTTAGCTAGTAAATATAAATTCAAAATAAACCATCAAGTTAGATTAATGATCTGGTCTAAAATTCTTGGAATAAAATATAAAATTCTGAATAATTTCGTCTTTTGGTATCACCAATATTTTAGCAATGGGGATGAAAGAAAACCTATTGTTCATTCAAAGTAAGTAATTCCACATTAGAGTTCCAAAATCGACCTACCCTAATGAGCATACACAGGTACCTTAGCTAGTAAATATAAATTCAAAAGAAACCATCAACTTAGATTAATGATCTGGTCTAAAATTCTAGGGGGAGAATATAAAATCCTGAATAATTTCGTCTTTTGGTATCAGCAGTATTTTAGCAATGGGGATGAAAGAAAACCTATTGTTTATTCAAAGGAAGTAATTCTACATTAAATATCCTGGTGTCTTGAGAATGGTAAAGGGTTCGTCACGCGTTGAACACTTGATGGATTACTCTGAGTTAATACCGAGTTAAGTTAATTAACAACTGTCCAAGACATTCTTGATCAGAGACCATTTATCTTATATCTCGATTCTAGGAAGAAGACCCTTCCTTCTGTTCGGCATACATTAGTTGTTGTTAGTTGGGTTTTATGGAATGTCAACCCCTATTGGGTCATTTTATGCCAAAGACATTTTTGTTTCATTTATTCTTGATGGGTACTCAAATTTTTTTTAAACACATTTTTTTAGAATTCATTTTGTTATATTTAACCCATAGATGGGACCCTAACAGGTACTACCACTCGAATAATTCATCTTATACTTCACATCTGGGAAGAAGACCCTTCCTTTATTGGGCATAGATTAGTTGTTGTAGGTTGGGTTTTATGGCATGTTAACCCATTGGGTCTGTAGAATAAATATACTAAGTACCATCGAATTGGTAAGACAAGGCAACAAGGAGCCGTAACTTAATATGGATCTTACCTTGTTGCAATCCTACTGCAGAATGCCAGAGTATTTATGAAACCTCATAACATCATAGAAACCAAGCAGCCAATCAGGACCCAAGGAATGGATCCCCCAAATACAGGAATGGACTATTCTTGAGTTCAATAAGTGCCAGCTGTTTTGGGCACCAGATTAGTAGTGCTTTGTTGTTGTTGTTCAATACAGAGTTAAGTTAATTAACAACTGTACAAGATATTCTTGATCAGAGACCATCTATCTTATATCTTGAATCTGGGAAGATGACCCTTCCTTTTGATGGGCATAAATTAGTTGTTGTTGGTTGAGTTTTATGGCATGTCAACCTCTATCGGGTCATTTTATGCTGAAGACCTTTTGTTCTGTCCATTCCTGATGGGTACTCAATTTTTTTTAGAACATATTTTGTTCTGTTCAATCCGTAGATGGGATATTAACAGGCACTAACATTCCAGGTCAGATTGGACCTAGAAGTAATAGTGATGAAGGGTTACTCCACATTCCCCAAACCAAATTATTCATTTATTTTCCCATTAAACTAATCCTAAACCCTAACCCTAAACTCCCCTAGTTAAAATTAACAGTGTAGAAGTTATCCTCCAGATATAGAAACAATATGATACTCACCATCGCTACTGAGTTCATCTGGGGTGCCATATGTATGGAATAGTTTTCGACAAATGGACATTAACTTAGGAGTGGTGGCATGACCTGGTTTTAAATGGTACAAAATAAGCCAGCCCGTGAGTCTATCAGCGCAGGCGAGGTATGCAACGTGTCTGACATGGAATAGGTCCATCACTATTTGTTGGAAAGGCCATTCCAGGGATGGGGTTATGATGATTGGTTTTCGTGGATGACTTGGGGCAATGCTTATACAGACTGAGCAATTTGCTCTGAAGTTTCGTACGTTACTGAATTGATTGCAGGGTATGGTGGTATTGTCATGGGTTTGGGAAAGCATTGGGGTAATATACCCACATCAATGCAGGCTGTCTTGCTGAAATATATCACCTGTATTTTTTTGCAAATGTACAGTGCCTGTTTTGTGGTCCTTGCCCCAATCGTGAATTTGACGGGCAGCCAACCTTCTACAAACAGTTTTATCACAAAATTTGTGGATTCTGTTTTTTCTAGGACACCCTAATTTACTAAACAAAAGTTCATAAAAGTTGCTTACATTACCT
The DNA here is from genome assembly GCA_023376005.1 of Doryteuthis pealeii. Classification (NCBI taxonomy): domain Eukaryota; kingdom Metazoa; phylum Mollusca; class Cephalopoda; order Myopsida; family Loliginidae; genus Doryteuthis; species Doryteuthis pealeii. Next base: position 55,673,566 of record CM042178.1, on the reverse strand, counting down.
GCTATTGCTTAAATATAATGTATTGAACAGTCTTTTTAATTTCTCTACACTCACAGAGAAACTAAAAGTATATAAGGAGTAGTTAATCAAGATATATATAGAAAGGAAGTAAGTGACTGGCAGAATGTGAAGTAAAAGACAGGTCAGATTTTGACTTCATTGAAAATTTTAGCATGCATTTTGTGCCACTAAACTAAATATCTTTAAAAATTCTCTGGGTGTATTTATTTTTGTGTGGCAAACTCACTCTTTTCCTGATCACAATTATCTAGCCAGAGTTCAATGGGTGGCATAATGGATCACATTTTTTCAAGTATATATATATATATATATATATATATATATACAAACTTAAATACTTACTTTGTAATTTGTCACCAAATTGACAGCAAATAATTTTTTTTTCTTTAGAAAAAGTATTTATCTTAAAAAATTTAACAATGTGTCTCTTAGAATTTGATGATACTATTGACTATGTATTTATTTTTGCTGATCACAATTATCTAACCAGAGCTCAATGGGTGGCATAATGGATCACATTTTTTCAAGTATATATATATATATATATATATATATATATATATATATACACATATATATAACCACAAACTTAAATACTTACTTCGTAATTGTCACCAAATTGACTGCAAATAATTTTTTTTTCTTCTTTAGAAAAAGTATTTATCTTAAAAAATTTAACTATGTGTCTCTTAGAATTTGATGATACGTTGACTATTTTTTATTTATTTTAATGTTTATTTTTGGCGGTAGGTGGAGGGCGTATTATTTCGTAAAATCCTTTTATAAAATAAAAATCACCTTTGAACTGTAATTTTAATGTACCATTATCTGATTTGTGTAATTCAGTCAAAGTTTTTTTTTTTTATCGACAATTCTATTTCGTTGGTAATTTATTTAGTTATCAGTGAAATAAAACAATTTGATCACTTTTTTTTCCTCTAAAGTAAAAAATTCTATATATAATTATGTCTCTTTCTCTCTCTCTCTCTCTCTATATATATATATATATATATATATTAAGAAATCACGTCTGTTTTGATAAGTACATGTCGACTTGCTATCTAACTGAGTAGGAGGTCAAAACTTAGAGCATAGACGAGTAAGAGGTCAGGACTTGGAATGCAGATTATTTGTATTAGATAACTGGAATACTTGAAATCATATAACTGTATGCAAATCATTTGTATTAGATAGAATACTTGAAATCATATAACTGTATGCAAATTATTTGTATTAGATAGGAATACTTGAAACCATATAACTGTATGCAAATTTGTATTAGATAGGAATACTTGAACCATATAACCAAATTTGTATTAGGAATACTTGAAACCATATAACTGTTGCAAATCATTTGTATTAGATAGGAATACTTGAAACCATATAACTGTATGCAAATCATTTGTATTAGATAGGAATACTTGAAACCATATAACTGTATGCAAATTCATTTGTATTAGATAGGAATACTTGAAATCATATAACTGTATGCAAATATTTGTATTAGATAGGAATACTTGAAACCATATAACTGTATGCAAATCATTTGTATTAGATAGGAATACTTGAAACCATATAACTGTATGCAAATCATTTGTATTTATAGGAATACTTGAAACCATATAACTGTGTGCAAATCATTTGTATTAGATAGGAATACTTGAAACCATATAACTGTATGCAAATCATTTGTATTAGATAGGAATACTTGAAACCATATAACTGTGTAAATCATTGTATTAGATAGGAATACTTGAAACCATATAACTGTATGCAAATCATTTGTATTAGATAGGAATACTTGAAACCATATAACTGTGCAAATCATTTGTATTAGATAGAATACTTGAAACCATATAACTGTATGCAAATCATTGTATTAGATAGGAATACTTGAAACCATATAACTGTATGCAAATCATTTGTATTAGATAGGAATACTTGAAACCATAAACTGTGTGTAAATCATTTGTATTAATATGAATACTTGAAACCATATAACTGTTGTAAATCATTGTTTTAGATAGTAATACTTGAAACCATATAACTGTACAAATAATTTGTATTAGATTGAAATACTTGAAACCATACAACAGTAAATTATTTGTTTTAAGAATAGTTACTTGAAGTTATAATTGTTTACTGAAAATTATTATTAGTTAGTTGAAGCCATATTGCTATGTTCAAATTATTTGTATTAATAATAGTTATTTATAGCTATAATTGTATACCAAAGATTATTATATACAAGCAAAAGACTAATTATTAATATTACATAGGAATTTTTTAAATTTCAAAATTTATCTATTTTTTTATTTTCCTTTAGAAATTTTTCCTTTGTGTATTCGATATTGATATCCTTGTATTTGCAATATTGTCCATTCCAACATTTTTACCCGCAACACTTTTATTATTTATTCTATTTTTCCTATCAATGGTGTACAAATTATTTGTATTAGTTAGGAATACTAGAAACTATATAACTGTGTGCAAATTATTTGTATTAAATTGTTACTTAAAGCTATAATTGTTTACTGAGGATTATTATTAGTTACTTGAAGCCATATTGCTATGTGCAAATTATTTGTATTAATAACAGTTATTTATAGATATATTTGTTTACAAATGGTCATTATGTACAAGCAAAAGACTGTTATCAGATAGACTTTACTTTAAACCATGTAATTATTAATATCAAATTGGAAATTTTTTAAATTTTAAAATTTATTCAATATTTTTGTTTTGTGCTTCTTTAGAAAGAAATTTGCACCTCGTGTATTCCCTATCAATATCATTGTATTTGCAATATTATCCATTCCAACCATTATTTTCCGCAACACTTTTATTTACTTATTTTTAAAATTTTTTCTCCCTATTTTTCTTATCAACGGTGTGCAAATTATTTGTATCGGTTAGAAATACTTGAAACCATATAACAGTAAATCATTTTTATTAAGAATAGTTACTTGAAGCTATAATTGTTTACTAAAGATTATTATTAGTTACTTGAAACGATATAACTGTATACAAATTATTTGTGTTAAGAATAGTTACTTAAGGATATAATTGTTTACTAAGGATTATTATTAGTTACTTGAAACATATAACTGTGTACACATATTGTTAAGAATATTACTTAAGGATATAATTTGTTTACTAAGGATTATTATTAATTACTTGAAAACATATAACTGTGTACAAATTATTTGTGTTAAGAATGGTTACTTGAAGCTATAATTGTTTACTAAGGATTATTATTAGTTACTTGAAACCATATAACTGTGTACAGAATAGTTACTTGATGCTATAATTGTTTACTCAAGATTATGATAGTTACAAAGTGTACAAATTATTTGTGTTAAGAATAGTTACTTAAAGCAATAATTGTGTACAAAGGATTATTATATACAAGCAAAATACTATCAGATAGAAATAAATACTTAAAACCATATAATTATTAATATTAGATAGGAATTTTTAAAATTTCAAATTTATTTATTCAATTTTTTCTGCATGTGTGCATATGTGTGTGGAGAGGGGCACCAGGTATAGTATCAGTGAACTACAGGAAGCATGGAGGCTTTGAAAGATTCAGTACAAGCAAAAGACTATTATCAGTTAGAAATAATAACGTAAAACCATATAATGATCAAAATCAGATTGGAATTTTTTAGATTTCAAAATTTATTTAATTCTTTTTTTTTTTTTTGTGACTAAAGATTATTATTAGTTACTTGAAACCAAATTATTTTTTTTTATTAAGAATAGTTACTTAAAGTTATAATTGTTTACAAAAGATTATTATATACAAGCAAAAGACTAATTATTAATATTACATAGGAATTTTTTAAATTTCTAAATTTATCTATTTATTTATCTATTTAAAAAAATTTTTTAAATTATTTTTGTTTTCCTTTAGAAATTACAACCAAAGAATTTGCACCTTGTGTATTCACTATCAATATCCTTGTATTTGCGATATTGTCCATTCCAACCATTATTTTCTCACAACACTCTTTTATTTATTTATTTTCAATTTTTTCACTATTTTTCCTATCAACAGTGTTGCAAATCATTTGTATTGGATAAGGAATACTTGAAACCCTATAACTATGCAAATTATTTGTATTAGTTAGGAATACTTGAAACCATATAACATGTATTAAGAATAGTTACTTAAATTGTTACAAATATAATTGTTTACAAAAGATATTATATAATAATAATAATAATAATAATAATAATGAAATTTATTGTGTACAGTGCTCAGGTGCTCCACAACTCATCAAAGTCTCATGTCAAGTACACAGAATAATGTATTAGTGTCAGGAACATGAACAGTTTACAGTAGTAATATTGCATGTGTGCATGTGTGTGTCGAGAGGGGTATCAGGTGTAGTGTCGGTGAACTACAGGAAGCATGGAGGCTTTGAAAGATTCAGTACAAGCAAAAGACTTTTATCAGTTAGAAATAAACTTAAAACCATGTAATTATTAAATTCAGATTGGAATTTTCTAGATTTCAAAATTTATTTAATTTTTTTTTTTTGTTGACTAAAAATTATTATTAGTTACTTGAAACCATATAACAGTATACAAATTATTTTTATTAATAATTACTTAAAGTTATAATTGTTTACAAAAATATTTATTATATACAAGCAAAAGACTAATTATTAATATCACATAGGAATTTTTTAAATTTCAAAATTTATCTATTTATTTATTTTTGTTTGTTTTCCTTTAGAAATTACAACCAAAGAATTTGCACCTTGTGTATTCACTATCAATATCCTTGTATTTGCAATATTGTCCATTCCAACCATTAGTTTTCTGCAACTCTCTTTTATTCATTTATTTATTTTTCCTTTTTTTTTCCCCATCTTTGTCAGTAATTTAAATAATCTCTTGTTTGAGCTATTAGTATTAATGTAACGATTGACATTACACAAAAGAACGGTTCATCAGCCATAATTAATGTTGAACCTGGGTCAAGTTCCATTATCTAAGTGTATAAATATCTCAATTATTTCTCGTTCATAAGATTAAACATCACTAAACAATGAGTAGCGGTTCAATTGCGACATAAATCAAACAGAAAGACAAAAACCAAAGTCGATTAATCGACCATCGTCATTAATGAAGCAGAAATTATATAAATAAATTGTAAATCACAACAATAATGAATGAAATAATGCATATTTGAGAACAGAGAAAGAAAACGAGAAATCTTGTATATAACAAATTTATATATGTGTATGTGAAGAATGTGGAAATGGCAAGCTAGTGTAATGGTTAGAGACTTTGCCTGTCAGCTTGACAGTCGAGGTTTCGAGTCACACACGGAGCAGTCTTCCATGTCTATAACCTTGCTGATGAGACCTAATAGGTCGAAATATACATTCAGGGATTGACATTTTCTCGATTTGTTTAGCCTTACATTTGAACATATAATTCATTAAATTCATTAATCATTAACTAATTAATTTTCAAAATTAGCTATGAATTCAATTAAGCACATATACTCAAAAAAATATGTGTATGTGTGTATGTATGTGTGTGTATATGTATATATATATGTTTGTATAATGGATATATATATGTGTGTGTGTGTGTGTATGTGTATACATATATATATGTGTATATATGTATATATAGATATAGGCGTGTGTATATATATATATATATATATTCGTGTGTGTATGTATATGTATATATATATATATATATGCGTGTGTGTGTATATATATGTGTATGTGTGTGTGTGTATATGTGTATATATATATATATACATATATGTATATATATAAAGGAAATGAATCCGATGGTATGAGTATAGATAAAAGGATATGAAAACAACACAATATGCTGTTAAAGTGAAAACATTTTATGAATATGATATAAAATGTTTTCACTTTAACAGCATATTGTGTTGTTTCCATATCCTTATATATATATATATTATATATATATATATATATATATACATACACACACATTATATATATGTATGTATGTATGTATATATATATATATATAATATTTATATAGATAAATTATAAATCACAAAAATAATGAATGAAATAATGCATATTTTAGAACAGAAAAAGAAAATGAGAAATCTTATATATAACAAATTTTTATATATATTGTTATCGTTTATATATATATATATATATATATATAAAGATAAATCTAATGAGTCAGACGAGCCTACGAGTCAGATCTTAGCCCTGAAGAGCATTAAGTGAAACTTTTAGTAGGTTTGTCTGACTCATTAGATTTATCTTTATTATTTGCTCAACTTAGGTATTGAGCACTTTTTACTTATTAGCTTTAGTCTCCTGGTGGTTTTGTATTAATATATATATGCATATAAATTGTTTTTTCTTTTGGCCAAAATATTGTACCAATAGATTATTTTTGGTTGGTACGATTATCTTGGTCTTTTCTTTTTTCCCAAAAATTTTTTTCTCCCCAGTTGATGTTTGGTAGTATATTTTTACAATCAAACTATTTGCCAGGGTTTTTTCTCACCGCGAGGATTTACCAATAATTTTGGTATAATATATATATATATATATAGCGAGCACCTCATAAATAACCCCAATTGCACCAACTCATTTAGTGTTGACTGGTTCTCAGTTGAGAGCAAGTCACACTCTTTTTACCACCTCAAAATTTTGGAAACATTGTATATTCTGACCAATAAGCCTTCTCTTTGTAAACAAAGAGAGGGCTTGGTTTGAATATTATCAATCTTTAGGTCTTCTCTCGCTCCCCCTTTTGAGGTAAAGAAAAGAAATTGTTCTTTTCTTCCATTTTATTTTCTTACTCATCCCATTTACCGGTTTTATCTATTATCCTCGATATTTAGCTCTGTTGAGCGAGGATCGAAACTAGTCAGCATGCAACTAGTTTTTATTTTCCCTTTACCCCCCCCCCCCGCTTCTATTGTAAAAAAAAAACAATTTTTTTTTTTTCCATACAATGAATCTTTTAGGTCTTTTTAAAGCATTAATAAAATTCTGTACCCCCCAAAATTCATAAATATATATATATATATATATATATGTATTTGGGCAGCATTCTTTCATTTATACATGTAGAATTAAACAAAAGACACATCTCCTGTTTAACAATTTTATTTTTTATCTTTTCTAATTTTCTGGCCAACTTTTTAATGTTTGGGTGGAATTGGTAGATAAGTCCACCAAAGTTCAGTTCCCGAGTACTTTCGGCACTTTGAAGTGCCATCATCAGGGGTGATGTATTCCAGTTTTTTTTTTTTAATTATATTAATGTGGAGGCTGGAAGGAGAAGAATTGGTGAGAAAAGTGTTATAGGCATTTTAGAATGTGTGTACTGTATTGGAAATTAATTTTGTTTAAGGATGGTCTGTATTGTTTTATGTATAAAGCTTCTAGTATTTGGTGTCCCTGCCTACCTTTTTCTTTGTGCAGAATGTGTGTATTTTCCGTCAGAACACCTCGGCAACTAGAGTGGGGGCATGAATGCAACCTTAGGTGCACCAATTCCACCCAAACATTAAAAAGTTGGCCAGAAAATTAGAAAGGATCAAAAATAAAATTGTTAAACAGGAGATGTGCCTTTTGTTTAATTCTACATATATATATATATATTATAAATATATATATATATGTAGCTAAATCTCACTTTGTTTACAAAGTTTGAGAACTCTTGGTAAATTCATTTCCACTTAGAAATGTAGCGATTAGATAGCCTGCTATACTTGGCAGCTGAATTGTGGCCGTATGGGTAAGAGGTTTGGTAAGCGTAAGTTCGTTCGGGTCTCGAACCCGGCCAGAGGTAGCTGCTAAAAATGGTATAACTGCACTGATGAGAGGTGATACCTCGAAATACGTCTGTAGTTTACTCTCTTCTATATATATATATATATGTGTGTGTGTGTGTGTGTTGTGTTTGTGTATGAAAAATCTAAATACTACAAATTCAGACAAATAAAATTAGCATTGTTCATGTCTCTCCTGGTAAATACAGTTTCGGTCACGGAACAGACATGATTATACACGGAACAGTGAATAATGTGGATAATTCTTCATTTCGGAAATTCCTCTCAATACTCATTTATCATGGTCGTGTTGTTGTGGTGACAAATGGGTGTGACCCAATGTCTGTCGATTGACAGACAGTCAAGCATCACTAAATCTAATGAACAAAGCCGTTGCGATCAAGGAAGGAAGTGGCTATAACTTCACTTTGTCCAGACTCAAAATGACCTATCCCAGAAAACACCTGCGGGGGAGGTGTCTGTGCATATATATATATATATGGAGGCGCGTGGGCTAGTGGTTAGAGTCGTGGGAAATGGGCTTGTCGATTCGAGTTCAATTCCTAGACGAAGCTGTTGGCATTTCACATAGCGCTAATACCCTTGGGAAAGGTATGAATCAACATATTCTCCCTCCAGCTATGGTTAAATAGTAGGGCAGACTGGGCCCTTCAGCCTTGGGTAGGTAACCAGTCTAGGAGAGGGATAACTCTGAATTCAAAATTCCTGAGGTCGGTCGTTGATTGGGTTTGTGGCAACCCTTGATGCACCAATTCTTTCCTATCGACTGTGCCAAAAAGTGTGGATGGTCCAACACAAGCCTTCACCACTATAAACAAATCAGGGTGGGTGTTCATTGTGTGTGTGAACCCTCATGCATCGAAAATCGACAAGAGAGTCCATAATATCATAAAATTTGCATCAGATTTTCATAGAGACTTCATTAAAAAAAGATTTATTCTCTGTATTAAGACACGTTGCAGGATTTTAAATGCACTAATAATATGGGCTGTTTCGGGGCAAACTCAGAAACTAACTCAGTATTTCATAGAGACATCATTAATAAAAAAATTATTCTATGTATTAATTAATGATTTTGATTATAAATTAAATACTCCTTAATAAACTTATGCAATTTCTGAGGGTATTGTGATGTAAGTAGTGATGTAGTTTTGATTACAGACAGATAGACACCGAATCTCCATTATATGACAGAATTACATAGCCCAGAATGGTTTATATGCCATTAAATAAAATAAGTTTCCAACACTCATCCATGACTTTGTCTTGAACATTAGTATTCTTAGCCATCAGCTTAGTAATCTACCCAATAAGTAAATTCCCTATAAATCTAATTTGCATATCCCCCCCCCCCGCATCCCGGAATAAAATATTTTCTCCAGGGGTTCCAAAAAAAGAGTTTTCAAATTTCAAAAAAGATACCCTGAGCTTTCAAAAATACCAAATTTAGCTTGGTTCCCTGTCCACCTTATCTACCAGAATACCAGTGTACCATAGAGAAATGGATTCCCTTGACATCATTTAGGTACTATATGACAACATTACATAGCCCAGAAGGGTTGATATGCCATTAAACAAAATAAGCAACCAGCATCTTATTTGGTGTTGGAAATTTATTAAAGTTACCAACACTCTACTGTGACTTTGTCTAGAAAATCAGGACTCTCAGCCACCAGCTTAGTGATCTATCCAATAAATAAATTCCCTAGTGTACCATAGAGAAAAAATTCCATTGTCATTATTTAGGTACTATATGATAGTATTAAATAGCCCAGATGTTGAGATTCAGCAAAGTTACCTTCACTCAAATGTAACTTTGGCTAGAACATCAAGACTCTCAGCCACCAGTTTAGTGATCTATCCAATAAATAAACACCCTAATGTGCCATAGAGATAAGGATTCCATTATATTTACTAGCAAGAAATTAGAAAGACTAACGAAATTAAATAAAAACGCATATAAAAAGATTACACTTATTTTAATTATATTCTAATTGGTTTCTGTATAAAATCATTCATAGGATTGATTTTAATACCTTGGAGAATAAATAAATAATAGATATCAGAGATCAATAAGACCAAGTAATTATTTATTAAACCCAGTTTGTTAAAACCAGTATGCAAATTAACCACAACATATATTATGTAAACCTTTATTTCTTAGCAACAAAATAACTAACCAGCATCTTATTTGGTGTTAGGATTTATTAAAGTTACCAACACTCAACTGTGACTTTGGCTAGAACATCTGGACTCTCAGCCACCAGCTTAGTTATCTATCCAATAAATAAATTCCCTGGTGTACCATAGAGAAAAAATTCATTGTCATTATTTAGGTACTATATGAGGTTATCAAATAGCCCAGATGTTGAGATTCATCAAAGTTACCAACACTTATCTGTAACTTTGGCTAGAACATCAGGACTCTCGGCCACCAGCTTAGTGATCTATCCAATAAATAAACTCCCTAGTGTACCATAGAGATAAGGATTCCATTATATTTACTAGCAAGAAATTAGAAAGACTAACGAAATTGAATAAGAACGCATATAAAAAGATTCTACTTATTCTAATTACATTTTAATTGGTTTTTGTATAAAATTATTCATAGGATTGATTCTAATACATTGGAGAATAAAGTAAATAATAAATATCAGAGATCAACAAGACCAAGTAATTATTTATTAAACCCGTTTTGTTAAAACCAGTATGCAAATTAACCTAACTACATATTATGTAAACCTTTATTTCTTAGAAACAAAATAACTAACCAGCATCTTATTTGGTGTTAGGATTTATTAAAGTTACCAACACTCAACTGTGACTTTGGCTAGGACATCTGGACTCTCAGCCATCAACTTAGTGATCTATCCAATAAATTCCCTAGTGTACCATAGAGGAAAAGATTCCATTGTCATTATTTAGGTACTATATGAGGTTATCAAATAGCCCAGATGTTGAGATTCATCAAAGTTACCAACACTTATCTGTAACTTTGGCTAGAACATCAGGACTCTCGGCCACCAGCTTAGTGATCTATCCAATAAATAAAATCCCTAGTGTACCATAGAGATAAGGATTCCATTATATTTACTAGCAAGAAATTAGAAAGACTAACGAAATTAAATAAGAACGCATATGAAAAGATTCTACATATTCTAATTACATTTTAATTGGTTTTGTATGAAATCATTCATAGGATTGATTTTAATACATTGGAGAATAAAACAATACAATTAGAGATCAATAAAACCAAGTAATTATTTATTAAACCCAGGTTTGTTAAAACCAGTATGCAAATTAACCACAACATATATTATGTAAACCTTTATTTCTTAGCAACAAAATAACTAACCAGCATCTTATTTGGTGTTAGGATTTATTAAAGTTACCAACACTCAACTGCGACTTTGTCTACAACATCAGGACTCTCAGCCACCAGCTTAGTGATCTATCCAATAATTTCCCTAGTGTACCATAGAGAAAAAGATTCCATTGTCATTATTTAGGTACTATATGAGGTTATCAAATAGCCCAGATGTTGAGATTCATCAAAGTTACCAACACTTATCTGTAACTTTGGCTAGAACATCAGGACTCTCGGCCACCAGCTTAGTGATCTATCCAATAAATAAACTCCCTAGTGTACCATAGAGATAAGGATTCCATTATATTTACTAGCAAGAAATTAGAAAGACTAACGAAATTGAATAAAAACGCATATGAAAAGATTACACTTATTTTAATTATATTTTAATTGGTTTCTGTATAAAATCATTCATAGGATTGATTTTAATACACTGGAGAATAAAGTAAATAATAAATATCAGAGATCAATAAGACCAAGTAATTATTTATTAAACCCGGTTTTGTTAAAACCAGTATGCAAATTAACCACAACATATATTATGTAAACCTTTATTTCTTACTGATAAATGAGACACATTATAAGGTTTAGGTACTATATGACAACATTACATAGCCCAGAAGAGTTTATATGCCATTAAACAAAATAAGCAACAAACACTCAACCATGACTTTGGCTAGAACATCAGGACTCTCGGCCACCAGCTTAGTGATCTATCCAATAAATAAATTCCCCAGTGTACCATAGAGATAAGGATTTTGAAAACATGGTCAAGAGAAAATAACTGGAGATAATCCCAAATGATATTAAATCTTTGGAGTCGGTGCCAAAAACTCAAGCTTGGTATTGATGAGCTGAAACTTTTTGATGGAGTTTGCAGTGGGGATTCGTCGAAAAGCCTTATCGATTCCGGAATACCAATCGTCTCTGTAGAGTTCTGAGCCCAGCAGTGTCTGGATTGGTTGACATAACAAAAGTACTGTCCTCGGATTTTCTTTATCCCCAACACCCTGCCACAAGCTTCAAAGTTATCGAGGATGGAAAGGCTCCGTGCCAATTCTATAGAGTTGTTTTTTTTTTTTTTTTTTTGTATACTGTTATTTATCTTGTTTGGAATTAGTGCAAAATATGGAATTAATGATTTAAGAGTCCCGGGTTCAATCTTAAGGGAAGTTATTTACTATGTTAAAAGGTGTTTTTTAAGTATCTTTAAGAATTTAGGAGTCCCAGGTTCAAAGTTTTGGTGAGATGGAAAGGCTTGGTGCCTATTCTATAGAGTTGGGCTTTTGGGGTGGGTTTTGTATACTGTTATTTGTTCATTTGGAATTAGTGCAAAATATGGAATTAGTGATTTAAGAGTCCCGGGTTCAATCTTAAGGAAGTTATTTACTATGTTAAAAGGTGTTTTTTGGGTATCTTTAATAGTTTAAGAATCCCAGGTTCAAAGTTTTGGTGAGATGGAAAGGCTTGGTGCCTATTCTATAGAGTTGGGCTTTTGGGGTGGGGTTTTGTATACTGTTATTTGTCTCATTTGGAATTAGTGCAAAATATGGAATTAGTGATTTAAGAGTCCTAGGTTCAATCTTAAGGGAAGTTATTTACTATGTTAAAAGGTGTTTTTTTTAAGTATCTTTAAGAATTTAGGAGTCCCGGGTTCAAAGTTTTGGTGAGATGGAAAGGCTTGGTGTCAATTCTATAGAGTTGGGTTTTGTTTGGAATTAGCACTAAATATGGAATTTGTAATTTAAGAATCTCGAGTTCAATCTTAGGTAGAGTTATTTACTACATTAAAAGGTGTTTTTTGAGTATCTTGGGTTCAATCTTAAGTGAAGTTATTGACTATGTTAAAAGGTGGTTTTTTTTGTATCTTTAATAGTTTAAGAATGCCAGGTTCAAAGTTGTCGAGAGATGGAAAGGCTCCGTGCCAATTCTATAGAGATGTTTTTTGTTTTTTTTGTATACTGTTATTTATCTTGTTTGGAATTAGCGCAAAATATGGAATAAGTGATTTAAGAGTCCGGGTTCAATCTTAAGTGAAGTTATTTACTATGTTAAAAGTGTTTTTTGGGTATCTTTAATAGTTTAAGAATCCCAGGTTCTAAGTTGTGGAGAGATGGAAAGGCTTGGTGCCTATTCTATAGAGTTGGGTTTTTAAATTTTTTTTTTTTTTTTTGTATACTGTTATTTATCTTGTTTGGAATTAGCGCAAATATGGAATTAGTGATTTAAGAGTCCCGGGTTCAATCTTAAGGGAAGTTATTTACTATGTTAAAGGATTTTTTTAAAGTATCTTTAAGAATTTAGGAGTCCCAGGTTCAAAGTTTTGGTGAGATGGAAAGGCTCCGTGCCAATTCTATAGAGATGGTTTTTTTTTTAAATTTTATTTTTTATTTACTGTTATTCATCTTGTTTGGAATTAGCGCAAAATATGGAATTATTGATTTAAGAGTCCCGGGTTCAATTTTAAGTGAAGTTATTTACTATGTTAAAAGCTGTTTTTTTTTTTTGTATCTTTAATAGTTTAAGATCCCAGGTTCAAAGTTTTGGTGAGATGGAAAGGCTCCGTGCCAATTCTGTAGAGTTGGGTTTTGGGTGGGGTTTTGTATACTGTTATCTGTCTTGTTTGGAATTAGCACTAAATATGGAATTGTGATTTAAGAGTCTCGGGTTCAATCTTAGGCATTTGTTATTTACTACATTAAAAAGTGTTTTTTGGTATATTGTTCAATCTTAAGTGAAGTCATTTACTATGTTAAAATGTTTTTTTTAAGTATCCTTAATAGTTTAAGAGTCCCAGGTTCAAAGTTGTCGAGAGATGGAAAGGCTCGTGCAAATTCTATAGAGTTGGGGTTTTCGTTTTTTTTTTTTTGTATACTGTTATTTATCTTGTTTGGAATTAGCGCAAAATATGGAATTAGTGATTTAAGAGTCCGGGTTCAATATTAAGTGAAGTTTTTTATTATGTTAAAAGGTATTTTCTGGGTATATTTAAGAATATAAGAGTCCCAGGTTCAAAGTTTTGGTGAGATGGAAAGGCTTGGTGCCAATTCTATAGAGTTGGGTTTTTATGTGGGTTTTGTATACTGTTATTTGTCTTGTTTGGAATTAGTACTAAATATGGAATTCGTAATTTAAGAGTCCCGGGTTCAATCTTAGGCATTTGTTATTTAATACATTAAAAGGTGTTTTTGGGGTATCTTGGGTTCAATCTTAGGTGAAGTTATTTACTATGTTAAATCGTGTTTTTGGGTATCTTTAAAAGTTTAAGAGTCCCAGGTTCAATATTAAGTGAAGTTATTTATTATGTTAAAAGGTATTTTTTGGTATATTTAAGAGTTTAAGAGTCCTGAGTTCAAAGTTGTGGAGAAATAAAAAGGCTTCACGCCAATTCTATAGAGTTGGGGTTTTCTTTGGCGGGGGGGGGACTGTTATTTGTCTTATATAGAATTAGTGATTTAAGAGTCCCAGGTTCAATCTTAAGTGAAATTATTTACTATGTTAAAAGGTACTTTTTTAAGTATCTTATTGAGAATTCTGAGGTATGGGGGTTATCGTCCTTGTCTACGAGCCTCTGTTTCGAACCAACCAATCACGAGCCAGCATACTTTGGCGGAAAAGCCAATTAGGCAAACTCGCCCTCTTCTGATCCAGCTTTCAATGGGAATAGACTAAAAAAAAGGGTCGCTCCTCTTCCTCAACAACCAGCATCGGAGTCGGACATCAAACAGAACGTCTATCATATCCCAACCTACAGAAGGCCGTAGCAAGGGCTCCGATAATACCCTATCTCAGGATATCAACTAAGTTTTTACAAATTATAAACATTTGTGCAGATGAACTAAAGTTTGCAATCCTATTGTTTATGTAATACACGTCTTTTATTCTATTTCTAGTTGTTTGGTTATTTCTTTAACTCTTAACCTGTCTGCCACACTCGTGGTTAACTCCATACTTCAAACCTTGGATTATTGTCGTTTCGTATCTAGTTCCTTAATAGTCTTGCTTTTGAGTTGATACCAATACTTAAAAAAAAACTATTTTCATTTTATCAATTAAAGGGTACAATGAGTGAGACGTTGGGACTATAACAACCAAGATGAGGACTCTGTTGCCAAGTAAATCTGTTTTAAATTAAAAACGTAAATATTAAATTTTTGATAGACTACTTAAGTTTTATTTTAGTAAACAAAATTAAATTCAACTCATTCACTAATAATGGGGTCACCTGTTGGCTGTGGGTGGTGACCCGTGATGCTTAAGGATGGAACCCAGGTGGCTGAGCAGTCCATGACATGCGACACTCCACCTAGGCCCTTACTTGGGCTAGACTGGCAGTTGGAGAAGCCCCTTCTGATCAATCGGCTGGTCATGTCAAGCCATAGCACCTATATGATCGTCCCAATTTTATTGCCCTTATGGCAAGCCCCAACCCTTTTTATCATATGGGTGCTAGAAGGTGCTGAGTGTTTTCCTGTCCTTGGAATGATGTTAAACTCTATCTGATGGTGAGGTTCCAGTTCTGGAGGTTTGGGGAATATGGCACACCCCATCATCACCATTGCTCCCTGGTCCACTCTGACCCAGAGTGATAGCACCTATTAGGGTCTCGTCTATGGGTTGAATAGAAAAACATGAGTTTATAAAAAAATTGAGTATCCATTAAGAATGAATTTATTTATTTGTGTGTTAAACAGAAAAAAATGTTTTTTTAAATTGAGTCCCCATCAAGAATAAATAAAACCAAACAAATAAAATAACCCAACAAGTGTTGACATGCCATAAAATAAATCTGAAGATATTCAAAGTTCAATGATGTAAACTTTTTTTTTAATTATCAGAAAAATAAATAATGAATTCTTAAATTCTATATCGTAAAGAATTTCTCGACTCTCCAAACTTCCTTGTCGGACTAATTATATTTGCTATCGCATTTCTCTGACCAACACCTCGGTTTACGACGAATGAAAATAGGTTTTTGGTTACAGCTCACATGTAGCAATCTACGTTGGCGGGGAATTATGGGAAATTAGCGTAAAGCAGTGAAGTGTTATCAGTATCCACATGTCTTCGTTTATTGCATCTCCATCTTGTTATCAATCCAGCTACAAGATGATTACCATTTACGTTCACGGTTGAAGACGTTTCATTGATGTGCACGGACAATGATTGATATTCGGTTGACTTGATTAGGCACGGATTTGGATAGGAATTGACTCTTGGAGTGATTTCTGCCTTTCACCGCTTCTGAGATTCTGCATTGCCGCCGACTAGAAAAAGAAGTTGGTAGAGACCGTTCCGTTCCGGCTTTATGAGAATAATCACTTCATTAATGCGGTTTTTCTTAGAACCAATTCCTCGTTTTCAAAGAGTTTTTGTTTGTTTGTTTGTTTCTTTCTTTCTGCAAATTCTACCTGTCTTTGTTATTTTAATATTCATCGCTCATCTCTTTCTTTTCTTTCTTCTTCTTCTTCTTCTTCTTCTTCTTTTTCTTCTTCTTCTTCTTTTTGTTTTTCTTTTCTTTTTTTCCTCTTTTTTTCTTTGTTTTCTTCTTTCTTCTTCTTTTTCTTCTTCTTTTTCTTCTTTTTCTTTTTTCTTTTCTTCTTTTTCTTGTTTCTTCTTTTCCTTTTTCTTTTTGTTCTTTTCTTTTTTCTTCTGTTTCTTCTTTCTTCTGTTTTTTCTTCGTTTTCTTCTTTCTTCTTTTTCTTCTTCTTCTTCTTCTTTCTTTGTTTTCTTCGTTCTTTTTTTTCTTCTTTTTCTTTTTTTTCTTCGTTTTCTTTTTTCTTGTTTCTTCTTTTCTTTTTTCTTCTTCTTCTTTCTTCTTCGTTTTCTTCTTTCATCTTCGTTTTCTTTTTCCTCTTCTTCTTTCTTCGTTTTCTTCTTTCTTCTTCTTTCTTCGTTTTCTTTCTTCTTCTTTTTCTTCTTTTCTTTCTTCTTTTTTTTCTTCTTCTTTCTTCTTTTTTCTACTTTTCTTTCTCCTTTCCCTCTCCTTTTTTCCTCTCTTTTTGTGACTTGTCTCTCTTTATATTCTGTCTCTTTGGCTGATACCACTTTTTAAATTTTTATCTTCTCCCTGTGCCAACCTCACTCTTTATCTGTCTCTTAATTCTCTTTCTCTATCTCTTTTTATTCTTTAGCTCTCTCTACATCTATCTCTCTATCTCTTTCTTTTCTTTCTTTCTCTCCCTCTATTCTATCTCTCTCTATATATTCTATCTCTATCTCTCTCTATTCTATCTCTCTCTATTATATATATATATATATCTTCTCTCTCTCTCAATTATATATCTCTCTCTATCATATCTCTCTCTATTATATCTCTATCTCTCTCTATCATATCTCTCTCTTCTCTCTCTCTCTCTCTATCATATCTCCTCTCTCTCTCTCTCTCTCTCTATCTCTCTCTTCTCTCTCTCTCTCTCTCTCTATCATATCTCTCTCTTCTCTCTCTCTCTCTCTCTTCTCTCTCTCTCTCTCTCTATCATATCTCTCTCTTCTCTCTGTCTCTATCATATCTCTCTCTTCTCTCTCTCTCTCTATATATATATATATATATATGTGTGTGTGTGTGTGTGTGTGTGTGTATGTATATATATATATATATACATTGGTTTGGTGGTTGGTTTTGAAGGCTATCACAATGCAAGTGTAATGAAAAAAAGAAGGTAACTATAGTGTTGTTTGTTAACCTGTGATTTATTCTTAATATCTCGAAATATTAACTATAAATTCAAAGGCAAGCAAACAACACCATAGCTACATTATTTTTCTTTACACTTTGCATGTATAGTTTCGCCCTGATAAAGTAATCACTATACTTCCCGACTACTTGTAATTCCAAAATAAATAAAAAGAAATGACAGCTGAAGATCTCTGTTAAGGATTTTCCATAACGCTAATCTCTAAATCAGATGCATGAATCTCCTTGACTTGGTCAAGATGGATTAGCACCCCCACCACCACCCACCATCTCTTTATTTCTTCTCTTTTGTTGTTGTTGTTGTTGTTTGGTAGGCAAACTCATTCATCAATGTTTGTCTGTCAGTCAAAGGCTTAACCTTAACCGTCTATTAACACTGACATTAGTGTTACCAAAGTGTTTCCACAAACTTTTGCTGAGGATCTTTTAGATTTAATCCTGTTTCTGCATAAACACACGCCTACAATGGAGGCGCTCATAGCGTAATGGTTATCGTCTGAGGAAATGGAATATAAAATTGAAAAAAAAAACCAAAAAAAAAAAACCCACAAGTTTTCATCCCAAAATATTAAGGAAATAAATCACAGGTAAATGAACAATATCCGAGTTACCTTATTTTTTTCTCCACATTTGGATTGTAATAGCCTTCAAAACCAACCACCAGTTGGTATGAGCTCTCTAATTGGTAATTTAAATTAACTCTCACTACTAAGCATATAAGCAATGATCGTTTCCCCGGAAATTTGATCTCTCAGTGACCGTAAAATACATAAACAAACCTATGTACTTAATAGTTTAAAAACACCAGTCCCCACTACGGTTGTCAGTGGATGAGGGGATAAGATATCCGTCTACCATACGGTCATTGTGAGTTCAATCCTAGCCAAAGATAGCTGTGTCTAGCCACACTGAAGAGGAGTGAAACGCCGAAACACGTGTCTATGAATAACTTATATATATATATATATATATATATATATATATATATATATTTAATATACCAAACTTGTTGGTAAATCCTCGCGGTGAGAAAAAACCCAGCAAATAGTTTGATTGTAAAATTATACTACCAAACATCACCCGGGGAGAAAAAAAAATTTGGAAAAAAAGAAAAGACCAAGATAATCGCACCAACCAAAAATAATCTATTGGTACAATATTTGGCCAAAAGACAAAACAATTTATATATATATATATATATATATATATATATATATATTTAATTTGCTGAGTTTTTATAGATCAATGTTTATTATAAACAGCTACCCAGGTTTCTTGCTAGGGCGCAATCATCAGGTCGTTGAATTAGATCCCATGGTCTTTATTGAAGATCTTTTCTTAAGATTTATATGGCGGTTTTGTATGAATATATATACCTAATTATATATAATATATATATATATATATATATATATATACAAAACCGCCATATAAATCTTATATATATTATTTATTTTTGTACCATTATCAACAGCATTATTATTTTGATATTGTTTTGATGGTAAAACTAATTACAAAAACAAAAAATAAATAAAAACAGCCTTGTAAGTAAGTACTAACGCATGTACTTTATTCATTTCAGTATCATTATCAATAACTTTATTATTCAAACTAAATATTAAAAAACTTTTTTAATACTCCGAAAATTTCATTTTTACAATGTGTTTTTTTTACTACTAAAGTAAGTACTTAATTTATTTTTGCACCATTATCAACAGCGTTATTATTTAAATATTGTTTTGATGCTAAAAGTAATTACAACTACATATCGCTGTTGATAATGTTACAAAAATAAATTTAGTACTTACTTTAGTAGTAAAAAACACATTGTAAAAATGAAATTTTCGGAGTATTAAAAAAGTTTGTTTTTTTCTTTAATGTTCAAATGCTTCAAAGACGAGATTGGTAAGATATGTTATCAGGAAAGTAATAGTTATATTAGCTCTTGGCACAAGCATAAGAAAAATCTAAACATTTTATTGAGAATAGCCACGAGGAACGGATGTTATTTTTTTTTCCTTCTCTTCTCTTTCTTTCTGTCTTTCTGGTGTCTATCATTCATTGGCATGAATTTAAAATTGTCAAGAGCTGAGATGTGTTCACATATCACAGAGATATATATATATATATATATATATATATATATATATATATATATATATATATATTGTGTATTCTGTTGCACAGCAAGCCAGGTGTAGACGCAGCTGGTACAGCAGTGAGGTTAGCATACTGGATTTTTCCTCACTTTTTCCAGCTGTTTTTGTACCTATATTGGCCTTGTCAGGCAAAGATCTCATCTTGCAAGCCAGTCTCACTTACCCTTAATGTGTCATTCATATATATATATATATATATATATATATATATATATATATATATATATATCTGACATATATATAATATATATATATCTGACACACACACACACATATATCTGACACACACACACACATATATCTGACACACACACACATATATATATATATATATATATATATATATATATATACAAATATATATATCTCTGACACACACACACATATATCTGATACACACATATATATATATACATATATATATATCTGACACACACACACATATATCTGACACACACATATATATATACATATATATATCTCTGACACACACACACATATATCTGACACACACATATATATATACATATATATATCTCTGACACACATATATCTGACACACACACAATATATATACATATATATATATCTGACACACATATATCTGACACACACACACACACATATATACATATATATATATCTGACACACATATATCTGACACACACACACACACACACACACAACATATATATATATATACATATATATATATATATCTGACACACACACACACATATATATATATGAAATATATATATATCTGACATATATATATATGAATATATATATATATATATGTATATGAAATATATATATATATCTGACATATATATATATATATATATATATATATATATATATATATATATATGTATATATATATATATATATATATATATATCTATATATATATATATATATATGTATATGAAATATATATATCTGACATATATATATATATATATATGTATATATATATATATATATATATATGTATATGAAATATATATATATCTGACATATATATATATATATATATATATATATATATATATATATATATGTATATGAAATATATATATATCTGACATATATATATATATATATATATCTGACATATATATATATATATATATATATATATATATATATATATATATATATATATATATATATATATCTGACATATATATATATATATATTATATCTGACATATATATATATATATATATATATATATATCTGACATATATATATATATATATATATATATATATATATATATCTGACATATATATATATATATATATATATATATATATATATATATATATATATATATATATATATATATATATATATATATATATATATATATATATATGAAATATATATATATATCTGACATATATATATATATATATCTGACATATATATATATATATATATATGTATATGAAATATATATATATATCTGACATATATATATATATATATATATATATGACATATATATGTATATATATATATATATGACATATATATGTATATATATATATATATATATATATATATATATATATATATATGACATATATATGTATATATATATATATATATATATATATGACATATATCATATATATATATTATACAAAAGCTTTTTAACTGTTTAGTTTAATGACTCAAAATCACTACTCATATATTCCTTAGTTATGTTTGAAAAAAAATCCTTTCCAATTTTCTAATTAGCAGTAATTTGCAATTAAGTCATGAAGTAACCCATCTCTCACTTTACATCTGCCTGTCAATTTCCCCCTCTCTATATATATCGTCATTAAATACTCCCATTACATTATAGTACTTTTGCAAGAGGAAAAGCAAAAGTAAGAGAAAATCAGAAATCAATAATGCTAAGCACATATCTATTAAAATCAAATTTTTAATATCAATATGTAAATCAGCCTTCCCGTTTACAATGTAAACTGCTGTTTTGTTGTATATACATATAAAAAAATTGCATGTTATTAGTATGTAGATATGGCCAACAGTATTAATAATGTAAAACAATTTTATTAATAAGTGAGGTTTAAATGAAAATAAAATCATGGAGAATGTGATGTAAATAACTAAGGGAATTGTGATGTGAGTAGTAATATAGTTTTGGTTGGTTGGCAGCCTTCCATCTTCGAGAGACGATGGAGCAGTCTCGAAGTTTTTTTTTCTTTGAACTACATAGCCAGGGTGAGTTTGCATGGAGGATAAGCTGTTGCCCATGCAGCAAATCCTCCCTCTCCACACTGCCGCTGTGATCCAAAGGAAAGGTAAGGTACCAATGCGGTTTGGCAACGGTAGTGTCGCAGGAGTTGATGGGTAGCACTGAATTTCAGCATCACACCACCTTAGGGGCTCCAGCTCCTGATTTTTTTTCTGGGTTTACTCCCCTAGCATTTCATTGAAAGGCAGCAGAGGTTTCGTGTCGGACTTTTCCTTGACTGATGGGTTGCCGACCAAGGCTAATGAGCCCCTTTTAACCCATTTGGGGATCCATGCAAGTAGCAGGTATCACAATCTTACTGCTATTGGTGTTCCTGAATATGGTTGGTTGGTGGTTGGATTTTACGGCATGTCAACCCCTTGGGTTATTTTATGCCGAATACTTCTTTTGGTAATTTGGTATTCAAAAATGTTTAATGTCGACAAAGTTTTGAAATAATTTCATTTTTTAATGGATAATACAATTTTGTTTATCAAATTCATGTTTTTCTATTCAACCCAAAGATGGGACCCTAACAGGTACTACCACTCCGGGTCAGAGTGGACCAGGGAGCAATGGTTATGAAGGGGTACTCCACATTCCCAAACCTCCAAAACTGGAACCTCACCATCAGATAGAGTTTAACGTCATTCCCAAGACATGTAGACCCTCAGTCAATGCCTTCTAGCACCCATATGATAAAAAGGGGTTGGGGCTTGCCATGAGGGCAATAGGTTGGGGCAATCATATAGGTGCTAGGGCTTGACTTGACCAGCCGATTGATCGGAGGAGGCCCCTCCATCTGCCCATCTAGCCCAAGATAGGGCCAAAGTGGAGTATTGCAAGTCATAAACTGCTTATCCACCTGGGCTCTATCCTTAAGCATCACGGGTCACCACGCATGGCCAACAGCTGGCTCCATTGGGGGATTTTACCCCTCTGCAGAGGTGCAGTCGACAGGCTGGCTTGAATATGGATATTGTCTCAGCCTTAACATGTCAGCATATTAGCCACAACGTCACGGGAATTCCCCACCCCCGTGTCATTTTTACTCAAATTATTATACGAACAAATATGGCCGTAGAGTAGATACTGTGAGTGAATTACATATAAGTTATTAGAACATTCTAGCGTAAGGAAGATAAGAGAAGGGATTTGTCTGTGAATGATGTAAATAAACATGGCCGCATAAGTTTCGGTTACAGACAGACAAAACACACAATCTCCATTATAATAAGATAGATGAATTCACAGTGTATGGAGAGATTACTTTCTCTTGCAGCTACCTCGTAAATAACAAAGGGAACGATGTTGGGAGGCAAAAAGTTAAGTCTTTTCTCTTTTTCTCGGCTTTCGCTGTTCAATTCTTGTGTACATCATTGGTTCATAAAAGGATAATCTAAACAGCCCCAGAGCGAGCCATCATGGCCAGCTCTCTCTTGTGCGGTCAGTCGAGTTTGTGGGCTAAAGCATCCCAGCAGGTGGTTGCAAAAAGTTGTATTCATGAAGACCTTTTGATGTTTCGGGTTCGGAGGGTGGCAAGGGGTTGGTGAGAAGGGTCCAAGTTTGTGGGGTCTGGAGGAGACTGTCATTTCACACCAAACCCCCCCCCCCGCCTCTGCTGCTACCCCTACAGACCAAGGGGATACTAGCCAACAAAAACAGGAAATGAATTTCTTCAAGAGGAAAGAAAAGATATACAATATAGATATTTTATTTATCTATATTTGTCTTTCTTGAGGTTTTATAAGTTTTCTAATAATAAGAGGGGGGGGGAATGGCGTAAACATTAAATATTGGAAAACTAAATGGGTTGGGTCAAGGGCTCAGCTAGTAGTACAGGTAGATGGTCTGGTTTGTTTTGTTTTACGGCATATCAACCTCAGTGGGTCATTTAATGCCGACATAGTTTTGAAATAAATTTATTCTTAGAGGATACTCAATTTTTTTTTAAAACACATTTTTCTATTTAACCCATAGATGGGACCCTAACAGCTACTACCACTCCGGGTCAGAGTGGACCAGAGAGCAATGGTCATGAAGGGGTGTTCCACATTCCAGAGACCTCCAGAACTGGAACCTCACCATCAGATAGAGTTTAACGTCATTCCCAGGACATGATGACACTTAGCCACTGCCTCCTAGCACCCATATGATAAAAAGCGTTGGGGCTTGCCATAAGGGCAATAGGGTTTCAACCTTTTATTTGAAAATTTTGTCGGCATTAAATGATCCACTGAGCTTGATAGGCCATAAAACCACACAAACCTTAATTGAATGACCGTCATCATCTTGTAACACCCTCTGGTTTAAAATGAGACTATCGAAATCGTCCAAGATGAAATACAAAAATGTATATCCCGATTATCTGCTGTTGCTTATCCAATGAATTCTTATTTCTTATGAGTGTTTTCACCTCAGCTAAATAAAGGACCTTTCTGTTTCTATTATAAAGAAAAAATGGAAGAAAAGGGACATGCTACACAGAAAAATATACAAAAGAAAGAAAGAAAGAGTAGGGGAAAGATAGTGAGAGAGGGGGGTGATCGTGTGGAAGCGATAATGCTAATCTATTTCAATCGAACATAATGAAAAGAGGAAAAGAAAGAAAGGAAAAACAAAGAGTGAGAGAGTTAAATCAAGATTATTATACTTTTTACTTATTGAACTATTTGACAATAGCTCTTAAACATATCAAATGTTGTAATAATCAAATTATCATACAATTTGTCATACTGAAAAGATGACCATTAAGCCCAGAGTCAAATTCTTAAGCTTGTCTCTTTATTGTTTGTTTCACACCAAGTCACCAATAGGCACCCCAGCTGAGAGCATTTTCAAAAGAGCTTTTGCTTTTCAATGCAAATTTCCAGTTGTTTGTTAACAACAGAGGATTTTTCTACATTAGAATTTCACTGGAAGATTTTTTAAAAGTTAGTTCATGCTTATCAACAAACCAAAGACATGTTTTTATATCAAAATAGTTTTTGATTCTAATTAAAAAAAATTAGTTATTTCATGTTGTTGTTAATTTAATAGCAATTCTAAAAAATTATAAAACTGTTTATTAACAAACCAAAGACGTTTTTATATTAAAATGATTTTTGATTTTAATTAAAAAAAATTAGTTAGTTCATGTTGTTGTTGTTGTTGTTGTTAATTTTTATAGAAATTTTTTTTTTTTTGAATTATAAAACTTTAAATGAAAGACATGATTTTTAGTCATTTCATGCTCTTGTTATTAATTCAATAGCAATTTTCTTTTGAAAACTGTTCTAAGTGTGGGTGCCTATTGGTTATTTGGTGCTTTAATTCTACCGGAGAAAACAGGTAAACAATCTTAAGCTTTTAACACTCGGCCAAATGGTCATCTTTTCAGTATGAAAAACAGACCCCTTGACCTAACCCAACTATTACTTTCTTTATGCTGTAGATCTTTCAAGTGTACACTGTAGATTTGAAAATAAACTTTAGCCTTCCAGTGTATGCTGCCGATTTTTTTTAGCCTTCCTCAAATTTAGTTTGTAGATCTTTTTAGGTTTCAAATGTATGCTGAAAATATTTTTTAGCCTTCCTCAAAATTAGTTTGTAGATCTTTTTAGGTTTCAAATGTATACTGAAGATTTTTTTTTTTTAGCCTTCCTCAAATTTAGTTTGTAGATCTTTTTAGGTTTCAAATGTATACTGAAAATTATTTTTTTTTTAGCCTTCCTCAAATTTAGTTTGTAGATCTTTTTAGGTTTCAAATGTATAGTGAAGATTATTTTTTTTTTAGCCTTCCTCAAATTTAGTTTGTAGATATTTTTAGGTTTCAAATGTATACTGAAAATTATTTTTTTTTAGCCTTCCTCAAATTTAGTTTGTAGATATTTTTAGGTTTCAAATGTATACTGAAGATTATTTTTTTTTTAGCCTTCCTCAAATTTAGTTTGTAGATCTTTTTAGGTTTCAAATGTATACTGAAGATTTTTTTTTTAGCCTTCCTCAAATTTAGTTTGTAGATTTTTAGGTTTCAAATGTATACTGAAGATTTTTTTTTTTAGCCTTCCTCAAATTTAGTTTGTAGATCTTTTTAGGTTTCAAATGTATACTGAAGATTTTTTTTTTTTTAGCCTTCCTCAAAATTAGTTTGTAGATCTTTTTAGGTTTCAAATGTATACTGAAGATTATTTTTTTTTTTAGCCTTCCTCAAAATTAGTTTGTAGATCTTTTTAGGTTTCAAATGTATGTTGAAGATTTTTTTTAAGTAGCCTTCCACTAGTGTACATTGTAGATTTTAAAACAAACTTTAGTGCATGATGCAGATATTTTTTTAGCCTTCCTCAAATATAGTCTGTAGATTTTCTTTAGCCTTCCTCAAATGTAATCTGTAGATTTTCTTTAGCCTTCCTCAAATGTAATCTGTAGATTTTCTTTAGCCTTCCTCAAATGTAATCTGTAGATTTTCTTTAGCCTTCCTCAAATGTAATCTGTAGATTTTCTTTAGCCTTCCTCAAATGTAATCTGTAGATTTCTTTAGCCTTCCTCAAATGTAGTCTGAAGATTTTATTTAGCCTTCCTCAAATGTAATCTGTAGATTTTCTTTAGCCTTCCTCAAATGTAATCTGTAGATTTTCTTTAGCCTTCCTCAAATGTAGTCTGAAGATTTATTTAGCCTTCCTCAAATGTAATCTGTAGATTTTCTTTAGCCTTCCTCAAATGTAATCTGTAGATTTTCTTTAGCCTTCCTCTGTAATCTGTAGATTTTCTTTAGCCTTCCTTAAATGTAGTCTGAAGATTTTCTTTAGCCTTCCTCAAATGTAATCTGTAGATTTTCTTTAGCCTTCCTCAAATGTAATCTGTAGATTTTCTTTAGCCTCCTCAAATGTAGTCTGAAGATTTTATTTAGCCTTCCTCAAATGTAATCTGTAGATTTTCTTTAGCCTTCCTCAAATGTAATCTGTAGATTTCTTTAGCCTTCCTCAAATGTAGTCTGAAGATTTTATTAGCCTTCCTCAAATGTAATCTGTAGATTTTCTTTAGCCTTCCTCAAATGTAATCTGTAGATTTTTTAGCCTTCCTCAAATGTAATCTGTAGATTTTCTTTAGCCTTCCTCAAATGTAATCTGTAGATTTTCTTTAGCCTTCCTTAAATGTAGTCTGAAGATTTTCTTTAGCCTTCCTCAAATGTAATCTGTAGATTTTCTTTAGCCTTCCTCAAATGTAATCTGTAGATTTTCTTTAGCCTTCCTCAAATGTAATCTGTAGATTTTCTTTAGCCTTCCTCAATGTAGTCTGTAGATTTTCTTTAGCCTTCCTCAAATGTAATCTGTAGATTTTCTTTAGCCTTCCTCAAATGTAATCTGTAGATTTTCTTTAGCCTTCCTTAAATGTAGTCTGAAGATTTTCTTTAGCCTTCCTCAAATGTAATCTGTAGATTTTCTTTAGCCTTCTTCAAATGTAATCTGTAGATTTTCTTTAGCCTTCCTCAAATGTAATCTGTAGATTTTCTTTAGCCTTCCTCAAATGTAATCTGTAGATTTTCTTTAGCCTTCCTCAAATGTAGTCTGTAGATTTTCTTTAGCCTTCCTCAAATGTAATCTGTAGTTTTCTTTAGCCTTCTCAAATGTAATCTGTAGATTTTCTTTAGCCTTCCTCAAATGTAATCTGTAGATTTCTTTAGCCTTCCTTAAATGTAGTCTGTAGATTTTCTTTAGCCTTCCTCAAATGTAATCTGTAGATTTTCTTTAGCCTTCCTTAAATGTAGTCTGAAGATTTTCTTTAGCCTTCCTCAAATGTAATCTGTAGATTTTCTTTAGCCTTCCTCAAATGTAATCTGTAGATTTTCTTTAGCCTTCCTCAAATGTAATCTGTAGATTTTCTTTATTTTCTTTAGCCTTTAGCCTTCCTCAAATGTAGTCTGAAGATTTTATTTAGCCTTTCTCCTCAAATGTAATCTGTAGATTTTCTTTAGCCTTCCTCAAATGTAATCTGTAGATTTTCTTTAGCCTTCCTCAAATGTAATCTGTAGATTTTCTTTAGCCTTCCTTAAATGTAGTCTGAAGATTTTCTTTAGCCTTCCTCAAATGTAAATCTGTAGATTTTCTTTAGCCTTCCTCAAATG
This sequence comes from Doryteuthis pealeii, assembly GCA_023376005.1. Taxonomy (NCBI): domain Eukaryota; kingdom Metazoa; phylum Mollusca; class Cephalopoda; order Myopsida; family Loliginidae; genus Doryteuthis; species Doryteuthis pealeii. The sequence continues at coordinate 55,645,123 of CM042178.1, read as the reverse complement.
TAATCTGTAGATTTTCTTTAGCCTTTCCTCAAATGTAATCTGTAGATTTTCTTTAGCCTTCCTCAAATGTAGTCTGAAGATTTTTATTTAGCCTTCCTCAAATGTAATCTGTAGATTTTCTTTAGCCTTCCTCAAATGTAATCTGTAGATTTTCTTTAGCTGTAGATTTTCTTTAGCCTTCCTCAAATGTAATCTGTAGATTTTCTTAGCCTTCCTTAAATGTAGTCTGAAGATTTTCTTTAGCCTTCCTCAAATGTAATCTGTAGATTTTCTTTAGCCTTCCTCAAATGTAATCTGTAGATTTTCTTTAGCCTTTCCTCAAATGTAATCTGTAGATTTTCTTTAGCCTTCCTCAAATGTAATCTGTAGATTTTCTTTAGCCTTCCTTAAATGTAGTCTGTAGATTTTCTTTAGCCTTCCTCAAATGTAGTCTGAAGATTTTCTTTAGCCATCCTCAAATGTAGTCTGTAGATTTTCTTTAGCCTTTCCTCAAATGTAGTCTGTAGATTTTCTTTAGCCTTCAAGAGTGTGCTGGAGATCTTAAGAAAAAACTTTAGCCCTCTTCAAATTTACACTATTGATCTAAAAGCCTTCATAAGGTACAAACTTTAGACATCCTTTTCCTTCATTTGACATATTACAAATTGAAACGCAATTGCATTGTTTGTCGACACATTTGGCACCCGTCATCGGATTTCGACAAACAAGGACTTGTTACAAGGTTTTTGGTTTTCTAGAGAATGCAGCTGCCTCGGGGATGACAGGTAAAAGATATTGCTTATGTAAATAAAGTTATAAATATTAATGATAAAACAAGTGACAAATGATTAATATTTATAAAAACCTCTGGCATGAAAGATTTATTGATACTAATGGACGTACGATAATAAATAAATGAATATCGATATCATTCAAAGATTTCTCTTTCTCTCTCAACGGCTGGTGCTTTAGAATACACCGACTGCACCTCTGCAGAGGGGTAAGATTCATTAACAAGAAGAAATAACTATAATTTTATTCTTTACTTGTTTTATTTCATTCTGTAATTGTTTGGTTTTATCTTATTGAATATGAGCAAAAATCTTAGAGATAAATCTGAAAAGAAATCCATTAACAAGAAGAAATAATTGTGATTTTAGTCTGAATAATCCAAATAATCTAAATTGTCATGCCTTATATAAAAAATACAGAGAAATAGTGTAGATAACAATAAAGATAAGAACAATAGTCTGAATAATCCAAATAATCAAGCCTCATCTCAAAAAATTCAGAGAAATAGTGTAGATAACAATAAAGATAAGGACAATAGTCTGAATAATCCAAATAATCAAGCCTCATCTAAAAAATTCAGAGAAATAGTGTAGATAACAATAAAGATAGGACAATAGTCTGAATAATCCAAATTATCATGCCTCATCTCAAAAATACAGAGAAATAGTGTAGATAACAATAAAGATGAGGACAATAGTCTGAATAATACAAATAATACATATTATCACGCCTCATCTCAAAAATTCAGAGAAATAGTGCAGATAAACATAAAGATGAGGACAATAGTCTGAATAATCCAAATAATCCAAATTATCACGCCTCATCTCAAAAATACAGAGAAATAGTGTAGATAACAATAAAGATGGGGACAATAGTCTGAATAATACAAATAATCAAGCCTCATCTAAAAAATTCAGAGAAATAGTGTAGATAAGAATAAAGATGAGGACTATGGTCTGAATAATCCAAATAATCAAGCCTCATCTCAAAAATACAGAGAAATAGTGTAGATAACAATAAAGATGAGGACTATGGTCTGAATAATCCAAATAATCAAGCCTCATCTAAAAAATTAAGAGAAATAGTGTAGATAACAATAAAGATAAGAACAACAGTCTGAATAATCCAAATAATCCAAATTATCATGTCTCATCTCAAAAATTAAGAGAAATAGTGTAGATAACAATAAAGATAAGGACAATAGTCTGAATAATCCAAATAATCAAGCCTCATCTAAAAAATTCAGAGAAATAGTGTAGATAACAATAAAGATAGGGACAATAGTCTGAATAATACAAATTATCATGCCTCATCTCAAAAATACAGAGAAATAGTGTAGATAACAATAAAGATGAGGACAATAGTCTGAATAATACAAATAATACATATTATCACGCCTCATCTCAAAAATTCAGAGAAATAGTGCAGATAAAATAAAGATGAGGACAATAGTCTAATAATCCAAATATCCAAATTATCACGCCTCATCTCAAAAATACAGAGAAAATAGTTAGATAACAATAAAGATGGGGACAATATCTGAATAATACAAATAATCAAGCCTCATCTAAAAAATTCAGAGAAAATAGTGTAGATAAGAATAAAGATGAGGACTATGGTCTGAATAATCCAAATAATCAAGCCTCATCTCAAAAAATACAGAGAAATAGTGTAGATAACAATAAAGATGAGGACTATGGTCTGAATAATCCAAATAATTCAAGCCTCATCAAAAAAAATAAGAGAAATAGTGTAGATAACAATAAAGATAAGAACAACAGTCTGAATAATCCAAATAATCCAAATTATCATGTCTCATCTCAAAAATTAAGAGAAATAGTGTAGATAACAATAAAGATAAGGACAATAGTCTGAATAATCCAAATTATCAAGCCTCATCTCAAAAATTCAGAGAAATTGTATGTTAAATAGCAAAAAAGGAAAAATAGAAAAGAGCAAGAAGGGTTGATACCAACAAAAAAATAATCGATTAACACTATAACACTTGTCAAAAAAACATTATATATATATATATATATATATATATTATATATATATAATGAACAATGTGAACAATGCATCAGAAACGGATGGATAACAAATGTATTTCCAATTGAAGTCGGATGCCGGGGATTTATTACCAAATCAACCTCAGCATTTTTGTCTAAACTTGGACTTTCTCCACCAGACAAGAGGAAATACATAAAAAAGATTCAGGAGAAGGCTCTGACCGCATCAGCGTGGATATGCCAGTCCTATGTTTTGACATCAAACCGTCAAAGTCTAGTGGTATCGTGAGATACTGCTGGGGGCGCTCTGGATTAGTGGTAATGATGCTTCGGCCCTGAAACCATGCCGGAACCCAGAGTCATCATCTGATGAAGGTTTTGTTGGTTGCAATGCTACTGTGTAAATAGCAGTCATTGTATGAAGATTATAAAACCGCTACGATTGTCTTTAGCTTAAATATAAAGAGTGCTCGATACCTAAGAAGAGCAAATAATACTGTTAATTTTAATGAATCAGATATACCTACTAACAGTTTCACATTCTAGCTCATCAGGGCCAGAATCTGATGAGCTTGTAAGTGAAAATATTAGTAGATATATCTGACTTATGAGTATTTACATATATATATATAGTAATGTTAATCCTAATGAATCAGATATACCTACTAATGGTTTCACTTTCTAGCTCATCAGGACAAGAATCTGATGAGCTTGTAAGCAAAACTATTAGTAGGTATATCTGACTTATCAGAAGGTATTCTATATATATATATATATATATATATATATAATATACACATACACACACACACACATAGATAGGTAGATAGTGACTGGGTCATTTTCCATGTAGATTTATATGTTTTTGAGTATCAGAATGATTTTATTTTCTGGGTGGAGATCTTAATCTCTCTCTCTCTCTCTCTCTGTCTGTCTCTGTCTCTCTCTCTCTCTCTCTAAAGAAAAATCTAATGAGTCAGACGAACCTACTATTAGTTTCGTTTAATGCTCTTCAGGGCTAAGATCTGATTCTTTTGGCCAAATACTGTACCAATAGATTACTTTTTGTTGGTACGACTATCTTGGTCTTTTCTTTTTTTCGAAAATTTTTTTCTCCCCGGTTGATGTTTGGTAATATATTTTTACAATCAAACTATTTGCTGGGTTTTTTCTCACCGCGAGAATTTACCAACACACTTGGTATATTATATATATATATATATATATATATATATATATATATACCAACTAATAGTTTTGCTTACTAGCTCATCAGGCCAAGAATCAGTTTCTTGCCCTCATGAGGTAGTAAGCGAAACTATTAGTAGGTACATCTGACTCATTAGGATTAACATATATATATATATATATATATATATATATATATATACAGATTAAGTGACTGGGCCATTTTCCTTGTAGACTTTATATGTGCATGAGCATCGGAATAATTTTTTATTTTTTGGACGGGGATGGGGATGAGGATGGGGTGCAGCGTTCTACTGCATTTCAAATTAATCTGATCGTAAACGAGAGCTCTGGAGATATCAACCTAGGCTAATAATTACCATTATATGAGCATATCAGTATTTAAGAATTAAAGCAAAAAAAAAAAAAAAAAAATCTGTTTTCATATTGCCCGATGGTATAAGAGAAAATTTTGAAAAAAAAAAAAAAAAAAAAATTAGAATATTATTTTTCAAACTTGCTTTTAGCATTTTTCGACTGTCTCCTCTTTATTTTTTTTTTATTTTTGTTTTATTTTGTTTTATTTTTATTTTTATTTATTTTTTTTTGTTTGTTTTTATTTTCTTTTGTAAATTTAATAATCAAATTCAGATTTGAGATGAAAATTTGTTCGCCAGATACTGATTTAAAATGGAATTAATTTCAACCCGAGGCAACAAGGCAGAAGTGGTTTTCTCGGTATTTTTATGGGATGAAATCTGTTACGTACTTTTGATATTTCTTTACAAAACATCGAGTCACCGACTCACCAGACAGACTGTGCGCGGAAGAATTGAGATAATCACGAGGACTGACAAAAAAACAAACAAAAAAACAACATCAATGATATCAGTCTCCATCTTCTTCATCTTCATCTTTTCTTTTTGAAAATACTTTTCTAAGTAGTGCAGATTCAGATTAGTGTCTGAAATTCCGAGACAATAATTCTTCATCTTTATATCTATCAAAGATAACCAGAAAGATATATAGTTGATGCTATTATACATTGATTAGCTGAACAGGTGAAATTAGGTGACTTAATATTATAGAATCAGTTTTATACATGAAATTATCTATCTATCTATCTATATATATATATCTTATTATAATGGAGATTGTGTGTTTTTCTGTCTGTAACCGAAACTATATTACTACTCAAGTCACAATTCCCTTAATTATTTACGTCAAATTCTTGAACAAGAAGGCTAATTTGCATATTGATATTTAAAATTTTATTTTAATAAATATGTGCTTGGTATTATTGATTTCTAATTGTTTGGTTTTATCTTAAGAAATATAAACAAAAATCTCGTGGATAAATCTTAAAAGAAATTTATTTACAAGAAGAAATAACTGTAATATTATCCTTTACTTCCTATTTTAACTAAATAGTTAAATTAGGAAAATTTACCAATGAAAGAGGGGAGTAATGGAAAATGATGAATAGTTAGTTTCAAAGTTGATCTATTTTTCGATTATACCCCTCTGTTGCAGATCTTTTTATTGTATTCTTAGTCAGTTTCATTAGCCTTTCTAATTTAATATGATATTTTATTATATCAAACTTAATACTTGCACCCGGAGGGTGCATATATTTGCTAGTATATATAAAGATAAATCTAATGAGTCAGACGAACCTACTAAAAGTTTCGCTTAATGCTCTTCAGGGCTAAGAGTCAGATCTTAGCCCTGAAGAGCATTAAGCGAAACTTTTAGTAGGTTCGTTTGACTTATTAGATTTATCTTTATTATTTGCTCTACTTAGGTATTGAGCACTTTTTACTTATTAGCTTTAGTCTCCTGGCAGTTTTATATGAATATATATATCTTATATATATATATGCATATAAATTGTTTTTTCTTTTGGCCAAAATATTGTACCAATAGATTATGTTTTGTTGGTATGATTATCTTGGTCTCTTTTTTTTCCCCAAAATTTTTTTCTCCCCGGTTGATGTTTGGTAGTATATTTTTACATTCAAACTATTTGCTGGGTTTTTTCTCACCACAAGGATTTACCAACACGCTTGGTATATTATATATATATATATATATATATATATATATATATGAGAGTACATAAATTGTCTGTTTGAGATGGTGATAGCCGACAATTTTTGGGAGAATATGTGCTTAATTGAAGTCTAATTTTCAAATTAGGTATGACTTTAATTAAGCACATATTCTCCCAAAAATATATATATATGTGTGTGTGTGTGTGTGTGTGTATTTATGTATGCATGTGCGCGTGTGTGTGTATATATGCATGTATGAATGCGTATGTGTATGTATACATGTGCCTGTGTGCATGAGTGTGTATAAGTATATATGCATGTGTCTGTGTGTGTATATGTATGTATGCATATTGATTTAACAAAGGCATTTGATACCGTAAATAGGAAGCTCTTTGGGAGATTCTTAAAAAGCTTGGTTTTCCTGACAAGTTTATATCTATTCTAAAGCTCTTTCATGATGATATGAAAGCTGTGGTCAACATTGGAGGGAAACTGGCTGATCCTATTTCAGTGGAAAACGGTGTTAAACAAGGGGATATTACAGCACCCACACTCTTTGCTTTGTATTTTGCCATGGTGTTTAGAATGGCATTCAAGGATTGTTCTGATGGTGTGTATATTCGGTATAGAACTACTGGGAAGCTTTTCAACATCAGACGTCTTAGTGCACACAACATCGTATTTACCAATGCTGTTCGTGACTTGCTCTATGCAGATGATTGTGATCTTGATGCACATACACAGACTGATATGCAACGCCTCATGGATGCCTTTGAAGCTGCTTCCATTTAATTGGGACTTACAATTAGTTGAAAAAGACTGTTCTTATGTATCAACCGGTACCAGGTGAATCATACAATGAACTGGCTATCTATGTCTATGGGCAGAAGTTAGCAGTTGTAAATAGGTTTGTGTACCTGGGTAGCATGCTAAACATGACTGGTACCCTTAATGATGAGATCTGCTTTTGGATCAGCAAGGCAAGTGATGCATTTGGAAAATTAAAATGAAAGTTGTGGATTTGCCGTGGTATTTCAGTTGCAACAAAAGTCAAGGTATATGTTGCATGGATTTTATCTGCTCTCCTTTATGCTTGCGAAACCTGGACCACGTACAAGAAACATATTAAACATCTCAAGTGCTTTCACCAGCAATGTCTACGACAAATATTAGGGGTGCACTGGCTAATGCACGTCAGTGACACCGAGGTTCTGTAGCGAGCCAAATGTCAAAGCACAGAATCTCTCATAATCAAACATAGATTGAGATGGAGTGGGCATTTGGTAAGGATGAACGATGCGCAACTTCCTAAACAACTGTTTTATGGGGAACTTATAAACAGCAAGTGTTTGGCTCAAGGGCCCAAGATGAGATACAAGGATTGCCTGAGGTCGACCTTGAAAAAATGTAAAATCGATGAGAAGACCTGGGAGAGTAAGGCTTTGGACCGTGGGCAGTGGAGAAGAGTTTTACAGGAAGGCTAATTTGCATATTGTTATTAAAACTTTGATTTTAATAATTATGTGCTTAATATTATTGATTTCTAATTGTTTGGTTTTATCTTAATGAATATAAGCAAAAATCCTGAGGATAAATATTAAAAGAAATCCATTAACAAGAAGAAATAATTGTAATTTTATTCTTTACTTCCTATTTTAACTAAATAATTAAATTAGGAAAATTTAGCAATGAAACTCAGAAGTGATGGAAGGGTAAGTTTCAGTTGTTCTATTTTTATATTATACCCCGCTCTGTTTCAAATCTTTTTATCTGCATTCTTATTTAGTTTCATTAGCCTTTCTAATTTAATATGATATTTCATTACATTAAAACTTAAATACTTTGCACGCAGAGGGTGCATATATCTGCTAGTAATATTAAGAGCAGACATGACTGGGTGGGACTTGTGATCCACTGAGAACTGTGCAAGATATTAAAATTTAACTATATTTGCTAGTATGATTAATGAACAAATTAATGTGGCCTGTTGGAGTTTATCTTCAACGATCATCAGGCTAGTAGTGGACTTACCTGGAGAGGACATCGCAGGAGGCCTCGGAAGATGTGGAGGCTGACGAGGAGGAGGTGGATGTATTGAGGCAGGTCATCTGGCGGCAGGTGGGGGATCGATAGCACTCGCGTTTTACTGTTGCTGCTCCCGCCGCCGTTGCTGCTGCTGCTGCTGCTGCTGCCGTTGCTGTTGTTGCTGCTTGTTGTTCTGTGCCGGATTGGACAGATTCAGGAGCAGCTTCAACTGACTTCTGGCTAGCACGTGGGGCTCGAACGTCAATACCTTCATCAGCTGATTTCTCCGAAGAATACACAACAGTTTCTGGCGAGCTGAAAAACAAAAAGAAAACAAAAAAACTTAATATATTGGTTAATAACCTATTCGAGTTTCACCATAAGGATCTTCAGGGTTAAAATCCAAAATGGATTTCTAACAATGTTTATATTTTGATCCTTTGAAAAAAATGCAACTGAAAACAAAAAGAAAACAAAACTTAATATATTGATTAATATTAATATTAATATATTATATATATATATATATATATATATCACATCTGATGAGTCGGGAGATTTTGACTATAATATATATATATATATATATATATATGTGTGTGAAGAGAGGAAGTAAATCCGACGGTATGTAATATATCAAGAAAAATGAAAAAACACAGGTTTAAATGGGTTAAGTGGTGAGTTTATTGGCCGACGCTGCAGTGTTTCGATCTATTAAATAGATCATCTTCAGGGCATAAGATAAGAAATTATATATCACAGAATGATGAGAAAAAGTGAGTGGTAATCCTTGTTATTCAGTCTGTTTAAAAAATTTTTGAAGTTTGAAAAAAGGAGACGGTTTTGAAATATGACATCAAATATTCTATTTTAAGGTGTGAGTATGTAGCGCTGTTAGTGTGTGTATTGAAGGAAACATTGTGCATTTTTTAGGTATGTGGTGTGTCTGTGTGTTCTGTGATATATAATTTCTTATCTTATGCCCTGAAGATGATCTATTTAATAGATCGAAACACTGCAGCGTCGGCCAATAAACTCACCACTTAACCCATTTAAACCTGTGTTTTTTCATTTTTCTTGATATATTACATATATATATATATATACTTTGGAAATCGAAGTAATGGAATATAGATAGGCTTAAAAATATAAATATAAGATACAACTAGCTAAGTATGGAAGAACATGCTTTAATAAATAAAACGCACTAAGATACTCCAGGAAAATAAAAGGCTTGAAACCATAATAAAGTAAATCAGATACCCCCACCCGCGGAGAACAAAGACATACCTTCCCTGCAACCCACTTGACCCACTTAGAGTGAAAGGGCATCAAGGTCATAAATAGAAATAGAATTCTGTGGGTCAGTCAAACCCAACTTAGGAATTTACTAACAGACTAGGCAGACACATAAAAACACCGCCAACCATGCAAAGGATTAAGGAAAAAAAAAAAAGAAGATTTCCACCAATAAAAAAGACACTTAAAAAGAAAAAATGCAATATGATCACCCCTGAATGAGGGAGGGGAAATGTATGAATATAAATGAGTTTGGCCATGTGCCTGTCTAAATAAAAGATATCAGTGGTCTGAAGAAGCTCGCGGGCATACTCGCGAGTGGAAATGGTCCATAACCACGATACCAATGGTATTTAAGGCCTTTTATTCCCATATATAATAATATTATATTATATATATATATATATATATATTATTATAATGATACACGGTAATAACCTACTTGAGTTTCAACATAAGGATCTTCATGGTTAAAATCCAAAGTGGATTTCTAACAATGTTTATATTTGATCCTTTGAAAAAAAAAATGCAACTGAAAACAAAAAGAAAACAAAACTTAATATATTGGTTAAATAATATATAATATATATAATATATATATATATATATATATATATCGCATCTGATGAGTTGGGAGATTTAGACTATTTGTCTAAGCTCCCTGAAATAAACTATAATGCTAAATCTCTAAGTCTTTTGTTATTTCTTTACTCATATATTTGCTCTGAGAGCACACATTGAGCTCTCAAACTGTGACTTGGTTTTGTTTAAATAAAACTCTTGTGTCTTAAGGAAGATTTCTTCTCTGGACTTTTGGATTATATATATATATATATATATTTATATATATTTTTATATACACACACACATACACACACATTTAGAATTGTTGATTACATACTGTTGGATTCACTTTGACTTTTTCTTCACACACACACACACACTCACACACACACATATATATCTATATGTAAAAATGAAACTGGAAGTGAATCCGACGGTATGTTGAAAAAATGAATAAAGGAAAGAAAGTATAGAATGGATAATATAGGATATTTTAATCTATATTAATTACACGTGTTAAGTGCATATATAAATGAATAAATACATAAATATATATATAAATAATCAAATAATATATATATATATATATATATTATATATAAATAATAAAATCCCTCATGCTTTGATAATTTAGAATTCCACAAAACTTCTCTCTGCGTAAAAATCTGTTCGCATGCGATATGATGTCATTAACGGTTCTTTATCCGTCATGTCTGAAAATTCATTTTAAAAAAAAGTTATTTTTCGAACATCTCAAAAATTCTCCACTTTTTCCAACGATTTTCATTTCAAATAAAGATTTACTCTGATGAAGGTCAAATTTTCTTTGTGTGCGGAACATTTCTACATTTTTTCTATTATCATTGTTTCATTTCTTTTGATTATTTAAAAATAATAATAGTTTGAATAATGTATACATGGATAAACTCCTGACTGAAACACGTGTAAGTAATATTGATTAAAATATTCTATATTATCCTTTCCTTTATTCATTCTTTCAATATATATTATATAATATATATATATATATATGAATTTAACATTTTTGACAAAACAAATGACAGAAATCTGTTTCGACCGTTTTAATAGATTGGTCTTCATCAAGAGCAACATATGAGAGAAAGACGGGATATTTTATTATGAACTATAATGCTTCTGATTTTTAAAAATAAAATTTATTTTATTTTTAACACAGAACACGCATTTTTTAAAATTCCAGCACTGAATAATAGCGTTTTGTTTGTACCCTTTCTTCTAACGGTTATTTATCCCGTCTTTCTCTCATATGTTGCTCTTGATGAAGACCGATCTATTAAAACGGTCGAAACAGATTTCTGTCAGCAATTATAAACATCATTTGTTTTTTCAAAAATGTTAAATTCATACTGTCAGATTAATTTCCATTTATTTTCATATATATATATATATCTTTTTATGCGGAACATTTCTACATTTTTTCTATTATCATTATTTCATTTCTTTTGATTATTTAAAAATAATGATAGTTTGAATAATGTACACATGGATAAACTCCTGACCGAAACATGTGTAAGTAAAATTGATTAAAATATCCTATATTATCCATTCTATACTTTCTTTCCTTTATTCATTCTTTTATATATATATATAATATATATATATACACTTTTTCTAAATATATATATATATGTTATATATAAATATATATCTTTTCTTAAAAAGTATGTATGAATTTATCCCATCACAAAACTTTATTAATTCATATCTTTTAAATTTTAAAGAATACACAACAGTTCCTGGTAAGCCGCAAGCAAAAATAAAACAAAAAACTTAAGATATTGGTTAAATATCTACATATTATTTTATTACATTCGAAGTTTATCTGTGATAAATTTAAAACTATCATTTTTCTTGCCTGATCCATGGATGCCAGATTCATTTTTGTTTGAGAATTTCTCAAGAGGTCAATGACCATAGAGTAGAGTTTGAGGATAATAGTTTTTAACAATAAAGAGGACAATAGAAACTGATAAAACTTGCAAATCATACTCAAAATCCCGAGTGACCCAGAAAAAACAGAACCCAAATTATTTATTTATTTTCCCATTAAACTAACCCTAAACCCCCTAGTTAAAATTAACAGTTTTATTACAAAATTTGTGGGTTCTGTTTTTTCTGGGTCATGGGATTTTGAGTATGATTTGTAAGTTTAACCTAGAAACTTTGGTCTTGGCTGGTCTAGACCAATTCATACCAGACTTTTTAAGAAAATACATAATATAGAATGAATGGAGAAAAGAATTAGCATATGAAGGTGCTCAATGCTAAAATAGCAGAGCAGCTTTACAATCAAATATTGTATATTATAGATTTAATATCCTGTAAGTAAAGTTTTGTACTGAATGCAATCATCAGACGGTCAAAATGTTAAGATTTTAAAAAACGTTTTTTTTTTAAATCTTAATATTTTGACCGTCTGATGATTGCAAGTAAGCATGAAACTTTAGTTACGGGATATTAAATCTATAATATACAATACTTGATTGTAAATCTGCTCTGCTATTTTAGCATGGAGCACCTTCATATGCTAATACTTTTCTCCATTCATTCTATATTATGTATTTTCTTAAAAAGTATGGTATGAATTGATCCCATCACAAAACTTTATTAATTCATACCGGACATTTCAAGAAAAGAGAATATTTGTTAAATTTTAAACAAAAAATTCTTAAAGAGCAAATGTGTCGCGTTCCTAATCAGGTGTAATTGATTTTTAGCTAGAAATAGAAATATTTTAGATTTTAAACAAAGATTCTCGAGGGACACATATCACGTTCAGGACCAATTTATTTTCTTTAAAAGTCCGGTATGAATTAATAACATCACAAAACGGTAAGAATTTTCATAAACGGTCACAATGTTACATAAACCATCTTCATATTTAACACATAGGCTCTGAAGAAGATTTTTTAACAAATAGAAATATTGCAATATCAGCAGAATAAATAACTTTATTTGAACAACATCTGTGTTTTTCATATTATCTTACCCTTATATAATATATATATATATATATATATATTATATATATATAGCTCAGGTTCCTAGTTCGATGACGGTCCTCGCCAACTCAGCATTATGAGTAGCACAGGGATCTGTGCGGTAAAGTAAGGAGCTGATGGTAGGTGTGGTGCTCCACCTCAGACGTTAAGATCATCTCCTTGGTCTAGCGCTAGTGAAAAGGGGATAGACTCCCTCGCTGATTGGCTGATACTGACATTAGGCCGCCCCGACGACTTTACTTATATATATATATATATAGTATATATATATATATATGAATTTATTCATATTAATTAATTGATTAACTTCCATTTATTTACATACATATATATATATATATATATATATATATATACATATATATATATGGAGGTGCGTGGGCTAGTGGTTAGAGTCGTGGAAAATGGACTCGTCGATTCAAGTTCAATTCCTAGACGAAGCTGTTGGCATTTCACATAGCGCTAATACCCTTGGGAAAGGTATGAATCCATATATTCTCCCTCCAGCTATGGGTTAAATAGTAGGGCAGACTGTGCCCTGCAGCCTTGGGTAGGTAACCAGTCTAGGAGAAGGATAACTCTGAATTCAAAATTCCTGAGGTCGGTCGTTGATTGGGTTTGTGACAATCCTTGATGCACCAATTCTTTCCTATTGACTGTGCCAAAAAGTGTGGATGGTCCAACACAAGCCTTCGCCACTATAAACAAATCCCTGTGTGGGAGTTCATTGTGTGTGTATGAACCTCATACGTTGAAAATCGATGGGAGAATCCATTTAAAAATTTTTTTTAATATATATAGGTTCCAGGTTCGATACCAGCCCTCACCAACTCAATGTACACAGGGATTGTGCAGTAAGGAGCTGACACCAAAACAATCTACTTGTGAAAAGGGCATAGACTCCTTTTCTGTGTGGCTGATGCCTGACGACTTTACTTTCTATGCATTTACCCAACCCTTCAACCACAAGCACTTCCGAGACAAATTTAACACCATTAGCAAAAAGGTAATATTTAATATGACCTTCTAGTGAAGATATGTTAATAAAAATCCTTTATGTTTACGGTAATCAATAATTTCCAGCATTGCCATCTTTTAAAAACATCCATTTAAGAAGGTGTTAATTCTAAGAAATAAGAAATAAGAATTTGGTGGGTAAGCAACACCAGATAATCAGGATTTACATTTTTGTATTTTATCTTGGATGATTTGGACGATCTCATTTTTAACCAGAGCATGTTGCAAGATGATAATGGTTATACAAGGTTCCAGGTTCAATACCGTCCCTTGCCAACTCAATGTATGAGTAGCACAGGGATCTGTGACGTAAAGTGAGGAGCTGATGATAGGTGTGGCACACCACCTAAAACGCCAAAACAATCTGGTTGGTCTAGCGCTAGTGAAAAGGGCATAGACTCCTTTTCTGTGTGGCTGATAACTGACGACTTTACTTTCTATGTATTTACCCAACCATTCAGCCAACAAGCACTCCGAGACAAATTTAACACCATTAGCAAAAAGGTAATATTTGACGGTCTCATTTTTAACCAGAGGGTATTGCAAGATGATAGTGGTTGTACTATTTTAAGAAACACAAACATTAATATATATGTAGTGAGAGAGGAGACCTATCTTGTGCAACACAGTGTGACAGAGAGAGTGGCGGGTGTGAAGACTTGCCGTATTCTCGAAGGGAGCGGGCTAGGCTTTGCCTGGCATGTAGGACTAACCTAGAGTCAAACCCACTTCCTTCAGAATGTGTAAGCTTTGGACAATCAGTGAAATAAGAAATAGCATGGTGGCCCGGATGTAGGTGGTCGCGCCGTGCTGACGAGTGTCGCACGTACTGCACGGACAATTATGAGTGAGGAGCCTGGATGTGGTGAAATTGAGGTCTATTTAAAGGACTTATTCTCACAGACTGGGGAGAACGACTGCAGTAGTATTTTGTTGTCGAGACGAGCGGGACAAAGAAATAATTTTGGATATTGGATTTTGGAGCGTGATACAGTTGGGAGTGTTTAGACTGTCGATTGGAACCTTAAGTCAGACTTGACTGCGATCCCCCCCCCCGCCACTGATTAGAATATAGATCATTTTTGTCATCATAAATTCTCATTAAATATTTTCTGATATTTCCCCAAAAATTACCTCTTAACTTCATCTTCACACCATTATTTCTGAAATCATCCAATTCAATTTTAAATTATTTCGCACAATTGCCTATTTTTCATCCGATAAGACAATTTGTTCCAAAGATATATTACTTCATTAACGAAAAAATCCAATTGGTTTTAGAAATTGCTTTGACTGGAAATTTCTAGTTCAAGGACAAATATTCTTTTAAATTTCTGGAAATAATCTTCACTGCTGAATATTGGTTTGTTTTGTTTTACGGCATATCAACCTCAGTGGGTCATTTATAATTTTTTCAGCCGTCCTTTAGACTTCAAGCAAGAGCACTGTCAAGCAGAGATCCTTTGTGTTAAGCAGAGCGTGATCCTTAGTGAAGAATCCTTTGGTTGCTCCTTGGTGTCCCATAATATTGGGTATGATCCTTTGGTTGTTCCTTGGTGCTCCTCAGTATTCGTTCGTCAATGAGTGCAAATGGACGTCTTTCAATATCAGTGATTAAATACTTAACCAACCATGTATTCAGGCTGTTGATTGGCTGAGGTTTAAAACCTCACTTAGTCTATAAATTTAAGTGAGGGATTGCAGCACGGCTTATACACCACAAAATATTCCAATAATAATGACAACAAAGTTTTGAAATAAATTCATTCTTAATGGATACTCAATTTTTCTTTTATAAACAAATTTTTCCATTTAACCCATTCTGACCCGGAGTCAAGACGGAGTGGTAATACCTTACAGACCTTGTGCCAAACTAAAATAACCTTATTAAAGAGTGGTTGCATAGAGCTTTGCTAGTGAGTTAAATTGTCACCGAGTGCTCTATATTTCTGACCTTGTGCCAAAATAAGCTTATTAAAGAGTGGTTGCCTAGACCATTGCTGGTGAGTTAAACTCTCACTGGGTGCACCATATTTCTGACCTTGTGCCAAAATAAGCTTATTAAAGAGTGGTTGCCTAGACCATTGCTGGTGAGTTAAACTCTCACTGGGTGCTCCATATTTCTGACCTTGTGCCAAACTGAGATAAACTTATTAATAAAATCCTGATTTCATTTAGTGCCCAAAGGCTTTTTTACTTTTCTGGAGTTAATCGTAAAATTCCACCAATTTATAGATTTTCTTTGCTACAATTGACTCGAATAAAATCCTGGTTGGAAGCAAAATAATTAAGGCCATCTGTGGCTCCGGGGAGGATAATTTACTCCGCCCCCCCCAAAACCCCCCCCCCCCCGAATTCTCCATCAAAGAAAGCATCTTGCAGCGGACGTAAAGAACCATCGCAAACGAGCAAAACTAGACACACAGGCTGGAATCTTCCTGCTGGAAATATACTACTTCTTCATCTTCGTCTTCATCTTCATCTTTTACCCCGAATCGGAGATAGAAGATAAAAAAAAAAAGAAAAAAAGAAAAAGAAAAAAATGCCAACTTGGTTCTATCTATTTCCAGACAAAGATGAAATCCAAAAATCTTCGAGAATCCCGCAAATTCTTTATTCTCAAAATGGTTCAATTTATTAGTATTGTTGGCATTTAAAGTTAATGCATTACGGGCCTAATCTTGCCGTCTGGTTAAAAACACGCGGCGGCGGCAGTGGCACGGTGCGGGGTGGGGTCGGTCGGTTGTATATGATAGATGAATATATTTTTGTGTCAGGAATCAGGAACAGAGTCTTGGATTAGGTTTGGTAAGGTTACAGCAAGAGAAAAATAGACGTCTTGTAGAGCTAGAATCTCTTTCAGCCGAGAGTTATTTTAAGGTAAAACCATGTCCCTTACGGTGGTGGCAGCAGCAATGGCAGTATCTCTTGGTATTGCGGTACTTGAGATCTGCGACAGAATCTGGGTGCAGTCATAGGTATGATTGTGCACAAGATCAGTGATAAGAGGCACTTGTGCCGTTATGGTTATCGCCAGAGAAAATGGATTCTTGACCAACCAATATGATGAATTATCAGGATTTTTAATAATTTCACTATAGAAAAGCATTACAGATGATTTTACGATAGGAATGAATTATAGATGATTTTATTACAGAACACATTATGTATAATTATACTATAGAAAAGCATTATGCATGATTTTACTATAGAAATGAATTGCAGGTGATTTTACTATAGAAAAGCATTATGCATGATTTTACTATAAAAAAGCATTATGCATGATTTTACTATAGAAAAGCATTCTGCATGATTTTGCTATAAAAAAAGCATTATGCATGATTTTACTATAGAAAAGCATTATGCATGATTTTATTATAGAAAAGCATTATGCATGATTTTATTATAAAAAAAGCATTATGCATGATTTTACTATAAAAAAAGCATTATGCATGATTTTACTATAGAAAAGTATTATGTATAATTTTGTTGTAGAAATGAATTGCAGATGATTTTACTATAGAAAAGCATTATGCATGATTTTACTATAGAAATGAATTGCAGAAGATTTTACTATAGAAAAGCATTATGCATGATTTTACTATAAAAAACATTATGCATGATTTTACTACAGAAATGAATTGCAGATGATTTTACTATGAAAAAGCATTATGTATAATTTTACTATTAAAAAGCATTATGCTTGATTTTACTTTAAAAAAACATTATGCATGATTTTATTATAAAAAAAGCATTATGCATGGTTTTACAATAGAAAAGCATTATGCATGATTTTACTATAGAAAAGCATTATGCATGATTTTACTATAGAAAAGTATTATGTATAATTTTGCTGTAGAAATGAATTGCAAATGATTTTACTACAGAAAACATTATGCATGATTTTACTACAGAAAACATTATGCATGATTTTACTACAGAAAACATTATGTATAATTTTACTATGAAAAAGCATTATGCATGATTTTACTATAGAAATGAATTGCAGATTTTACGATTTTACTATAGAAAAGCGTATAATTTTAAAAAAGTTACAGGATACTAATCATAGTAATTCTGGCTGATGATCTTATATAGCCTTGTGCCAAACTAACATAAGCTTATTAAATTAGTGAGCTCGACTAGCAGACCATTGGTAGTGAGTTAGATTCTCACTGGGTGCTCCTTGTTCCTAATGTTCCAGCCTCATTTAATGGTTAGTGAGTTGGACTAGCAGACTATTGGTAGTGAGATAGATTCTCACTGGGTTAGTGAGCTGAACTAGCAGACTCATGCCAGTGACTTTAATTCTGGGTACTCTATATTTCTAGCCTTGTGCCAAACTAACAAAAGCTTATTAAATTAATGAGCTCGATGAGCAGACCATTGGTAGTGAGTTAGATTCTCACTGGGTGCTCCATATTTCTAATGTTCCAGACCCGTCTAATGGTTAGTGAGCTGAAGTAGCAGACTCATGCTAATGACTTTAATTCTGGGTGCTCTATATTTCTAACCTTGTGCCAAACTAACAAAAGCTTATTAAGTTAGTGAGCTCAACTATCAAACCATTGGTAGTGAGTTAGATTCTCACTGAGTGCTCCATATTTCTAACCTTGTGCCTAACTGACCATTCTAAACCATCATCGTTTGAATTTATCAAGTATGAGATAAGAAATGACTCATTTTAATTGGCCAATAAATGCAAAGCAGCCATTGTGAAAAGAAGCCTTCTGATTGGCTGATAAATTAAATTTGAATAAATGTCACAGCCAATTATGATTAATCAATTAGAAACGTCTTCTTTTTCGAGAGATTAATATTTTTTTGTGTTCTTCCTAATTCAGCCATTTTTAATATTTAGGTATCAAAGCCATTTTCGATTTCTCTTCAAATTAGTTAATTTTCTCCAGAGACCAATCTTTTCTTGCGCACTGAAAAAGTAAAAGAAAAAAAAGAAAAAAGAAATCATCTCAACGTATCTCCATCATTTATCTACCATTTTTCACTGCAGTGATCATGCGCGGTAATGAACAAAATTTTGTGATGAAGAGATTTCTTTATTATACACTCCAATGTATGCAGACTAGTGTCCTCATCTTGATTGTTTTCAGTGGTATGTCTTTAAAAAAGAGATTTCTTTATTATACACTCCAATGAGTTTGGTTTGGTTTGTTTTGTTTTACAGCATATCAACCTCAGTGGGTCATTTAATGCCAATAAAGTTTTGAAATAAATCAATTCTTAATGGATAATACAATTTTTATAAATACATTTTTCTATTTAACCCATAGATGGGACCCTAACAGGTACTACCACTCCGGGTCAGAGTGGACCAGGGAGCAATGGTGATGAAGGGGTGCTCCACATTCCCCAAACCTCCAAAACTGGAACCTCACCATCAGATAGAGTTTAACGTCATTCCCAGGACATGTAGACCCGCAGCCACCACCTTCTAGCACACATATGATAAAAAGGGGTTGGGGCTTGCCATAAGGGCAATAGGGTTGGGAAAATCATATAGGTGCTAGGGCTTGACGTGACCAGCCGATTGATCGGGGGGGGCCTCTCCGACCGCCCGTCTAGTCCAAGATAGGGCCAAAGTGGAGTATTGCATGTCATGAACCGCTCATCCACCTGGGCTGTATCCTTAAGCATCACGGGTCGCCACCCACGGCCAATAGGTGGCCCCATTGGGGCAGTCTTACCCCTCTGCAGAGGTGCAGTCGGTGCATTCTAACGCCCCAGCCGACACACTCCAATGAGTGTATAATACAATCTTCACCTTCCATTTTTGCACATGCAATGATCACGTCATTGGCTTTTGTAAACAAACGCGCATATAAAAATTAACGGTTAATAACATCATATTCACACATTCACTGCACACTTAACATCTTTCATTTTGTCCCTCACATAAACATTACTTAACAGTGTCCTGAAGATGGTACAATATACCGAAATGCTTAAGTATTGACACATAAAATTGTCTCCCCTGATCATAACATCCTGTGTTTGTTATATTTTTAAAATATTTTCTTCTCATATTGTCGGATTAATTTCCTCACTGTATTTCCACTCCAATGTATGCAGACTAGTGTCCTCATCTTGATTGTTGTCAGTGGTATGTCTTTAAAAAAGAGATTTTCTTTTTACACTCTAATGTATGTATTTAAGTCATTAACAAAAACATAACCACAAAAAATGTTTTAGCAGAAACACCAGAGGAATTAAAGGTATCCTGACGAGAGCAAAAAAGCTTGAAACCTTGGTAGATGCCAACAAAAATAGTTATATTTAATAAATAAATAAATGAATATATATATATATTATATATATATATATATATATATTTGGGAATAAAAAGGCTTTAAATATCATGGGTATCGTGATTATGGACCATTTCCATTTGTGGGCATTTTGGGTCATTTTTATTCACAAATAAATTTGCTCTGTTTATAAAAATTCAACATTTAGCTCTCATACGGGACCTGAACTCTACAACAAACTACTGGTAGAGAATAGGGCCAGCCTAGAATCACCTTGTATCAAGAAACTTGGTACCCCAACAAAGAATATATATATATATATATATATATATATATATATATATGTTTGGTTGAACTCGAGTGACAAATCCTGTCATATGAGTTTCTGTTCAATCCGTTCAAGGTGTCTGGTCATCTTTTTGGTGTCAGGGTGGAACTGGTGTAGCAGTCCACCAAAGGTGTCTCTACGAGAGCTTTCAGCATGTCGATTTGCCATCTTCAGGTTGGAAGCTGATGGTATGTTTCGTGGTGTCTCGGTTTTAAAGAAAACGAGCAGTAGCGTAGGAATTGGTAGCGGAAGGTAGTAACAGGAGGTTGTAGGAATTGGTATATATATATATATATATATATATATATATATATACAGAGTGGACCATAATAATTTCAGATCTTTTTATCGGCATTCTTATCTAGTAATGATAATTGCTCATCTCTTAAATTGCTGGAATATTGTGACTATAACAATCAAGATGAGGATACCCATCTAAATAGATCAGCTTACCAAAAACTATTCTTTTTTTTTTTTTCCTTTTTCTTTTTCTCAAATCATCTTGCCGTTAATAGAAACATAAATGGGGAAAAATGTAACAAAATCTTTCGAATCTGTTTTCATTTGACCAATGTCCGAGCGACCGTTATCCGATCCTGAGGAAAACACATCACTTTTCCTGTCGGATAGTTTCTATCAATTACGAAAGGTCGGACGACAAATTGTCATTGTGTGATTACTCGGAGAAAATGATACTAATTCATCGGTCAGATTAACAAACAGATTGACTGTCTGTTGACTTTGTGGAAGGAGCCGACTGTAATCACTAAATTGTTGATAATGTCTCTCTTTCCGACCAGCAGAAAATGGAATGTGTGCATTTGTTCCTCACTAATGGCCAACTCTACTAAATCTCCGAAAGTGCAAAGCCTTATGGGTAATCTTTTCCGGTAATTGATTGATTTTAAAGGCATGGCTCAGGTTATTTTATCTATCACACAGTTCTATCTAATGCGTATTTACACAACTGATCTGTGCAGTAAAGTGAGGAGCTGACAGTAGGTGTGGCACTACACCTCAGTAAATATAATCTCTCTGGTCTAGTTCTAACAAAAAGGTAATAGACTCTCTTGCTATCCGGCTAATACTAACTGATCTGTGCAATAAAGTGGTGAGTTGATGGTAGGTGTGGCGCTCCACCTTAGTAAATATAATCTCCTTGGTCTAGTACTAGCAAAAAGGGGATAGACTCCCTTGCTGCCCGGCTAATACCAAATGATCTGTGCAGTAAAGCAGGGAGCTGACTGTAGGTGTGGCGCTCTATCTCAATAAATATAATCTTCCTGGTGTAGTACTGGCAAAAAGGGGATAGACTCCCTTGCTGTCTGGCTAATACCAACTGATCCGTGCAGTAAAGCGGGGAGCTGACTGGAGGTGAGGCGCTCTATCTCAATAAATATAATCTTCCTGGTCTAGTACTAGCAAAAAGAGGATAGACTCCCTTGCTGTCTGGCTAATACCAACTGATCTGTGCAATAAAGCAGGAAGTTGATGGTAGGTTTGGCACTCCACCTCAGTAAATATAATCTTCCTGGTCTAGTACTAGCAAAAAGGGGATAGACTCCCTTGCTGTCTGGCTAATACCAACTGATCAGTGCAATAAAGTGGGAAGTTGATGGTAGGTGTGGTGCTCCACCTCAGTAAATATAATCTCCCTGGTCTAGTTCTAACAAAAGTGGTGCAGCCATACAGCAGTATTGATATAACCACAGCCTGGAAGAATTGTCGCTTCAACCTGGCAGTGAGACTTGTGCCAGGAGGGTGCATTTTTTTTGCTACTATAGATAGATATCATAACACACTTGATTATATGGAATGGTTATTAGAATGTTTCCAGTCGTAAATTTTAATGATGTGACCTATCAATTTTGTGAAGTATAGAGTACTAGCATATTTAAAGTATAGAGTTTTACAAGAAAATTATTTACAAACAAGAAATATTCATTTTTTTCAGTATCAAGAGGTTAGCTAAAAAGTTTACAAATAAATAAATACTTATGATTTTGTGTGTAAAATATTAAAAATAATTATTTAATTAATAAGTCCACGAAACATTTTATTTGACAGGAGAGGACTAAGTTTCAATTTCAAATTGTTTTACTTTTTTTTTTTTACTCCTTTAATAAATTTGATGATTTTACTTACTTATGATACAAACCCTCTAACATTGAATCTGACCTCTCACCCGGCTTAGCTGGGGGTCCAGTGTGCCACTGGACTTGTTGAGAGTTAAATAGTAGCGTCGATCCCAGAGGGCTATCCCCCCAGGCAATACCTGCCTCCTTGACTTAAAGGGGCAGGGCTTGAGGGGGAATGCCGAAGGGATCAACACAATTTTTGTTCTTTCCTGCCCATGAGCTTCGGCTTGTGGGTGGGCCACGTTAAAACGAGGCCTTGTGCCCAGCCCATACAAGTGGGGTATGAGGCAAATACTCCTCTGAAATTGAATCTTTAACTCCCACCCTGCCCAGACAATAAGGAAAGGGCCAACTTAGAATCATCCTAATACCAACTCACCTGGTAACCCATCTATATTATATATATATATATATATAATATATAATATATATACTAAATCTATATATATATATATATATATTAATTTATAAATATTAAATATTAAATAAATATTAGCTCTTACAAACTGTGATTGAGCACTGTATTTTCTTTGTTTCATCGCAAAAAAAAAATTGTTTTTACATATACCTATATATATACTAAATTTAAGTCCCATTCCAACGGGCATGTTTATAACACCAAAGATTAATCGTAAACTCGATTAATTTAAAAGTAACCCTGAAGAATCTATCGATGAAACTCGAGTAGATTACTCATTTCCATTCTTAAATAAATTTATGCTCTACATTGTATTGAGCACTTTGTATTTGTTTTTTCTCAACCTTAACCTCTGGATATTGTGCGCTTCCAACGATCGTTCTTATACCCACCGGTAAGTTAATACTTATACATATACAAAATATATATATATATATATATATACTAGCAAAAATACCCGGTCCATGACTGGGCAATTTTTTTTTTTTTAGTGAGAAAGGGAGAAAACAGGAGTAAGAGAGAATAAGAGGAAAATATTTTATTAAATTAAAAGAAATCGCCGAGAATTTGTATATTACAATTTTATTTTTTTTTAAGAAATGCTTCTTTGTTTACATTTAAAATATTATTTTTAAAAATGTAATCCTAAACTTGTTTTCAAACATAATTTTATTTGAGAGACACACACACATTCATAGAGGGGGGGACAGACTGGGGGAAAGAGAGAGTGCCTAGCCTGTTGAGTTTAAGTTAAATGTATTAGTCTAATTCATTTCCTTTTTTACCCAATTTTTCTTTACTGTGAAGAGTTCTAAAAATTTGTTGATTTTTCTTTAATTATTTAATTAAATCAAAAAACAAATTTTCTGTGTTTCTTAGTTAGAAACACATTAATGTGTCTGCGAGATTTCAAATCAGAATGATTTCAGAGTTATAAGTCGACACGTACATACCAGAAACATTCTTTTACATATATAGATATACATACATGTATCATAATTAGTAAAGTTGTTCTTAATCTTTATGGTTAGCGTAAGTCATGGTAAAATAATTGAGTTTCGAAAAATATTTTTTGAATCCCCATCAAGAATAAGCAAAACAAAAGGTCTTGGGTATAAAATAACCCGATAAGGGTTGACATGCTGTAAAATCTAACCAACCAACCAACCAACCAACCAACCAACCAGTAGAATGAAAGAGTGAGAGAGCGCAATCTGCCGTGTAATCATTACCAAGAGAGTGGGTAAGTGCTTTGGGACAGAGACACTTTTACAGTGGGGGCGGGGACAGTAAGACATAACGGATGAGTCCGATCTGAACTAAAAACCAGTCTGAACCGGATTTCCGAGTACAATTTAAAATCTTTTATGAGCTGGATTGTAATAATACCTAAAAGTTTGATTGAAATCTGACCCAAAGTGGTTAAACCTTTGCCATGCATATGAACGGACATACATTTGGGGAATTATGATATGTAAAAGTAAAGTCAACAGGGTGGTCTAAAGTCAGTATCAGCCAGACAGCGAGGGAGTGTATCCCATTTTCACTAGCGCTAGACCAAAGAGATTGTTTTTTTTAGTATCTGAGGTGAAGCTCCACACCTACCATCAGCTCCTCACTTTACTGCATAGATCTCTGTGCTAATCATATGCATGGTTAGTGTTTTTGGAGGGAAAAAAGGGTTGACGGTATACTAGTGAGTAAAATTAACGGTTCTGTTTAATATCAATTAATTGGATTCCTTGAATTTCTTTCTTCTCAAAGTCTAATTAATTGATCGAAACACTGCAGCATTGACCAATAAACTCACCACTTAACCCATTTAAACCTGTGTTTTTCCATTTTTCTTAATATACTACATACCGTCGGATTCACTTCCTTTCTTCACACACACACACATATATATATATATATAAAAGTAATTGGTAATTTGCTTGAAGCATTGTTAAGTATGTTATAAAATAATAAAATTCGAAGGCAATACAATGCGTAAAAAATAAAGACAAAAAGATGTTTTATATGTCTAATCGATTTCAAAGCAAAGCTTTATCATCAGAGTGTATTTTATTTATAAAAAATACACTCTGATGATAAAGCTTTGCTTTGAAATTGATTAGACATATAAAACATCTTTTTGTCTTTATTTTTTACGCATTGTATTGCCTTCGAATTTTATTATTTTATATATATATATATATATATAATTGTAAGGGTTTCGCTGATGCTTTACGTATTTAATGTCAAGGTTATAAAAATATATGTACTGTTTCTTTTTATGCACGAAAGAATCGTGCAACTAATAATTCGATTGGATTAAAACTAAAGAAATATCGTTGATTTACCGATTTCGTCTGGATCAAATGTTGACAATGTAGAAGAACAGTAGTGGTACTGTTTAACCCATAGCTGGGGGGATGACGCAGATTGTACCTTTCCTAGAGGTCTTAGTCTGAAAGTGAATGTAATAGTATAACTGGAATTTGAACTTGTTCACTTCGATGTCACAGTCCAGCATTTCAGCCACTATACCATGGGTAGTCCTTCTTAAAGTATGTGTGTAATTGTCTAAGGAATAAACTTAAAATCTCAAATAGTTGTATAAGCTTCCAATTTGCTTGCTTGCCATTTTACCATTTTTTAAAAACAACATTTTAAAATAATGTATTAATTTCTGATTAATCTACATTTCATTCCATTAATTTTATTATATTTTTAGGCAAAACCTTCAGAAAGCATATCAACTTATTTTCCTTTTTAAACTTGTAGGATATCAAGTTGAGTTAAAATAGAGCTAAAGTTGCAAGTAATATAAATTCCATATTTGGGGACAATGTTGTTTGTGAAACAATTATAAAATCATGATTTAAAGATTGCAAATGGAAATTTCTGTTTAGAAAACCAAAAGAAAGAGTGAATAATATAGTACTGAAAATTTGAAAATTCTTTGAGAACCAAGGAATGTCATATAGACAAAGACCAGATGAGATAGATATTAAAGGAGAGAACCTGTGTACACAGTAGAATCAAAGGAAACATGCCTATGTTATTAATTTTTTGTGTATATATTAAATACAAGGATTGAACACGTGGCCTAGTGGATAAAGGAGTTAGGTTAAGACACTTCTAAGTGACAGTTATCTCAAGATTGCAGGTTCAGTCCTGATCAAGGGCAGCAGTAACATACAAGGATAATCAACACAGCTTAACGCCTCTACCCCAGCTATGGTTAGCAGGATGAGAACCCCCGTGGACTGAATAAAGGGTTAGGTTCAAAGTTCCGTGATGGTTCAAAGTTAACTGACCTGAGAAAAATGTAAATTTTTTGAATCAAATAACTGGTGCATTATACCTTTTATCCATTAATATATCAACACTGAAAATTTCATTAAATTCGGTTAATTCCCTGATTTTTGGTATTTTTTTTCTTTCGGTGGGATGACATACGATGGTGGAATTTAGGCCCGTTAAGTTGGATTTAACCAAACTATCATAAAGGCTGTAGAGACAGAGAGATGGACTCAAAAGCAATTAAGGGCTCACTGGAATTGGAGTAGGTAAAACTAGACAGACTCCAACTCTACACTTTATATGGCCCTAGTTTAGTCTATAAAATTATACAGTGCACTTTTTTGGGGGGAGGGGAGCTCTTATCTCTCTGCTGGAGATGCAGTTGGCATATACAAAGTCTTGCTGACAAGGCGATTTTGATGAAGGGTTAAGGAAGTTGATAAATCTATATTTATGTCTGATTTATATTGACGAATAAATATAAACCAATTATATCTTTTATTTATTAATGTATCAACACTAAAAATTTAATTAAATTCGGTTAATTCCCTGATTTTTTTGTATTTTTCCCTCCTTTCAGCGGGGTGACATACAATGGTGGAATTTAGGTCCGTTAAGTAGGATTTAGAATAATTGCATCCGAAATTTGTCCAAGACATTACACAGGATTCTTGTGAAGTTACTATCTAGATTTATCTCTTCGCGTTTCGTTAGAGTCTAAGTGGTGTAGCCATACATTAGCACTGATATAGCTATAGCTTGGAAGAATTCTCGCTTTATCTCATTTAATTGCAACTAGAAGCGGCTACCCGGTGTCGCATAGGTAGAGAGGGGGATTTTAAAAAGTTAGTCTCACAGATCCATTGATTGTTTTGGTCTTCCATAATTGATTTGATTATGTTTTAATCATGAACGCCACCAAGGACTTTCCCTTCTCTTACTGTTCAAATTTTAATTTTGAATTATAAATAAAATATAATGAAATGAAATATAATGAAATCTTTATTTTTTTGTACGAAAATCAAACTCTGGTGATCTAGAAACTCTAGAATTCATTTTACACCAAAAATAGATTACAAAAAGTTGCCATTTTTTCGCAAACCCCACCGAATTTGGAGAGCTAAAAATAACTCTGCCAATTTGGAGAGCTAAAAATAACTCCGCCAATTTTTGGAATTGGAAGCTCAAATGTTTGGGATTATCTAACGTTAACATAGTCCACACATGGAAAAAAAAATTCAGAAAAAATTGAAGGGTGGGGGATGACAATTTTACTGTCTTCTAGATGATTTTACATGGAATTACTCTATCTATTAACCTCAGAACTCATTCTATTCAAATAAATATTCTGGATCACAAGACAGAGGATGATACCTGTAAACCTACAACACAGTCTGTCTGCCCTATGTCAAAGGCTTGGCTGAAAAGATTCAAAAGATATGTAATCCTTATGACATCAGGACAACATTCAGGAGTGACTCAACTCTTCGTAAACATCTCTGAGTCAAACCCCCAACAGAATACAACATGACCAAAAATTGTGTGTATTTCATCCCATGCAGCTGGGGCAGAGTATACAAAGGTGAAACATGCTGTCCACTGAAAGTAAGACTAGAAGAACATCGTAAAACATTGAGGATAAATAGAAAAGTCGGGTATGGCTGACCCTATATGGAATGAAAAGGAAAACCATCTGCCCTCATGGGATGAAGTTAGAATAATAGATAGAGAAGAACATTGGAAGAGAAGACGTCTCAAAGAATCAGCTCATATGATAGGCTGTAGTTGGTTGTTAAGTAGACCAAGCATAGAAATGAATACGATATGGGAACCCATAATTAAAAAGGCTAGATCAGATTAAGGGGAAAAAAACAATATGAGTCTAAGTAAAAAATCATACACAAGAGAATAGGTAGATATTCTAGCCAAAACAAGACATTAGTTTTATAAGTTCCAAAAATTCACACTGGAATGTCCTACTGGACACATGGCCTAGTGGATAAGGTAGTTATGATTGTAATGTGAGTTGTGCTCAGTTATAATTAACTAATCATTAGTTTTTGTACTTTGCTTAGGTGTGGTATGCATAGTGGCTGGAGAGCCACTATGAGCGGCCATAAGTAGGCAAAGAGTTAAAAAAAAAAATTAAAAAAATTTGTCATTGGCTGTATTCTACTTCTAAAGTCCTGTGCAAAAAGATTTTAGAAAGTTTTACTTGTAAAGTGGCAAAAAATTTATATACAACACAATCATTAATTTTTATATTAATAAAGAACAACCCTGTATTATATATACTCAGAAATTAAGTATGTGACATTTGTTCTGTTTAATATCAACAGGTTTACATTAAAAAGAAGATATAGATATTTGTGACATTGAATTTAAGTTAATAAAGTTGTCAGGAATGGCCTAAAGTTGGTATCAGCGAGGGAGTCTATCCCCTTTTCACTCGCACTAGACTAAAGAGATTGTTTTTTTTAGCATCTGAGGTGGAGCTCCAAACCTACTATCAGCTCCTCAGTTTACTGCACAGATCTCGATCCTACTTATACACTGAGTTGGTGAGGGCTGTTATTGAACTAGGAACTTTGCGATTCCTCAGCAAGTGTTTTACTGACTGAGCTAAACCGACTGACATAATACACTGATTTATTGACACTGGTCACCTCATTTTGGCTATGTCTGAGGTGAGCAATAATTATTAGTGTATATTGTTTTATTTTGACTAGAATTTTCATACTGGTTTGGTTTGGTTGTTTTGTTTTACGGGATATCAACCTCAGTGGGTCATTTAATGCCAATAAAGTTTTCAAATAAAACCATTCTTAATGGATACTCAATTTTCTTTACAAATACATTTTTCTATTTAACCCATAGATGGAATCCTAACAGGTACTACCACTCCGGGTCAGAGTGGACCAGGGAGCAATGGTGATGAAGGGGTGCTTCACATTCCCCAAACCTCCAAAACTGGAACCTCACCATCAGATAGAGTTTAACGTCATTCCCAGGACATGTAGACCCTCAGACACCACCTTCTAGCATGCATATGATAAAAAGAGTTGGGGCTTGCCATAAAGGCAATAGTGTTGGGGCAAAACAATTCTTTATACTGCCAACTCCTTAGACAAATTTCACTTTATTTATTGAATGACCCTTCTAAATGCATTCCTATAGTAAAACTTTCCAATGCATTCCTATTGTAAACAGTGCTTCCAGTTGCTAACACCTTTGACAATATTCACCTTAATTATTGAATGACCCTTCTAAATGCATTCCTATATTAAAACCCTTTCCTATGCATTCTTATAGCAAATAGAAAAAAACCTTTCCAATGCATTCCTATTGGCAACACCTTTGGCAATATTCACCTTAATTATTGAATGACCCTCGTAAATGCATTCCTATATTAAAACCGTTTCCTATGCATTCCTATATTAAAACCCTTTCCTATGCATTCCTATAGTAAATAGAAAAAACCCTTTCCAATGCATTCCTATTGCCAACACCTTTGGCAATATTCACCTTATTTATTGAATAACCCTCTTAAATGCATTCCTATATTAAAACCCTTTTGTAATGCATTCCTATATTAAAACCGTTTCCTATGCATTCCTATAACAAATAGAAAAAACCTTTCCAATGCATTCCTATTGCTAACACCTTTGACAATATTCACCTTAATTATTGAATAACCCTCCTAAATGCATTCCTATATTAAAACCCTTTTGTAATGCATTCCTATATTAAAACCGTTTCCTATGCATTCCTATAGTAAATAGAAAAAACCTTTCCAATGCATTCCAATTGCCAACACCTTTGGCAATATTCACCTTATTTATTGAATAACCCTCTTAAATGCATTCCTATATTAAAACCCTTTCCTATGCATTCCTATATTAAAACCCTTTCCTATGCATTCCTATTGCCAACACCTTTGTCAATATTCACCTTATTTATTGAATAACCCTCCTAAATGCATTCCTATATTAAAATCCTTTCCAATGCATTCCTATATTCAAACCCTTTTTAATGCATTCTTATAGTAAATAGAAAAAAACCTTTCCAATGCATTCCTATTGCCAACACCTTTGGCAATATTCACCTTATTTATTGAATAACCCTCTTAAATGCATTCCTATATTAAAACCCTTTCCTATGCATTCCTATTGCCAACACCTTTGTCAATATTCACCTTATTTATTGAATAACCCTCCTAAATGCATTCCTATATTAAAATCCTTTCCAATGCATTCCTATATTCAAACCCTTTTTAATGCATTCTTATAGTAAATAGAAAAAACCCTTTCCAATGCATTCCTATTGCCAACACCTTTGGCAATATTCACCTTATTTATTGAATAACCCTCTTAAATGCATTCCTATATTAAAACCCTTTCCTATGCATTCCTATATTAAAACCCTTTCCTATGCATTCCTATTGCCAACACCTTTGTCAATATTCACCTTATTTATTGAATAACCCTCCTAAATGCATTCCTATATTAAAATCCTTTCCAATGCATTCCTATATTCAAACCCTTTTTAATGCATTCTTATAGTAAATAGAAAAAAACCTTTCCAATGCATTCCTATTGCCAACACCTTTGGCAATATTCACCTTATTTATTGAATAACCCTCTTAAATGCATTCCTATATTAAAACCCTTTCCTATGCATTCCTATATTAAAACCCTTTCCTATGCATTCCTATTGCCAACACCTTTGTCAATATTCACCTTATTTATTGAATAACCCTCCTAAATGCATTCCTATTTAAAATCCTTTCCAATGCATTCCTATATTCAAACCCTTTTTAATGCATTCTTATAGTAAATAGAAAAAACCCTTTCCAATGCATTCCTATTGCCAACACCTTTGGCAATATTCACCTTATTTATTGAATAACCCTCCTAAATGCATTCCTATATTAAAAACCTTTCCTATGCATTCCTATCGGCCAACACCTTTGGCAATATTCACCTTAATTATTGAATGACGGTCATACATATTGATCTATTTTGTCTTGTGTCCTCATTGTTTTAATCGTGGCAGACAGAAAGACATTATTAAATTATAATAAGATTTTTTGAATTTTCTAACTTAATTCTCTTTTACAATTAATCTGTTGTTCGTAAACATCTTGTCGGAGATGAATCATTAGACATGATTTGTCTCCGACTCTAAAATATTGGCAAAGAATTTCTTTGATCCAATTTTACAAATTGTGGAACATTCAAGATATAAATATTTTTTTATTTTAAAAAACAGTAGTAAACAATATCTATTTCTTCATCGGTTTAGCTCAGTCGGTAGAGCGTTCGGCTAGGAATCACAAGGTTCTTGGTTCGATACCGGCCCCCTGCCAACTCAGCGCATGAGTAGCACAGGGATCTGTGCGGTAAAGTGAGGAGCCGATTGTACGTGTGGTGCTCCATCTCAGATGCTAAAAAATAATCTCCTTGGTCTAGCGCTAGGGAAAAGGGGATAGACTCCCTCGCTGTCTGGCTGATACTGACATTAGGCCACCCAGACGACTTTACTTACCTATGTTGTTAACATTTCTCTGGATTTTTTAGATGAGGCTTGATAATTTTGATTAGTTGGATTATTCTTTTGAAAGGGTCCAAAAATTCAAGTTAATATCAATCCTTTGAAAGTCTCTCCCAACTGAACGAAATGCAATTCTTTTCCCAACCGAACACGCCACTCTCACTTCAAATAGCAGTCGTCAGATTTCAGTTGCCGTCCAAACACTTTCTTCTTCACTCACCCTGTCAGCTACAGTCCGTCTTTATTTCTGCTCGTTCGGGTGCGCTTATGCAAATCTGGATATACTTTATTTGGGTCTCTACTAACAACACCTCAGCTATGAGGAGGTAACGAGTCCGAGTATCCGTAGCCGCTCGCCACAGGCCAAACATATCCTGACACACTTTGTTTGTGGGGGCTGGGAATCCGCTTGTTCATAGGGCTGCCTTTCAGTCTCATCACAATTATTCAGACTATTGTCAAACCCATAGATCAATAATATTAGTAATAGTGGAAAAAATGTAATATTCCACCATACTTTCAATCTAATTGATCCCATCAGGACCCTACCTTATACTTAACTAGCAAATATATGCACACTCCGGGTGCAAGTATTTAAGTTTTAATGTAATGAAATATCGCATTAAATTAGAAAGGCTAATGAAACTAAATAAGAATGCAGATAAAAAGATTTGAAACAGAGGGGGTATGATTGAAAAATAGAACAACTGAAACTTACTCTTCTATCACTCTCGTCTTTCATTGTTATTTTTTCTGATTTAACTATTTAGTTAAAAGAGAAAGTAAAGAATAAAATTACAGTTATCTTTTCTTGTTAATGGATTTCATTTAAGATTTATTGAAGAGATTTTTGCTTATATTCATTAAAATAAAACCAAACAGTTAGAAATCAATAATACTAAGCACATATTTATTAAAATCAAATTTTTAATATCAATATGCAAATTAGCCTTCCCGTTCAGACTGTAAACCACTATTTTGTTGTATATATAAATACAATTGCATGTTATTAGTATGTAGATATGGTTAACAGTATAAATAATGAAAAACAATTTTATTTATAATTGAGGTTAAAATAAGGATAAATTCATGGTGAATGTGGCGTCAATTACTAAGGGAATTGTGACTTGAGTAGTAATATAGTTTCGGTTACAGTCAGAAAAACACACAATCTCCATTATAATAAGATAAAGTTGATGCTAGTATAAGGTAGAGTCTCGATGGGATCATTTAGATCAAAATCATGGTAGACCCTTAACTCTTTTCCACTATTACTATTACTTATATATACAGTGATGCTGTAGGAAGCGCGTGGTGTAATGGTTAGAGTCATGGGAAATGGACTCGTCGCACCGAGTTCAAATCCTGGACGTGGTAATTGCATTTCACTTAGTGCTAATACCCTTGGGAAAGGTATGAATCCTACTCCCCCCCCCCAGCTATGGGTAAATAGTAGGGCAGACTGGACTCTTTAACCTTGGTTAGGTAACCGGTCTAGGAGAAGGAAAACTCTGAATTCAAACCTGTTAAAGCTTAAGAAATTGACCTTGTGTCGCATCCTACTTGTACAGAGGGTTGGTAAATATATATACAGTGATGCTGATAGCGTTTTGATTTAGTATGTCCTGGGACACTCATATTTGTTTTGAATGAGTCCCCAGGAAAATGAATGAGTCCCAACTCAAGTTTCTTAATAGATTGTAGGGTTTTTATTTATAATTTGGAGAAACAACTAAAGCCATCTAACTCCTACCTTGTAACATATCCTGTGTAATTTGTTTCTAAGAAATTATTGAAATGTATTTACAGTTAGTTTGTCCTGGGACACTCATATTTGTTTTGAATGAGTCCCCAGGAAAATTAATGAGTCCCAACTAAAGTTTCTTAATAGATTGTAGGGTTTTTATTTATAATTTGGGGAAACAACTAAAGCCATCTAACTCCTACCTTGTAACATATCTTGTGTAATTTGTTTCTAAGAAATTATTGAAATGTATTTACAGTTAGTTTGAAATGATGAGTGAAGAAAAAAGAAAAACACTGGGATGCATGAATACGATTTTACTGTGTCCTTTTAGACTTTTGTATGTCAGGGATGCAGTATGCGTACCTATCAGCATCTCTGTATATATATACATATATATATATATATATATAAAGTTGGCAGAGTGGCCTGTTGTAGGTATCAGCCAGAATGTGAAGGAGTCTATCCCCTTTTCCTTAATGCTAGACCAGGGAGATTGTTTTTGCTGAGCTGGAGCATCACACCTACCGTCAGCTCCCCACTTTACCACATACATCAGATTACCGAATCTGTCCTACACATACGCTGATTTAGTGTGGATCGGTATCGAACCAGGAACCTTGTGATTCCTAGGTGAGTGCTCTACCGACTGAGCTAAACCGGCCCCTTATATGAGATGTGGTCAGATTCCTGGGGGCTGTCTCATTCAGCTCACCCAGAATTAAAGACTTATTTATTATTTCCATAATAAAAGACAGCGGAGGGATAATTTTCGGCTCGCGGGATGTGCGGAATATGATCTATAATTTTATTTGCCCCTTGCCGAGGGTCTATGCTAAGCTAATTATTAACCTATCCCCTGAAACCTGCTTTTAGTGTCAGAAAGGGGACCCCCCTCTCAGACTGACACGAATGTCATGTGTTGCATATGAATCTGCACTTGTCTGGTTTATGGCGTCGCAGAACGGAATACATCAGAGGTAATCAGGGGATTTTTAATCAGGTCGTATTTGGATTGTATTGAGATTGAAATGTGTTCACATAGTCATTTACTAAGTCTGGTACAAGGCAAGAAAAATTGGGTGCTTGATCGGGATTGAACTTTCTAGCATAACTGTTAGCATTGTAAGAGGTTTTATTAACACACACATATAGAGACAGAGACAAAGAGAGAAGGAGAGATTATATATATATATATAGAGAGAGAGAGGATTTTATATATATATTCATATATATATATATATATATATATATATATACACACATGTATATATATATATAATATATATATATATACACACACATGTATATATAAATATATATATATACATATACACACACATGTATATATAAATATATATATATACACACATGTATATATATATATATGTATATATATATATATAAGAGAGAGAGAGAGAGAAAGAGAGACATTATATATATATACATAGAGAGCGATTATATATATATATATATATATATATTATATATATATAATATTTAAAAAAAATGTTTTTTTTTTAAATTGGGCATTATTATGAAGCATTAAAAATGTATAAATGAATGAACTCGATATTATGGAGTATTGGATTCACTTATTTTTTTTAATTATTTTTTCTCATAAATTTTCAGGTTCGTTAGATACCCTTTGTCAAATGTTATTACTGTTTACCGGTTTCTTTGTCTCTGTTGTTATCGACAGTGGCAGCGTCTATAAAATATTTGTAATAACGGAGAATTCCGATATCTGCGTTTAATCCCTTCATGTGCGTTTGTAATTTTAGAATCCATTTAGTTTCTGATTGTTTTCTAGATTGCGTTGTTGGGAATGCGTGTTCTAATAAGATACATTTGAGGTGTGTAAGGTTGTGTGATAAGGTGTTAAAATGAAGTGCTATTGTACTATGCGGGGATTTGAGATTTATAGTGGATTTGTGGTTATTTAGTCTTAGTCTAAAGGGTGTTGATGTTTCTCCCACATATATTCTCTCTCTCTCTCTCTCTCTCTATATATATATATTCTATAAAAAAGAAGGTTCACTTTTGGACTATGTTCTAAAGAAAAAAGAAATTTTTTTTTTTATACAATATCAAATTTACTCCCGTTGGACCCATAACAACACTTTATATATATATTTATAGAGAGAGAGACTGATTATATATATTCATAAATATATAAGAGAGAATGAGAGAGTATATATATTCATAAATCTATGAGAGAGAGAGAGCGAGATTATATATATATTCATGAAAAATGAGACAGAGAGAGAGATTTTATATATATTTATAGATATGAAACAGAGAGGGATTATATATATTCATAAATCTATGAGAGAGAGTGAGAGTGGGATTATATATATATTTACCAACCCCTCCGCATGAGCAGGATATGACACAAGGTCAATTTCTTAAGCGGAGTTTAACAGGTTTGAATTCAGAGTTTTCCTTCTCCTAGACCAGTTGCCTAACCAAGGTTAAAGTGTCTAGTCTGCCCTACTATTTATCCATAGCTGGAGCGAGAGTAGGATACATACATTTCCCAAGGGTATTAGCGCTAAGTGAAATGCAATTACCCTATCCAGGATTTGAACTCGGGGCGACGAGTCCATTTCTCTTTAACCATTACACCATGCGCTTCCAGGGAGCGGGATCATATATATATTCATGAATATGAGATATATATATATATATATATTATATACAAGTATATATGAATATATACCAGTTCAAATCCAGGACTGGGTTGTTTGCGTTTCCCATTGTAATAATGCCCTTAGAAAAAAAAAATCTATCTCCTCCATCCAGCAATGGGTAAATAGCAGGGCAGATTGGGCTCTTTAACATTGGTAAGGGAACCAGTCTAGGAGAAGGAAATCTCTAAATGCATACCAGTTGTGTACTCTGCTTTAAAAAAAATATAGTGTTGCATCTTGCTCCTGTAGAGGGGTTGGGTAAATACATACCAAGAGATCGTTAATATTACTATTATTATTATATTATTATATTATTATTAGCCACTTAAGCATATGAATAACTTAAATATATATGCATTCATAATATATTCTAGCAACAGAAAACACCCTTCAGTTTTCTGGTTCATTTTCATCTTTCCTGATTTTTATTGCTTCTACTTAACAAATGCACACCCCCCTCCAAATATCCACCCCAAAGTTTTTCTAGGCATCAAATAACCCTAGACAGGTTGCCATGCAGTTTAATCATATATCATCTTTTCTGATTTAGATTCTTCTTGCTTCTACTTAACAAATTCTAGTGTGCTCCCCCCCACCTTCAAATATACACCCAAAATATCCCACATCCAAAATATTTCTAGGCGTAAAATAATCCTACACAGGTTGAAATGCCATTCAGATCAATCCTAGATCATCTTTTTTTGATTGGATTTTTCTTGCATCTACTCAACAAATGCTAGTCTGTCTAGACAAAAAAGAAAGCCTCCCACCCGCAAAAAAACCCTACCCCAAGGTCTTTCTTGGTATGAAAACACCCAAAGAAGTTAACAGGGCGTTTAAATCAAATGATATAGTGAATGCAATTCCCTAACCTCTAGGCATAAAATAACCCTAGACAGATTGGCATGCGATTCGAATTAATCATAGATCATCTTCTCAGATTTGGAATCTTCTTGTTTAAAAATGCTAATATGTCAAGACAAAAAAATAAAAATTCCCCCCCGAAAAAAATTACCCCAAATCTTTCTTGCATGTAATAACCCTTGACAAGTTGGCATGCCTTTTAAATCAATCAATCATATATAATTTTTCTGATTTAGATTCTTCTGGCTTCTACTTAACAAATCGTAGTGCCCGGGGGGGGGGGGCAAATATCCACCCAAATATTTCTTGGCATAAAATAACCCTACACAGGTTGAAATGCCATTCAAATCAATCCTAGATCATCTTTTCTGATTCTATTTCATCTTTTTGAATTTTTCTTGCTTCTACTTAACAAATCCTAGTGTGCCCCCCTCCAAATATACCCCCAAGTTATTCTAGGCATAAAATAACCCTACACAGGTTGAAATACCATTCAAATCAATCATAGATCATCTTTCCTGATTCTTTTCATCTTTTTAAATTTTTTTTGCTTCTACTTAACAAATCCTTGTGGGCCCCCCTCCAAATATCCCCCAAGTTTTTCTAGGCATCAAATAACCCTACACAGGTTGAAATACCATTCAAATCTATCATAGATCATCTTTCCTGATTCTTCTTGATTCTACCAAACAAATCTTAGTGTGCAGTGAACCAAATATCCCCCCCCCACCAAATCATTCTTGGCATAAAATAATCCTACACAGGTTGAAATGCCATTCAAATAAATCATAGATCATCTTTTCTGATTCTTCTTCAT
This sequence comes from Doryteuthis pealeii, assembly GCA_023376005.1. Lineage (NCBI taxonomy): Eukaryota > Metazoa > Mollusca > Cephalopoda > Myopsida > Loliginidae > Doryteuthis > Doryteuthis pealeii. The sequence continues at coordinate 55,607,046 of CM042178.1, read as the reverse complement.
CTTTCCTGATTCTTCTTACTTAAGAAATGCTAGTGTCCAGACCAAAAAAAAAAAAAAACAACAAAAAAAAACAAAATCCCTCACCCCAAAGTCTTTCTTGCCCACGCATTGCACGCAGACAGCACAATGGCCGCTTCAGATATCGGTCTACCAATCTCCGAACCTTGCAGGCAACTCTTGAAGTTCTAGCCAATTATCAACAGCAATTAACGCTTTATACTGTGTACGTCCGCCTTTTCCCAGTCTCTCCGACCTCCCACTAACACCACCACCACCACCATCACCAATAACACAACTGCCGCCGCCACCCCCAGCCTCTGCAGCCGCCGATCAATACCATGTGTGCACGCCTCACTTTTAGCAACACGCGCGTCTGCTGCTCGGCAACAACTCTCTGTGGATTAAAGAACGAGATTTACGAAGAAGAAGCCAGGAAAGGAACGCGTCAGTCGGATTGCGCTAAAAGGATTCCTGATCCGATGCGGAGAGCTCTGGAGGATTGAGTAGAAAACTTTTTAAGGTACTTTGGGCCGACATGCATGGATGGTTTTTGTTCTAATGGAGGGAGGAGACGGAGGCGGAGGCGGTGAACGAAGGGAGCAGGGGGGGGGTTGGTTTCGGCGGAGGCGTGGGGGGGGGGGAGAGCAGTCGCAAAAGACAATAGACAAAGACGAGACACCAGGAAAGATGTGCATTATTTGAAATCAGAATATGTAAGTAGGTAGATAAATAAATATTCATGTACGGCATGTATCATATATATATATATATATATATATATATATATATATATATATATGGGCATATACATATATGGGCATATGCATACATAATTGTATGTGTATATTGAGGTCATATATAAGTGTGTGTGTATGTATATATGTATATCTATGCTAGATATGTTTGTGTGTATGTATATATATATATATACATATATACGTATATGCATATATTTAATTTATTCATTTAATAATCATTTATAATTGAATTTGCATATTGATGTAATATATGGGTGTGTGTGTGTGTATATATATATATCTTATTATAATGGAGATTGTCTGTTTTTCTGTCTGTAACCGAAACTATATTACTACTCAAGTTACAATTCCCTTAGTTATTGACATCGCATTCTCCATGATTTTATTTTTTATCTAAACCTCAATTATTAATAAAATTGTTTTACATTTTTATTACTGTTGACCATATCTACATGATATTTACCGCGTACCCCACTTGTACGGGTCAGGCACAAAGTCCCTATTAACGTGGGACCACCCACGAGCCAAAGCTCATGGAGTGGCAGGTGAAAAATTGCGTCGATCCCGTCGGCATTCCCCCTCAAGGGGGGCGCCTCAGGCGCTGGGCAATAAACCCAGCCCTGCCCCTTTAAATCGAGGGGGCAGGTGTTGCCTGGGGGGATGGCCACCTGGGATCGACGCTATTAACTCGTAAAGATCCAGGGCCGAAGCCACTGGACCCCTGGCGTTGGCCAGATCTACATACTATATTTACCGCGTACCCCACTTGTACGGGTCAGGCACAAAGTCCCTATTAACGTGGGACCACCCACAAGCCGAAGCCCATGGAATGGCAGTTGAAAAATTGCGTCGATCCCGTCGGCATTCCCCCTCAAGGGGGGCACCTCAGGCACTGGGCAATAAACCCAGCCCTGCCCCTTTAAATCGAGGGGGCAGGTGTTGCCTGGGGGGATGGCCCCCTGGGATCGACGCTATTAACTTGTAAAGATCCAGGGCCGAAGCCACTGGACCCCCGGTGTTGACCAGGTCTACATACAAACAACATGCAATTATATTTATATATACAACAAAATAGCGTTTTACAGTTTGAACGGGAAGGCTAATTTGCATATTGATATTAAAAATGTGATTTTAATAAATATGTGCTTAGTATTATTGATTTCTAACTGTTTGGTTTTATTTTAATGAATATAAGCAACAATCTCTTCAATGCATCTTAAATGAAATCCATTGACAAGAAGAAATAACTGTAATTTTATTCTTTACTTACTCTTTTAAGTAAATACTTAAATTAGAAAAAATAACAATGAAAGATGAGAGTGATGGAAGAGTAAGTTTCAGTTGTTCTATCTTTCGATTATACTCCCTCTGTTTCAAATCTTTTTTATCTGCATTTCCCATTTAGTTTCATTAGCCTTTCTAATTTAATACAATATTTTATTACATTAAAACTTAAATACTTGCACCCGGAGTGTGCATATATTTGCTAGTATATATATATATATATATACATATATCTTATTTATTCATTTAATAGTTATATATAAATATGTGTATATTGATGTCATGTGTGTGGCAGTATATATATGATTATGTGTATATATATTTACCAACCCCTCCGCATGAGCAAGATGTGACACAAGGTCAATTTCTTAAGCAGAGTTCAACAGGTTTGAATTCAGAGTTTTCCTTCTCCTAGACCGGTTGCCTAACCAAGGTTAAAGAGCCCAGTCTGCCCTACTATTTATCAATAGCTGGAGGGGGAGTAGGATTCATGCCTTTCCCAAGGGTATTAGTGCAAAGTGAAATGCAGTTACCCCAGCCAGGATTTGAACTCGGGTCGATGAATCCATTTCCTATGACTTTAACCATTACACCACACACTTTCTACTATTGAGTATGTGTATATATGTACATACAAATATGTATATATGTCATCTATATATACTTTTTATGCATCTATGTGTGTATATATATGTGTGTGTGTGTGTGTTAAATAAAGTAAAATTAAGATACTGTTTTTTTTTAAAGCATGAATGGCTGGTGGATTTCCATATTAAAATCCAGTCATATTTCAGAAATTCTGTAGACTTACCACCAACACTTGGTAAGTCAACAGTTTATTTTAAATATTAGTCTATTTTAACACCGATATCCATCATCCAACCATGCTTAAAAAAAACCCAGTATATTTATTTCTTATAACACAGGAAACCCTTTACAACAATATGAGAGAGAGAGATGGAGAGAGATTATATATATATTCATGAATATGAGAGGGAGAGAGAGAGAGATTATATATATCTTATTATAATGGAGATTGTGTGTTTTTCTGTCTGTAACCGAAACTATATTACTAATCGAGTCACAATTCCCTTAGTTATTTACGTCATATTTTCCATGAATTTTTATTCATATTTAAACCTCATTAATTAATAAAATTGTTTTACATTATTAATATTGTTGACCATATCTACATACTAATAACATGCAATTGTATTTATATATACAACAAAATAGAGGTTTACAGTGTGAATGGGAAGGCTAATTTGCATATTCATCTTTAAAAATTGATTTTGATAAATATATGCTTAGTATTATTGATTTCTAATTGTTTGGTTTTATCTTATTGAATATGAGCAAACATCTCTTCAATAAATCTTAAAAGAAATCCCTTAACAAGAAGAAATAACTGTAATATTATTCTTTACTTCCTATTTTAACTAAACAGTTTAATTAGGAAAATTTACCAATGAAAGACGGGAGTAACGGAAAATGATAGAAGAGTTAGTTTCAAAGTTGTTCTATTTTTCAATCATACCCCCTCTGTTCAAAATCTTTTTATCTACATTCTTATTCAGTTTCATTAGCCTTTCTAATTTAATATGATATTTTATTATAAAATTTAACTAAAATACTTGCACCCGGAGGGTGCATATATCTGCTAGTATTTATAAATATGAAACAGAGAGGGATTATATATATTCATAAATCTATGAGAGAGAGAGCAAGATTATATATATATTCATGAATATGCATATATATATATATATATATATATATATTTCATTAAAAAAAAGAAGGTCCACAAAATGTATTATGTTCTCAGAAATTTTTTTTTTATTCTTTTTATTACATATGCGACACATGTTTCTGATCTGTTGTATTCTTCAGGCATTGAGTTATTATTTTGGCAGAATATGTCCAATATTTGATAGGTTGTGTGTGTTTCTGCAACTTTTTTATTATAATGGCTGTGTAATAACGGTTGAACGCTACATTATTTTTTTCAATCCTTGCGTGCGATTTGCGCACAAAAATTAAGAAAAAATGATATATATATATATATTATATATATATATTTATTATAGTGTACAATACATTTAAGGTGAGATTGTTACCATGGGTTTCCAAGCAGCATGTTAGCCACTTATCATCAAGACAACATGCCCATTAAGAAATACAAGGAATGTCAATTCATTTATATATGTGTGTACTTGCGTGAGCCAAGTACACACATTTATAAATAAATTGACATTCCCTACATTTCTTAAGGGGCACGTTGTCTTGACAATAAGTGGCTAACATGCTGCTTGAAAACCCATGGTAACAATCACACCTTAAATGAATGTATTGTACACTATAATGAATAAATCTCTTACACACGTAATCACGCACTTTATTTTCAATTCTCCAATACTAGAAAAAACTACATTATATATATATATATATATATATATATATATATATATCTTATTATAATGAGATTGTGGGTTTGTCTGTCTGTAACCAAACTATATTACTATACAAGTCACATTCCTTTAGTTATTACATCATATTCTCCATGATTTTATTTTTATTTAAACTCAATTATTAATAAAATTGTTTTACATTCTTACACTGTTGACCATATCTACATACTAATAACATGCAATTGTATTTATATATACAACAAAAATAGAGGTTTACAGTATGAATGGGAAGGCTAATTTGCATATTGATCTTAAAAAATTGATTTTAATAAATATATGCTTAGTATTATTGATTTCTAATTGTTGGTTTTATCTTATTGAATATGAGCAAAATCTCTTCAAAAATCTTAAAAGAATCCCTTAACAAGAAGAAATAACTGTAATATTCTTTACTTCCTATCTTAAATAACAGTTTAATTAGGAAAATTTACCAATGAAAGACGGGAGTAACAGAAAATGATGGAAGAGTTAGTTTCAAAGTTGTTCTATTTTTCAATCATACCCCCCTCTGTTCAAAATCTTTTTATCTACATTCTTATTCAGTTTCATTAGCCTTTCTAATTTAATACATATTTTATTATAAAATTTAACTAAAATACTTGCACCCGGAGGGTGCATATATTTGCTATATAATACATATATATATATATATATATATATATATATAATACAAAGATCAGGTCAAGAAATCTTCTTCACAACATAATAGTTTTTTTTTAATGTAGTTTGCAGAGGTCAATGTGTTCTCTTATTTTCAGAGTCACAGAACAAAATTATATAAGTAAAAAATAACAGAAGATTGGTATATATGAACAGAGTGAGATTGTACGAGACTTAGATAGATATGAACAGAAGAGATTGATAGATATGAATAGACAGATATAGATAGATGGATAGATTTGAACACACTTGGATAGATAGATTTGACCAGAGACCAATAGGAACAAGCTGGGATCGATGGATCGATAGATACATATGAATAGGGATGGATAGATAGGAACAGGCTGAGATAAATAGATAGAAACAGGCGGGTATAGATTGATAGATTGATAAATAGATAGAAACAGGCTGGGATAGATAAATATGACCAGATAGATAGGAACAGGCTGGTATAGATGGATAGATATGAACAAACTGGGATTGATAGATAGATATGAACAAATTGAGAGAAATAGGAACAGCTGAGATAGAAAGATAGATATGAAAAAATACACTGATGTTGATAAATATGAACAAAAAAGATTGATATATATATATATATATATATATATATATATATATATGTGTGTGTGTGTGTGTGTGTGTGTGTTGTATATATATATATATATATATATATATATATATTTGTGTATGTGATCAGAAATAGCTGTAATGAAATCAGCAAATTCACTTGTAATGAGATTAGATTATTATTTTCTTGCTTCTAAAATTAAACATTTGAGACGAAAGTTAATCTGTGTTTTCAGAATAGTTTTTTTTTTACTTCCCCGAGTGTTAAACAGAAAATAGGATGATAATTATTTCCATCCGCTCATCTTTCAAAATTCTCTCTTTCTGCACGACACGCTTGCACATCACGTTTGTTGGGGGAGTCACTGTGGCGTAGTGGCTATCGTGCTGTACTGTGACCTCATAGTAAGCGAGTTTGGACTCCAGTTGTGCTTTTACGTTCACTTTTAGTATAATACCTGTTGTAGAGTAGCTAGCAGCCCTCCCTTCAGCACTCTACCAGATGGCCTGGCTCCAAAGTCTTTAATCCGCCCTGTCGGCTGGGGCGTTAGAATACACCGACTGCACCTCTGTAGAGGGGTAAGACTCCCCCAATGGGGCCACCTGTTGGCCGTGGGTGGCGACCTGTGATGCTTAAGGATACAGCCCAGGTGGATGAGCAGTTCATGACATGCAATACTCCACTTTTGCCCGATCTTGGGCTAGACGGGCGGTAGGAGAGGCCCCCTCCGATCAATCGGCTGGTCACGTCAAGCCCTAGCACCTATATGATTTCCCAACCCTATTGCCCTTATGGCAAGCCCCAACCCCTTTTTATCATATGGGTGCTAGAAGGCGGTGGCTGCGGGTCTACATGTCCTGGGAATGACGTTAAACTCTATCTGATGGTGAGGTTCTAGTTTTGGAGGTTTGGGGAATGTGGAGCACCCCTTCATCACCATTGCTCCCTGGTCCACTCTGACCCGAAGTGGTAGTACCTGTTAGGGTCCCATCTATGGGTTACATAGAAAAATGTATTTATAAAAAAATTGTATTATCCATTAAGAATCGATTTATTTCAAAACTTTATCGGTATTAAATAACCCACTGTGGTTGATATGCCGCAAAATAAAACAAAAACAAAAAAAAAAAATAAAAAGTCTTTAATAGTCTATGTTTGACTTCAACAATTGATTAATAAACTAATTTCTATAACTGATCTTATTTGGCTATACTGCATTTGACCCTCCTCTATTTCTTGTAAGTTTTCTTATTAATTGTTTTGTAACTTATTGTTGTACAGTAGCTAGCAGACCTTCAGCACTCTACCAGATGGCCTGGCTCCAAAGTCTTTAATAGTCTATGTTTAAGGACTTCAACAGTTGATTAATAAGCTAATCTCTATTTGGACTTGCTGGGTCACCCATTGAGCTCGGATTGGATTGTTGGAAAAACACATGATTATATTATTTTGTCAATATAAAGTTTTCCAAAACTGTCCAAAAGTATATAAAAGTTTAAATAAATAAATGGTTTTGCGGTTGATGAATGTCTTGGCAACAAGACTGACCTAGAAGACCAGACACATAGTCCCCAAGACTAGGTCCAGATGCTGGAAGAAGAACGTAAGATACCAAAGATGAACAGAAGAATAATAAAAGAAAGGGTATACAACACATCCACCTCTCTGTGGATGAACTTCTGAAACCCCAAAAGAAGTCATTTGAAAGAGGCATTTGTATTGACTGATATTATTTCAGAATTCAGCAATTATTGGTTGAAATCATCATCATCATCATGTCGCGCTTTCAGCGCGGATATCCATGACAATCTCTCTCCATCCGTCCCTATCGCTCATCATTCTCGGGAGGTCCTCTATGCAGCATCCTGCATCTGCTCAGAGCTGATCAAAGTACGTTTTTGCTTGTCGGCCCACACTGGCCCGTCCATGTGCTGGCTTCCACTGGAGGACGTCTCTTATGAGTTCGTCCTTGCTTCTCCAGCAGTGTCCTGCGTGTCTTGTCCGTCTTACTCGGATGGTTTGTGTGATATGTGGTAGGTGGCCGTATAGCTGTTTTCTCGTAGGGTGCTGTTTCCACGTCTTGTTCATGATCACCCGCAGCATTCTTGTGCAGCTCCCATCTAGTTTATTCTCTAGTCGCTTAGTTAGGGTCCAGGTGGTGCAGCCATACAGCAGCACCGACACAACAACGGCCTGGAAGAACTGTCTCTTTAGCTTGTCTGTGAGACTGGACCTCCATATGATAGATAATCTATTTATAGCGGCCTAATTGGTTGAAATAAATAAGTACTGGAGTTGCTCGGATAAAGTTTGTTAATGTCCCAACAATATGACCCTGCAAATTTCAGAGTTTTTTTCCTATGTACATGCAGGATCTCAGTGAAAGATTATAATTAAAGACAATCATCCTAATGCTCCATGAACTCTCAAACGTTGATATTGTGCTCAGTCACATCTTAAACTATTCAATAATATTGATTTTATTAATTAAAAAAAAAACAAATTAAATATGAGAGTGAGTCAAAAAGTAATGCCACTTTTTTAGGACAGGTATAATTACCGACACATCATACATCAAAATTAAGTGGGTCCTCTGAGGATCCCATTCCTACTTTCCCACAGTCACTGTTTCTCTCAATAGCTATATTCCACCTTCAAATTAGAACATGTATCCCTATTCTGTTGACTGTTCTTTGAGCCACTTCCTCATTACAGATTTCACTTCCTCGTCATGGGAATAATGTTTTTTTTTGAAAAGAAAGAATGAAAGAGGGTTTTAGATGCAAACATTATTGTTCTATTTGTACTGAACTAACAGTTGAAAAATGTCATGGTTTCTTCCATGATAAACAGGTTACAGTGATTTCAGATGATCAGTTGGAAGTAATGGATATAAAGCTTATTGCCTATAGAACAGAATTGTGATGAGGATAAAATACAGACTATCTGTTGCCATCACAAGCAGACCTTGTTGACTAAATAGTCCCAACTATTCTTACATCAGATTAATGTTTCACCAGGAAAAAGATATGTATGACAACAGGTATTATACTGAAAGTGAACATAAGAGCACAACTGGGGTTCAAGCTCACTTATTATGGGGTCACAGTCCAGTACATTACCCACTACACCACAGCGACTCCCCCCAACAAATGTGATATGTAAGCATGTCCTTCATCGTAGACTATTACGGGCTATGAGCCAGTCCATCTGGTGCTGACGGAGTGCTAGATACTCTACAACAATAAGTTACAAACAATTAACTAAACAATTACAATAAATAGAGGAGGGTCAAATGTGGTATAGCCAAATGCAGTAAGGTCAGTCCAAATATTAATCAGCTTATTAATAAACTGCTGAAGTCCTTAAACATAGACTATTAAAGGCTTCGGAGCCAGGCCATCTGGTAGAGTACTCGACTGGTCATGTCAAACCCTAGCACTTATATGATTGTCCCGAACCTATTGTCCTCATGTCAAGCCCCAACTCTTTTCCTCATATGGGTGCTAGAAGGCGGTGGTGGAGGGTCTTTTTGTCCCGAGTATGACGTTAAACTCTAACTGATGGTGAGGTTTCAGTTCTCTCTCTTCTCTCATCCCTTATATATATATTTACCAACCCCTCCGCACAAGAAGGATGCGACACAAGGTCAATTTCTTAAGCGGTGTTTAACAGGTTTGAATTCAGAGTTTTCCTTCTCCTAGACAGGTTACCTTACCGAAGTTGAAGAGCCCAGTCTGCCCTACTATTTACCCATAGCTGGAGGGAGTATAGTTGGATTCATACCTTTCCTAATGGTTTTAGCACTATGTGAAATGCAAACTTCTTTTCCTTCTCCTAGACAGGTTGCCTAACCAAGGTTGAAGAGTCCAGTCTGCCCTACTATTTACCCATAGCTGGAGGGAGTATAGTTGGATTCATACCTTTCCTAAGGCTTTAGCACTATGTGAAATGCAAACTTCTTTTTCTTCTCCTAGACAGGTTGCCTAACCAAGGTTGAAGAGCCCAGTCTGCCCTACTATTTACCAATAGCTGAATGGATTCATAGTTGGATTCCCAAGGGTATTAGCACTATGTGAAATGCAAACTTCTTTTCCTTCTCCTAGACAGGTTGCCTAACCAAAGTTGAAGAGCCCAGTTTGCCCTACTATTTACCCATTGCTGGAGGGAGTTTAGTTGGATTCATACCTTTCCTAAGGGTATTAGCACTATGTGAAATGCAAACTTCTTTTCCTTCTCCTTGACAGGTTGCCTAACCAAGGTTGAAGAGCCCAGTCTGCCCTACTATTTACCCATAGCTGGAGGGAGTATAGTTGGATTCATACCTTTCCTAAGGGTTTTAGCACTATGTGAAATGCAAACTTCTTTTCCTTCTCCTAGACAGGTTGCCTAACCAAAGTTGAAGAGCCCAGTCTGCCCTACTATTTACCCATAGCTGAATTGATTGATAGTTGGATTCATACCTTCCTAAGGGCATTAGCACTGTGAAATGCAAACTTCTTTTCCTTCTCCTAGACAGGTTGCCTAACCAAAGTTGAAGAGCCCAGTCTGCCCTACTATTTACCCATTGCTGGAGGGAGTTTAGTTGGATTCATACCTTTCCTAAGGGTATTAGCACTATGTGAAATGCAAACTTCTTTTCCTTCTCCTAGACAGGTTGCCTTACCAAGGTTGAAGAGCCCAGTCTGTCCTACTATTTATTCATAGTTGGATTCCCAAGGGTATTAGCGCTATGTGAAATGCAAACAGCCTTGACCAGGTTTTGAACTCAGGTCAACGAGTCTATTTCCTATGACTCTAACCATAATGCCACACACCTCCATTCCTTTATATCCCCACCCCACCGTCCTGTCTTTTTTTTCCCCCAATGAGGATCAACTCTTACTCTGCTGAAATTACAATGCACAGAAAATTGCTTTAAGAAACTTCCAATGAAAATCCTCCCACCCCAAAAAATTGACATCCAGAAGATTGCATTTTTCTAAACGACAAAACAGAAAACCTAATATTTGGCAGGATTGTGCCAAAAACACATTTGTATCGTTGTCTTCAGTGTTAAAAAAAAAAAACACACACTTCTTCTCACAATATCGGAAAAGTTTCCTAATTACCTTTCATAAATGGGGAAAATATGTACCTACCAACAATTTCTCTCTCTCTCTCTCTTTCTCTCTCTCTCTCTCTCTGTCTTTCTCTGCATTATTCTCCCTCTCTCTCCCTCTCTCTCTCTCTCAGTATTATTCTCTCTCTCTCTCTTTCTCTCTCTCTCTCTGCATTATTCTCCCCTCTCTCTCTCTCTCTCTCTCTCAGTATTATTCTCTCTCTCTCAGCATTATTCCGCTCCCACTCTCTCTCAGCATTATTCTCCCTCCATCTCTCTGTTGGTATTATTCTCTCTCACACACTCTCTCTCTCTCTCTGCATTATTCTCCTCTCTCTCTCAGTATTATTCTCTCTCTCAGCATTATTCCCCATCCCTCTCTCACTCTCAGCATTATTCTCCCTCCCTCTCTCTGTTGGTATTATTCTCTCTCACTCTCTCTCTCTGCATTATTCTCACTCTCTCTCTCTCTCTCTCTCTCTCATTATTCCCTCTCCCTCTCTCTCAGCATTATTCTCCCTCCCTCTCTCTGTTGGTATTATTCCCTCTCTCTCTCTCTCTCTACATTATTCTCCACCTTCCCTCTCTCGGCATTATCTCCCACCTTCCCTCTCTCTACATTATTCTCCCTCCTTCCCTCTCTCTAAATTATTCTCCCTCCTTCCCTCTCATTAAATTATTCTCCTCCCACCCTCTGCATTATTCTTTCTCCCTCTTTGCATCATTCTGTTTCACTCTCTCTTCCTCTTTGTATCCCTTTCTCATTGCATTATTCTCCCACTCTCTCTCCCTCTTTATACCATTCTCTCTGTCATATCATTCCCTTCTCTCTTTCTCTCTTGCTCTTTGCATCTCTCTCTCTCTCTCTCTCTCTGTGCATTATTTTTCCCCCTCCCTCTTTCGCTTCCTCTTTGCATCTCTCACACTCTCTTTCTGAATTATACTCTCTCTCTCTCCGCTTAGCATCTCTCTCTCTCTCTCTCTCTCTCTGTATTATTCTCCCTTTCTTCCTCTTTGCATCATTCATTCTTACTTAATCATTCTCTCTCCCTCTCTCTCTGTGCATTATTTTTCCTCCCTCCCACTTTCGCTTTCTCTTTGCATCTCTCACTCTCTCTCTCTGCATTATACTCTCTCTCTTTCTCTCTCTCTCTCTTAGCATATCTCTCTCTCTCTCTCTCTCTTAGCATCTCTCTCTCTCTCTCTCTTTCTGTATTATTCTCTCTTTCTCCTTTTTTCCTCTTTGCATCATTCATTTTTACTCTCTCTCTCTCTCTCTCTCTCTTCCTCTCATGATCAGTCTCTCTCTCTCTCTCTCTCACTCTCTCTCTCTGTATTATTTTTCCTCTCTCCCTCTTTCGCTTCCTCTTTGCATCTCTCACTCTCTCTCTGTGTTATATTCTCTCTCTCTCTCTCTCTCTCTTCCTCTCATGATCATTCTCTCTCTCTCTCTCTCTCACTCTTTTCTTATTCTTACACACACTCTCTCCCTATCTCTTTCATTCACTCCATATCACCATCTCTCTCTCTCTCTCTCTCCATATCACCATCTCTCTCTCATTTCTTACATCCCTACCCTGCTCTCCAGTCTTTTTTTTGTTTTTTTTCATCAAGGATCCATTCTTACAGTATTGTACCTGAAACACACTTGCAAAATCTTCAACGTTTAAAAAAAAAACAAAAAAAAAACACATCCTCCCACAATTTCATCAAAGTTTCCTATCTATCGAAAACTAATTACCTTTTGCAAACTGACAAAGCATTTACCTATCAGCCAAGGATATTTACACTTTCCCCGTACATTCAGAAACTGATAGCATTATATTCCGAGGATGGAGAAAATCGGTAAGCAAAGATAGGACAGCACATTCTATATCAGGGGCGAGCTAGGGGTGGGTGGGTTGAGAGGAAGCGTGGAGTATTAATCTTAGATAACAATTCTGCACAGGTACCGTGTTGGTCTTTGCAATATAAACATACCAGTGATTTGACCAAAAAGATAAGGATCTACAGATTTCTCAGACCCCGGACCAACTTTCGGGTTTGGCTACGTTGTCGTTGTTGTCGTCTTCTGTTTAATAGAGCACTAAATATGTTAGTGCTTCGTTGCTTTCCGAGTGCCAAGATAATCAGTAGCTTCATATCTACCAGGGTCGTATTGGATACACACAGTCCGCGCGCTAGCCTTAACAGTTGATTGATCTGTCAAAAAGTGCTGCCAAATTTGGTGGGGTCGGGCCGACAGCGGAACACACAATATGAGGTATGTTCAAAAAGTGAGTCATTGGACGTAATTTAAGAAGCTCTTCTATAGACAATGGTACAGTTGATATTATTTTCAAACACAAGAACTAAATGGAATTTAGTTTATAATTGGACAAAGGCTAAAAGAATAGTCTGACACAAGGCTATTTTTGAAGAGTTCACTATGTTTAAGAAGTGTTGTGAAGAAGTAAAATCTTTTGAATGACTTTATAGAAACTTGAGATGAATGGTTTCCGAATTCTTATTGCTTATGAGTGTCATCACCTCAGTAGAACATTCCAATCTCATTATAAAGAAAGGGAAGAAATAGGATATGCTACTCAGAAAAAATATAACAAGAAAGAAAGAAAGAAAGAGGATAAGGGAAAGTTAGAGAGAGAGGGTGAGTACATGGAAGCGATAACGCTAATCTGTTTTAATTGAACATAATGAAAAGATGAAAAGAAAGGAAAGAAAGAAAAAAGAGTGAGAGAGAGAGAGTTAAATGAAGATTATTATACTTTTTACATATTGAACTAATTGCAGTAGCTCTTGAATAAATGTATGTAATGTTGTAATTATTAAATTATCATACTGTGGTATATCCACAGGTCCTGCTAGTTGCCTCAATATTGCCTGACTCTCATTACTTGTAATTGCTAAAACAAAAGGTAGAGCTGAATAGTATTAATCAATTTTCCTTGTAAATTTTTCATGGCCAACACAGGATGAAAAAGCCACTAAAGAACCGAAGAAGAATGATAAATATTTTTGCTTATGAGACAATCATAGAATGGGTATGAATTATTAGCAATTAGTACCTTATAATCCACTGTGATGAAATGTGCATGGCTATGAAATTCCTTTTATAATCGAATTTCAGCATCGTAGTTTTTTTTTTTAATCATATCTTTTTTTTTTTTTTTCATTTCATAAATTCGACAGGCCCCTTCCCCATTCAATAAACTATATGAAATTCCTTTTATAATCCAAGTTCCAGGTTAGAACAGAGGTCTCTAATTAAATTTTTTGTGGGTGAGAAGTACAAACCATGTGGAACTTACAGAAAAATGTGTGATGTTTATAGAGAAGCATGATGTAGTAAAATCTTTCGGATGCATTTATAAATTTGTTTTTGTTTTGTTTTATGGCATATCAACCTAAGTGGGTCATTTAATGCCGATAAAGTTTTGAAATAAATCAATTCTTAATGGATAATACAATTTTTTTACAAATACATTTTTCTATTTAACCCATAGATGGGACCCTAACAGGTACTACCACTCCGGGTCAGAGTGGACCAGGGAGCAATGGTGATGAAGGGGTGCTCCACATTCCCCAAACCTCCAAAACTGGAACCTCACCATCAGATAGAGTTTAACGTCATTCCAAGGACATGTAGACCCTCAGCCACCGCCTTCTAGCACCCATATGATAAAAAGGGGTTGGGGCTTGCCATTAGGGCAATAGGGTTGAGGAAATCATATAGGTGCTAGGGCTTGACGTGATCAGCCGATTGATCGGAGGGAGCCTCTCTGACCGCCCGTCTAGCCCAAGATAGGGCCAAAGTGGAGTATTGCATGTCATGAACTGCTCATCCACCTGGGCTCTATCCTTAAGCATCACGGGTCGCCACCCATGGCCAACAGGTGGCTCCATTGGTGGAGTCTTACTCCTCTGCAGAGGTGCAGTCAGTGCATTCTAACGCCCCAGCCAACAGGGCGGGCATTTATAAAGACTTGTGCCAAAATAGTTGGAAATGTATTTTCTACGGGCATGAATTGTTAGCAATTAATATCTAATAATCCTCAGCGATTAAAGCTGCATGGCGATGAATTGATGGCTATGAAATTCCTTTTATAATCGAATTTCAGAATGGTTTTTTTTTAATCATAACTTTTTTTTTTCATTTCGTAAATTGGACATGCCCCTCCCCATTACCCTGCATATCATTAGTAAGATTCATTAAGAGATCTGATTGACAGATGAGGATATTAGTGCTTCTCTTTTTTTCTTATTAAATATTCAATGACTGACAGGTCTACACAGAGAAACAGACAAAATAGTTCTTATCAGAAAATAAAAGCAAAAGAACCCCCCAAAAAAACACAGGATTTTTCTGCGGATTTTCTTTTGTTAGTTTTATCCAGACATATTTTAAGCAAACAATTTATTGTCGAATCATTTCGGAGTCGGTAGATTATCCGCAATGTTTCTGATTTGAAACAGACTCATTACGAAAAGAAAATGTGAAATTAATGAGCCACAAGAATCACTCCGAAAATAATGGCTCCTATTTTAGTATAGAGGGCAATGACATCCAAATCAGTTGATGGTAGTATGGCAGTAGATGTTGAACCTTCCTACCAACAACCCATCCTTTCTGTTTGCTTTGTTACGCATATCATCTGAGATGTCGAATCAGTTGTTGGTGGTATTGCAGTAGATGTTGAACCTTCCTACCAACAACCCATCATTTTTGTTAGCTTTGTTGCTCATATCAGTTGAGATGTTGAATCAATTGTTGGTGGTATGGCAGTAGATGTTGAACCTTCCTACCAACACACCATCCTTTTTGTTAGCTTTGTTACTCATATCAGCTGAGAATTAGAATCAGATGGTGGTGGTGATGGTGGTATGGCAGTAGATGTTGAACCTTCCTACCAACAAACCATTCTTTTTGTTAGCTTTGTTACTGATAGCAGCTGAGAAGTAAAATCAGTTGTTGGTGGTATGGCAGTAGAAGTTGAACCTTTTTAAATAAAAAAGCATGATTTTCTGCAGATTTTTTTGTTGGTTTTATCCAGACATATTTTAAGCAAACAATTTATTGTCGAATCATTTCGTAGTTGGTAGATTATCCGCAATGTTTCTGATTTGAAACAGACTCATTACGAAAAGAAATGTGCCACGAGGATCACTCCGAAAATAATGGCTCCTATTTTATTATAGAGGGCAATGACATCAGAATCAGTTGGTGGTGGTATGGCAATAGATATTGAACCTTCTTACCAACAACCCATCCTTTCTGTTGGCATACTGATAGCAGTTGAGAAGGAGAATCAGTGGGTGGGTGGTGTGGCAGTAGATGTTAAACTTTCCTACCAATAGCCCATCTTTTTGTTAATTTTTGTTACTGATAGCAACTGTGAAGTAGAATAAGTTGTTGGTGGTATGGCAGTAGATGTTGAACCTTCCTAGCAAAAAATAATCCGTTTTGTTAGTGATAGTAGCTGAAGATTTTCTGCAGATTTTTTGTTGGTTTTATCCAGATATATTTTAAGAAAACTATTTGTCAAATCATTTTGGAGACACAAGTTTTACGGCTGGGGCTTTAGAATACACCAACTGCAGCTCTGCAGAGGGGTAACGTGTTGGCCATGGGTGGTGACCCATGATGCTTAAGGACAGAATCCTGGTGGATTAGCAGTCCATGACATGCAGCACCTCACTTTGGCCCTTGCTTAGACTATGTTACATAATCTATGCGGTTGCATAAGATTATTGTCAATCCCCTGTAATTCTGAGGGGATGACCCTTTTCATACCATGGCCGGGTCCTTCTATGGAAAATTACAGAAGCCTGCCAAATATGTGAAGTCATGTGGGACCTTTTTCAGAGTCCCCAGTTTACAGTTGGAGCCCAGGCTGTGAACATGTCCTGCACTGTGACTCACTCTGCATACGCGTGCTATGTTAGTTAGCAGATGTCTGGTGGGGGATTTAACAATAAAATAAGATCAAAAGTAGATCGAAGTCTTGTGTTTATTATCTAAAAACTAACAATGACACAGGGCTTCTGATAAGGAGAAATCCCTAACAGAAAACCAGACCGAGGTCTCCAAGTCAACTCCAGACGCTAGACCTTAGAAGATTCCAGACCAAGTCAAGATGATAGAAGAAATACCAAAGACGATCAGAATACTAAAGACGACCAAGAAATAGAATTAAAGAAAGAGGTATGCAACATTATAATTATTTAGTGCCAGTGAAGAAGGTGCTATGCAACATATATCGATTTGGTACTGTAAAAACCTCAGTATGCAACAGCTAGACGGGTGATCAAAGAGGCCCCCTCTGATCAATAGGCTGGTCATATGAAACCCTAGCACCAAATGATTATGTCAACCCTATTGCCCTTATGGCAAGTCCCAACCCCTTTTATCATGTGGGTGCTTTATGTCCTGGGTATAATGGTGTGGTACCAGTTCTGAAGGTCTAGAGGATGTGGAGCACTATTTCATCACCATTGCTCCCAGATCCACTCTGACCCAAAATGGTAGTACCTGTTAGGGTCCCATCTATGGCTTAAAATAGAAAATTTGTTTACAAAAAAATGCACACTAATGTTATCTGTATTTTAATACTAGTGTTCCTTAATATTCCAAGCGTTATCATCTTGCAATACCCTCTGTTTAAAAATGAGACCATCCAAGATGAAATGCAAAAATGAAAATCTTGACTATCTGGTGTTGCTTATCTGGCAAATTCTTATTTCTTCTGAGTGTTGACACCTCAGCAAAATAATGGACCATTCCGTTTTTTATTATAAGAAAGAAAGGGAAGAAAAAGGACATGTAACATAGAAAAATATGATAAGAAAGAAAGAACGAGATAGAGGGTAAGTCAATCAAGTGTGGAGTATTGAAAGTAAATTCAGATACAGTTTTTTGTTAAAAGGGAAGAAAAAGGACATGTAACATAGAAAAATATGATAAGAAAGAAAGAAATAGAGGGTAAGTCAATCAAGTGTGGAGTATTGAAAGTAAATTTAGATACAGTTTTTGTTTATACTACTTTTATTTTTTAATCTAAACTGCGTGTCCCTGCTGGACGCATGTAGCTTACAAAGTGTGTCCTTCATGACTTCAGATTACTAGACCTAAATTAATCATGTCCTCAAAAATATGCAAATCACCTTCGGATGGTAATGTCTTAGCGACGTGAGGCGGTAACCTTGATAAAAAATTCATTATACTTGCTACAGAAGAGAAGGAATGACCCTGCCACTGTCAGTTCTAATTCTTATTTTCGGAAAGAGAAAAAAAATCTAAAACAAAGAAAATGTAGCACCTATGTCCTTCCATAATAATAAACACCTGTTGGGAGCTGTCACAATGAAATATTGCAGTTGAAAGGTCATCGGAGTGGACAGGTCAACGGACAAGTTTTCTCTCCTCTGATATACCCAAGTCATGCTAAGAGGTATTTAAACAGTTAGAGCTTCGTTGTGGCTACTGTAGCATATTCAACCCCGTGGCTTGATCAATTGTCTCATGCTCTGTCCGCAGGGCTTAGGATACATTGACTGTATCCCCTGCAGAGGGGTAAGACCTCCACTAAAAAAAAAAAAAAATAAAAAAAAAAAAAACAAAGAGGTTGGTTGGTTGGTTGGTGTCTGTCTGTAACCAAAACTATGTCACTATTTACATCATAATACCCTCGGGAATTGTGTAAGTTATCAATGAATATTCAATTTATAGTCGAAATCATTAATACATAGAACAATAAATCTTACAGTGTCTCTATGAAAATCTGAGCTAAATTTGCCTCAAAACAACCCATGGTATTAATGCATTTAAAATCCTGCAATGTCTTATGTATCATAATTGGTTGGTGTCTGTTTGTCTGTAACCAAAACTATGTCACTGTTTACGTCACAATACCCTCGGGAATTGTGTAAGTTATCAATGAATATTCAATTTATAGTCAAAATCGTTAATACATAGAATAAAAAATCTTACAGTGCCTCTATGAAAATCTGAATTAGATTTGCCTCAAAACAGCTCATGGTATTAATGCATTTAAAATCCTGCAATGACTTATATATCACTAAGAAATAAAGATTTACATAATATATGGTGTGGTTAATTTGCATACTGGCTTTAACAAAACCGGGTTTAATAAATACTTACTTGGTGTTATTGATCTCTAATATTATTGTTGTATACTTTTACGGCATGTCGACCCTTGTTGGATTTTCATTCTTGATGCGTATCCAAATTTTTTTTTAAGCACAATTTCTTAAACAGGAGGTAAACAAAAGGTAAATCAAGATGTGCATAGAGAGGAGGAAGGTGACAGGCAGAATGTGAAGAAAGAAACGGATCAGTTTTTGACTTAATTCTGAATAATTATGAGTAATGCCATTCTAACGCCCCAGCCGACAGGGCGGACGATCAGAATATGAAGAAGGTATTTACCCAACTTGTCCCCTTCAGCACTGGTAGGATGTGACACGCTTGCAAAAATGGTGTGTCCAGCAAGGATTGAACTCGCTATTCAGTAATAATGTATCTGTGAGACTAGCTTGCTAACCATGGTGGGACGCCCTTACTGTTATCATAGTATAAACTAATTTCATTAACTTGTTCTGCAAACATTATGTCTGGGGTGTCGGCTTTTATTTTGTGAGGCTGGGGGAGGTAGTGACAAGATCATTGGAGATTTAAAGAAATCAAATTAAAAGTTCAATTAGCTAATAAGACACTTACTGCCCTGTCTAGAGATAAACGGATGATTTCGTAGACTTTATGTTATTATCTTACCGACCCTGTCAAACAATCTAGGAAAAGACAAATCTGTTGTTGCGGATACAGTCTACCATATCCAAAATATACAAACACTCGCTGGATTTGAGAAAGGAGGTTCTGTTGACTGATCATGTTGGTTTTGGGCCAGGGAAGAAAATATGGAAGGCTATTGGTGCCAAAATCATTCTTTTTCTTTGTCCTCAATGTGACAGGTTTGTTTAAGAGTTTATGGAAGAGTAGATATTTATGGAAGCACCTAATGTAAATATTTATGTCTTGACTCTGTCCTTTTTCAAGTTGACCAATAATTAATTGTTTAAATTAGAATGTCAGGTGGGGTCAGATCATATTTAGACATAGTAACCGATTATTTGCTGTTATGAAATGGTCACCCATTCATGTACTGAATAAATGTTGCTTAACTTTATTGATCTGGGGAGAATTAGTATAACTTGATTGTGGGCCTGTTGATATTAGTGGTGCTTGTATTATTGTAAATGAAAAATGTGAATTAGTTTAAAATATTGACCTTGTGCCATATTCAACCATTCTCCCTCCAGCTATGGGTAAATAGTAGGGCAAATTGGGTCTTTTAGCCTTGGTTAGGCAAGCAGTCTTTGAGAAAAAAACTGAATTCAAACTAGCTTTACTACCCTTAAACATTGACCTTGTGCCACATGGAACTATGCTCCTTCGAGCTATGGGTAAATGGTAGGGCAGACAGGGCTTTTTAGCCTAAGTAAGGCAACCAGTCTAGGAGAAGGAAAACTCTGAATTAACACCTGTTAAACTCTGCTTAAAAATTAACCTTTTGTATAATCCTGCTCATAAGGGAGGTGTTGGGTAACTACATTCAACTGTGAGGTATGAATCCAACTATTCTCCCTCCAGCTATGGGTAAATAGTTGGGCAGACTGGGTTCTTTAGCCTTGGTAGGATAAAAAACTGGATGGTAAACCCCCCAAATAAGAAGACCAGTTCATATACTGTCTGTTAATATTAGTGGTGGTTGTATTATTTTAAATGGAAGATCCAAATTAGTTTAAAATAAAAAAAATGATTTTTAATATGAAATATCTAATTTGAATTTGGAATCTTTGAAATAATAATGGAAACATCTCGACTCTGGATATTAAGCCCCTCAAATTAGAAGACCAGTTCATATACCTTGGTAGCAATATCTCATCTACTGAAAGCAATGTGAATATATGCATTGGAAAGGTATGGAATGCCACAGAGAGATTGTAGATCATATGGAAATTTGGTGTATAAGATAAAGCATGAGTTCTTCCAAGTTGTAGCCGTGTCAATCTCTTTTTCTTTCTCTTTCTTAATTCTCTTTCTCATTCTCTTTTCTTTCTTTCTCTTTTTCCGAGACTGCAATGCCAATGATGATGTTATATTCTCATCAGATCTAATCGATGTTCTCACTGATCAATTCTGATAAGAATATAACTTGATTTCTTTTAGCCTTAATATTATTTGGATTATTGCTATCTGTGCAACGTTTCGGTCGATGTGCCAAACTACCTTCTTCAGGTATTTCTTGTTGGACTCGGTATGGGCCCTTTAGCCTTGGTTAGGTACCAGTCTTGGGAAGGAAAACTCTGAATTCAAACTAGCTTTACTCCCCTTAAAAATTGACCTTGTGCCACATCCAACTATGGGTAAATGGTAGCAGAAGACTGGTTTTTTTCTTGTCTTGGTAGAAGAAAAATTAGCATTACTCCACTTTAAAAAGAAATCACAAAAAATTTGAACTGTGACTTACCTGTCTGAATCCGAGTTTGAATGTGAAGGGCTTTCGGAGCTCGAGCTAAGAGGTTCCCCTTTTTTCTTGTGTCTTTTGCCTTTTTTCCTGCCATGGGAATCTGGCCTGGAAACAGAAAGAAGGATGAGATTCAATAAGATGACTTGATTCAGCATTTAATGACCCAAAAAGGGTTGATATGCCGTAAAATAAAACAATAAAAGCCACCAGTGCCAACTGAAAACTAGAGTTTGAGTTATGAAGCAGTCGCAATGAGTAATATTTTGTTTAATTGTATAGTAGAAGAGAGGGGAAAGTTAATTTTTTCTCTAGTGGCTGGATTTGAGACACCTAGTGGGTTTAGTTGCATTTTGACTAGCCCTGAGGACCCATAGCTATGGGAGATTGAAATCTGAAAATGGTAGCATCTTAGGATGTAAACAAAAGTGTCTCCTCCAGGAATTGAACTTGGTTCACCATGTCCAATTCCTATGATGATAACCATTGCACAATGACAGCCTCTTAAATATCTAATTCTATTTAACACATTATCATTACATCTGACTTTAAAAAAAATTCTTTAGGACTTTTTTTCATAATTTCAGGGAACTGTTTCTTGGGTTTTTTTGTTTTTTTCTTGGAGTGCACAAAGAATTGCTGTCATACCTTTCCCAAGAATATTAGCGCTATGTAAAATGCAAACTGCCTTGTCCAGGATTTGAACCTGATAATAACCATTACACTATGAACACCTCTTAATTATTTCATTCTATTTAACTCATTATCTTGATTGGTTGAAAACTCACATGAAAGCTGGATTTGAAATAAAAACACTTGGTATTGCGGACAATATTTAGTCTGTCCTCTCCAAGTATTAGCATTTGTATTGTTGTAACTAGAGTAACAGAATGAATAATGCAAAGAAACACAAGTATTAATAGGGGAAAATTTTTACTAGGCAAAGATACAAGGTGAATAGAGTAATTAGCAATTGCTAGTTCAACTTAACAAATTCCATGAGATCTCATGCCAGCTAAGTTTTGAAGGAATTTCCATTAGCACTTCTAACATTGTCCATTAAAATCACATCTCCTGTCACAGCAAATATTGTGATAAGAGAACAATCTAAGAGAAAATATCAACAAAAAATGTTTAATACCCAACAAGAATGAATAAAACAAAACATCTTTGGCATAAAATAACCCTAGAGTTGACATGCCATAAATCCAACCAGAAAGTGAAAGTGCAAAATACAAACTGAAAGTGAAAATAGAGGACGATGGTAACAAACAAACTTTTTCTTTTCTTTTTAACAGTAAAAAAACAGTTTTTAAATTATTGCAGAGAATAAATTAACTCATATAGAAATGAACATATTGCAATATATGTGAAGTATATTTAATATATAGGTATATTTGTAGAAAAAATTAGGGGTCCACCATAGTTTCAATCCTTTACAATCTCATCCGGCTCTCAAAACAAAAGTGAATACAAATAGGCTAAGCTGGAAATTGAACCCTCCTTGCCAATTTTCTAATCCCCATAGGCTGTTATCTCTGGAAGTACTTTCTACCTCTAAGGATTATTTTCCTATTTTTTTCAACAGGTACCCTTTAGAGACAATAAGCGTCATTGACCGAGGGGATTTTTCATTTCCAGAAAGGGAGGAAAGAAGGAAGGAGGAGGGTGAAGGAAATAATGAAGAGATGAAGAAAGAAAGATAGAAAGGGAAGAAAGAAAAAAGGAAGAAAGAAAGATGAAAAAAGCGAAGAAAGAAAAAAGGAAGAAAAGGAAGAAAAGGATATAAAGATATAAAGAAGGAATGAAAGGCGAAAGGAAGAGCCAAAAAAGGAATGAAAGAAATAATGTAGGGATGAAAAAACAGAAGGAAAGAATGAAAGAAGGTATGAATGAAAGAAAGCATGAAGAAAAGGAAATTAAGAAGAGAAGAAGAGGTTAGAAAGGAATAAAAAATATAAAGAAGGAAGGAAAAGTGGAAGGAAGAGAGGAAAGAAGGAATTAAGAAAAATGAGAAATAAAGGAAATAAAGAAGAAAAATAAAGAAGAGAATGAAAGAAGAGAATGAAAGAGGAAAGAAGGAATTGCTGATCTTTCCTTATAGATTTATAAACTCTTTTAGAGTGAAGGGATGGGAGGAAAGAAAGAAGGAATGAATAAAAGACAGAAGTAATTAAGGAACAAAGGGAGGAAAGAAGGAATTAAGAAAATTAGGAATGAAAGGAGCAATGAAAAATGCTGGAGGAAAGAAAGTATGAATGAAAGAGGAGAGAAGAAAATTAGGAATGAAAGGCAAAAGGAAAAGAATGAAAACAGACTGCAAAGATGAATGAAGTAAGAGAAAAATGAAGGTATGAATGAAAGAAGGAATGAAGAAAATGAGGAATAAAAGAAGGAATGAAGAGGGAAATGAAAAAAAACCCTCCAAAATAGGAGGAAGAAGGTATGAATGAAAGAAGAAAAGAAAATGAAAGGCAGAATGGTGGAATGAAGAAAATAAGGAATGAAAAAATACTGGAAGAAAGAAGGTATGAATAAGATATGAAATAAAGAAAATGCAGAATGAAAGACGGAATTAAAAAATACTGAAGGACAGATGTAAGTGAGAAAATAAGGAATGAAAGTAGGAATGAAAAAAAGATTGCAAAAAAGAAGGAAGTAAGGAAGATATGAATGAAAGGCATAATGAAGAAATTAAAGGTAGAATGAAAGGAGGAATAAAAAATACTGGAGGAAAAAAGGTATGAACGAAAGAAGGAATAAAGAAAATAAAGAATGAAAGGCATAACAAAAGGAGGAATTAAAAATACTGGAAGAAAGAATGAAGAAACAAGGAATGAAGACAGAATTAAAGGAGGAATGAAAAAAAAACTGCAAAAAAGCGGGAAAAAGAGGAATGAAGAAAATGAGGAATTAAAGGGAGAATGAAAAAACTGCAAAAAAGAAGATATGAATGAAAGAAGGAATGAAAAAAATAAGGAATGAAAGGGAAGAATAAAAAAGACTCCAAAAAAGAAGAAATGAACGGAGGAAAGAAGATATGAATGAAAGAAGGAATAAAAATCAAAAAGGAATGAAGAAAATAAGGAATGAAAGGAGGAATGAAAAAGACAAAGAAGGAACGAATTTTAGGAAAGAAGGAATGAAAGGCAGAATAAAAAAAAAAAAAGACAAGCAAAGAAATAACGAATTAAAGAAAAAAAAGGAAGAGAGATATTAAGGAATGAAAGATATAAAGAAAGAAGTCCGATAGAATGAAAAAAAGAAAGATGAATGAATGAAGGAAGGAAAGAAGGAACTAACTGCTGATCATTCATTATTAACTCTTTATAAATTCGTTTTATAACATGCGGGAAGTCAATGTTAATCAAAAGTAACCATCAAGCAACGTCTGGCTACGAGTCATTCATGTGTGGCCATAACACCGACGGGCATGTTTCTGGCTTTACAAGTCTTCGAGAAGGAGGAGAAGGAGGAGGAAGACACACTTCACACAAGAGTTGCTTTCCCAAGATGGAAGAATTATGATCTTTCTTCGGCTCTGCGATGAAATTCCTTTTTATAGGATATTAGAGAACAACATCAAATGATATTAGGAAAATAATATCACACTTGCGGTCGGATATTTGAGGCGGGGAGATTGGGCAGTTGAAACGAGGACAGAGAGAGTAAGGGATGGATAGGATCAGACTGTATAGTTCGGTCTGCTTCAATTCCGAACAGATTCTTATGAATGGTATCAGTTATTAATATGCTTTAATGTGCATGGGGGAGGGTAATAAAAGTATGGCGTAATTATTTGTTGATGCTATCAAAACGAGTTTAAGTAGGTGTTTATTATATTCTATGATTTACCATTGTAAATTATATATATATATATATATATATATATATATATATATAATATAATAATAATATTTTTCAGCTAGTATATTAGGTCTGAGACCTGTCAGCTGTTCTTATAAATTCATTTAAATCCACAGAATACTTAATGTCATTCCACAGATTATCCAACTTTGCCTTGAAGGAGTTTAGAGATGGGGCATTCACTGATGAAGGTAGTTTATTCCATGTATTCCCACTCTGTAGCTAAAATAATTTTGTCTTGCGTTTGCTTTACAAGATTTTTAAGGAGTTTTAATTTATGTCCCTTGTATAGGTTATTTTGAGCAATGTTTAGTAGTCAGAGTTCGTTGAATAAAAACCATGCGTGTATTTGTAGGCTTCAATAATACGTCGGAAAACCAGACTTGGTAGGTCAATGTTCCTAAGTCTTTCTTCATATGAAAGGGTTTTAATTATTCACTAATTTAGTAGCTCTCCTCTGGGCTCCCTCAATGAGTTTTGTGTCCTTGATGATATATATATAATTTATAATGGAGATTGTGTGTTAGTCTGTCTGTAAAAAGAAGGAAATAAGAGAGGAATAAAAGGTAGAATGAAAGTAGGAATGAAAAAACCTAGAGGAAAAAAGGTATGAATAAAATGCAGAATGAATGGAGGAATGAAAAATGACTGCAAAAAGAAGGAAGTAAGGGAACAATGAAGGTATTAATTGGACTTCCTTCTTTATTTCATTCCTTAATATCTCTCTTCCTTTTTTCTTTACTTGTCTTTCTTCATTCTACCTTTTATTCTGTCTTTCATTCATAGCTTCATATTACTACACAAGTCACAATTCCCGTTGTTATTTACATCTCCATGATTTTATTTTTTTATTTAAACCTCAATTATTAATAAAATTGTTTTACATTATTAAAGGAGGTGATGGTATGTGTGGCGCTCCACTTCAGACGCAAAAGACAATCTCCTTGGTCTAGTGCTTGTGAAAAGGGGATAGACTCCCTAGCTGATTGGCTGATACTGACTTTAGGCCACCCCGACGACTTTTACATTATTAATACTGTTGACCAAATCTACATACTAGGATATTTACCATGTACCACACGTGTACGGGTTAGGCACGAAGCCCTATTAATTTTGGATCACCCAGAAGCCGAGACTCATGGGTGGCGGGTGTAAAAAATGATCCCGTCAGCCTTCTCATACAAGGGGGTGCCTCAGGCACTGGGTAATAAACCCAGCCCCTTTAAATCAAGGGAGCAAGTGCTGCCTGGAGGGGATGGCTTCCTGGGATCAACGATGTTAGCTGGTAAGGTCCAAGGCCGAAGCCAGTCGAAAACAGAGTTGATACGTTGACCGTATCTACATAGTAATAGCATTTATTTATATATACAACAATATAGCAGTATATAGTGTGAACGGGAAGGCTAATTTTGCATATTGATATTAAAAATTTGATTTTAATAAAGATGTACTTAATATTATTGATTTCTCATTGTTTGGTTTTATCTTAATAAATATGAGAAAAAATCTCGGTGATAAATCTTAAAGGAAATCCATTAACAAGAAGAAATAACTGTAATTTTATTCTTTACTTCCTATTTTAATAATATAATATATATCAATCATATTCTTTCTTTCTCACTTTTTTCTTTTTTTCATTTTCTTTCTCTCCTTTTTTCTTTCTGCCTTTCTTTTCTTCTTTCTTTTCCTTTTCTTTTCTATTTTTCTTATTTCATTTTCTTTCTATCTTTTTTTTTCTGTCTGACGTGTAACAAATTCTTTCTATTTCCTTCCCTTTTTCCCGATCGAACTCGAGTTGATCATTATTCATTCAGGTGAGCCAATACAAAAAGTAACATTCCAACATTTGCATTCAGGTCTTATTAACGATACTAATTACAGGTAACTGTTAATCATTTATTCTTTATTAATATTAATTGAATTACTTATTAATTAAATCCCTGCACAAATCTTGATTAGCTTTAGCCAATTCCATTGAAAGAATCTTTTAAGAACCAATTTCTTTGGAAGAAAGAAAGAGGAAAGAAAGAAAGAAAGGAATGACAGAAGGAAGAAGGGGGAAAAGATAGAAAGAAAGAAAGAAAGAAAGAAAGAAAGAAGGGAATGGAAGGAAAGAAAGATAGAAGTGAAAGAAAGAAAGAAAGGTAAAGAAATAAATAAAGATAAAAAAAAGGTAAAAAAAGAAATAAAGAAAGAGAGAAAGAAAGAAAGAGAGAAAGAAAAAAGAGAGAAAGAAAGAAAGAGAGAAAGGGAAAGAAAGTAATAAAGATTGAAAGAAAGGTAGAAAAATATGAGAGAAAGAAATATCAAAGAAATAATGAAATAAATAAAAAAGATCAGAAGATAGAAAGAAAACAGGTAAGAAAGAAAGAATAAAAGAAAGGTAGAAAATACGAGAGAGAGAGAGAGAGAGAGAGAGAGAGAGAGAGAGAGAGAGAGGGTGGGTTATGGACAGAAAAAGAGAGAGGGTAGGATTATTGAGAGGGTAAGAGAGAGAAGGGGGGTTATGGAGAGGGTAAAAAGAGAGAGGGGTTTATGGACAGAATAGAAGAGAGAAAGAGAAGGATTGTGGGCAGTAAAGAGAGAGAGAGAGAGAGAGAGAGGGGGGATTATAGAAAGTAAAAGAGAGAGAAGGTCCTGGAGAGAGTAAAATAGAGGGAGAGAAGGTTATGGAAAGAGTAAAAGAGAGAGAGAGAGAGAGAGGGTTATAAATAGAGAAATAAATGAATAAATAATAAATGAATAAACAGGTAAGAAGAAAGTTAAAATAAATCAGGTAAGAAAGAAAGATTAAAGAAAAGTAGAAAAATACAAGAAAGAGAGAGAGAGAGAGAGAGAGAGAGAGAGGAGAGAGAGGGTGGGTTATGGACAGAATAAAAGAGAGAGGGTAGGATTATTGAGAGGGTAAGAGAGAGAAGGGGGGTTATGGAGAGGGTAAAAGAGAGAGAGGAGTTTATGGACAGAATAGAAGAGAGAAAGAGAAGGATTGTGGGCAGTAAAAGAGAGAGAGAGAGAGAGGAGAGAGAGAGGGGGGATTATAGAAAGTAAAGAGAGAGAAGGTCTGGAGAGAGTAAAATAGAGGAGAGAAGGTTATGGAAAGAGTAAAAGAGAGAGAAGAAGAGAGAGGGTTATAAATAGAGAATAAATGAATAAATAAATAAATGAATAAAACAGGTAAGAGAAAGTTAAAATAAATCAGTAAGAAAGAAAGAAAAGAAAAGTAGAAAAATACAAGAAGAGAGAGAGAGAGAGAGAGAGAGAGAGAGAGAGAGAGAATGAGAGAGAGAGATAGAGGGTTATGGACAGAGTAAAAGAGAGCGAGGGGATTATTGAGAGGGTAAGAGAGAGAAGGGGGGTTATGGAGAGGGTAAAAGAGAGAGAGGGGTTTATGGACAGAATAGAAGAGAGAAAGAGAAGGATTGTGGACAGTAAAAGAGAGAGAGAGGGGATTATAGAAAGTAAAAGAGAGAGAAGGTTATGGAGAGGGTAAAATAGAGGGAGAGAAGGTTATGGAAAGAGTAAAAGAGAGAGAGAGAGAGGGGGTTATAAATAGAGAAATAAATGAATAAATAATAAATGAATAAAACAGGTAAGAAAGAAAGTTAAAAATAAAACAGGTAAGAAAAAAGAATAAAAGAAAGGTAGAAAAATACGAGAAAGAGAGAGAGAGAGAGAGAATGAGAGAGAGAGATAGAGGGTTATGGACAGAGTAAAAGAGAGCGAGGGGATTATTGAGAGGGTAAGAGAGAGAAGGGGATTATGGAGAGGGTAAAAGAGAGAGAGAGAGAGAGGTTTATGGACAGAATGAGGGAGAGAGAGAGAGAAGGATTGTGGGCAGTAAAAGAGAGAGAGAGAGAGGGGGGATTATAGAAAGTAAAAGAGAGAGAAGGTCATGGAGAGGGTAAAATAGAGGGAGAGAAGGTTATGAAAAGAGTAAAAGAGAGAAATAGGGGGTTATAGAGAAAGAAAGAAAGAAAGAAAGAAAGAAAGAAAGAAAGAAAGAAAACAGGTAAGAAAGAAAGTTAAAAATAAAACAGGTAAGAAAGAAAGAATAAAAGAAAAGTAGAAAAATACAAGAAAGAGAGAGAGAGAGAGAGAGAGAGAGAGAAAGAGAAAGAGAGGGGGGGTCATGGACAGAATAAAAGAGAGAGGTAGGATTATTGAGAGGGTAAGAGAGAGAAGGGGGGTTATGGAGAGGGTAAAAGAGAGAGAGGGGTTTATGGACAGAATAAAGAGAGAAGAGAAGGATTGTGGGTAGTAAAAGAGAGAGAGAGAGGGAGAGGGGGATTATAGAGAGTAAAAGAGAAGAGAGAGATTAAAAGAGAGGGAGAGAAGGTTATGGAAAGAGTAAAAGAGAGAGAGAGAGAGGAGGTTATAGATAGAGAAATAAATAAATAAATAAAACAGGTAAGAAAGAAAGAATAAAAGAAAAGTAGAAAAATACGAGGGAGAGAGAGAGAGAGAGAGAGAGAGAGGGGGGGGTCTTTGAAAAATCGCAGGTCGAGCCTTCCCAGCAGATTCTCACGATGGAGTCTACCCGTCACCCAAGACCCTGAACATCAATGCTCACTTCCTGTCCGGCTATTCAAAAGACCTAGCACCCCCACCCTCTATCCACCTGCCCCGTGATCTTCTAATTGGGAAGAAGAAGCATCGGACCGTGTCCTGCTGTAGTTGGGGGTTAGGTCTCTGGTGTCAGCACACACGTGGCACCGGATCGAAAGTGCCAGATTGATTTTTGGCTTTTCTTGGGAAAAAAATGGAATGGATTCAGCAGACCTGCGATTCCAAAGAAATATGGACAACGTCGGGGGAGGTGTGAGGTGGGTGGAGAAATAGGCAGAGTATGGGATGGAGAAATAGGCAGAGTATGGGATGAAGCGAGAAAGAGAGAGGGTGGGGTTCGTATACATGGACTAGAAGAAAGAGTGGTGGTATGGACAGAGTTAAAGAGAGAAAGAAGATTGTGTACTGTAAAGAGGGGGAGAGAGGATTATGGAGGGAGTAAAAGAGAGAGAGAGGGGGTATGGATGGAGTGAAAGAGAGAGGGGGGTTTTGGATAGAGTAAAAGAGAGAGAAGAGAGGGGGTTTTGGATAGAGTAAAAGAGAGAGAAGGGAGGGGTTATGGACAGAGTAAAAAGAGAGAGGGAGGGGGTTATGGACAGAGTAAGAGAGAGAAGAAGATTGTGTACTGTAAAGAGGGGAGAGAGGATTATGGAGAAAGTAAGAGAGAGAGAGAGGGGGTGTGTGGATGGAGTGAAAAGAGAGGGGGGGTTTTGGATAGAGTAAAAGAGAGAGGAGAGAGGGGGTTTTGGATAGAGTAAAAGATAGAGAATGGAGGAGAGAGGGAGGGGGTTATGGACAGAGAAAGAGTGAGAGAGATGGGGGTTATGGACAGAGTAAGAGAGAGGGGGTTTATGGACAGAGTAAGAGAGAGGGGGTTTATGGACAGAGTAAGAGAGAGAGGGATTATGGAGAGGGTAAAGAGAGAGAGAGGGGATTATGGAGAGGGTAAAAGAGAGAGAGGGGGTATGGAGAGAGTAAAAGAGAGAGAGGGTATGGAGAGAGTAAAAGAGAGAGGGGGGGATGGAGAGAGTAAAAGAGAGGGAGAAAGAAGGTATGGAGAAAGTAAGAGAGAGAGAGGGGGTTATGGAGAAAGTAAGAGAGAGAAGGGTTGTGGCCAGTAAAGAGAGAGAGAGGGGATTATAGAGAGTAAAAGAGTGAGATGGTTATGGAGAGAGTAAAAGAGAGAGAGAGAAGGTTATGGAGAGAGGGGGTTATGACAGAGTAAGAGAGAGAGAGGGGGTATAGAGTAAGGAGAGAGAGAGAGAGGGAGGGGTTATAGACAGAGTAAAAGAGAGAGAGAAAGAGTTTAGACAGAGTAAAAAGAGAGAGGGGGTTATAGACAGAGTAAAGAGAGAGAGAGAAAGACGGATTGTGTACTGTAAGAGAGAGAGAGAAATGGAGGAAAATAAGAGAGAGAGAGAGAAGAGTGGTTTAAGCAGAATAGAAGAAGAAAGGGTGGTATAGACAGATTTAAAGAAAGAGAGAAGGATTGTGAACTGTAAAAGAGAGTGAGGGAGAGGGGCGTTATTAACAGAGAGAGAGAGAGAGAGTGGGAGAGAAAAAGTATTTTAAACAGTAAAAAGCGAGAGAGAGGGGGGGATTGTGGACAGAGTAAAAAGAGAGAAGTGTTGTGGACAGAAGAGAGGAAAGGGTTATGAAGAGAAAGAGGGTGTTATGAACAGCGTAATAGAGAGAGAGGAGAGAAGAGAGAGAGAGAGGAGAGAGAGAGAGAGAGAGTTATGGCCAGAATGAGTAGGGGAGTGAAGGTGGTTATGGAGGAGTAAAAAAGAGAGAAAGATTTATAGGGAGAATAAGAGAAAGTGAGAGAGAGAGAGGTTATGGAGAGACCTAAAGAAAAAGAGAGTCATGAAGAGAGTGTTGCGTAGGGGCCAAGGCCGAGTTGTAGTAGTAGTTGTTAGTAGTAGTAGCCGTTGTTAGTTCAGAGTAACAACATACGAAAGTTGTATAGCCAAAAAGAGGTTGTTTATTTCTTTCTAGGCTCGTGGGTTCTTTTTCAGAGAGAGAGAGAGAGAAAGAGCGAAAGCAAGGTCAAGCTGTTCTATCGTAAATCATATTCATGCGTGCTGTTTGTTGCTAGCCTAGACATGTCCCGACAGAGACCCAACAAACACGTCCAACCCTTCTCGGACCGGCAAAAGAAAAAAAAACGAATTTTCTTTACTTCCGTTTGTGGTCCAGTGGTGGGGGGTGGAATCACACCCACCTCCACCTTCCACAGAAAACCTGTAACTTCCATTTTTATTCTTAAATCTAGTTCCGGGGTCATTGATCGGTCAATGGCCGGCACCCGTTAAGTGTTTACACTTCCAAACTTTAACCTCTTTTTGTTCTTATTTCTTTTTCTTCTCTTTCTCCAGACATCTGATTACCGTTTTTTTTTCAATCCCCAAATTTTCCGTTGACATTAATAATTATGCTACTGTGAAAGATGGGGGATTATGGAGAAAATAGAGAGGGAGTTATGGAGGAAAAAGGGAGAGCGAAAAGGTTATGGAAGGAGCAAAAAAAAGGTTTATGATGGGAGTAAATGAGAGCGAGAGGATTGTGGGTACAATAAAAACAGAGAGGGGTGTTATGGAGGAAGGGGAGGCGTGTAAAATATCTTTCTTTGTTGTTGTTGCATTAATTTGCTGACAAAAATGCGATAAAAAAAACGAGTCGGAAAATAGCTAACAGGGGCGGATATTCAACAAAAATGTAGCGTAAATTAGGGCAGGAGTCCCGGACGACAAAAACAGCGTAATTTAGGGCAGGAGGCCCGGGCGACAAAAAAAAAATCAAAATACTTATCTTATTCATGTCATCAGGCATTACACCCACCCCCTTCAATTTTTCTCTTCCCCAAGCTCAAAGGTGTCATTAAGGGAACCCGTTTTGAGGATATGCATGATATCAAAAAGGCCGTGTTGACAGAGATACTGAGAATCATGCTAGTGTGGCAGAGAAGATGGGAAAATGCATTAGACTCCAATCTGACACGGACTGGACATCTATTTGATAATAGTAATACCATGAACATGGGAGTTTCATCTATTTGTCAAAGATATATGTTTAACATTTATTCGTATTCAATAGAACCGTGTGCAAAGAAAACATTTCAAAGAAACAATTACAAAACAAAATATAAATATAAACGTACAATGAATGCGATTTCCTAGCCACTAGGCAGAAAATAACCTCAACACGCCACCACACATATATATATATATATATATATATATTATGAGGTATGTGTGTGCATGTGTGTGGCAAAAAGGGTACATTATAGTGATAGTTTTACTAGGGCAATATTCTTAAAAAGCTCTAGCATGTATTGACCATGTTAAAGTTAGTTAATCCCCAAAATTTGAGCTTCCAATTTTCAAAATTGGCGGACTTATGTCGATTTTTAGCTCTCCAAATTTGAGGGGAGTCGCGAAAAATGGCGACTTTTATCATCTATTTTTGGCTGTAAAATGCATTCTAGAGCTTCCCTAATACTAAGGATTGGTTTATAAAAGCATTTTTACTCAAAGAATCCAAAAATGCTATCGGAAAAGTATGAAAGTTAACTAGTTTTAAGTTATTGATGATTTTTTTTTCATAGCAAAATCAATATCCCGATGTGGCACCGCATCTATAACAAAGATTTTTTTCAATCATTATTTGATTCCATATAAAGAGGGAAAATGGAGCAAATACTATTAGCATACGGCCTCCCCAAAGAAACGGTTATCGCCATAATGATGCTCTATCAAAACACCAAAGCAATGGTACACTCACCTGATGGCGACACTGACTTCTTTGACATTGTCGCTGGAGTCCTAGAAGGAGATACGCTAGCGCCATATATCTTATTATAATGGAGATTGTGTGTTTGTCTGTCTGTAACCGAAACTATATCACTACTCAAGTCACAATTCCCTTAGTTATTTACATCACATTCTCCATGATTTTATCTTTATTTAAACCTCAATGAATAATAAAATTGTTTTACATTATTAAGACTGTTGACCATATCTACATACTAATAATACGTAATTGTTATTATATATAACAAATAGTGGTTTACAGTGTGAATGGGAAGGCTAATTTGCATATTGATCTTTAAAAATTGATTTTAATAAATATATGCTAAGTATTATTGATTTCTAATTGTTTGGTTTTATCGTATTGAATATGAGCAAACATCTCTGGGATAAATCTTAAAGAAATTCAATTAAGAAGAAGAAATAAC
>CM042178.1:55537466-55572890 GCA_023376005.1 Doryteuthis pealeii | reverse complement strand
GGAGAAGAGAATCAAAACAGGAATTTATTCAAACCTGTAGCCATCTCGTTACTAGTGTATGGTTGAACCAATTGGACTCTAACAAAACTTTGAGCAAGAACTGGAAGTAGCACCTCCGAAATAGCAGTTGTAAGGCCCTACACCCATCTTCAAAATAAGAACTTTGTTTAAACATTATTGAGACGGAATATTTATTTACCAAAACCTTGTTCAGTTCCGTTTAGTTAAATGCAGCTTTGGTTTTGATACTTTCTGAATACACCCCATACTTTGAAGAAAATTAACGTTTTATACGTTGTTCATTTTTCTCTTGGTGAATACAGCTTCAGTCTTGATACTTTTTTAACAGACCTCATATTTTGAAGAAAATGAATGTTTCATAGTTTGTTCATTTTTCTCTTGGTAAATACAGCTTCAGTCTTGATACTTTTTTAACAGACCTCATACTTTGAAGAAAATTAACGTTTCATTTGTTGTTTATTTATCTCTTGGTAAATACAGCTTCAGTCTTGATACTTTTTTAATAGACCTCATATTTTGAAGAAAATGAATGTTTCATTCATTGTTCATTTCTGTCTTGGTAAATACAGCTTCAGTCTTGATACATTTTCAACACACCACATATTTTAAAGAAAATTAACGTTTCATTCATTATTCATTTCTGTCTTGGTAAATACAGTTTCTGTCTTGATACTTTTTTAACAGACTTCATATTTTGAAAAGAATTAATGTTTCATATTTTGTTCATTTTTCTCTTGGTAAATACAGCTTGAGTCTCAATACATTTTGAACACCACATTTTAAAAGAAATTAACATTTCATTCATTTTTTCTTTCTTTCTTGGTAAATACAGTTTCAGTCTTGATACTTTTTGAACAGCTTATATTTTGAAGAAATGGAAGCGCATTGTGTAATGGTTAAAGTCATGGGAAATGGACTCGTCGCCCGAGTTCAAATCCTGGACGTGGTAATTGCATTTCACTTAGCGCTAATACCCTTGGGAAAGGTATGAATCCTACTCTCCCTCCAGCTATGAGTAATTAGTAGGGCAGACTGGGCTCTTTAACCTTGGTTAGGCAACCGGTCTAGGAGAAGGAAAACTCTGAATTCAAACCTGTTAAACTCCGCTTAAGAAATTGACCTTGTGTCACATCCTGCCCGTGCAGTGGGGTTGGTAAATATATATATATATATATATATATATAGAAGAAAATGAACGTTTCATTCATTTATTTATTTCTGTCTTGGTGAATACAGCTCCAGACTAGATAATATTTGAGCAGAGCTTGTATTTTGAAGAAAATTAATGTTTCATTCATTGTTCGTTCCTGTCTTGGTAAATACATTTTGAACACACCTCATATTTTAAAGAAAATTAATGTTTCATACTTTGTTCCTTTTTCTCTTGGTAAATTCAGCTTTAGTTTTCATTATTCTTTTAATTTTTAATTTAATTTTTTTTTTTTTTTTTTTTTTGAGCAAACCTTGTATTTTAAATAAAAATAATGTTTCTTTCATTATTCATTTTTGTCTTGGTGAATACATCTTCTTCAGTCTCGATACAAAGTCTGATTAAAATCATATTTAAAACTTATCTTTAATAACACATTTTAAATATGATTTTAATCACGGTATGAAACATTTTTTTTTCTTTCACTATATTTTCTTGAACACTGTCTGATGCTAACAAACTCAGATGTTTTCAATTGTTTTTTAATAATTTACATTGAAAATATTAGATATAGATGTGTGTGTACATATATATATATATATATATATATATATATATATATATTGTATATGTGTGTATATATTTGTATTTGCATATGTGTGATATATATATATATATATATATATATATATTTGTATGTGTGTGAGAATATATGTATATTTGTATGTGCGTGTATATATATGTATATATATATATGTGTGTGTATATTATATTTGTATGTGCGTGTATATATATGTATATATATATTTGTATGTATATATATATATATATATGTATATATATATATGTATGCAATTGTATATATATGTATATATATATTGTGGGTATATATATATTTATATATATATTTGTATGTATATATATGTATATATGTATATATATATATGTATATATATATTGTATGTAAGTGTATATATATGTATATATATTTGTATGTGTGTATATATATGTATAATATATATTTGTGTATATATATATATGTATATGTATTTGTATGTGTGTATATATAAGTTTGTATGTAGGTATATATATATATGTATATGTATTTGT
The DNA here is from genome assembly GCA_023376005.1 of Doryteuthis pealeii. Lineage (NCBI taxonomy): Eukaryota > Metazoa > Mollusca > Cephalopoda > Myopsida > Loliginidae > Doryteuthis > Doryteuthis pealeii. Next base: position 55,570,609 of record CM042178.1, on the reverse strand, counting down.
ATGTGTGTGTATATATAAGTTTGTATGTAGGTATATATATATGTATATATATTTGTATGTGTGTATATATAAGTTTGTATGTATATATATATATATGTATATATTATTTGTATGTGTGTATATGTTTGTATGGTATATATATATATGTATATATATATGTATTGTATGTGTGTATATATATAGTATATATATATATATATATATATATATATATTTAATACAATCATTTTCATTATCATCATTCACCCACTTAGGGAAGACTCAGTAGTGTTTGAAAATCTTATCCATCTCTTTATCCCATTTAATATTATATACCATTAAGAAAGATAGATTTACATGAAATAAATAGATTTAATTTCTTATTACAATGGAGATTATGTATTTGTCTTTATTTGTAAGTGATACTACATCACTACCGACATCACAATTCCCTTTGTTATTTACATCAGATTCTTAAATCCAGTGGCATAGAAATGAGAATGTGATCGACAAAGATATAAATGAAATAGAAAGAAATCTCTAAATTCAAACCTGTTAAACTCCACATAAGAAATATACCTTGTATTACCTACTGCCTGTGTGGAGGGCTTGGTGTAAGTATATATATATATATATATATATATATATATATATAAGGCCTGATAGGCGGAAATGTACATACAGAGATTGATTTTTCTCGATTTGTTTAGCTTTACATTTAAATAGGTATGCCCGCCTAATTAATTAATTATTAACTAATCAACTTTCAAAATTAGGTACGACTTCAATTAAGCACATATTCTCCCAATATATATATATATATATATATATATATATATATATATATATATATAATCTTGTCTGGTTAACTTCCGATGAATATTGCTACATTGTAACTATCTTGAATTCAAAATAAAAACGGTCAAAAGAATTTACTTAGCTTTTTTTACAGTTGTAAAATAAAATAAAATATATTAGATTAATTAGATATATCAGTAAACAAATAAAAAGATTATCTTTAATTATATATTAGAAACACTGATGAATGATTTTAGAAAACTATATTTTATGTGTATTTTTTTAAATTTCAAATAGATTAAATATAATAAATTAAATATTTAAATTATAAATGACAAAGTGTTATTTTTTCCTTATATTAACAGCTCTAGACTGACCGTAATTTTGAGAGGGTATTACGTTTTAAAGAATTAATTATATATACTAGCAAATATATGCACCCTCAGGGTGCAAGTATTAAGTTTTAATGTAATAAAATATCGTATTAAATTAGAAAGGCTAATGAAACTGAATAAGAATGCAATAAAAAGATTTGAAACAGAGGGGGTATAATCGAAAAATAGAACAACTGAATCACTCTTGTCTTTCATTGTTATTTTTTCTGATTTAAGTATTTAGTTAAAAGAGGAAGTAAAGAATAAAAATGACAGTTATTCTTTCTTGTTAATGGATTTCATTCAAGATTCATTGAAGAGATTTTTTCTTATATTCATTAAAATAAAACCAAACAGTTAGAAATCAATAATACTAAGCACATATTTATTAAAATCACATTTTTAATATCAATATGCAAATTAGCCTTCCCATTCACACTGTAAACCGCCATTTTGTTGTATATATAATATAATTGCATGTTGCTAGTATTAGATAAACAGTATTAATAATGTAAAACCATTTTATCTATAATTGAGGTTTAAATAAAAATAAAATCATTGAGAATGTGATGTAAATAACTAAGGGAATTGTAACTTGAGTAATAATATAGTTTCGGTTACAGACAGAAAAACACACAATCTCCATTATAATAAGATGTAAGGGCGACTCAGTGAGTGAAGGAGAGATAAATATACAAATAGATATCATGGTACGGAAAAATTTGTTTATTAATGGTTAAATAACAGCAACACTTATTTCCTTCTCAGTAGAAAAGTATTGAAATCTAGAGAATAAAATTCTATCATGGCTTCCAAACGCCTCTCAAAACCAAATTCTGGCAAGGAGACAAGTGAGCCGAGAGCAACAACAATGCTGATTGGCTAATCAGTTCGGCAAAGGGGATTTGTTTAGCCAATGAGCTTTTCACTTACAACCCAATGTAAATGCCATCTGGCTTTGAATGCGAGGGCAAAGCTTTAATATCATTACCAGCCTTGATTTAATTTGCGAGCTTTCTCAAAGCCAAAAACCCACAACTCTATCGTTCCTTAAAGATTTGTTTCTTTTATTATGTGTAAACTTACACATTAACTTAACGCAGTTGTGTGTTTTTCACTCTACACACACACACGCACACATTATATATGTGTTTGTTTAGGATGAGCCAGTTTAAGAAAGGATTTATATCTATCTTATATACTCACAAAAGTGATCTTTCTCAAAGCCGAAAACCCCCAACTCTATCATTCCTTAAAGATTTCTTTCTTTTATTATGTGTAAACTTACGCATTAACTCAAACGCAGTTGTGTGTTTTTCCCTCTACACACACACACACACACACATACATTAAGTACGTTTTTGTTTAGCAAGAGCCTGTTTAAGAAATGGATTTATATCTATCTGATATACTCCCAAAAGAGGTTGATTTAGCTTAGTCAATAGAACACAAGACTAGGAATTACAAGGTTCCTGGTTCAGTACCGGCCCTTGCCAGCTCAGCATATGAGTAGTACAGGGATCTGTTTTTGTTTTTTGTTTTGGTTTTGTTTTACGTCATATCAACCTCGGTGGGTCATTTAATGCCGATAAAGTTTTGAAATAAATCAATTCTTAATGGATAATACAATTTTTTTATAAATACATTTTTCTATTTAACCCATAGATGGGACCCTAACAGGTACTACCACTCCGGGTCAGAGTAGACCAGGGAGCAATGGTGATGAAGGGGTGCTCCACATTCCCCAAACCTCCAACACTGGAACCTCACCATCAGATAGAGTTTAACGTCATTCCCAGGACATTTAGACCCGCAGCCACCACCTTCTAGCATCCATATGATAAAAAGGGGTTGGGGCTTGCCATAAGGGCAAAGGGTTGGGAAAATCATATAGGTGCTAGGGCTTGATGTGACCAGCCGATTGATTGGAGGGGGCCTCTCCGACCGCCCGTCTAGCCCAAGATAGGGCCAAAGTGGAGTATTGCAAGTCATGAACTGCTCATTCACCTGGGCTCTATCCTTAAGCATCACGGGTCGCCACCCACGGCCAACAGGTGGCCCCATTGGGGGAGTCTTACCCCTCTGCCGAGGTGCAGTCGGTGCATTCTAACGCCCCAGCCGACAGGGCGACAGGGATATGTGCAGCAAAGTAGGAAGCTGATGGTATATCACACACACCACACACACACACAAAGCCAAAAACCCACAACTCTAACATTCCTTAAACATGATTTATTTCATTATGTGTAAATTTACACATAAACTCAAATGCAGTTGTGTGTTTTCCCTCTCTCTAGACACACACACATACACACACACACACACATTATATATGGAGATAGGATGGATGTAGTAGAATCCGACAGTATGAGGTAGGTAGAAGGATGGTGAACAAGAAATGAAAACTCAAAACAAATCAGAGAGTTGAAACGTTTCGTCCGAATTCATACGGACAACTTCAGTCGAATGATTTTTATTGAAAGCAAAATTTTTGTGCGAGTATAAGTGACGGAAGTGAAGGAGGGGGGTTAGGGGTAGACATGAATGAAGTGAGGGTAGTAAACAGGAAGTGGAGAAAGGATGGGAGTGGAAGAGCACAGGGGTGGGTTAAGGAAGGGGGTAAAGTTCTGGTGTGTTTGATGTCAGCAGCAGATGAGGAGGAGAGGGTTGAGTGACCTAGGTTACTAGGTCAGTTATATATGTGTATGTTTAGGAAGAGCCTGTTTAACTTTTAACATCCTATACCACCTCATTCCACCTGGCTGGAAGTCATATTCGTTTTCCTAATCCGACCCAAACGATAGCCTTTGTTTAAATATAATATTAAACATATTTAGAAGTCTTTATTTTAAGGGAAATAACAGGTAACTTTAAATGAAAAGGCCATTTTTAGCATTTTTGATAATCCTTATAGAAATGGGACTCTGGACTTTAAAAACTTCTCAACAGGATGTTAAGAGTTAAGAAAGGATTTATATCTATTTTATATACACCCAGAGATGCTGATAGGTATGCGTCCTGCCATCCCTGATGCACAGAAATTTAAAAGGACGCAGTAAAATCGTATCCATGCGTCCCAGTGTTTTTCTTTTTTCGTCCTTCACCATTTCAAGCTAATTGTAAATACATTTCAATAGTTTCTTAGAAATGAATTACATGGGATATGTTACAATGTAGGAGTTAGACGGCTTTAGTTGGGACCTATAAATTTACCTGAGGAATCATTCAAATCAAATATGTGCATCCCAGGACATCACTGTACACCCAAAATAAACAGTAAAGTAAACATAACATGTAAAAAATAGCTACAAATATTTAATACTAACTTAATAACTTACCAAGGAAGCACATTTCCTAATGTGATGGGTTAAGCTGGTGACTTAAGAAGGCATAGTAGTTTCTATGGACCTCTTGTAGACCCCCGAATACTTACAGACCCTCTGAATTGTTGTATAGACACCAGGGAGTTTATGTAGACCACATTGAGAAACCCTGGCTTAAACTTTTGAAAATCTATCAACGTGAGCATGTTATCCAGGATTCTTGTGGAATTAATTTCTTTTAATTATTAAGAAGGTTTAGTAGTTTCCATAAACGTAACCCCCAAATACTTACAGACCCCTGAATTTGTTGTATAGACTCCAGGGTGGGGTTGTAGACCATTTTGAGAAACCAAGGAGACACAAACACATTTTTGTTTTGTTTCTTTGTGTGTATGGAGTAAAAAAATGAATGTTTATATTCTAGTATTATTAAGCATTTTAAATGCCTTCATATTTCGTATTCTACTTTTATGTGTGTATCTAAATAGTAATTTGATATTTAAACATGTTAAATCAAAAATCCACATAATATTTTTTAATGATTTTTGATTGCATACATTTAAACCCTTGTTGTGTCAGTAAAATGGTAATTCCTGTGTGTAGAGTTGAGTTAGAGAGAGGCTTTCTGTGATTATTTATACCAGTCTCGTGATAAGCCCAGAAGTTTTGGTGCAAAATACCAAAATCAACAGAGAAGACCTCGGACCAGATCCGACGAAGCAGTGACTTTAAATCCTCTTCAAGAAATCACTCTAAGATACAGATATCTTCTCCAGCATGCCAGTAAGTCCCTCAAACTCAACTTTATTGTTAGGTACACCTAACAAAAATAGACTTAAGCAAAAATAGAGTTGCTCCCCTTTAATTTGTCAAAGCTAGAAGTGGGTTTTCCACCATCTTACGTGTGGATGGCGTTTGTTTATGTTTGATATGTTTTGAAAGTCGCTTGAGAGTAGAAGCAGTTTCTACCCTGTGTTAAATAAAACCTTGTTAATTTTATAACAACCTGGTCTTGCATTATAATTTCAATCCTCCATATTTTATCTGTATGTTAAAAACATAACATTTCTACACAGGAAGGACTTTATATTGTTACTCATTGTTTTTATTTGTCTTTAATGAATTCTTAGAATTAAACTAAGTTTTAATTCATTTATTTGTTGCTGTCAGCCTTAGAATTAAATGCTATACTAACACCAATACCCTCTTGTAGGTAAACTGAGGGACTACTATATTGTTCTCCTTAGATGATAATCTTGAATTAGATCTTATAATAATCTTTCATAGAAATCAGAAAAATATTTTCAAATCTGAAATTTTAAAAAGTTAAAATGTCAGTTTCTTTTTTATTCTTTAGAATTTTAAAAAGAAATTTTTTGAGATTATCTAATGAAGTTGTATAAGTGAGACACGGGTGAAAAAAAAAAAAATTGTCGATTTGGTTGTTGTTAGTTTTTCCATCATATTACTTGACTTACTGAATTATATATATATATATATATATATATATATATATATATGCGTGTGCAATAATATTTTTTTATATCTTATATTTTTATATCTTATATTTTTATGATATAATAATTTTCATAAAACATTTTTTTATTGAAAAAAAATGTATTCAATGCTATTAGATCAGGACTAGTTTAATATCTAGAATTTCATATATATATATATATATATATATATATATATATATATATATATATATATGTGTGTGTGTGTGTGTGTGTGTGTGTGTATGTGTATGTGTGTGTATGTATGTATGTATATATATGTATATATATATATATGTTTTTGGGAGAATATGTGCTTAATTGAAGTCGTACCTAATTTTTAAAGTTAACTAATTAATAATTGATAAGGCGGGCATACCTATTCAAATGTAAGGCTAAGCAACATTTAAATAGGTATGCTCGCCTAATTAATCAATTATTAATTAATTAACTTTCAAAATTAGGTACGACTTCAATTAAGCACATATTCTCCCAAAAATTGTCGGCTAAATAAAACGATATCATAAACACATCGCTTGTGTATTTACTTCTCATATATATATATATATATATATATATATATATATATATGTGTGTGTGTGTGTGTGTGTGTATGTATGTATGTATGTATATATATGTGTGTATGTGTGTGTGTATATATATATATATATATATATATATATATATAGTGATTGCCACTTTTTCGCAGAAGAAGGCCACTTTTACAAAGTTCGGTTGTGAGCACACAAATGACCCAGAAGTCCAACTTTGCTTTTACACTAGCACTAGACCAAGGAGATTGTTTTTGCATCTGAGATGGAGAGCCTTACCTGCCATCAGCTCCTTACTATACCACACAGACCCTATGCTACTCTTACTCTGAGTTGTCGAGGGCCGGTATTGAACCCAGAACCTTGTGGCTACTAGGCAGACACTAAAGACCTTTACATATAAATACTAAAAACGTTGGCGAGGGCTGGTATTTTTAAATTTTTGTGGCCATTTTTAGGCTTCAAGTGAGAGCACTTTACAGTGGAGATCCCTTATGTTAAACAGCGCGCGATCTTTGGAGAAGAATCCTTTGGTTGTTCCTTGAGGTTCCTTAGTGTTGGGTATGATCCTTTGGTTGTAGGTCCGTTCATCAATGTCGAATAACGTGCAAATGAACGTCTGTCTATATTGGTGATTAGATAGTTAACTAACCCCATATTCTAGCTGTTGATTGGCTGAGTTTAATCCACGTGACCACACTAAGTCTATAAGTTTAAGTGGTGGTTTCCAGCACAACTTATATACCATAATAACTCAACAGGTATCGAATCTGGAGCCTTGTGGTTTCTATGCAGAGACCTTGACATAAATCATCGTCATCGTGGCCTAAAATCGGTATCAGCCAATCAGCGAGGGAGTTTATCCCTTTTTCAGTAGTGCTAGACCAAGGAGAGTGTTTTTGTGTCTGAGGTGGTGACACCTCTACCACCAGCTCCTCACTTTGCCGCAAAGATACCATCCGCTGAGTTGGCGAGGGCCGGTGTCGAACTAGGAACCTTGTGGTTTCTAGCCGAACACTTTACCAACTGAGGTAACCTGGGTCTATTGACCTTGACATACTAATACAAATACTAAAAACGTTGGCGACGGCCGGTATCGAACCTGGAACCTTGTGTGGTTTCTAAACAGACACTACAGACCTTGACATATAAATACTAAAAACGTTGCAATACAGACCCACAGACGCCCTAAACTATGTCTGTGTGTCTCCTCTTCCACCCTGCAGATACCGTTGTCCCTTAACACCAAGTGCGTGCATGCGTGCATGCAAACACCTGGCTAAAAATCAAAGAATGAACGAGAGTAGCAACAAATAAAACACAACATTGCCTTGCAGAGATTCTGATTCCGAGCCATTCTCATTACCATTCTGATTGTCAGGAGCCAAACTATTCTTCATTACTTGGCAACAAATATACGGTGAGATGGGGAGGGGGTAATGGTGGAGGGGGCAATGGTAGAAGGTGGTACCATTCAACAAGGCCTCTTTCTATTTCAATAGACTGTTTTATTCAATCTAACCTGCAGTGATAAAACAAAAGGACAGCCAGCATCTTTCCTGTTTAGCTTAATGACACAAAATTCATACTAAAATATTCCTTAGTTTTCAGATTCAAAAACTGACCCATCTCTTACTTTACTGCCTGCCCGTCACATTTCCCCTCTCTATGTACATCTTGATTACCTCCTCATTAATTATGTTAGATTCTCTGTGACTATTTCAATAGACTGTTTTATTCAATCTATTAATGACACAAAGTGCACACTAGAATATTTCTTAGTTTTAGGATTGAGTTATGTTTTTAAAAAATCCATTTTAATCGGTTCTAATTAGTCATGATTTGCAATTAAGTCAAACACGGACCCATCTCTTACTTTAGATTCTGCCTGTCACTTTTTCCCTCTCTATGTATATCTTGATTACCTCCTCATTAATTATGTTAGATTCTCTGTGACTATTTCAATAGACTGTTTTATTCAATCTAACCTGCAGTGATAAAACAAAGGACAGTCAGCATATTTCCTGTTTAGCTTAATGACACAAAATTCATGCTAAAATATTCCTTAGTTTTAGGATTGAGCTATCTTTGAAAAAAAATATATTTTAATCGTTTCCAATTAGTCATAATTTGCGATTAAGTCAAGAATGGACCCATCACTTACTTTAGATTCTGCCTGTCACTTTTCCCCTCTCTGTGTATATTTTGATTACCTCCTCGTAGAAATATGTTGAAATTCCGTAAAACCAACCAACATTTGACCTGCTAGGAGAATACAAAAGTAATGAAATTTTTGTGCAGAAGGAAAAAGAAGAAAAAAAAGAATGAATATCGAGACGAATTTCTTTACGCTTTCTTTAATATTCTGCTGAATGATAGACAGTAGAAAATTGGTTTAAAGATTTTTGGAATTTTTGTGCCCACTCAACAGGAACGTGGGTGTTGATCAACTGACACTTCTAGAAAGATGAGGGGAAAGGCCTTCAATTGAACTGCCACATCCTTGAATTTACTTTGAAATTGAAGCATCTTATTTCTTGAGGGCGTAATTGTTTGGCCCATTAGGTAACACTGACTGGTAACATTTTGGTTTGTTTATCTTATTTACTTTAAATGGAAATATATATCAGGAAATAGAAGAAGAAAAGAAGCTAGGAAAAATGAAGACAAAAAAGAAGTTAGTAAAAATGAAGACAAAAAAAAGTAGTAAAATGAAGAAAAAAAAGAGTCAGGAAAAATGAAGAAAAAAAGAGAAGCGAGGAAAATGAAGAAGAAAGAGAAGCGAGGAAAAATGAAGAAGAAAGAAGCCAGGAAAAATGAAGAAAAAAAAAGTCAGGAAAAATGAGAAAAAAGTCAGGAAAATGAAGAAAAAAGAAGCCAGGAAAAATGAAAAAAAAAAAGAAGCCAGGAAAATGAAGAAAAAAAAAGAAGCCAGGAAAAATGAAGAGAAAAAAAAGAAGCCAGGAAAAATGAAGAAAAAAAGAAGCCAGGAAAAATGAAGAAGAAAAAGAAGCCAGGAAAAATGAAGAGAAAAAAAGCCAGGAAAATGAAGAGAAAAAAAGAGGAAAATGAAGAGAAAAAAGAAGCCAGGAAAAATGAAGAAAAAACAAGGGGTAAAGAGAGCAGGAAAAATGAAGGAATAAAGGAGGGGAAAGAAACAGTAAAAGAGACGAAGGAATGGAAAAGAAAGAAGAAAAAAAATGAAGGAAAAAAGCAGGAAAAAAGAGAATGAAATCGAGGAAAAGAAAAGGAGAAATGAAAAAGAAAGAAGGTAAAATGAAGGAGAAAAGAGAACAGGAAATATGGAGAAAAAAAGAGGAAAGTGAGCTGGAATAGTGAAGAAAAAGAATGAAAGATGAAGAAAGAAAGAGAGCAGGATCAATGAAGGAGAAAAGAGAGCAGGAAAATGGAAGGAAAAATGAAAGTGGAAAGTGGGGAGGTAAAAGGAAGAAAAAAGAACGAAAATGGAGAAGGAAAGAGAGCAGGAAAACTGAAGAAGAAAGAAAGAAAAATGAAGGAAGAAAGAGAGCAAGAAAAATGAAGAAAAACGAAGAAAAAAGAAAGAAAAATAGAGACGATAAGAACAGGAAAAATGAAGTAAAAAAAATAAAATGAAGAAGGAAAGAGAGTAGGAAAACTGAAGAAGAAAGAAAAATGAAGGAGAAAGAGAGCAGAAAAAATGAAAAAAAAGAAAGAAAATAGAGAATGAAAGAGAGCAGGAAAACTGAAGAAGAAGGAAAATGGAGAAGGAAAGATAACAGGAAAACTGAAGAAGAAAGAAAAATGGAGAAGGAAAGAGAACAGGAAAACTGAAGAAAAAAGAAAGAAATGGAGAAGGAAAGAGAACAGGAAAATGAAGAAAAAGAAAAAAAAGAAGAAAATGGAGAAGAAAGAGAACAGGAAAATGAAGAAAATAGGAAGAGAAGTGGAGAAGGAAAGATAACAGGAAAAACTGAAGAAGAAAGAAAGAAAAATGGAGAAGGAAAGAGAACAGGAAAAATGAAGAAAAAAGAAAGAAAAATGTAGAAAGAAATAGAGCAGGAAAAATGAAAAAGTAAGAAAAAGCGCAGAAAAAATGTAGGAGCGAAAAAAAAATGAAGAAGAAAAGAGAACAGGGCAAAGAAAGAAACCAAGGAAAATGAGAAAAAAACATGGAAAAATGAAGGAGAAACAATGAAGAAGAAGGAAAGAAAAGTGACGAAAGAGAATAGGAAAAATGGAGAAAAAAGAATGAAAAACGAAAGACGAAAGTGGGCAGGAAAAATGAAGAAAGAGGAAAGAGAGACTGAACACTAACAAAAATGAATGAAAAATGAAGGAGGAAAGAGAGTAGGAAAAATGGAGAAAAATGAATGAAAAATGAAGAAGGAAAGAGAGGAGCACAAAGGAAAAAGAAACAGAGAAAAAAGGAGAAAACCAGGAAAAATGAGTCAGGAAAGAGAGCTGGAACACTGAAGAAAAAGAAGGAAATTGAAGGTAGAAAGAGGGCATGAACAGTGAAGAAAAAAGAAAAAAATTAAGAAGGAAAGAGAGCAAGACAAACAGGAAATATATCGAGGTGAAATGAAGGAGGAAAGAGACCGAAGAAAAATGGAGAAAAGAAAGAGGGAAAAATCCAGAAAGAAAGAAGCTCAAATCAAACCTATAAACTCATCCCTTATTCTTATTATCTATCATTATAGTAAAGCTGAGTGAATCAGCTATTTTACTGTTTAGTTTAATGACCCGGAAGTTATACTAAATTATTCCTTAGTTTTAGGACTGAGTTATGTTTGAAAAGAAATTCCATTTTAAATGGTTCTAATTAGCCGTAATTTACAATTAAGTCAAAAACTGACCCGTCTCTTATTTATCATCTGCCTATCAATTTCCCGCCAATTTGGGAACAATTTGGAAGACTTTGATAGTCAAGCGTAAAAGTCAGTAGTCAAGAGAAATCTCTGTTTACCACCCTCTTTAGCTAATAATAACAATCCCCGACTTCGCCGCGCCCCTTTCACTTCTGTCATAGCAGAAATTGTCTATAGTGGGGTTTTTTTGAGGGGGGGGGGTAATTTAACTACCAAAGAAGTATAAAAACGTTAATTATTATATCATTTAATTATTTTCAAAACTTTTTTAACTACAGTTTTGTTTTTCAATTAAAATTATGAAGTAAGTAAAGAGGGAGTGTTTTTCATTTATAAAAATGATTTTCAGTCATCCCCCAAAAAACTTAGCTTCACAACACCTTAAATTTGGTGAAACTTTCCTTTCTTAGAAATCTTACAAAATGATTTTAATGATTTTTTTTTAATTCTCCGGTCCTATTCCCTTTTTAAAAATTAATTCGCTTTATAAACTCACTTTTCTGGTCACAATTATTTACCTAGAGCTCAATGGGTGACTCAATGGTTCACATTTTTCTCGTGTGTGTGTGTGTGTGAACGCTAATCAACGAATGGTAACGAACCTTTTCTACACATTTTCCTAACTCAACACATTTCAAAACATCAATCATTTTTTAACTACATAAATCCCTTTTTTCTCCTTGACTAGTTTCATTGTCCTGAAGAAGGTTTCCTTTATAAACCGAAATGTTCGAACATTGACACTACTAATGAATTTCCATTCATTGTAACATCATGTTTGTTCTACATTCTCTCTCTCTCTCTCTCTCTCTCTCTCTCTCTCTCTCTTCTCAATATATATATATATAATTATATATATATATATATATATAATATATATATATAATATATAAGATTTTTGGATGTTTGTTTTTATAGAAGCATTGTTGAATAAATTATTATTTATATTTTTTGCTTGAAGGCAATTATAAATGCATGTATCGCATAAAATTCGATAATTATAGAAAATAATCTTGACAAGTAAATCCCGCAAAGGATGGCTCGCTATTCACTTCGCCGAAGAGCTTACGGCCGGGTTTGTTTACTAAATAAACGTCCACTTACCTACTATGGCAGGGGCGTGTAATAGTATCATTGACAAGGTTAATTTCGCAGGGATTGTTCGCTATGTACCGGCGGCCGAACGGATATGGTCTCTGACTATGCCTGTGAAGTCCCGGTTTCGATTCCTGTCGGAGGGGAGTCGTTAGTATACATCGCTGAAGAGACTTAAAAAAGTCGAAACAGTCTGTACGGTGTTCTGCATAGCGAGCCATCCTTTGCGGGATTTACTTGTCAAGATTATTTTCTATAATTATCGAATTTTATGCGATACATGCATTTATAATTGCCTTCAAGCAAAAAATATAAATAATAATAATATATATATATATGTATGAAACTGTAAAATGAAACTGGAAGTGAATCCGACGGTATGTTGAAAAAAATGAATAAAGGAAAGAAAGTAGGGAATGGATAATTGATTAAAATATCCTATATTATCCATTCTATACTTTATTTCCTTTATTCATTTTTTCAACATATATATATATATATATATAAAGTCATCCACAGACACTCTGTTCCAACATTTTCTTCAGTGTGGCTAGACACAGCAACTACCTCTGACCAGAAGCGAAACCCGACTGACTTTTCCTCAGCCCAATTCATTAACCTCTCGGCCATTTGACAGCTGCCGTTAAGGAGCGATGTTTAAACTATAAAATACATACATTTGTTAATATATTTTACGATCACCAGAGAGATCCAGTCTGTAAACAACAGACGATCATTGCTTTGTGATGGCAGTGAAAGTTAATTTAAATCAAACCTAGAGAGCTCTGCCGAGTTTTGGGAGCACCCCCTCCACACACACACACACACATATATACACAGACACACACACACATATATATATATACGCATACACACACACATATATATATATATATATACATACACACACACACACACACACACATATATATGTATATACGTATATATATGTATGTTCGCATGCGATATAACATTAACCGTCTTTCTCGACGGCGTCTGAACGTGAATTTTTTTAAAAAGTTCTTTTTTCGAACATTTCAAAAATTCTCCGCTTTTTCCAAAGAATTTGATTTCAAATAAGGATTTACTCTGATGAAGGTCGAATTTTCTTTATGTGCGGAACATTTCTACATTTTTTCTATTATTATTATTATTATTATTTCATTTGGTTATTTAAAAATAATAAGAGTTTGAATAATGTACACATGGATAAACTCCTGACCGAAACACGTGTAAGTAAAATTGATTAAAATATCCTATTTTATCCATTCTATACTTTCTTTCCTTTATTTTTATTTTTTCAACTATATATATATATATATATATATATATATAAAATCATGACATGCAGCTTGAAAGAGTTTATGAGAGAAACAGCGCTCTATTGAGGAAGTAGATATAAAGAAAGATTTCTTTTGATACCTGAATCTGTCGAAGAAGCAAGGGAGATAATTGATATCCGTCCCTTGGCCGGCAGGGATGGATAATTCCATTTCTCTCTCTCTGAAGAGTTCATAGATTTCTGTGGACTCCTTCATATAGTTTTATTCGCGGTATTATACAGGGTGGGGCACAAGTAACAGGGTAGACAGTAAATATTACAATCAAACTATATTAGCTGAACACGCAATGATTCATAGTTAATTTCTTTTATATGAGAATTTGGAGAAATTAAATGAATGAAGGTTGATATAAATTAGAAACATTTTATCGGAGTTCACGTGTGGCTATGTTCCGTGCTGCCTTTTAGCTATGTAGCAGAAGATACCCCACACAAACGATCACGGATGTGGGCTAACGCAGATGATCTAGCATCTTACAGACTACACCCTGCAGCAGGCCGATCCCTGCTACATAGCCTAGAAAGGGAGCACGGAACAAATAGGCCCGACACGTGAACTCCGATACAAAATGTTTCTAATTTATATCAACCTTCATTCATGTTAAATTTTCCAAATTCTATAAAAAGAAATTAACTATGAACATTGCGTGTTCAGCTAATATAGTTTGATTGTAATATTTACTGTCTACCCGTTACTTGTGCCCCACCCTGTATAATCCGCGAATAAAACTATATGAAGGAGTCCCACAGAAATCTATGAACTCTTCAGAGAGAGAGAAAATGGAATTATCCATCCCTGCCGGCCAAGGGACGGATATCAATTATCTCCCTGCTTCTTCGACAGAATTCAGGTATCAAAAGAAATCTTTCTTTATATCTACTTCCTCATAGAGCGCTGTTTCTCTCATAAACTCTTCAAGCTGCATGTCATGAATTTATATATATATATATATATATATATATATATGTTGAAAAATAATAAAGGAAAGAAAGTATAGAATGGAAAATAGGATATTTTAATCAATTTACTTACACGTGTTTCGGTCAGGAGTTTATCCATGTGTACATTATTCAAACTCTTATTTATTTTAATAACCAAATGAAATAATATAATAATAATAATAGAAAAAATGTAGAAATGTTCCGCACATAAAGAAAATCGACCTTCAATAGAGGTAAATCCTTATTTGAAAATCAAATACTTTTGGAAAAGCGGAGAATTTTTTTGAAATGTTCGAAAAAAGAACTTTAAAAAAATTCCGTTCAGACGCCGTCGAGAAGACGGTAATGTTATATCGCATGCGAACACTACATATTATATAGATATACATATAATGTGTGTGGTGTGTTGTGTGTATTATATATATATATATATAGTGTGTGTGTATGCTATATATAATAGTGTGTGTGGTCTGTTTTTTGTATATTGTGTGTGTGTGTGGTGGGGGGTGCTCCCAAACCGGCAAGCTCTCTAGGTTTGATTTAAATTAACTTTCACTGCCATCACAAGCAATGATCGTCTGTTGTTTACAGACTGGACTCTCTGGTGATCGTAAAATATATTAAAAATGTATGTATTTTATAGTAAACATCGCTCCTTAACGGCAGCTGTCAATGGCCGAGAGGTTAATGAATTGGGCTGAGGAAAAGTCAGTCGGGTTCGCTTCTGTCAAGAGGTAGTTGCTGTGTCTAGCCACACTGAAGAAATGTTGGAACGAGTGTCTGTGGATGACTTTATATATATATATATATATATGTTGAAAAAAGAATAAAGGAAATAAAGTATAGAATGGATAATATAGGATATTTAATCAATTATCCATTCTACTTTCTTTCCTTTATTCATTTTTCAACATACCGTCGGATTCACTTCCAGTTTCATTTTACAGTTTCATACATATATATATATATTATTATTATTTATATTTTTGCTTGAAGGCAATTATAAATGCATGTATCGCATAAAATTCGATAATTATAGAAATAATCTTGACAAGTAAATCCGCAAGGATGGCTCGCCTATGCAGAACACGTACAGACTGTTTCGACTTTTTTAAGTCTCTTCAGCGATGTATACTAAACGACTCCCTCCGACAGGAATCGAAACCGGGACTTCACAGGCATAGTCAGAGACCATATCCGTTCGGCCGCCGGTACATTAGCGAACAATCCCTGCGAAATTAACCTTGTCAATGATACTATTACACGCCCCTGCATAGTAGGTAAGTGGACGTTTATTTAGTAAACAAACCCGGCGTAAGCTCTTCGGCGAAGTGAATAGCGAGCCATCCTTTGCGGGATTTACTTGTCAAGATTATTTTCTATAATTTATCGAATTTTATGCGATACATGCATTTATAATTGCCTTCAAGCAAAAAATATAAATAATAATTTATTCAACAATGCTTTATAAAAACAAACATCCAAAAATCTTATATATATATAATATAATAATATATATATATATATATATATAATATATATATATATTAATTGAGAGAGAGAGAGAGAGAGAGAGAGAGAGAGAGAGAAGAGGAGAATGTAGAACAAACATGATGTTACAATGAATGGAATCATTAGTAGTGTCAATGTTCGAACATTTCGGTTTATAAAGGAAACCTTCTTCAGGACAATGAAACTAGTCAAGGAGAAAAAAGGATTTATGTAGTTAAAAAATGATTGATGTTTTGAAATGTGTTGAGTTAGGAAAATGTGTAGAAAAGGTTCGTTACCATTCGTTGATTAGCGTTCACACACACACACACACGAGAAAAAATGTGAACCATTGAGTCACCCATTGAGCTCTAGGTAAATAATTGTGACCAGAAAAGTGAGTTTATAAAGCGAATTAATTTTAAAAAGGGAATAGGACCGGAGAATTAAAAAAATCATTAAAATCATTTTGTAAGATTTCTAAGAAAGGAAAGTTTCACCAAATTTAAGGTGTTGTGAAGCTAAGTTTTTTTGGGGATGACTGAAAATCATTTTTATAAATGAAAAACACTCCCTCTTTACTTACTTCATAATTTTAATTGAAAAACAAAACTGTAGTTAAAAAAGTTTGAAAATAAATTAAATGAATAAATTAACGTTTTTATACTTCTTTGGTAGTTAAATTACCCCCCCGCCCTCAAAAAAACCCCACTATAGACATTTCTGCTATGAACGAAGTGAAAGGGGCGCGGCGAAGTCGGGATTGTTATTATTAGCTAAAGAGGGTGGTAAACAGAGATTTCTCTTGACTACTGACTTTTACGCTTTACGCTTGACTATCAAAGTCTTCCAAATTGTTCCCAATTGGCGGAAATTGATAGGCCAGATGATAAAATAAGAGACGGGTCAGTTTTTTGACTTAATTGTAAATTACGGCTAATTAGAACCATTTAAAATGGAATTTCTTTTCAAACATAACTCAGTCCTAAAACTAAGGAAATAATTTAGTATAACTTCCGGTCATTAAACTAAACAGTAAATAGCTGATTCACTCAGCTTTACTATAAATGATAGATAAAAAGAATAGGATGAGTTATAGGTTTGATTTGGCTTCTTTCTTCTGGATTTTTCCCCTCTTTCTTTTCTCCATTTTCTTCGGTCTTTTCCTCCTTCATTTCACCTCGATATATTTCCTGTTTGTCTTGCTCTCTTCCGTTCTAATTTTTTCTTTTTTCTTCAACTGTTCATGCGCCCTCTTTCTACCTTCAATTTCCTTCTTTTTCTTCAGTGTTCAGCTCTCTTTCCTGACTCATTTTTCCTGGGTTCTCCTTTTTTCTGTTCTTTTTCCTTGTGCCCTCTCTTTCCTTCTTCATTTTTCATTCATTTTTCCTCCATTTTTCCTACTCTCTTCCTCCTTCATTTTTCATTCATTTGTTAGTGTCAGTCTCTCTTTCCTCTTTCTTCATTTTCCTGCCCACTTCGTCTTTCGTTTTTCATTCTTTTTCTCCATTTTTCCTATTCTCTTTCGTCACTTTCTTTCCTTCTTCTTCATTGTTTCTCCTCATTTCCATGTTTTTCTCATTTTCCTTGGTTTCTTTCTTTGCCCTGTTCTCTTTTCTTCTCTCATTTTTTTTTCGTCGCTACATTTTTTCTGCGCTTTTTTTTTTTCTTACATTTTCATTTCCTGCTCTATTTCTTTCTAAGCATTTTTCTTTCTTTTTCTTCAAATTTTTCCTGTTCCTTTCCTTCTCCATTTTTCTTTCTTTTCCTTCTCAAGTTTCCTGTTATCTTTGCCTTCTCACTTCTCTCCCATTCTTCATTTTCCTGTTCCTCTTTCCTTCTCCATTTTTCTTTCTTTTTTCTTCATTTTCCTGTTCTCTTTCTTTCCATTTCTTTCTTTTTCTTCAAGTTTTCCTGTCTCTTTCCTTCTCCATTTTCTTTCTTTTTCTCAGTTCCTGTTCTCTTCCTTCTCCTTTCTTTCGTTCTCAGTTTTCCTGTTATCTTTCCTCTCCATTTTCCTTCTTCTTCAGTTTTCATGCTCTCTTTCATTCTCTATTTTCTTTCTTTTTTTTTTTCATTTTTTCTGCTCTCTTCTCCTTGCATTTTTCTTTCTTCTTCAGTTTCCCCCTACTCTCTTTCCTTCTTCATTATTTTTTTTACTTCATTTTTCCTGTCTTAATCGTCTCTATTTTCTTTCTTTTTTCTTCGTTTTTCTTCATTTCTTGCTCTCTTTCTTCCTTCATTTTTCTTCCTTCTTCTTCAGTTTTCTGCTCTCTTTGTCTCTCCATTTCGTTTTTTTTCTTCCTTTTACCTCCCCACTTTCACTTCATTTTTCCTTCCATTTTTCCTGCTCTCTTTTCTCCTTCATTGATCCTGCTCTCTTCTTTCCTTCATCTTTCATTCTTTTCTCACTATTCCAGCCTCACTTTCCTCTTTTTTCTCAATTTCCTGTTCTCTTTCCTCTTCATTTTAACCTTCTTTCTTTTCATTTCTCCTTTTCTTTTCCTCGATTTCAATTCTCTTTTTTCCCTGCTGCTTTTTTCCTTCATTTTTTTTCTTGTCTTTCTTTTCCATTCCGTTCGTCTCTTTACTGTTTCTTTCCCCTCCTTTATTCCTTCATTTTATCCTGCTCTCTTACCCCTTTTTTTCTTCATTTTTCCTGGCTTCTTTTTCTCTTCATTTTCCTGGCTCTTTTTCTCCTTCATTTTCCTGGCTCTTTTTTCTCTTCATTTTCACTGGTTCTTTTTTCTCTTTCAATTTTTCCTGGCTTCTTTTTCTTCTTCCATTTTCCTGGCTCTTTTTTTTTCTTCATTTTCCTGGCTTCTTTTTTTCTCTCTATTTTCCTGGGCTTCTTTTTTTTCTTATTTTCGCTGGCTTCTTTTTTTTTTTTTCAATTTTTCCTGGCTCTCGCTTTTTTTTTCTTCATTTTTCCTGACTTTTTTTCTTCATTTTTCCTGACTTTTTTTCCTTCATTTTTCCTGGCTTCTTTTCTCTTCATTTTTCCTCGCTTTCTTTTCTTCTTCATTTTCCTCGCTTCTCTTTTTTTCTTTCATTTTTCCCTGTTCTTTTTTTTTCTTTCATTTTTACTAACTTCTTTTTTTTCTTCATTTTTACTAACTCTCTTTTTGTCTTCGATTTTTCCTAGCTCTTTTCTTCTTCTATTTCCTGATATAAATTCCATTTAAAGTAAATAAGATAAACAACCAAAAATGTACCAGTCAGTGTTAACCTAATGGGCAAAACAATTACGCCCTCAAAAATAAATGCTTCAATTTCAAAAGTAAATTCAAGGATGTGCAGTAATTGAAGGCCCTTCCCCTCATCTTTCTAGAAGTGTCCAGTGATCAACACCCACCGTTCCCTGTTGAAGTGGGCACAAAAATTCCAAAATCTTTAAACCAATTTTCTAAAATGTCTATCTTTCAGACAGAATATAAAGAAACGAAAGAAATTCGTCTTCGATATTCATTCTTTTTTTCTTCTTTTTCCCTTCTTGCAACAAAAATTTCATTTACTTTTGTTTTCTCTCTAGGCAGGTCAAATTTGGTTGGTTTTTAACGGATTTCAAATATTCTACGAGGAAGGTAACAAAATATACACAGAGAGGGGAAAAGTGACAGGCAAATACTAAAGTAATGTGATGGTCCATTCTTGACTTAATCGCAAATTATGACTAAATTAAACGTTAAAATATATTTTTTTCAAAGATAGCTCAATACCTAAAAACCTAAGAATATTTTAGCAATGATTTTGTGTATTAAGCTAAACAGGAAATATGCTGACTGGTCCTTTGTTTTAATAGCTCGCAGGTTAGATGGAATAAGAAACGTCTACGTTGAAAAAATATGTCACAAGAGAATGCTAACGCAATTAATTAATGAGAGCGTATGCTAAGATAGGGACATAGAGAGGGGAAAAAAAGTGAAAGGGCAGAATACTAAAAGTAGCTAGATGGCGGTCGTGGTTGTGACTAATGGCAAATTCATGACTAATTAGAACCACAGCGAGATGTAAAAAGTGGGTTTGGTTTAAAAAGCATAACTCAAGATCCTAGAGGAAAACTATGAAATATTCTAGTGTCACTTTGTTCATTATTAGATTGAAATAAAACAGTCTAATTGAAATAGTCACAAGAGAACTAACATAATAATGAGGAGGTAACACCAAGAATGTACCATAGAGAGGGAAAATGTGACGGGCAGGCAGTAAAAGTTAAGAGATGGGTCAGTTTTTGAATCTGAAAAAAATAAGGAATATTTTAGTATGAATTTGTGTCCATTAAGCTAAACAGGAAAGATGCTGGCTGTCCTTTTGTTTTATCACTGCAGTTAGATTGAATAAACAGTCTATTGAAATAGAAAAGGCCTTTGTGAATGGTACCACCTTCTACCATTGCCCCTCCACCATTACCCCTCCCCATCTCACCGTATATTTGTTGCCAAAAGTAATGAAGAATAGTTTTGGCTCCTGACAATCGAAATGGTAATGAGAATGGCTCGGAATCAGAATCTCTGCAAGGCAAATGTTGTGTTTAATTTGTTGCTACTCTCGTTCAATTCTTTGATTTTTAGCCAGGTGTTTGCATGCACGCATGCACGCACTTGGTGTTAAGGGACAACAGTATCTGCAGGGTGGAAGAGGAGACACACAGACTTAGTTTAGGGCGTCTGTGGGTCTGTATTGCAACGTTTTTAGTATTTATATGTCAAGGTCTGTAGTGTCTGTCTAGAAACCACACAAGGTTCCAGGTTCGATACCGGCCATCGCCAACGTTTTTAGTATTTGTATTAGTATACCAAGGTCAATAGGCCCAGGTTAGCTCAGCTGATAAAGTGTTCGCAGAACCAACTTTGGCTAGTTCGATAACAGTCCCTCGCCAACTCAGCGATGAGTAAGCCACTGACTTTGCCGTAAAGTGAGGAGCTGATGGTAGGGTGTCAACTCTACCTCAGACACAAAAAAATTCCCCTTAGTCTAGCACTATGAAAAAGGATAAACCTCCCGAGAGAGCCAGATACGCTGACTCCACTGGCGCTGATGATTTTGACCAGAGCCAGCCACGACGATATCGATGATTTATGTCAAGGTCTGTAATCTCTGCATAGAAACCCACAAGGCTCCAGGTTCGAATACCTGTTGAGTTATTATGGTATATAATGTTGTGCTGGAAACCCACACTTAAACTTATAGACTAGTGTGGTCACGTGGATTACACTCAGCCAATCAACAGCTAGAATATGTGGTTAATTAACTATTTAATCACCAATATAGACAGCCGTTCATTTGCACGTTATTCGACATTGATGAACGGACCTGCAACCAAAGGATCATACCCAACACTAAGGAACATCAAGGAACAACCAAAGGATTCTTCTCCAAAGATCGCGCTCTGTTTAACACAAGGGATCTCCACTGTAAAGTGTTCTCACTTGAAGCCTAAAAATGGCCTCAAAAATTCTAACAATACCAGCCCTCGTCAACGTTTTTAGTATTTATATGTAAAGGTCTTTAGTGTCTGCCTAGTAGCCACAAGGTTCTGGGTTCAATACCAGCCCTCGCCAACTCAGAGTAAGAGTAGCATAGGGATCTGTGTGGTATAGTAAGGAGATGATGGTAGGTAAGGCTCTCCATCTCAGATGCAAAAACAATACCTTTGGCTTGTGCTAGTGTAAAAGCAAAGTTGGACTTCTGGTCATTTTGTGCTCGCAACCGAACTTTGTAAAAGTGGCCTTCTTCTGCGAAAAAGTGGCAATCACTATATATATATATATATATATATCATATATACACACACAGACACACATATATATACATACATACATACATACACACACACACACACACACATATATATATATATATATATATATATATATATTATATCTATATATTATATGAGAAGAAAATACACAAGCGATGGTGTTATGATATCGTTTTTTAGCCGACAATTTTTGGGAGAATATGTGCTTAAATTGAAGTCGTACCTAATTTTGAAAAGTTAATTAATTAATAATTGATAATTAGGCGAGCATACCTATTTAAATGTTGCTTAGCCTTACATTAATAGGTATGCCCGCCTATTAATTATTAATTAGTTAATTTTAAAAATAGGTACGACTTCAATTAAGCACATATTCTCCCAAAAACATATTATATATACAACATAATACCGAGATACATACATACATACACACATATACATCACACGCATACACATACATATATACACACACACACACATTACATACACACATACACATACATATATACACACACACACACATATATTAATATATATATATATATATATATAATTATATGAAATTCTAGATTTAAACTAGTCCTGATCTAATAGCATTGAATACATTTTTTTTCAATAAAAAAAATGTATTTATGAAAATTATATATATAATAATATAATAAAAATTAAGTAAATATAGAGATATAAATAAAATTTATTGCACACGCATATACTGTATATATATATATTATATATATATATATAGATATAAATTCAGTAAGTCAAGTAATATGATAGGAAAAACTAACAACAACCAAATCGAGACAATTTTTTTTTTTTTCACCCGTGTCTCACTTATACAACTTCATTAGATAAATCTCAAAAAATTTCTTTTTAAAATCTAAAAGATAAAAAGAAAACTGACATTTTAACTTTTTAAAATTTCAGATTTGAAAGATTATTTCTGATTTCTATGAAAGTATTATAAGATCTAATTCAAGATTATCATCTAAGGAGAACAATATAGTAGTCCCTCAGTTTACCTTACAAGAGGGTATTGGGTGTAAGTATAGCATTTAATTCTAAGGCTGACAGCAACAAATAAATGAATTAAAACTTAGTTTAATTCTAAGAATTCATTAAAGACAAATAAAAACAATAGAGTAACAAATAAAGTCCTTCCTGTGTAGAAATTTATGTTTACATACAGATCAGAAAAATATGGAGGATTGAAATTATAATGCAAGACCAGGTTGTTATAAAATTAACAAGGTTTTATTTAACACAGGGTAGAAACTGCTTCTACTCTCAAGCGACTTTCAAAACATATCAAACATGAACAAACGCCATCCACACGTAAGATGGTGGAAAACCCACTTCTAGCTTTGACAAATTAAGGGAGCAACTCTATTTCTGCTTAAGTCTATTTTTGTTAGGTGTACCAAACAATAAAGTTGAGTTTGAGGACTTACTGAGCATGCTGGAGAAGATATCTGTATCTTAGAGTGATTTCTTGAAGAGGATTTAAAGTCACTGCTTCGTCACGATCTGGTCCGAGGTCTTCTCTGTTGATTTTGGTATTTTGCGTCAAAAGACTTCTGGGCTTATCACGAGACTGGTATAAATAATCACAGAAAGCCTCTCTCTAACTCAACTCTACACACAGGAATTACCATTTTACTGACACAACAAGGGGGTTTAAATGTATGCAATCAAAAATCATTAAAAAATATTATGGGATTTTGTGTTTAACATGTGTTAAATATCAAATTACTATTTAGATACACACAATAAAGTAGAGATCGAAATATGAAGGCATTTAAAATGGCTTAATAATTACTAGAATATAAACATTCATTTTTTTACTCCATAACACACAAAGAAACAAAACAAAATGTGTTTGTGTACTCCTTGGTTTCTCAAAATGGTCTACAACCCCACCTCCTGGAGTCTATACAACAATTCAGGGGATCTGTAAGTATTTGGGGGTCTACGTTTATGGAAACTACTAAGCCTTCTTAGTAATTAAAAGAAATTAATTCCACAAGAATCCTGGATAACATGCTCACGTTGATAGATTTCAAAAAGTTTAAGGCCAGGTTTTCCTCAATGTGGTCTACATAAACTGTCCTGGTGTCTATACAACAATTCAGAGGCCTGTAAGTATTCGGGGGGTCTACAAGAGGTCCCATAGAAACTACTATGCCTTCTTAAGTCACCAGCTTAACCCATCACATTAGGAATGTGCTTCCCTTGGTAAGTTATTAAGTTAGTATTAAATATTTGTAGCTATTTTTTACATGTTATGTTTACTTTACTGTTATTTTGTTGGGTGTACAGTGATGTCCTGGGCACATATTTGATTTGAATGATTCCTCAGGTAAATTTATAGGTCCAACTAAAGCCGTCTAACTCCTACATTGTAACATATCCCATGTAATCAATTTCTAAGAAACTATTGAAATGTATTTACAATTAGCTTGAAATGGTGAAGGACGAAAAAAGAAAAACACTGGGACGCATGGATACGATTTTACTGCGTCTTTTAAATTTTTGTGCATCAGGGATGGCAGGACGCATACCTATCAGCATCTCTGGTGTATATAAAATAGATATAAATCCTTTCTTAACTCTTAACATCCTGTTGAAAGTTTTTAAAGTCCAGAGTCCCATTACTATAAGGATCTATCAAAAAATGCTAAAAATGGCCTTTTCATTTAAAGTTACTTAAAATAAAGACTTCTAAATATGTTTAATATTATATTTAAACAAAGGCTATCGTTTGGGTCGGATTAGGAAAACGAATATGACTTCCAGCCAGGTGGAATGAGTGGTATAGGATGTTAAAAGTTAAAACAGGCTCTTCCTAAACATACACATATATAACTGACCTAGTAACCTAGGTCACTCAACCCTCTCCTCCTCATCTGCTGCTGACATCAAACACACCAGAACTTTAACCCCCTTCCTTAACCCACCCTGTGCTCTTCCACTCCATCCTTTCTCCACTTCCTGTTTACTACCCTCACTTCATTCATGTCTACCCCTAACCCCCCTCCCTTCACTTCCGTCACTTATACTCGCACAAAAATTTGCTTTCAATAAAAATCATTCGAACTGAAGTTGTCCGTATGAATTCGGACGAAACGTTTCAACTCTCTGATTTGTTTTGAGTTTTCATTTCTTGTTCACCATCCTTCTACCTACCTCATACTGTCGGATTCTACTACACATCCATCTATCTCCATATATAATGGTGTGTGTGTGTGTATGTGTGTGTGTCTAAGAGAGGAAAACACACAACTGCATTTGAGTTTAGTGTAAATTTACACATAATGAAATAAATCATTGTTTAAGGAATGTTAGAGTTGTGGGTTTTTGGCTTTGTGTTGTGTGTGTGTGTGTGTGTGTATATATATATATACCATCAGCTTCCTACTTTGCTGCACATATCCCTGTCGCCCTGTCGGCTGGGGCGTTAGAAGGCACCGACTGCACCTCGGCAGAGGGTAAGACTCCCCAATGGGGCCACCTGTTGGCCGTGGGTGCGACCCTGATGCTTAAGGATAGAGCCCAGGTGAATGAGCAGTTCATGACTTGCAATACTCCACTTTGGCCCTATCTTGGGCTAGACGGGCGGTCGGAGAGGCCCCCTCCAATCAATCGGCTGGTCACATCAAGCCCTAGCACCTATATGATTTTCCCAACCCTTTGCCCTTATGGCAAGCCCCAACCCCTTTTTATCAATGGATGCTAAAGGTGGTGGCTGCGGCGTCTAAATGTCCTGGGAATGACGTTAAACTCTATCTGATGGTGAGGTCCAGTGTTGGAGTTTTGGGGAATGTGGAGCACCCCTTCATCACCATGCTCCCTGGTCTACTCTGACCGGAGTGGTAGTACCTGTTAGGGTCCCATCTATGGGTTAAATAGAAAAATGTATTTATAAAAAAATTGTATTATCCATTAAGAATTGATTTATTTCAAAACTTTATCGCATTAAATGACCCACCGAGGTTGATATGACGTAAAACAAACCAAAAACAAAAAACAAAAACAGATCCCTGTACTACTCATATGCTGAGCTGGCAGGGCCGGTACTGAACCAGGAACATTGTAATTCCTAGTCTTGTGTTCTATTGACTAAGCTAAATCAACCTCTTTTGGGATATATCAGATAGATATAAAATCATTTCTTAAACAGGCTCTTGCTAAACAAAAACGTACTTAATGTATGTGTGTGTGTGTGTGTGTGTAGAGGGAAAAACACACAACTGCGTTTGGAGTTAATGCGTAAGTTTACACATAATAAAAGAAAGAAATCTTTAAGGAATGATAGAGTTGGGGTTTTCGGCTTTGAGAAAGATCACTTTTGTGAGTATATAAGATAGATATAAATCCTTTCTTAAACTGGCTCATCCTAAACAAACACATATATAATGTGTGCGTGTGTGTGTGTAGAGTGAAAACACACAACTGCGTTAAGTTAATGTGTAAGTTTACACATAATAAAGAAACAAATCTTTAAGGAACGATAGAGTTGTGGGTTTTTGGCTTTGAGAAAGCTCGCAAATTAAATCAAGGCTGGTAATGATATTAAAGCTTTGCCCTCGCATTCAAAGCCAGATGGCATTTACATTGGGTTGTAAGTGAAAAGCTCATTGGCTAAACAAATCCCCTTTGCCGAACTGATTAGCCAATCAGCATTGTTGTTGCTCTCGGCTCACTTGTCTCCTTGCCAGAATTTGGTTTTGAGAGGCGTTTGGAAGCCATGATAGAATTTTATTCTCTAGATTTCAATACTTTTCTACTGAGAAGGAAATAAGTGTTGCTGTTATTTAACCATTAAATAAACAAATTTATTCCGTACCATGATATCTATTTGTATATTTATCTCTCCTTCACTCACTGAGTCGCCCTTACATCTTATTATAATGGAGATTGTGTGTTTTTCTGTCTGTAACCGAAACTATATTATTACTCAAGTTACAATTCCCTTAGTTATTTACATCACATTCTCAATGATTTTATTTTTATTTAAACCTCAATTATAGATAAAATGGTTTTACATTATTAATACTGTTAAACATATCTACATACTAGCAACATGCAATTATATTTATATATACAACAAAATGGCGGTTTACAGTGTGAATGGGAAGGCTAA
This sequence comes from Doryteuthis pealeii, assembly GCA_023376005.1. Classification (NCBI taxonomy): domain Eukaryota; kingdom Metazoa; phylum Mollusca; class Cephalopoda; order Myopsida; family Loliginidae; genus Doryteuthis; species Doryteuthis pealeii. The sequence continues at coordinate 55,543,464 of CM042178.1, read as the reverse complement.
TTTGCATATTGATATTAAAAATGTGATTTTAATAAATATGTGCTTAGTATTATTGATTTCTAACTGTTTTGGTTTTATTTTAATGAATATAAGCAAAAATCTCTTCAATGAATCTTGAATGAAATCCATTAACAAGAAAGAATAACTGTCATTTTATTCTTTACTTCCTCTTTTAACTAAATACTTAAATCAGAAAAAATAACAATGAAAGACAAGAGTGATTCAGTTGTTCTATTTTTCGATTATACCCCCTCTGTTTCAAATCTTTTTATTTGCATTCTTATTCAGTTTCATTAGCCTTTCTAATTTAATACGATATTTTATTACATTAAAACTTAAATACTTGCACCCTGAGGGTGCATATATTTGCTAGTATATATAATTAATTCTTTAAAACGTAATACCCTCTCAAAATTACGGTCAGTCTAGAGCTGTTAATATAAGGAAAAATAACACTTTGTCATTTATAATTTAAATATTTAATTTATTATATTTAATCTATTTGAAATTTAAAAAAATACACATAAAATATAGTTTTCTAAAATCATTCATCAGTGTTTCTAATATATAATTAAAGATAATCTTTTTATTTGTTTACTGATATATCTGATTAATCTAATATATTTTATTTTATTTTACAACTGTAAAAAAAGCTAAGTAAATTCTTTTGACCGTTTTTTTTGAATTCAAGATAGTTACAATGTAGCAATATTCATCGGAAGTTAACCAGAGATTATATATATATATATATATATAATATATATATATATATATAATATATATTTGGGAGAATATATGTGCTTAATTGAAGTCGTACCTAATTTTGAAAGTTGATTAGTTAATAATTAATTAATTAGGCGGGCATACCTATTTAAATGTAAAGCTAAACAAATCGAGAAAAATCAATCTCTGTGTGTACATTTCCGCCTATCAGGCCTTATATATATATATATATATATATATTATATATATATACTTACACCAAGCCCTCCACACAGGCAGTAGGTAATACAAGGTATATTTCTTATGTGGAGTTTAACAGGTTTGAATTTAGAGATTTCTTTCTATTTCATTTATATCTTTGTCGATCACATTCTCATTTCTATGCCACTGGATTTAAGAATCTGATGTAAATAACAAAGGGAATTGTGATGTCGGTAGTGATGTAGTATCACTTACAAATAAAGACAAATACATAATCTCCATTGTAATAAGAAATTAAATCTATTTATTTCATGTAAATCTATCTTTCTTAATGGTATATAATATTAAATGGGATAAAGAGATGGATAAGATTTTTCAAACACTACTGAGTCTTCCCTAAGTGGGTGAATGATGATAATGAAAATGATTGTATTAAATTATATATATATATATATATATATATATACTTATATATATACACACATACAAATACATATATATATACATATATATATATACCCAGATACAAACTTATATACACACATACAAATATATATATATATATATATATACCTACATACAAACTTATATATACACACACATACAAATATATATGCATATATATATACCTACATACAAACTTATATATACACACACATACAAATACATATACATATATATATATACCTACATACAAACTTATATATACACACACATACAAATACATATACATATATATATATACACAAATATATATGTATACATATATATACACACATACAAATATACATATACATATATATACACTTACATACAAATATATATATACATATATATATATACCCACAAATATATATATACATATATATACAATTGCATACAAATATATATATACATATATATATATACCCACAAATATATATATACATATATATACAATTGCATACAAAATATATATATATATATATATATATACATATATATACACGCACATACAAATATACATATATACTCACACACATACAAATATATATATACATATATATACACGCACATACAAATATACATATATTCTCACACACATACAAATATATATATACATATATATACACGCACATACAATATACATATATTCTCACACACATACAAATATATATATATATGTATATATATATATATACACACATACGCAAATACAAATATATACACACATATACAAATATATATATATATATATATATATATATATATATGTACACACACATCTATATCTAATATTTTCAATGTAAATTATTAAAAAAAACAATTGAAAACATCTGAGTTTGTTAGCATCAGACAGTGTTCAAGAAAATATAGTGAAAGAAAAAAAAATGTTTCATACCGTGATTAAAATCATATTTAAAATGTGTTATTAAAGATAAGTTTTAAATATGATTTTAATCAGACTTTGTATCGAGACTGAAGAAGATGTATTCACCAAGACAAAAATGAATAATGAAAGAAACATTATTTTTATTCAAAATACAAGGTCTGCTCAAAAAAAAAAAAAAAATTAAAATTAAAAATTAAAAGAATAAATGAAAACTAAAGCTGTATTTACCAAGAGAAAAAGGAACAAAGTATGAAACATTAATTTTCTTTAAAATATGAGGTGTGTTCAAAATGTATTTACCAAGACAGGAATGAACAATGAATGAAACATTAATTTTCTTCAAAATACAAGCTCTGCTCAAATATTATCTAGACATGAGCTGTATTCACCAAGACAGAAATAAATAAATGAATTAAACGTTCATTTTCTTCAATATATATATATATATATATTTACCAACCCCTCTGCACGGGCAGGATGTGACACAAGGTCAATTTCTTAAGCGGAGTTTAACAGGTTTGAATTCAGAGTTTTCCTTCTCCTAGACCGGTTGCCTAACCAAGGTTAAAGAGCCCAGTCTGCCCTACTAATTACTCATAGCTGGAGGGAGAGTAGGATTCATACCTTTCCCAAGGGTATTAGCGCTAAGTGAAATGCAATTACCACTTCCAGGATTTGAACTCGGGGCGACGAATCCATTTCCCATGACTATAATCATTACACCACATGCTTCCATTTCTTCAAAATATAAGCTGTTCAAAAAGTATCAAGACTGAAACTGTATTTACCAAGAACAAAATAAAAAATGAATGAAATGTTAATTTCTTTTAAAATACGGTGTTCAAAATGTATTGAGACTCAAGCTGTATTTACCAAGAGAAAAATGGAAAAAGTATGAAATATTAATTTTTTTTTCAAAATATGAGGTCTGTTAAAAAAGTATCAAGACTGAAGCTGTATTTACCAAGAGATAGATAAACAATGAATGAAACGTTAATTTTCTTTAAAATATGAGGTGGGTTCAAATGTATTGAGACTCAAGCTGTATTTACCAAAAGAAAAATGGACAAAGTATAAAACATTAATTCTTTTCAAAATATGAGGTCTGTTAAAAAAGTATCAAGACTCAGGCTGTATTTACCAAGAGATAAATAAACAACGAATGAAATGTTAATTTCTTTTAAAATATGGTGTTCAAAACGTATTGAGACTCAAGCTGTATTTACCAAGAGAAAAATAAACAAAACATGAAACGTTAATTTTCTTCAAAGTATGAGGTGTATTCAAAAAGTATTGAGACTCAAGCTGTATTTACCAAGAGAAAAATGAACAAACTATGAAACATTCATTTTCTTCAAAATATGAGGTCTGTTAAAAAAGTATCAAGACTGAAGCTGTATTTACCAAGAGATAAATAAACAATGAATGAAACGTTAATTTTCTTTAAAATATGTGGTGTATTCAAAAAGTATCAAAACCAAAGCTGCATTTAACTAAACGGAACTGAACAAGGTTTTGGTAAATAAATATTCCGTCTCAATAATGTTTAAACAAAGTTCTTATTTTGAAGATGGGATGTAAGGGGCCTTACAACTGCTATTTCGGAGGGTGCTGCTTCCAGTTCTTGCTCAAAGTTTTGTTAGAGTCCAATTGGTTCAACCATACACTAGTAACGAGATGGCTACAGGTTTGAATAATTCCTGTTTTGATTTATAAATATTCAAATGAGTGATGCTAAATTGTAAGTCAATGAAGTCATAGGTATATCCCCGAAATTCCAAACTAGAAATACCCACAGGATTTCCAAGCTAGGAATCGCCCTGGGATTTCACACTTGGAATAGAACTTGCATTTATAGCATAAACACAGAGTTTTTTCATAGAAAACGAGAAGCTTACAATATATGAGTCTATATTTAATTCATTCATTGTTCATTTCTGTCTTGGTAAATACAATTTCAGTCTTGATACTTTTTTGACACAGCTCTTAATTTGAAGAAAATTAATATTTCATTCATTGTTCATTTCTGTCTTGGTAAATACAGCTTCAGTCTTGATACTTTTTTGACACAGCTCGTATTTTCAGGAAAATTAATATTTCATTCATTATTCATTTCTGTCTTGGTAAATACAGCTTCAGTCTTGATACTTTTTCAACACACCCCTTAATTTGAAGAAAATTAATATTTCCTTCATTATTCGTTTCTCTCTTGGTAAATACAGCTTCAGTCTTGATACTTTTTCAACACAACTCATATTTGAAGAAAATTAATGTTTCATTCATTGTTCATTTCTGTCTTGGTAAATACAGCTTCAGTCTTGATACTTTTTCAACACAACTCATATTTTGAAGAAAATTAATGTTTCATTCATTGTTCATTTCTGTCTTGGTAAATACAGCTTCAGTCTTGATACTTTTTCAACACAACTCATATTTTGAAGAAAATTAATGTTTCATTCATTGTTCATTTCTGTCTTGGTAAATACAGCTTCAGTCTTGATACTTTTTCAACACAACTCATATTTTGAAGAAAATTAATGTTTCATTCATTGTTCATTTCTGTCTTGGTAAATACAGCTTCAGTCTTGATACTTTTTGAACACAACTCATATTTTGAAGAAAATGAACGTTTCAACCAAAAGTGAATATTATCACAACAAAAAAAAAAAAAACAAAAAAAACAAAAACAACCTGCACGTGTCAGTTGGCTCAGGGCCAAACATATTAACACAATGACCAAACAAGTCTCCTCGACCGTAAGAATATCTTTTTACCTCACTTCATATTCTAGATACGCACCATTAAAAAAAAATTGCAGTGTATATTTGGTAGTCATGCACCAATTGCAATATACAGAGGTTGTCCGCAAGGTAAGTGTGTGGGAGGAATTCAGGTTTGATTTATTGTTCATTTCTGTCTAGAAAAATACATTCTCAGTCATGATGGTTTTTTTAACACACTTTGTGTATCATCAGCAGCATCAGCATCATCATCATCATCCATTTGTGCTGATGTTACATAATTAGGGGGGCGTGGATAATTAAGGTTAGAAAAAGGATCAGTTTTAGTAAAAATAAATTGTGATGGAAGAAGAAGAAGGAAAGAAATATTTTGAAAGAAAGAATTTATCTGGAATGTGTTTTGTTTAGAATGTTTGTTGAAATTCCGTCAGAGAATTGCTGGGGTTGAATATTTTTGGGAGAGAATTAGACTAAGGTACTGACCATCAGTCGGTAGAGCATTTGGCTAGAAACCACAAGGTTCCTAGTTCGATACCGGTCCTCGCCCACTCAGCGTATGAGTAGCACAGGGATCTGTGCGGTAAAGTAAGGAGCTGATGGTAGATGTTCCGCTCCACCTAAGATGCTAAAACAATCTCCTTGGTCTAGCGCTATTGAAAAGGGGATAGACTCCCTCGATGACTGGCTGATACCGACTTTAGGCCGCCCCGTCGACTTTACTTTTACTTACTGACCATAAATGTATTCAATTATATTATGCCATAAGGGTTCATGCTGTGATGCAAGGTACGGGAACATTTACTGTATATATAATGTATACCTAGTGCAATGACCAGCTTATCTAGTTCAAGTGGTTTGTGTGAGGAGGTGTTATGTTAATTGGGGGCATTGGATAATTAAGGTTCGAAAACAGATCAGTTTTAGTAAAAATAGGTTGTGACTGAAGAAGAAGGAAAGAAAT
>CM042178.1:55497466-55527466 GCA_023376005.1 Doryteuthis pealeii | reverse complement strand
GTCTAGCCCAAGATAGGGCCAAAGTGGAGTATTGCATGTTATGAACTGCTCATCCACCTGGGCTCTATCCTTAAGCATCACGGGTCGCCACCCACGGCCAACAGGTGGCTCCATTGGGGGAGTCTTACCCCTCTGCAGAGGTGCAGTCGGTGCATTCTAACGCCCCAGCCGACAGGGCAGATAATTTTATATAGAAATCAATTAAAATAACATTAAAATAAGTGTAATGTTTTTTATTCATTCTAATTTAGTTCTGTTAGTCTTTTTAATTTTATACTATATTTTAATTTTGCTAGCGAAATTTATAAATGATTTAACATAACCACTAGTTCATTGATCCATATGAAGTTATTATTTCTAACTTATTGATACACTTGGAAAAAATTTTCTAACAATTTATTAATACACATGAAGTTAATGAAAAGACCTATTGCCCTTATAGCAAACCTCAAGCCTTTCTATCATAAATGTGCTAGAAGGCAGTGGCTAAGGGTCTTAGTGCCATGGATATGGTGTTAAAATGCATCTAATGGTGAAGTTCCAATTCTGGAGCTCTGGGAAGTATGGAATACCCCTTCATTGTCATTACTCCCAGGTCCACTGACCCAGAGTGGTATTACCTGTTATGGTGTCATCTATGGGTTAAATAAATAAAAATAGTTAAAGAATAGGTTAAATAGAGAAAATGAGTTTAAAAAAATGTGTCTGAAAAAAATTGAGTTTAAAATGTCATAAAACCTATAAGATATTTTTAAAAATGTTGTGATGTGTAGTTTCGTATTCCTTGTTGTAGCAATAGTAGTAATTCTTCGAGCGTATCGTAGCTCTAAGTCTCAGCTTCTCGTAGCTAATTCTCCTATGTCCTGTAGACTGTCTCTATATATCTCCTGCTGTAATACACATATGTAAATGAGATAACACGCCATTTGCTATCTCACTACAAAAAAATCATTAAATATTCCAACCTCAAATATTTTTGGCTTGCCTCCTCCACAATGGGCAGGATGTGACACAAGGTCAGATCTTTAGCTGGAGGCCATCCTGCTTGCATACTCTGAGGGCAGAACTAAAAATTGCTTGGCCCCAACCTCATTGTCAGCTTTTGAAGAGCACCTCAGGCATCAAGGCAATGAACCTGACCCTTGCCGTTTTTGAAAGAGGAGGCGGGTGTTGCTTGCCCTGCCCCCATCTTTAATGAAGCCAAGCTCTTCAGTGTATAGGCAGAAAAATGGCTTTGTCAAATGGTGTAACCCCTTTAACCCCTTATGACATGGGTAGGATATGACACAATGTCAAAGTTTAACTCTTAACATCCTGTTGAGAATTTTCTCAATCCAGAGCATTCCTTGAAATATATATCTAAAAAATGGCTAAAAATTACCTTTACATATAAAATTACCCGTTATTTCCCTTAAATCAAAGACTTCTAAATATGTTTAATATTACATTTAAACAAAGGCTATCATTTGAGGCTGATTGGGAAAATGAATGACACTTCCAGCCGGGTGGAATCAGGCGGTATAGGACTTTAAGAGTTAAGGAGCATGCCATCCAGAACATGCATACATGATCAAGGGCAGTACTAAAAACTGCTTGGTCCCATTGTATCATCATACGGTATTATATATACACACACATATATATATATGCCCAAAAGTATTATACAAGAGAAATATGAGGAAAGAAGATTGGAATGAAATCTGAAATATGGGGAATGAAAGAACAAAACTCAAACAAAAATGTGTAGTACATTTTGCTGGAGTGTTGAACTCGGCTTCGTCAGCATTTATTGAATTACCAGGATCATACAACCCACTTCCTCCTTCTATAAAACACTTGTATGATCCTGGTAATTCAATAAATGCTGACGAAGCCGAGTTCAACTCTCCAGCGAAATATACTATACATTTTTGTTTGAGTTTTGTTCTTTCATTCCTCATATTTCTTCAACATAAGAGAAATATATAATTGCCTTTTTCTGATAAAATGCTGATAGGGTTCGTCATATCTATAGTCTAAACCAGGGTTTCTCAAAGTGGTCTACATAAACCCCCTGGGGTCTATACAACAACTTGGGCATCTATAAGTGTTCGGGGGTCTACAAGAGGTCCATAGAAACTACTAAGCTTTCTTAGTAATTAGAAGAAATTAATTCCAGAAGAATCTTGGAGAACATGCTCATGTTAATCTATTTTCAAAAGTTTAAGCCAAGGTTTCTCAAAATGGTCTACATAAACCACTTGGGTCTATACAACAACTCAGGGGGTCTGTAGGTAATCGGGGGTCTACAAGAAATCTATGGAAACTACTAAGCCTTCTCTTTAGTAATTAGAAGAAATTAATTCCACAAGAATCCTGGAGAACATGCTCATGTTAATATATTTTCAAAAGTTTAAGCCCAATATTCATGAACTTATCAAAAATCATCAGCTTCCCCCATCACATTAGGAAATGTGCTTCCTTGGTAAGTTATTAAGTTAGTAGTGGCCAATAAATACCGATTCAGATTTTTCAAAGCTTTACCTGACGTAAAAGATATGGTGTGAAATAATGAAATTTAATACATTTTTACAGTACACTTATTCAAAAATAAAATGGTAAAATATTGAAGTGGTGAAGTTTTAAAGAAAAATGTTTTTTACTTTAATTTTATTTATCTACTTTTTATTATTCATTTACTTATTTTTATTATTATTTATGTTTATTAGTACTTTTTATCATTTATCTATTTACTTATTTTTCTTATTCATTTATGCATATCATTATCAATTTATTCTTTTATTGTATTTATTATTTATTTTTATTATTTAATTATTATGTATTATTAATTTGTTATTGTATTTTTATTTATTATTTTTCTACTTTTTTTATTTATTTATTTTATTTCAATTTTATTTCATTTTATTAGTATTTTTATTTATTATTTTTCTACTTTTATTATTTATTCATTTCAATTTTTATTATTCATTTATTAGTATTTTTATTTATTATTTTTTCTACTTTATTATTTATTCATTTCAATTTTATTATTCATTTTATTAGTATTTTTATTTATTATTTTTCTACTTTTTATTATTTATTCATTTCAATTTTATTATTCATTTTATTAGTATTTTTTATTTATCTATCTACTTTTTATTATTTATTTACTTATTTTTATTATTTATTCAATATTCATGTATATTATTTTTTTATTTTTTTTACTGGTATTACCACTTTCAAATTATAGCATTCATAGTTCAGTGGAAAAAATTAGTAGAACTAACAAGTATTTAAGTTTTAATGTAATAAAATATATTTAAATTAAAAGGGCTAATAAAACTAAATAAGAATGCTGATAAATGATTTGAAACTTACTCTTCCATCACTCCCGTCTCTCATGGCTATTTTTCCTAATTTATACTATTTAGTTAAAATAGGAAGTAAAGAATAAAATTGCTGTTATTTCTTCTTGTTAATTGATTTCTTTTAAGATTTATACCTGGGAATTTTGCTCATATTCATTAAGATAAAACGAAAACAATTAGAAATCAATAATACTAAGCACATATTTATTAAAATCAAATTTTTAATATCAATATGCAAATTAGCCTTCCCATTCACACTGTAAACGCTATTTTGTTGTATATATAAATACAATTGCATGTTATTAGTATGTAGATATGGTCAAGTTAGTATTAAATATTTGCAGCTCTTTTTTTTACATGTTATGCTTACTTTAATGTTTATTTTATGGTTATTTTACAATTAACAGGTTTTACATAAACGTTTGTGTAGAATTCATTAATTACATAATTGGTTGCAACAAAACAACTGCAAGGTGGACTGGGGTATGTAAGGAGGGGGTCCATGATAGGTAAATTAAATTTTTGTAGGGGTCTACAGACTTAAAAGTTTGAGAACTCCTGGTCTAAACTAATGTAGAATACACCGACTGCACCTCTGCTAAGGGGTAAGAAATGTGACCACCTGTTGGCTGTTGGTGGCAACCTGTGATGCTTAAGGACAGCATCCTGGTGGACAAGCAGTCCATTACATGCAACATTCCCCTTAGGCCATTACTTAGGCTTAATTTAAAAAATATTCAATCTGTATATACGCTTAATTTTTAAAAAAAATATTCAATCTGTATATACTCATGTTCCTTAATTGTACGACTGTTATGACCTTGCCACACCCTCTGGTTCAAATATACTTACCTGATGTGGTTGGGGATCAGAGTGTAGTAAATGTTCCAGTTACTATGCTCTGAGACTTACCTATTCCCCTCGGGGGGTCCAGTGTGCTTCGGCCACTGGACCGGGTTAAAGTACAATTATTAGCGTCGATCCCAGAGGGCCATCTCTAAGCAATTACCTGCCCTTTATGGGCAGGGCTGGGTTTATTGCCCAGCGCCTGAGGCGCCCCCCTTGAGGGGGAATGCCGAAGGGATCGATGCAATTTTTGTTCTTTCCCACCCATGAGCTTCGGCTTGTGGGTGGGCCCACGTTAAAAACAAGGCCTTGTGCCCAGTCCATACAAGTGGGGTATGAGACAAATATCCCCCCCCCTCTGGTTAAAAATGAGACTGTTTAAATCGTCCAAGATGAAATGCAAGAATGTAAATCCTGATTATCTGGTGTTGCTTATATGCTAAATTCTTATTTTTTTATTAGTGTCATCACCTCAGCTAGACTAAAGGATTATAACGATTGGTATCTTTCTCTATCTTTCTCCTACTCTCTTTTTCTTTCTCTCTTATTGAATTTTCTCCATGTAGTATGTCCTTTTCTTCCTTCAAAAAGTATAATAATCTTGATTTAACTCTCTCTCACTCTTTTCTTTATGTTCAATTGAAACAGATTGGTGTTATTGCTTCCATGTGCTCACCTCCCCCCCACCACCACTCTCTATCTTTCTTATATTTTTTCTGCGTAACATATCCTTTTTCTTCCCTTTCTTTATAATCAAAACAGAGTGGTCCATGATTTAGCTGAGGTGACAGCACTCATAAGAATTTGGCAGATAAGCAACACTAGATACTCAGGATTTACACTTTTGTATTTGATCTTGGATGATTTGGACGATTTCATTTTTAACCAGAGGGTGTGGCTAGATAATAACAGTTAGAAGATTAAGGAACAAACATATTAATATTAAAGTTTTCTTTGTGTTGACTTTAAATTGTATGAAGATTAATTGTAATATCCACTGGGACGTTTAAAGAAAAACAAATTAATCAATTCGAAATTTTGAATAGAACCTAATATGATATAAATGAGCGTATATTTTTGGTAAATCCTTGTTGATGTTTTTGAGTTTTTATTTAATAACATAGCAACCTTTGCGGGTTATTTATTACCATATATATTCTTTGTTAAAGAACAGTAGTAGTACCATCTATATATTAATAATATCAATACTCGGGTTCCTTAATCTTCAGACCGTTATCCCTTTCCAACACCCTCTTGTGAAAACGAGACCGTCCATATAGTCCAAGATGAAATGCAAAAATGAAAATCCTGATTATCTGGCGTCTATAAAGGAGGGTGTTGTATCAATTTCACAATTTGCTACTCTATTTTTACATTATTGTGTTTCATTTATTGTGTATAATGTGCGGTAGTAAAGGATTATTATGATTGGAGCGGAATTATAGTGAACAATATCATAAAAGTGCAAGAGAGTTATTTCTTTGATTTTTTATTTTCCTGTCTAATTAATATATCCATTTCAACTTTGGCATTAATTCTAGCCAGTCACACAAAGAGTAAAAGTTCTTTCATTTTCTTTTTCTTTTTTCTTTTGAAATGATTTTCAAAATGGTTCAGCTATGCAAATTTTTCTCTTTTGCATTTTCTGCTTATGAAGCAACAATCTTCATATGTTTGTTTTTTTCTTTACGCTATTTGATCTTGGTTTATTTCTATTCAACTTGGAAATTGTTTTATTTTTCTTCTATTTTTACCAATCAAAATGCACCAATAACTTATGAAGTCAAGTGCATTTATGTTTGCTGTGCATTTTGGTCAAAATCTCACATTAATTACACTGGGCTCTTTAACCTTGGTTAGGCAACCAGTCTAGGAGAAGGAAAACTCTTAATTCAAACCTGGTCACTACTAGAATAGACTCAGGCCTACTTAGTGATCTATCTTACTGGTCAAAATCTCACATTAAATCATTGTAATCTTGCATACATAATTCTATCATCATGTCGCGCATACAGCACGGGTATCCATGACAATCTTTCGCCCCAACCTTCCCTATCATTCATTGCACCTGGAGCTCCTTGCGGAGCAGCCAGCATCTTCACATAGCTGGTCAATGTAGGTTTTGCTGAGCACCCCACACTTGCATGTCCATTGTTGGCTTCACAGGAGAACGTCGCTTATGAGTTCATCCTTGTTTCTCCAGCAGTGTCCTGCATGCCTTGTCCATCTCACTCGGATAATTTGTGAGATGGGGGGCAGGTGACCGTACAGCTGTTTTCCTTGTGGGGTGCTGCTTTCATGACTTGTTCAAGACTGCGCACAGCATTCTTGTGCAGCTCCCATCTATCTTATTCTCAAGACGGTTTGTTAGGGTCCAGGTGGTGCAACCATATAGCAGCACTGACACAACCACAGCCTGGAAGAACTGTCGCTTTAGCTTTCAGGGAGATCGGACCTCCATATGACTGATAATCTATTTGTGGCCGACCAGGCCTTTGCTATCGTATATTAACATCGCTCTCTGTGGAGGAGATATTACACCCAGGTACATGAATTGTTGTACTGGCTTAAGAGGCTTGCCGTTGAGTGTGGAGATGTTTCCTTTATGTATGAAACTTATGAACTCTGTTTTATCAGAGTTCACATAGAGAGCCTATATTCTTTGCTGCCTCCTCTTCGCTATGTAGCAGTGATTCAGCCTGTGCCGGTGTATCTGCAAGAAGTGCAAGTCATCATCATAGTCCGCATCGTGATGTTTGTGCGGGTATTGCCTGCTTCTTGCCCTTAATGTAAAACCTTTTTCTTTTATGGTATCTAATATGTTCGGAGTACGTAGTCTAGGCATTTTTATAAATCATTTCTATAATTACATTAATGTAATGGCTGTCAACTCGTGTCCGAGTAAGACCATTTCCTGTTTTTTTTTATCATCATAGTTAGATGTCAGTAGCATTTGACACTATATCCTTGTGTTTTCTCAGATGACTCACCAGGCCAGTCCTGGAGAGACTATTCTTACCACATAAACTACATTTTGGAATTTCTCCACTTTGAATGTTGCTGGGCTGAAAATTAACCTTTCTAATAGCTCACTTCAATTTTTGGTGTTTAATTTGGTTGGACTCAAATTCTTCCACAGACAGGTAGATGGTGGCTCTCCAGCCAGGCCTATTACAAGCTAGGCTTCTCCAGTCCCAGCCCTCCACAGCAATAGCAGTTTCTTCCAAGTGTCCTTGAGGCATTCCTTAAACCTCAATTTGGGTTTGCACTGACAACGTTTGCCAGTTGAGATTTCCCCGTAAATAGTTGTTTTGGGATTCGGCAATCATTCATGTAAACTAGATGACCAGACCAGCAAAGACGTGATCTAAGATCAAACTCTCAATACTAGGCAGGTGACATCTTTCAGGTATTGGGGCGTCTAGTGTAAATGACAAACATTCTATCCCTAAAATCCTGTGAAGGTATGTCAAAAGTATTGAGAATTTTTGTACTTTTTTGACACACCTTATAATCTAAAAAAAAAATAATGTTCCATTAATTGTTCATTTCTATCTTTGTGAACACAGCTTCAACTTGGCACTTTTTGACACCCTTGTATTCTGAAAAAAATTAACGTTCCATTCATTGTTCATTTCTATCTTGGTAAATACAAGCTTTAATCTCAATACTTTTATGATACACCTTGTATATTTCTCAGTTATTGTATGTGTTTATTAGGGTAGGTCGATTTTGGAACTGTAATGTCTCCCCTTGTGGCGAAAGTGCACATTAACATAAACAATTACTATGCAAAATATATATTTTTTAAACTCAACATTTGAGAAAATAGATTTCAATCTTTTAAAATGTTATCACTGTTGCGTTTAATTATTAGGTAAAAAGAAGAATATTTCTTTCTATCTTTTTCTTTCTATCTTTCTTTTTCTTTGCCCAATATTCTTAATAATAGTTTTTTTTCTTTTTTTCTTTCTTTAACATAATATTCTTAATATGTTCTTTTTCTTTCTAACATAACATTTTCTTTCTTTTTCTCTTTCTTTCCTAACACAATATTCTTTACAATATGTTCTTTCTTTCTTTCTTTCTTTTTTACTTTCTTTCTTTCTTTGCCCAATTCTCTTAGTAATATGTTTTTCTTTCTTTCTTTCTTAACATAATATTCTTATATGTTCTTTTTTTTTTCTAAATCAACATTTTTCTTTCTTCTCTTTCTTTCTTTCCTTCTTTTCTTTCTTAACACAATATTCTTTACAATAAGTTCTTTCTTCTTTCTTTTTTACTTTCTTCTTTCTTTGCCAATATTCTTAGTAATATGTTCTTTCTTTCTTTCTTAACATAATATTTAATATGTTCTTTTCTTTCTAAATCAACATTTTCTTTCTTTCTTCTTTCTTTCTTTCCTTCTTTCTTTCTTAACACAATATCTTTAATATGTGTTTTTCTTTCTTTCTTTCCTTTTTTACTTTCTTTCTTTCTTTGCCCAATATTCTTAGTTAATATGTTTCTCTTTCTTTCTTAACATAATATTCTTAATATGTTCTTTTTTCTTTCTAAATCAACATTTTCTTTCTTTCTTTCTTCTTTCTTTCCTTCTTTCTTTCTTAAACACATATTCTTTAAATATGTCTTTCTTCTTTCTTTCTTTTACTTCTCCCTTCTTTCTTTTGCCCAATATTCTAGTAATATGTTCTTTCTTTCTTTCTTAACATAATATTCTTAATATTTTCTTCTCTTTCTTTCTTTCTAAATCAACATTTTCTTTCCTTCTTTCCCTTCTTTCTTTCCTTCTTCCTAACACAATATTCTCTACAATAGTTCTTTCTTTCTTTCTTTCTTTCTTTTTTCTTTCTTTTTCTTTCTTTGCCCAATATTCTTGTAATATTGTTCTTATCTCTTTCCTTTCTCTTATCCCAATTTCTTTCTTTTTCTAACATATTCTTTTCTTTCTTTTTAGATTTTATTTTTTGCAAGAAGTTAGGGAATCGCATACATTGTATGTTTTACACTACAATATCACAGACCAGTGATGATGGCAGCATATCTTCAATTTAAATTCTGATACAATATCTTATTGTTGTTGGTTTTTATCCCAACACTCTAGGTCAATAACACTTATAGGATAAAATCATTAAGGACAATAATTTCTCCATTAAAATAAGAAAATAAATACGCAACGTTGGTAATTTCAGAATTAGAGAATTTTTTTTTGGTTGTTTTGTTTTAACGCATATCAACCTCAGTGGGTCATTTAATGCCCGATAAGGTTTTGAAATAATCAATTCTTAATGGATAATAACGGATTTTTCTTATAAATACATTTTTCTATTTAACCCATAGATGGGACCCTAACAGGTACTACCACTCCGGGTCAGAGTGGACCCGGGAGCAATGGTGATGAAGGGGTGCTCCACATTCTCCAAAACTGGAACCTCACCAATCAGATAAAGTTTAACGTCATTTCCAGGACATGTAGACCCAGCAACCACCGCTTCTAGCACCCA
The DNA here is from genome assembly GCA_023376005.1 of Doryteuthis pealeii. NCBI lineage: Eukaryota > Metazoa > Mollusca > Cephalopoda > Myopsida > Loliginidae > Doryteuthis > Doryteuthis pealeii. The sequence goes on along the minus strand of CM042178.1, from coordinate 55,517,769 downwards.
TATGCTCAAAAAGGGGTTGGGGCTTGCCATAAGGGGCAATAGTGGTGTGGGATTAGAATTGAGTAGTATTTATTAATAGCTAAGTTAATCCTTGCATAAATAGTAGAATTAGAATTACTGAATATATTAATTAGTTTACCATACACATTCCATAAATACACACATATATATATATTATATATATATAAAATTTAAAAAATCAAACAAATTTAAAAAATATATAAAAAATAAATAAATAAATAAAAGTAATGAATTGAAATTGATTGAACAACAAGATATCACGGCTCTTCCGTGTGGCGTTATAACAACCCATAGACGCATGTTTTATAACGTCCAAACAAAAAAACACACAACGACCGCCGCGTCCATTTCAAAAACAGTCTCTGAAGATGAAGTTTCTTTGAAATTGATTTAGACACTGGACATTATTTATCTTTTTATATGCTTGTAATTGCCTTCTTAATAAATAAATAATATATACTTAACAATGCTTCAAGCAAATTATCAAATACTACATTTTATATTTAAATAAGGCATCAAAAAAAGCATACACAATTTTTTTCCAAACTAAAGGAAAATAGATTAAAAAATATTTATACATTTGTCTGAGTTCGATTGGACAAATCGGTATGCAAGAACTTTGTCCCGACTTAGAGCCAAAAATAGAATATGAGATTGAGCCACCTAAAGAATTATAAGAGACAGAGAAAATCAACACTCAGATTCGCATATAGATATATTATGTTTTACATACAACTTATAAACATATATATATACATACATATTGTATACAGTACCACCTATAACCACATATTATATACATATGTTATACATACACTATAACATACACACAATCATATTATACATCATACTTATACTAACTACAATTACTATACCACATAGTTCATACATACAACTATATACACACATACACACACCAACATATATATATACATATAACATGAATATACACACATACACACACACACATATATATATACATATGTATTACATAAACATATACACACATACACCACACAATATGTGTATACCTAGACACTATATACACACACATACTGTATACATAGAACATATACACACACACATATATATACATCATGTATTACATAGAACTATACACACACACACACACACACAGTATATATTATATTATATATACAACATAGAACTATACACACACACATATATATATACACATAGACTATACACACACATATATATATACTTATATATATACACATTAGAACTATACACACACACTATATATATATACACATAGAACTATACACAACACTATATATATATATATACATAGAACTATACACATACACATCATATATATATATATTACTAGAACTATACACACACACACACATATATATATATACACATAGAACTATACACACACACACATATATATATACACATGAACTATACACACAACACCACATATACACATAGAACTATACACACACACACACACATATATACACATAGAATAACACACACACACACACCACTTACACATAGAACTATCACACACACAACACAACTATATATATATACTATTATATATATATAATATATACACACATAGACTATAACACACACATATATATATATGTATTGTTTTTTCTCAATCTTAACCCCTGGATACTGTGCGCTTCCAACGATCGTACTCATACCACTGGTAAGGCTACTACTCATACATTAACAAATAATATATATATATATATTATATATATAATATACACATAGATTCTATACACACAACACACATATATATATAATACATAGAACTATCACACAACACACATATATATATACACACATTTAGAAACTATACACACACACACACATATATATATATATACACATAGAACTATAACACACACCACACAATATATATATACACATAGAAACTATACACACACACACACACATATATATACACATAGAACTATACACACAACACACCACATATAATATACACATAGAACATACACACACACACACCACATATATATTACACAATAGAACTATACAACACACCATATATATATATATATATACACATAGAACTATACACCACACACTATATATAATTATATATATTATATATATACACATAGACCTATAACACAACACATATATATATATATATATATATATATACACAACTATTAGATACATATATAGAATAGTATATAACATACATATAGAACTATAACACACACACATATATATATATATATACACATAGAACTATAATAACACCACACATATATATAATATACACATAAGAACTATACACACCACACAATATATATATATATACATATAACTATACACACACAATATATATATATATATACATAGAACATATACACACACATATATATATATATATACATAAAATATACAACACAATATATATATATATATATCATAGAACTATACACACATATATATAATATTATATATAACATAGAACTATACACACAACATATATATATATATATATACATAGAACTATACACACACATATATATATATATATATATTATACATAGAACTATACACACATATATATCTATATATATATATACATAGAACTATACACACATATATATATATATATATATATTACATAGAACTATACCACATCATATATATATATAATATATATATACATAGAACTATACACACATAAATATATATATATATATATATACATAGAAAACATACACACATTATATATCAATTATTATATATATATATATATATATCACATAGAACTATACACACACACACACACTATATATATATATATAATATAGACTATACACACACATATATATATTATATATACACATAGAACTATACACACACACACATATTATATATATACACATAGAACTATACCACACACATAATATTATTTATACATAAACTATACACACACACACACACACCATATATATAATATATAGTACACATAGAACATATACACACACACACACATATAATATATACACATAGACACTATACACCACACACACATATATATATATATATATACACATATGAACATACACACACACACACTAGTATAGTTATATATATATATACACACACATAGAACTATACCACAACACACACACACATATATATTATATATTATATATCATATCACATAGAACTATACACACACACACACATATATATATATATATTATTATATATATTCACATAGAACTATTACACACACATATATATATATATTATATATATAACACACATAGAACTATACACACACACACACATAAACTATACACACAATACACATATATATAATATATAAATATATTATATTATAATATACACACAGAACTATAGACACACACACACATAATATATAATATATTTGTTTTCTTAACAACACACAATATATATATAATGTATTTGTTTTTCTCAATCTTAACCCGACTACTGTGCGCTCCAAATCGTCTCATACCACTGGTAAGCTACTACTCATACATAACATATTATATATATAGTATATATTATATATATACTAACTATATATATACTATAACTATACACACACACATATATATAACACATATAGAACTATACACACATATATATACACAGAAAATGACGCTCCCACAGCTGATAACAACAACTCAGGAATCACTAGTTTTTCAATTGAAAAAACAGATGTCCAAGCAAATGATTCTACTTGCTGATTACCAAAGAAAAGTCGAACCTTCTAAGTCACTGTTTACTACTACCATCCTCCTGCCACTGCAATTAACATCACCAATCATTTTCTCAGGTGTATATTCACAAAACTTTACTTTTCATTTCTTTGTCCATTTCGCGAATTGAACTTTGATGACTTTACATACAAATTTTGATTCATATTTGAACATTTCACATATTTGATTTATGCGAAATTTATTCTCAGAATAAATCTATTTGTTATTTTATTAAATATATGCTTGTCTTTGTATCCTCCGTATTTTGCGCTTAAACTGGTCTGTTATTTTATCGTTCATTTAAATATTAACACATTTTACATAGAAATTGAGGCAAGCACAAAAATAGTCTTTTAACCTTATTTGGGGTTGCTGAATTCAGATTTGAAATCCGTTTGTACTCATCACCTCTAGTTTTTTAGATATGCATACTGTATATTTTGTACACATACTGTACATAAAGGAGTATATGCAATTCAGGTTAATTTCTTAATATTGTGTGACTTATGTCTTCTTTTTAGTTATTATGCAATAAATGTAAGTGATAGCATTACATATATATATTATATATATATATATATATTAATCAAGACGGATTTGGCAGTTAAGCATAACCAACACGTCTTAATCAACAGCCAGTAGTGCACTGGCAGTCAGCAGATCATCTAATGAAAAACACATTTCTAATACTGTCTGTGGTACTTATGGAATTGTTGTACTGTGTTCATCCAAGTATATTTATTCCATCAATGTTCTTTATCTATCCTGTTTTTATCTGTAATAGGCTGCCGCAACTGTGAAATAAGCACGTATATACTCTGTATATACTAAAAATGAGACTATTTTAAAAGACAGAAAACTAGAGGTGATAGAGCAAAACTTTTATAAATTTGAATTCAGCACACCCAAATTAGTAAAAAACACCTATTCACATTCTTGCCTCAGACAAAAAAAAATATTTTTTGTAAACCAGTGTTATTTGTGAAGTTGGAACACGCAACACTGGCCTCTACACACTCTTCATGGATATTATTTTATTCCTAGTTTTACTTCATCTTATTATTGTTGCTTTTTATGTCAACATTCTAGGTCAATACACTCTTTTATTATTATTATTATTATTTAATAATGAATTTTATTCAATCTTATTATTGTTGCTATTCATTCTAACCTTCTAGATTAATGCACACTGCAGTATTATTATTATTGGTTTACATTCCAATACACTCGGTCGATACACTCTTTGTTATTATTCTTTTATCACTAGTTTTATTTCATCTTATTATTGTTGCTTTTCATGCCAACCCTCTAGGTAAATACACTGTTCATTACTATTATTTTATCATTAGTTTTGTTCCATCTTATTATTGTTGCTTTTTATGCCAACATTCTAGGCCAATACACTCTTCATTATCATTATTTTATTACTAGTTTTATTTCATCTTATTATTGTTGCTTTTCATCCGAACATTCTGAGTCAATACACTCTTCATAATTATTATTATTATTGTTTTATTTCATGTTATCATTGTTGCCCTCTAGATTAATGAATTCTTCATTATTAAGCATGTAACATGGATATACGAGTGTTAGTCAAAATGTAATGCCATTTTGTTTAGGACAGGTATAATTACCAACACAGTAACATGTATCATACATCAAAATGAAGCTGGTTCTATGTAGATCACATACCTACTTCTCCACATAGGTGAGGCAAAAGGTAATGCCATTTTGTTTAGGACAGGTATAATTACTAATACAGGAACATGTATCATACATCAAAATGAAGCTGGTTCTCTGTAGATCACATACCTACTTCCCCATATAGGTGTGTCAAAAAGTAATACCATTTTGTTTAGGACAGGTATAATTACCAACACAGGAACATGTATCATATATGAAAATGAAGCTGGACCTCTGTGGATCACATCCCTACTCTCTACATAGGTGAATCAAAAAGTAATACCATTTTGTTTAGGACAGGTATAATTACCAACACAGTAATATGTATCATACATCAAAATGAAGCTGGTCCTCTATGAATTACATCCTTACTTCTCCATATAGTCACCGTTTCTCTCAATAGCAGTGTACTACCTTCGAATGAGAACATGTATCCATGCCTCATAAAATTCTCTTGACTGTTCTTTAAGCAGCTTCCTCACTATATATTTCACTTCCTCGTCACTGGAATAATGTTTGTCTCAAAAACCCTCTTTCGTGGGGCTGAAGAGATGATAGTCTGAAGGTGATAAATCTGATGAGTATGGAGGATGTGGTAAAGTTGTCCACCTGAATGAGATGTCTTGATGCTTGTGTGTGGTTGAGCATTCTCATGCAGAAGGACGTCATTATCAATTGGCAAGTTGGGTCTTATTCATTGGATTCTTACTCTGGGTCTTGTTAGGGCCTCAATGTAGGCTTTAGTTTAAAAAAAAAAAAAAAACTACACAGGAAATAAAGAAAATGGCATTACTTTATGACTCATCCTCGTACCATGTTATGATGTAATTTGACTATTACAACTTTTGATATGTTTACTTAAGAGCTATTGCATAATAGTTTAATATATAAAATTATTATTATCCCTGACAAAATTATTTCTTTCTTTTTCTATATTCCCTTCTTTTGCTCCTCTCTTTCAACTTTCTTTTTCTTTCTTTCTTTTTGATTGAAACAGACAACATGTGCTATCGCTTTCTATCTCTCACCTTTCTTTCTATGTCAATGCCGATAAAGTTTTGAAATAAATCAATTCTTAATGGATAATAAAATTTTGTTTATCAACTCATGTTTATCTATTCAACCCATAGATGGGACCCTAGCAGGTACTACCACTCCGGGTCAGAGTGGACCAGGGAAGCAATGGTGATGAAGGGGTGCTTCATATTCCCCAAACCTCCAAAACTGGAACCTCACCCTCAGATAGAGTTTAATGTCATTCCCAGGACATGTAGACCCTCAGCCACCACATTCTAGCATCCATATGATAAACAGGGACTGGGGCTTGCCATAAGGGCAATAGGGTTGGAGCAATCATATAGGTGCTAGGGCTTGACGTGACCAGCTGATTGATCGGAGGGGGCCTTCCGGTGGATACCATCAGAATCGGTGGAGAAGACTCTCTTCCGGTTTAGATTAGAGAGATTTTAGTCAGATCGGCCAAACCCACAATGGTGGTAAGTCGTGTTATGCCAACTCAATCTGTGCAGGTAGTCTGGTGGGGATTTCAGAATAAAATATGATCTAAGTTAAATCGAAGTCTTGTGTTATTATCTAAAAACTACCAATGACACAGGGCTTCTGATAAAGAGAAATCCCCAAATGGAAGACCAGACACGAAGTCCCCAAGACGAAGTCCAGACACTAGAAGAGATGCTAGAAGAGACACTGGAAGAAGAATAATAGAAGTAAAAAGTAAGGAAAGAGAGTATACAATACATACAACATGATCCCATCCCCAATGATGGTAACGCATTTATTAAACCAATTACTACAAAGTATGAATATAAATACACAACATATTACTTCCTTACTGTTAGGCATGACATAACCCCAGATGGGTTGATATGCCGTTAAAATAAATCAACCAACCAACATATCTTAATTATTATTAGTTTTACTTCATCTTATTCCAAAAGTGAAAAAAAGAACTGAAAAATAGATATTCTCTTGTATCTTGCGTCGGTTTAATAATAATCATCTTTTTGTATTTTTGTATTTTTTTTTATTGTTGCTCATATCACGGATGTGCAAATAACAATATCATCTTTTATAACTCGGATTAGTCTGACTGCGATAGTCATGGAAGCACCTCCAGATAAAACGTGAAAATTCTTACCTTTTCTTGTATCGTATTTTGTCCTTCTTATGTTTCCGGGAACGCCTAGCAAAGGAAGAAAAGAAAAAAAAAAAAAAAAAGATTTAAAAAAAAAATCAATTTTGAAATGCAATGCAAACATCAAATTGAAAGAAAAACGGAAACATAATCTTCATTATTGGAAAATGAATAAATAAAAGTAAGAAGTTGAATCGATTAATAACAAGAGCAATTATATATAATCGGTGTTAAAAAAAAAAGGAAAGTAAAGTAAATTGTGTAGTTTACATGTATTTCTGAGATGTGGTATTCTTACTATTATACATTGACTCTTTCAGACAAGTATATATAATCGAGGTATTCTTACTATTATACATTGACTCTTTCAGACAAGTATATATAATCGAGGTATTCTTACTATTATAAATTGACTCTTTCAGACAAGTATATATAATCGAGGTATTCTTACTATTATAAATTGACTCTTTCAGACAAGTATATATAATCGAAGTATTCTTATTATTATAATTTGATTCAAGTTATATAGTCAGCATTAAAAAAATGGAAAAAGAATTCTTACTATTAAAAAAATATTCTTACTATTATACATTTAGATAAGCTATATAAACTGTGTTAAAAAAATAGGAAAGAAAAGTAAATTGTGTAGTTTTCATCAATTTCTGAGATGAGGTATTCTTACTATTATACATTGACTCTTTTAGACAAGTTATATGATCTGCATTGACAGAAAAGAAAAGAAAAAAAAGTAAATTGTATAGTTTTCATCTATTTCTGAGATGAGATAAGTAAGAAATAAAGGTTTACATAATATATAGTGTGCTTAATTTGCTTACTGGTTTTAACAAAACTATGTTTAATAACTAATTACTTGGTGTTATTGATTTCTAATATTATTGTTTTATTCTCAAATGTATTAAAAGAAATCATAGGTATAATTTTATATTGAAATCAATTAGAATAAAGTAAAAATAAGTAATCTTTTTTGTGTTCGTTTTAATTTCATTATTTCTAATTCATATAATATTTAATTATATTAAAACTTAAATACCTCTACCTAGAGGGCACATTTTTTTTTAATTAAAAAAAGGGTTTAAAATCCTGTTATGTATGTTGTATATTACTAAGAAATAAAGGTTTAGTGTGCTGAATTTGAAATCTGGTTTTAACAAAACTGTGTTTAATAAATATTTACTTGGTGTCATTGATCTCCAATATTATTGTTTTATTATACAACGTATTAAAAGCGATCCTATGTATAATTTTATATAGAAATCAATTAGAATAAAGTAAAAATAAGTGTAAATCTTTTTTGTGTTCGTATTTAATTTCATTAATCTTTTAATTTCAATATAATATTTAATTATATAAAAACTTAAATACTTGTGCCCAGAGGGTGCATTTTTTTGTATTGCTAGTAATAATAATAATAATGATAAACAAATCGGAGTTAACTGCCAACGTTTCAAAGCTGTCTTTAAACACACAGATGACTCCATTTCACCTCAATTTACCTGGGAATTTTTTCTTCACCCCCACCACACACAGACACCCCCCCCACACACACCGATTCTCTGCCATTCTTTATTGCATGCCAAGAAGGCATGATGATTCCGACCAATTTCTTCAACCTATTTGAATGCTAAGACAAATTCTTTGGGCATGGCAATGTGCCGAACTATAGTTCTCAGCCAACAGATGCAGAGGGGGGGCATGAAGCGTGCGTGTGGGTGTGTGGAAAGGGGGTTGGGTTAGGGAGAGGGGATTTGTTCTTCCCCTGTCATTGCAACTTTCTGCACCCTTTACTAACTGATATATATATATATATATATAATATATATATATATATATATGTATATTTTTTTCTTCATCTTCTTCATCTGCTAAAGAAATGGTAAAGAAGGAAGCTGCTCAACGGAGGAAAGATTTCGGCAATTTTTTTTTTTTTTTTTAAACGCTTTGTTCTTTTAGGTCCCCGACTGGTGCCAATTTTTTTTTTTCTATCTGGCAATAAATTTCTGATAATGTGAATACCGTGTGGGAAAATATCCACATTGTATTCACTGGGAACCTCGTGCGTAGGTAAGTGTCGATTTTTGGGGCTTAGCAGGTGGAAGAAAAAAAGTTATCACTTTTTGTTGATAAAGTATTGTAGTGCCATTTTCATTCCAAGGCAGCATTAGGTTAGTATGGCACAGGGCCATTTTAGTAAGGGTATATGCTTAGGAAGGTGCGTGGTGTAATGGTTACAGTTGTAGAAAATGGACTCGTCGACCAGAGTTCAAATCCTGGACAAGGCTGTTTGCTTTTTTTACATAGTGCTAATACTCTTGGGAAAGTATTATCTGTGTTATTCGGACTATTGTCCCCATTTTTATTGTTATTTGCACAACGTTTCAGCCGATATGCCCTCCGGCCTTCTTCAGGTATGTCTTGTTGGACTCGGGAACCTTCTTGTCGTAATCTGGAGCCATCATGGAACTTTGAACCTAACCCTTTATTCCCGAGTCCGACAAGAAATACCTGAAGAAGGCCGGAGGGCATATCGGCCGAAACATTGTACAAATAACAATAAAGATGGGGACAATAGTCCGAATAATGCAGATAATACTAATCATCAAGCCTCATTTCAAACATTCAGAGAAATACTCTTGGGAAAGGTTTACATCTGTAGAATACTGTTAATTCTTATTCTGTGTTACTTTCACCCTTAGCCAGGATTGAACCTGCAGTCTGGAAATGACTGTTACAGATTGTTAACTATTGGACAGTGGAACAAACACCTCCTCAGCTTAATGGACTCTTCCTGGCAGTAGTGACAGTAATTATTTAAGCTGTTATAGTGGGTTCATTGGAGAACTAGTAACTGCATGGTTAGGCTTGGCCAGTCACATTGCTCAAACCAATTGTTGACTGTCTAACTGACTTACTTCAATAACATCCAACTAGTCTCCCTCCAACTATGGGTAAATAATAAGGCAGACTGTGGTCTTTAACCATAGCTAGTTTAGCTCAGTTGGTAGAGCGTCTGACTCGGAACCACAAGGTTTTGGGTTTGATACTGGCCCTCACCAACTCAGCGCATAAGTAACACAGGGATCTGGAAACCTCTTGCATAGGTAAGTGTTGATTTTTGGGGCTTTAGCAGGTGGAAGTTATCACTTTTTGTTGATAAAGTATTGTAGTGCCATTTTCATTCCAAGCTTAGTATGACACAAGGCCATTTTGGTAAGGGTATATGGGTAGGAAGGCATGTGGTGTATTGGTTAGAGTTGTAGAAAATGGACTCGTCGACCAGAGTTCAAATCCTGGTCTCGAAACCTCGACACACGGAGCAGTCTCCCATGTCTATAACCTTGCTGATGAGACCTAATTGGTCGAAATGTACATTCAAGTATTGACATTTTCTCGATTTGTTTAGCCATACATTTGAACATATATACCTGCCTAAATTCATTAATTATTAACTAATTAATTTTTAAAATTAGGTATGACTTTAATTAAGCACATATCCTCCAAAAATTGTCGACTAAAAGCCATATCAAATAAACACATTGCTTATTTACTTACTCTCATATATATATATATATAGGTAGGAATATTATGTACCATAATCAATTACATATGGATAAAATATATACACACCCTTATTTATATATGTATAAATATAGATATACATACCCTTATTTACATGTGAATACCCGCATATGCACATATACAAGTACAACACAATCTCCCCGGGTATTTCATTCTGACTATAGAAAACCTAATTAGTTGCTACTTTTAAATATATATATATATACATATATATTTATAAAAGAATTTTTTTTTTTTAAAGAAAAGTGAGGGTACCCTTATTAGATTTAAAATCTAAAATAAAATGATCTTTTTTTCGGCAATGCTCATCAGAGAAATGTACATTGGTAAGTGGTGTTATTGTTGGGTTTTTTTTTTTTATTTTTTTGTAAATGATGGAATAGTTAGAGAAAAATGAGAAAAGGATTTTTTTTCTCAATAAGACGAATTTTCTTATTTTTATAAGAAAATTACGAACCATGAGGTGGGGGGCGAAAATTGCGAGTTGGTCCACTCCGTTGGATAAGTTTAGGCTTGAGATGCCGAATAGAAGCAACTGGTGAGACTGCTTTTGGACGCCCAGGAAAGATTGGGTGCGAGAAATAAATAAAGACTCAAGGATCTGCAGTTGTAGCTCGCTGTTTGAACTGCAAAGGACCGAAAACATGGCTGGGTGGTAGGACCGAGCGCAAGCGGAGTTTCTTAGTAAATGTTGTCCAATGGTGGACGGAGAATTTATATCTGCTGTTGTGGGACAGTCCACGTTGCCAGAACGGATGTTGGCGCGTATGTGCTGCTTGATTCGGGATTCCAGTCTCAGGGTAGTACGGCCAATGTAGCAAATTTCACACTTGCATGTGTACTTATAAATTAAGTGGCTTCTGTGGTGGGGGGCCACACTATCCTTGAGATTATATATATATATATATATATATATATATATATATATATACTAGTGTTACATAGTTAATAGATCCCTAATAGTTTTTTAAGGTATTGTAGATATCATAATGGCGATTAGTACAGCTGATGGCCTTGAGAGTGAGTGACAACGCTTGACCTCCCTCTCACTCTCACCTTCCGGTGATGAATCGTGAGAACCGGAAGGATAGAAGATCCTCTTCCGGTTTAAGGATACTAAGTAACTCAGTCAGTTAGCAGGTAGGAACTCGAAGGTGTAAGTCGCATTTTCTATGCGCATTCTGTCATCTGCGCAGATTGTCTAGTTTGGGGATTTACAAATAAAGTAACATCAACGTAAATCGAAGTCTTGTGTTTATTACCAAAAACTAACAATGACACAGGGCTTCTGATAAGGAGTGATCCCTAACAGAAACCAGAACCGGAATCCCACAGAAACCAGACCTTAGAAGATATACCAGACGAAGATGTTAGAAGATAGAACCAAAGCCGGCCAGAAGAAAAGACGACCAGAGTAAGAAGTAAGAAGGGTATACAACGTTATATAGATTTGGTACTGTGAAAACTCAGTATGCAACAATAGCAAGAATATGTGCCCTTCAGGCATAAGCCTTTAAGTTTTAATGTAATGAAATATATTGAATTAGAAAAACTAACAATATTAGATAAGATGAAAAGATTACACCTACTTTAATTATATTTTAATTTGTTTCTATATAAAATTATTCATAAGATTGATTTTAGTATATTAAAGAATAAAACAATAATATTAAAGATCAATAACACCAAGTAATTATTTATTAAACCCGGTTTTGTTAAAATCAGTATGCGAATTAATCACACAATATATTTTGGAAACCTTTATTTCTTAGTGATATATAAGACACATTGCAGGATTTTAATGACACTAATAACATGGGCTCTTTTAAAGCAAATCTAACTGAGATTTTCATAGAGACATTGTTAATAAATAAGATTTATTCTATGTATTATTGATTTTGATAATAAATTAAATACTAATTGATAAACATATGCAATTCCTGAGGGTATTGTCACTTAAGCAGTAATGTAGTTTTGGTTACAGACTGACACTGAACCTCCATTATGATAAAAATTTACATATGCATAAATATATATATACCCTTATTTACATATGGAAGAATATATATATATATATATATATATATATATATATATATATATAAAGGGACGATTTAGCTCAGTCGGTAGAGTGTTCAGTTAGGAATTGCAAGGTTCCTGGTTCAATACCAGCCCATGCCAATTCAGCGTATGAGTAGCACAGGGATCTGTGCGGTAAGGTGAGGAGCTGATGGTAAGTGTGGTGATCCACCTCAGACACTAAAATAATCTCCTTGGTCTAGTGCTAGTGAAAAGGGGATGGACTCCCTCGCTGTATACCTGACATTAGGCGGCCCCAACGAATATATATATATATATATATATATATATATTATATATATACTAGCAAATATATGCACCCTCCGGGTGCAAGTATTTAAGTTTTAATGTAATGAAATATCGTATTAGATTAGAAAGGCTAATGAAACTAAATAAGAATGCAGATAAAAAGATTTGAAACAGAGGGGGATATAATCGAAAAATAGAACAACTGAAATTTACTCTTCCATCACTCTCGTCTTTCATTGTTATTTTTTCTAATTTAAGTATTTTGTTAAAAGAGGAAGTAAAGAATTAAATGACCGTTATCTTTTATTGTTAATGGATTTCATTTAAGATTCATTGAAGAGATTTTTGCTTATATTCATTAAAATAAAACCAAACAGTTAGAAACCAATAATACTAAGCACATATTTAATAAAATCACATTTTTGATATCAATATGCAAATTAGCCTTCCCATTCACACTGTAAACCGCTATTTTGTTGTATATATAAATACAATTGCATGTTATTAGTATGTAGATATGGTTAATAGTATAAATAATGTAAAGCAGTTTTATTAATAATTGAGGTTAAAATAAGGATAAATTCATGGTGAATGTGACGTCAATTACTAAGGGAATTGTGACTTGAGTAGTGATTTAGTTTCGGTTACAGACAGAAAAACACACAATCTCCATTATAATAAGATATATATTCTTTGATTTAAACATCAATATGTGCACACATACGTATAACACAATCTCCTTTGTATATTTCATTCTAATGTTAACAACTTGGTTATATATATATATATATATATATATATATATACACGCCCTTATTTACATATGAATTTCCTTGTGCATTTCATTCTGATGTGAACAACTTAGTTGCAAGTTTAAACCAAAAAGAAACACATTTAAATAAAAGCGTTGATATTTTTTTCTTCTTCTTCTCTTCCATTTCCACTGCCGACCAATTCCAGCTAAAAAGTAAGAGTGACATGAAAGGAACAGCAAGAATCCTTCCGAAAGAACTCCTTCCTCTTCCAACCTCCCCACCCACCCGATCCTCAAAGCATTACTACCCCCCAACTCCCCCCCACACACACCAATCCATTAAACCGACAGTTCAAATGTTGACTTCTTCAAAGAATCTTAAAATAAAAAAAATGGGGGGTGGGGGGTGGGAGCGGGGCAGGTTGCAAAAACGGTAAATGAAATAATGGAACCATGGAGGGGAACATTGTTCCGATGAAGTTTAGAAAAAATAAGAACAAGCAACTCTTTGAGGAAAATCGGATAAAGAACTTTGGTGAAGTAATAAGTAGGAATGGGCACGGATCCCTCGAAACATGCATTTCATTTTGTCTACATATCACCCACAAATAGATTGTTGCTATAATTGTAGGTACACCCAAAAAGATCGTCTGCTACGTTTTTAAAAACGAATTAAAATTAATTAAATGTATAATTAAAGGTCAAACTTTTGTCTAAAACGATAAGTAGTAACATAATGACCATCATTAAAAAAAAGAAAAATATCATGCAGTTTATTTTTAATTCATTTAAAACGATTTGTTTTGGTCAATTCTGTCTCTTTTTCAATGGTTTTAAGTGCTTGTTTACAATTTTAATGTAACATTCGCAATTGCAAAAAAAAAAATACCAAAAATCAGGTAATTATCCGATTTTAATGAAATTTTCAGTATTGATTTATCAATTAATGAATTTTATAATGCATCAGTTATTTTATTTCAAAACTTTAATTTAGTATTTTTGCTATGAAAAATTAATATATAAAATTCATTTAAAATATGAAAAGCCTGATATTAAGTTGAAAATGTTATATTTTTAGATTCTAAAAATAAATATCTATTTAATGCAAACCTTGTTTTATTACATCAAATTATACTTTTTGAAGAAAAACTGGATTGAAAATGTACACCCCCACTTTCTAAGCAGAAAAAAATATCAATGTATATTTTCTTTCTTTTGTAAGATAATAGCCAATTAAATAATTATCGAAATGAGTAAAAAAGAAATCTCCAAAAAATTAATTATTTATTATTTTTTTACATTTTATTTTTCGCTTTTCGGTACTTATTTTCTCATAGAAAAGCCACCGTAAAAAATTTTTTTTTGTTTCTATTCATAACTTCGGTCTTTCATCTCTTTATTTATACTGTAATTAGAAAACTATGAAACCAACTTGAAAAAAATGTTACGCCCCCAACATAAGGGGGGGGGGGTCAAAATTAAGTGACCTGAAAGAAATGAGAAAGTTTTGAAATAAAATGAATAATGCAATATAAAGATCATTCATTGATAAATAAAGTAAAGTAAAGTCGTCGGGGCGGCCTAATGTCGGTATAAGCCATGCAGCGAGGGAGTCTATCCCCTTTTCACTAGCGCTAGACCAAGGAGATTATTTTAGCGTCTGAGGTGGAGCGCCACACCTACCATCAGCTCCTTACTTTACCGCACAGATCCCTGTGCTACTCATACGCTGAGTTGGCGAGGCCGGGTATCGAACTAGGAACCTTGTGGTTTCTAGCCGAACGCACTACCGACTGAGATCCGATAATTCCCTGATTTTTGGTAAATTATTTTCTGTGAGGGGGGGGGCTAAAGTCATTTTGTCAAAAACGCATTTTATTCCCATTTTGGGTATAACTATATAATTGTTTACAAATGTTTTGCGTAGGCCAGCACATTGGGCCTCAGATTGCTTACAGCACTTTTTGTAACTTAGTGGTCACCCATTTCAGAAATGAACAGGCTTATTGTTTCTTAACTATTTACATGTTCCTAAGTGCTGCACAGGAGCTAAACAGCTCAATATCAAAATAAACAGGACTGCAGATCGGTGATGTCTTCGTCATCATGAACAACCAAATGTAGATGGGAATTTCCCTGCAGTGTGTGTGACCGCAACTGCAAGTCTAGAATTGGACTAACGAGCTACCAGAGAGGCCACAACTGAAGATATGGCGTAACGTCTGCGATGGACTTCCAAAAGAAAGAAAAGAAAAGAAGTGGTGATGGCCCTGGGTCTATAGAAAACGCCAACTGCACCACTGTAGAGTGGTAAGACCCTCCTAATGGGGTCACATGTTGGCCGTGAATGGCGACCCATGATAGTTATTGGTTACCATCGAATTGGTTACTCTAGTTCAAAGCCTGAACAAAGTTTTTAGCCTGGGGGGGGGGGAGAATGAGGGAGTTCATACCTTTCCCAAGGGTATTTGTCTCAAAGTAAATTTGATAGTGTGAATGGAGTTCACACTTTCATACTATAAAATTTTAAAATTTTAATGTTGCTGAATTTAGTTTAGTTCTATTAACACATAGATCAATACTCAACTGATTGCAAGTTGAGTCTGCTCTAAGCATTCAGAGTGCTGGTAGGTGGTTTATATAGCAGGTTGGGCTGTTCCACTATATACCTTGGCCAAGCTCATCTCCAGGATTCTCATTGGTTGCTGGTTTTATTATGGACCCTTTGATTCATATATACTCAACACATGACTATGTTCTGGAAGTATAGGGTCTGTATTTGGTTACAGCCTTGTCTGTCATCTGGACGCTAGTTGAAACCCTCCTGTGGATGTATGTATCATATATGGATACTACAAATGTAAGTAAGCTAATTAAATTAACCTTGTGTCACATCCTGCTTGTGTGAAGTAATTGGTAAATAGATATACTCAACACATGATTATGTGTTGGAAGTACAGGGTCTGTAGTTGGTTAAAGCCTTGTCTGTCGACTGGACGCTAGTTGAAACCCTTCTGCAGAGATATGTATCATATCTCGTTTCTACAAATGCAAGCAAGCTAAATAAATTGACCTTACGTCACATTCTACTTGTGTGGAGTAGTTGGTAAATACATATACTTATCACATAACTATGTTCTGGAAGTACAGGGTCTGTATTTGGTTACAGCCTCTCAGCCTTGTCTGTCAACTGAACGCTAGTTGAAACCCTCCTGTGGATGTATGTATCATATCTGGATACTACAAACGTAAGTAAGCTAATCAAATTGACCTTGTGTCACATCCTGCTTGTGTGGAGTAATTGGTAAATAGATATACTCAACACATGACTATGTTCTGGAAGTACAGGGTCTGTAGTTGGTTAAAGCCTTGTCTGTCGACTGGACGCTAGTTGAAACCCTCCTGTGGATGTATGTATCATATCTGGATACTACAAATGTAAGTAAGCTAATTTAATTGATCTTGTGTCACATCTTGCTTGTGTCACATCAAACACATTTTAACAGAATGTAGCAACCTAAAACAAATACGAAAAAAATACTACCAAACAACAAATCTAAAACAGATATTCTACCAAATAAACCCAGAAAAACTACTTGGATACATAAAAGAGGCATACATCTACAACAAAATCTAAAAATCTTCCCAAAAAAATGAAAACACAAAAATATATGTTAAAAAAAATCATCTAAAAGTTCCATTCACAAAAAATATGTCCAAAAAAAAAATCTTTAGAAAATTAAACATTATCACCAATTCATTTCAAAAACGTAGTTGGCATTAAATAACCCATTGCGGTTGATATGCCGTAAAACAAGAACAAAATCAAATCAAAAATCAAAACATCCTGCTTGTGTGGAGTAATTGGTAAATGCATATAGTCAACAGATGACTATGTTCTGGAAGTACAGGGTCTGTAGTTGGTTAAAGCCCTGTCTGTCGACTGGACGCTAGTTAAAACCCTCCTGCAGAGCTATGTATCATATCTCGTTTCTACAAATGCAAGCAAGCAAACCTAAACTATTTTTCAACAAAGGCAGTTTTCTTTATTCTGAGGCGGAAAGGATGACACAGATCATTGTACCAGGAATCCGTACGGTATACAATTTGTGTATCGACACAAATTCAATAAGCAACAGTTTGAAACATAATGAAAATTGTTCTGTTTTTACTCGGCTGCAAATGAAAAACGTCTGTAAGAGATTAGACGTTGGAATCTCGATTATTATGGGTGAATGTATCTGGAGAGATAATTGAAGAACAGTCCAGCGAAACTCCCGCCCCCAGGGAATCTCACAGATTAGTACACGAAGTAAGAAAGACAATCATTTACTATGCTTCTAAAAATATAATCACGTAGACAAAAAGTATATATATATATATATATATAGGATTGAAAAAAGAAAAGGCTTAAATATTGGGCATGTTAACAGTTATAATTTATTTCAACCAAAAGATTCTCTTTTTTTTTTTTTGAGAATCCCTGGCATCCTCAGACTGTGTATTGGTTGGTTTGTTTTACGGCATATCAACCTCAGTGGGTCATTTAATGCCGATAAAGTTTTGAAATAAATCAATTCTTAATGGCTAATACAATTTTTTTATAAATACATTTTCTATTTAACCCATAGATGGGACCCTAATAGGTACTACCACTCCGGGTCAGAGTGGACCAGGAGCAATGGTGATGAAGGGTGCTCCACATTTCCCCAAACTCAAAAACTGGAACCTCAACATCAGATAGAGTTTAACGTCATTCCCAGGATATGTAGACCCGCAGCCACCGCTTTCTAGCACCCATATGATAAAAAGGGGTTGGGGCTTGCCATAAGGGCAATAGGGTTGGGAAAATCATATAGGTGCTATCAGACTGTGTACAAATCAAAGGTCATATATATATATACATCTATGAAAGGTAAAATGGATATGAATCCGACAATATGTGTAGAAAGTTTGTAGAAAAAACAAGATGTTAAAAGTTTTGCTGACAGAAATCTGTTTCGACCATATGAAGAGGTCCTTATCAAAGCAACATTGAAAACGGAAAGATAAAATAAATATATCATTAATTACGAGGCACAGAACGCTCTCGATCAGTACCTGAATTTTCAAAAAAATTTTTAAAAAATGCGTATTTTATGTTAAAAAATAAAATAAATTTTATTTTTAAAAATTATAAGCATTTTTATCATTAAAAAAGCTGAAAAGATATTTATATACACTTTTGCTGCAAACTCTTTTGGGCTTTTTTAATGATAAAAATGCATATAATTTTTAGATATAATATTTATTTCGTCTTTCCGTTTACAATGTTGCTTTGATAAAGACCTCTTCATATGGTCGAAACAGATTTCTGTCAGCAAAACTTTTAACATCTTATTTTTTCTACAAACTTTCTACATATACATCTATATATATATATATAGTTTAGAAAAAAAAAGTCAAAGATTGACTTACATATAGCTGATGCTAAAGTGTTTCGGTTTTAATGAAAACCATCAACAGGGCTTGATATAATAATATTGATTCATATAAAAAGAATGATGTAAAAATAAGCAAAAAGTTTGTGAGCTTTAATTTGCGATGTTAAATGGCTCAGCTTCACAACCGACATGCAAGAAAATATTATTACATTAAGCCCTGTTGATGGTTTTTATTAAAACCGAAACGCTTTAGCATCGGCTATATATAAGTCAATCTTTGACTTAATTTTGCTTTTTCTAAACTATATATTTTCTTTGCACTGTCGAATTTCATATCCATTTTTTCTTCTCATATATATATACACAAGGTGTGTCAAAAAATTATTCAGATTTTTTGTACTTTTTGACACCTTGTATTTTGAAAAAAAATTAACGTTCCATTCATTGTTTATTTCTATCTTGGTAAATACAACTTCAAACTGAATACTTGTATATATATATATATATATATATATATATATATATTATAATAAGTGTATTTTGGAAGCATTTTTTCTTTTATACAACTTTTCTCACAA
>CM042178.1:55489966-55492466 GCA_023376005.1 Doryteuthis pealeii | reverse complement strand
ATGTATTGCAGCGGAGGCTTGTGACTTTAAAATCGTAGGGGTGGGGGTTACTTTCGGAAATTTTCAAAGAACTCTTTTATTATTCTTTAACACACTCAGAAAAATACAATGGATATATATATATATATATATATATGTTAGCTCAGTCGGTAGAGCGTTCGGCTAGAAACCACATGGTTCCTAGTTCGATACTGGCCCTCACCAACTCAGCGTATGAGTAGCACAGAGATCTATGCGGTAAAGTGAGGAGCTGATGGTAGGTGTGGCGCTTCAGACACTAAAATAATCTCCTTGGTCTAGCACTATTGAAAAGGGGATAGACTCCCTCGCTGTCTGGCTGATACCGACATTAGGCCGCCCCGACAACTTTACTTTTATATATATATATATATATATATATATATACATACAAGGAGAGAAGGGTTGAATAGATCTGACAAAATGTGGTTGAAAACAGAGGAAAAAAGTGGATATAACAACACAGCAACTAAATTCAATTGATATTTCACCTCAGTATTTAGTGAAGCTTCTTCAGAATTTATTCTAATGACAAATGCTTTTTACAGTCTGCTTTTATACTGAAAAGGTAATTTTTGCTGCGGGAAAGGGATGGAAAGAAAGGGGTGGTTAGGTATGTGGTATAGAGAAGGGAAATGAAAAGAAAGAAGGGGTGGGTTTAATTTGAGGGGTATGGTATTTTTATCAGGTCATTTATTGCTTTTGAAGAAATTTGATAGTCTGGTTGTAGGATAGTGTGTGGTCACAGTTGTAGGTGACGGTTTATGAACCTAACGGATTGGAATATTTTATTTTACCGACCCCTCCATACGAGCAGGATCTGACACATGGTCAATTTCTTTAGGCTTAAATTCAGTTTTCCTATTCTGATACTGGTTGCCTAATCAAGGTTAAAGAGGCCAGTCTGCCCTACCATTTACCTATAGCTGGAGGGATAATAGTTGGATTGCATACCTTTCCCAAGTTATATCTTATAATGGAGATTCGATATATGTCTATCTGTAACCGAAACTATGTCATTGCTCATGTCACAATACTCTCTGGAATTGTCAAGGTTCATCAATGAATATTTGATTTATAATCAAAATCATTGATACATAGAATAAATCTTATTTATTGATGATGTCTTTATGAAAATCCGAGTTAGATTGTTGTATATTGTACAAACGGAGATAGACATTTCCGGTTGAATTAAACAGAAGGGGGAAGGACAAAGGTGACAAAGGACTTTTTCCTGGTGGGAGCGAACAAAGAAAACGCGTAGGCGTTTGAGATATATAAAAACAGTCAGCGGTCAGTAGTGAACAGTTGGGAGGAGGAGACGGTGAACGGAGTGACCGACGCTTGTGGTCAATCGCTGCCAGCGGGCAGTAGAAGTCATTGTCAACCCTCGGCCATTTCATTGTCAAGCTCG
Source organism: Doryteuthis pealeii (assembly GCA_023376005.1). NCBI lineage: Eukaryota > Metazoa > Mollusca > Cephalopoda > Myopsida > Loliginidae > Doryteuthis > Doryteuthis pealeii. The sequence continues at coordinate 55,491,034 of CM042178.1, read as the reverse complement.
CCGCCCACCACGTACAGCCGAGAGAAGAAATAAAGTCAAAACTACTATATACCATGTGTTGTAGATTTCATTAAGCGACCACTACATATATCGTCTAGGAATAGTGACGATACCCGCTACGATACGTACGCCGATTTAGCAGCGTGAGTTTGAGGAAGCCGCTATATAACATATATAGAATTTGATGCCAGTATATAACATGTACGATTTAGTGCCGAACAAAGAAGGCGCTACGCAACATTATAAGTCGAATTTTGAACGATGGATTGTCATGGTCGATTTTGGGTGAGATATGTCACACAATTTCGAAAGAAAAATGATGGCTAAACAACGACAAATCCTTTCACATCAATTTTTTTTCTCGCATTTGTTTCATTTCACTTTTTTACATAGTTAAAATACCTTGATAAAGTGTGAAGGTCACCCGAAATATTGGAATAAATAAATCGAACTAGGGACAGAAAAATGGCTGGATATTGAAACTGTTTTTTTGTTTTGTTTTGTTTTTGTTCACTTGTTCATTTCCCATGCTTCATAGTATAAAAAAGAAAAAAAAAAGAACAAAGTTGATATGCAATAAATTTACATATATATATATATATATATATATATATATATATATATATGAGGAAAAAATGAGTAAAGAAAAGAAATGTAAATGGATAAAATGAATTTTATCGATATCACTTACACATGTGTTTCGGTCTGTTAATCAAAATGTATACGGATTTACGTTATTATTATTATTAAAATAATCAGATGGAGTTGAAATGATGATGATAATAATAATAGGAAACATGTATAAAATGTTCCGTACACAGAGAGATTTTTATGACCTTCATCAGAGTGGTATATATATATTATATATATATATAAAACAAAGAAAAGTTTGATTCAAAAATGAAAATACTTTCTTTTAGTGCAAATTTTTTTTTTCAAATTTCAACTTTTAATGTATATTTTATAACCCCTTCTACAAATTCTGGTGGTCACCCCTTCCCCCCTCCACGTATTATAACAATGGCTAAAATCGACATTTTGAACCTCCCATCTCTCAAGTCTGATTCG
>CM042178.1:55484966-55487466 GCA_023376005.1 Doryteuthis pealeii | reverse complement strand
AAGGGTATGAAAACACACAATACTGTTAAAATGAAAATATTTTATATCATTTTCATAGCTAATATTGAACAATATTTCGATTTATAAAAAATCATCATTAGAGCTTGTTTTTTTAATCCGGACTCATCGAGAGAGAAGCAGAAAATAATTTAAATTCAAACCAGAAGCATTGTTGTTCCAATAAGCGTGTAAGCTATGCGATCGCTTCGTCATTTGCACGTCCGCTTTTTACTACACGAATACACTGTAAATTATTTTACTATAACAATACATTGCAAATTATTTTTACTATACAAATATGTCGTGTATGATTTTACTATACAAATACATTGCAAACGATTTCACTAAATGAATACATTGGAAACGACTTTTATTATAAGAATGCATTGTAAATGATTCTAATATATGAACAGCAAATGATTTTGACTTTCAGAATACAACCAACACAGAATATATGATGAGAATCTTGTTTGAGATGAACAAGTTCAACCTTGAGCGTGTTTAAATTTTTCATTAAGATGTAAATGATTTTACGATAAAAATACGTTGCAAATGATTCTATCCTAAGAATACATTGGAAATGATTTCTACATAACAAATACGTTGCAAATGATTTGTAGTATACAAATACATTGCAAATGATTTTACTATAAAAATGCGTTGGAAATGATTTTTACGATGAAAATACATTGGAAATGATTTTTACATAACAAATACGTTGCAAATGATTTGTAGTATACAAATACATTGCAAATGATTTTACTATAAAAAATGCGTTGGAAATGATTTTTACGATGAAAATACATTGGAAATGATTTTTACATAACAAATACGTTGCAAATGATTTGTAGTATACAAATACATTGCAAATGATTTTACTATAAAAATGCGTTGGAAATGATTTTTTACTATAAAAATGCGTTGGAAATGATTTTTACTATGAAAATGCATTGGAAATGATTTTTACTATAAAAATGCGTTGGAAATGATTTTTACTATAACATGCATTTGAAATGATTTTTATTATAAAAATGCATCGGAAATGATATTTACTATAAAAATGCATCGGAAATGATTTTTACAATAAAAATGCGTTGGAAATGATCTTTACTATAAAAATGCGTTGGAAATGATTTTAACTATAAAAATGCATTTGAAAATATTTTTTACTATAAAAATGCATTGGAAATGATTTTTACTATAAAAATGCGTTGGAAATGATTTTTACTATAAAAATGCGTTCGAAATGATTTTTACTATAAAAATGCATCGAAAATGATTTTTACTATAAAAATGCATTGGAAATGATTTTTACCATAAAAATACATTGCAAATGATTTTTACCATAAAAATACATTGCAAAGGATTTTTACCATAAAAATACATTGGAAATGATTTTTACCATAAAAATACATTGGAAATGATTTTTACTATGAAAATGCATTAGAAATGATTCTTATTATAAAAATATATTGGAAATTTTTGTTACAATAAGCATACATTGCAAATATTTTTTACTATACAGATATGTTGCGTATGACTTTACCATATGAATAGCAAATGAGATTTACTATACAAATACATTGCAAATATTTTTTAACATAAGAATATGTTGCGTATCATTTTACCACACGAATATATCGTAAATGACTTTACTATAAGAATAAATTGCAAATTATTTTTACTATACAAATATGTCGTGTATGATTTTACTATACAAATACATTGCAAACGATTTCACTAAATGAATACATTGGAAACGACTTTTATTATAAGAATGCATTGTAAATCATTTTACTATATGAACAGCAAATGATTTTGACTTTCAGAATACAACCAACACAGAATATATGATGAGAATCTTGTTTGAGATGAACAAGTTCAACCTTGAGCGTGTTTAAATTTTTCATTAAGATGTAAATGATTTTACGATAAAAATACGTTGCAAATGATTCTATCCTAAGAATACATTGGAAATGATTTTTACATAACAAATACGTTGCAAATGATTTGTAGTATACAAATACATTGCAAATGATTTTACTATAAAAATGCGTTGGAAATGATTTTTACTATAAAATGCATTGGAAATGATTTTTACTATAAAATGCATTGGAAATGATTTTTACTACAAAAATGCATTAGAAATGATTTTTTCTATAAAAATGCACCGGAAATGATTTCTACTATAAAAATACATTGCAAATGATTTGTACTATGAAAAAGCATTGCAAATGATTTTTACTATAAGAATATATTGGAAATGATATTTACTATAAAAATGCGTTGGAAATGGTTTTTTACAATAAAAATGCGTTGGAAATGATTTTTTACTATAAAAATGCATTGGAAATGATTTTTACGATGAAAATACATTGGAAATGATTTTTACATAACAAATACGTTGCAAATGATTTGTAGTATACAAATACATTGCAAAAGATTTTACTATAAAAATGCGTTGGAAATGATTTTTACTATAAAAATGCGTTGGAAATGA
>CM042178.1:55481617-55484766 GCA_023376005.1 Doryteuthis pealeii | reverse complement strand
GTTCTACACACAGAATAATTCTTTACCGAAATTCACTTGTCATTATTATCTTCTATAAATATCGAATTTTATGCGATATACGCATTGTAATTACCTTCAAGCAAATATATATACATATACATATATATATATATATATATATATATGAGTTAAGAGTAAGGAAATGAATCCGACGGTATATGTATAGATAAAAGGGTATGAAAACACACAATACTGTTAAAATGAAAATATTTTATATCATATTCATAGCTAATATTGAACAACATTTCGATTTATAAAAAATCATCACCAGAGCTTGTTTTTAATCCGGACTTATCGAGAGAGAAGCAGAAAATAATTTAAATTCAAACCGGAAGCATTGTTGTTCCAAAAAGCGTGTAAGCTATGCTATCGCTTCGTCATTTGCACGTCCGCTTTTTACTACACGAATACACTGTAAATGACTTTACTATAACAATACATTGCAAATTATTTTTACTATACAAATACATTGGAAACGACTTTTATTATAAGAATGCATTGTAAATGATTCTAATATATGAACAGAAAATGATTTTGACTTTCAGAATACAACCAAGACAGAATATATGATGAGAATCTTATTTGAGATGAACAAGTTCAACCTTGAGCGTGTTTAAATTTTTCATTAATATGTAAATGATTTTACTAGAAAAATACGTTGCAAATGATTCTATCCTAAGAATACATTGGAAATGATTTCTACATAACAAATACGTTGCAAATGATTTGTAGTATACAAATACATTGCAAATGATTTTTTACTATAAAAATGCGTTGGAAATGATTTTTACTATGAAAATGCATTGGAAATGATTTTTACTATAAAAATGCGTTGGAAATGATTTTTACTATAAAATGCATTGGAAATGATCTTTACTATAAAAATACATTGGAAATGATCTTTACTATAAAAATGCGTTAGAAATGATTTTTTCTATAAAAATGCATTTTAATTTATTTTTACTATAAAAATGCATCGGAAATGATTTTTACCATAAAAATACATTGGAAATGATTTTTACTATAAAAATGCATTTGAAAATATTTTTACTATAAAAATGCATTAGAAATGATTTTTACTATAAAAATGCGTTGGAAATGATTTTTACTATAAAAATACATCGGAAATGATTTTTACCATAAAAATACATTGGAAATAATTTTTACTATGAAAATGCATTAGAAATGATTGTTACAATAAGCATACATTGCAAATATTGTTTTACTATACAGATATGTTGCATATGATTTTACCATATGAATAGCAAATGATGTTTACTATACAAATACATTGCAAATATTTTTTTACTATAAGAATATGTTGCGTATCATTTTACTACACGAATACATTTTAAATGACTTTACTATAAGAATACATTGCAAATTATTTTTACTATACAAATATGTCGTGTATGATTTTACTATACAAATACATTGTACACGATTTTACTAAATGAATTCATTGGAAACGATTTTTATTATAAGAATGCATTGTAAATGATTCTAATATATGAACAGCAAATGATTTTGACTTTCAGAATACAACCAAGACAGAATATATGATGAGAATCTTGTTTGAGATGAACAAGTTCAACCTTGAGCGTGTTTAAATTTTTCATTAAGATGTAAATGATTTTACGATAAAAATACGTTGCAAATGATTCTATCTTAAGAATACATCGGAAATGATTTTTACATAACAAATACGTTGCAAATGATTTGTAGTATACAAATACATTGCAAATGATTTTACTATAAAAATGCTGGAAATGATTTTTAATAACAAATACGTTGCAAATGATTTGTAGATTGCAAATTTTACTATAAAAATGCGTTGAAATGAAATGATTTTTACTACAAAAATGCATTAGAAATGATTTTTTCTATAAAAATGCACGGAAATGATTTCTACTATAAAAATACATTGCATGCAAATGATTTGTACTATGAAAAAGCATTGCAAATGTTTTACTATAAGAATATATTGGAAATATTTACTATAAAAATGCGTTGGAAATGGTTTTTACTTAAAATGCGTTGGAAATGATTTTACTATAAAATGCATTGGAAATGATTTTTTACGATGAAAATACATTGGAAATTTTTTACATAACAAATACGTTGCAAATGATTTGTAGTATACAAATACATTGCAAAAGATTTTACTATAAAAATGCGTTGGAAATGATTTTTACTATAAAAATGCGTTGGAAATGATTTTTACTATAAAAATGCATTGGAAATGATTTCTAATATAAAAATGCATCGGAAATGATTTTTACTATAAAAATGCGTTGGAAACGACTTTTATTATAAGAATGCGTTGTAATTGTGATTCTAATAATATATGAACAGCAAATGATTTTGACTTACAGAATACAACCAAGACAGAATATATGATGAGAATCTTGTTTGAGAGGAACAAGTTCAACCTTGAGCGTGTTTAAATTTTTCATTAAGACGAATGAATAAGTTTGTTTTGGTTGGCCAATGAAAGGTCTCCTAAACCGAACATGTTCCGAGGGAAAAAAACAAAAACAAACAAAAACATCTTGTTTATCACATTACACATAGATACACTGTTTATCATATTAGATTAGTTGTAATGTTTATTATATTACACACTAGATACAATTTTCAACCTTTTTTTTTAATTTTTTTTTTTTATCTTACCACCGATGATACGAAACTGATATTGTATTATGTGTTTATCCACCCTTTATCAACTGATGCTGGGGATAAATTTTCCCAAAAGGTGTGGCCTGCTGATTGAGGAAGTGTGATTGCTTTGAAAATAGCAGAAAACAAAAATAGAAAACAAAAATTGGCATTGTCTGTTGTTTCCTCTGATAACCTATGACAATAAATTATTACAACTGAATGCTTTACCTCTCTATATATATATATATATATATATATATATATATATATCTTATTATAATGGAGATTGTGTGTTTTTTGTCTGTAACCGAAACTATATTACTATTCAAGTAACAATTCCCTTAGTTATTTACGTCACCTTCTACAGGATTTTATTTTTATTTAAACCTCAATTATTAATAAAATTGTTTTACATTATTAATACTGTTAGTAATATCTACATACTAATAACATGCAATTGTATTTAT
>CM042178.1:55449117-55476617 GCA_023376005.1 Doryteuthis pealeii | reverse complement strand
AAAAAAATCTTCTCTAATATACTGTCGGATTTACTTTCTTATTTAATGATCTATCTATCTATCTATATCTAATATATATATTATATATAAATATATAGGTTCTAACACTAAAATTCTTACAATTAATATTATTACAGAGGGATTACTATTTTATATATATATATATATATTATATATATATATATATAAAATGTCACCATATTTTTATCTTCTCTCCCCCCTTACCAACCCAATCCCATTGCCTCTACCCCTCGCTTTCAACCCTCTATATTCATATGTTTTTATATATATATATGAACTTTCGTGTGTTGGTCTGTATGTGAATATTCATGTTTATTTATGTGTATGTATGTGCGTTTACGTATATGTATATTTATGTTTATATGTATTCCCGCAATAGGTTGCATGTATGTGTGTATTTATGTGTATATGTACTCAGGTACATATATTTTCATGTTTTATATATTTATGTAAATGTATGTGTGCATGTATATATATATATATATATAATATATATGTGTGTGTGTGGTGTGTGTGTGTGTTGAAAGAGAGAATAAAGGAAAAAAATATTGAATGGATAAAATAGGATATTTTAATTAGTTTAACTTACACGTGTTAATTAAAATATCCTATATTATCTATTATCTAGGTTATTCGGACTATTGTCCCCAACTTCTTTGTTATTTGTACAACGTTTCGGCCGATATGCCCTCCAGCCTTCCTCGGGTATTTCTTTTCGGACTCGGGAACCTTCTTTTCGTATTCGGGAGCCATCACGGAACTTTGAACCTAACCCTTTATTTAGTACACGGGGGTATCCTGTTCTCATTCCGCTAACCATAGCTGGGGTAGGAGTTGTGTTAATTAATTATTTTTCTAACTGCTTTCACTCAGCATTGAACTCGGTTTCCAGAGATAACTGTCACTTAGAACTGTCTTAACCTAACTACCTATTTTATCTATTCAATACTTTCTTTCCTTTATTTCTCTTTTCAACATACCATCGGATTTACTTCCATTTTCATTATATATATATATATATATATATATATAATATATATATATATATCAGTCTCCATGTTACACTCAATATTCTTGTATTTTGCTGTAAAGCATTGGACACTTAAATGACAATCTTTACAATGAGATCTTTTTTTTTTCTGCTTTTTTTCCCGGGCTTCTTGAAACTGGACATATTCTGATCCTTGGATCTTTCTACTTCCTGTCACATCTCTCAGTAGTTTCCACATCTTCTTCATCATCTTCATTCTCCTCTTTTCCCTGTGACATTTACTGTGTTTTGGTTTTCCTGCCCCGTCTTTCCCCATTTTCTTCCCATTCAACACCGAACATCAATGTCTCCTCTCTTAACTGTCACTTTCTGACGAATCCTGTCAAGATCTCCAGCTGAGATATTCATTTACAAAATTCCGACGAAAAAGTTTTCGACTGCCTCTCTTCTTCCCATCCCATCCCATTCCATCCCATCCCCCCACGCACACTTGGACGAAATCTTAACCGTCACAGAAAAAAAAAAAAAAAAAAAAAAAAAAAAACAGAAAAAAAGATTGTTTCCATAATTGTTTAATAAACACAGGATGTCTCTCTCCCACCCCCCAAAAAAGGATATCATTTCTTTTTTTGACAACTTACATTTAACCTCCCCCCCCCCCACACACACGCACTCACACAAAAAAATATGTCTTCAAAATTTGGACTGTACACAAGTATATATATGATACAAGTCAAAAATCTTCCTAGCAATAAAAAAAATCCCCTTCTCAAATATCAATATTCATATACATACACACACATATATATAATATATTGTTGTTGAAGGCACGTGGTGTGTTGGCTGGTTGGTTAGATTGGCTTGAAGGCAATTACAATGCATGTATCGTATAAAATTCGATACTTCTTTTTAAATAGAAAATGAACTTGACAAGTGTAATCCCGGCAAAGGATCGCTCGGTGTGTAGAACATCATACAGACTGTTTCGACTTTATTAAGTCTCATCAGCGATGTATACTGACGACTTCCCTCCGGCAGAAATCGAAACCGGGACCTCAGCAGGCATAGTCACCGCTGATGAGACTTAATAAAGTCGAAACAGTCTGTACGATGTTCTACACACCGAGCGATTCTTTGCCGGGATTACACTTGTCAAGTTCATTTTCTATAAAAAAAGGTATCGAATTTTATGCGATACATGCATTGTAATTGCCTTCAAGCAAAAATATAGTATATACTTTTTTCAACAATGCTTCTAAAAAAAACAAACAAACATCCAAAAATCTTATATAAATATATATATATATATATATATATATATATATATGAACGGGTTATTAGGTTACGGGAACTCCCAAATTACCCTAACCCGTTCATTTCGGATATTTTCGTGAAATAGAATACATGTTATACTTAATCTAATATTATCTGGTAAAAATGCGATTCTAATGATATTATCTCATGCGTGCTATTCTGCATTTGTTAAAAAAAAATCAGTACTGTGATTGGATATTCAACTTTAAAGCACATTCAAAATTATTTTTAAGAAGAACTATGTTTCAATTTTTTAATGTAATAATTTGATATTTGATCAACTACGCTTTGAATTAATGTTATTTTTTAAATTATTTATTGAATTTTACATATTACAAAAACATTATTAAAATTAAAGAATTATTTTAGATTTAAATACTTTATGTAATTTTTTTTTTCGTATGATTTTTTTATATTTAAAATCTCAATTTAACAAATCGACTCATTTATATCTTATTAAAGAAAATTAGTAATTATTGAATTAAAATTTCTTACTATATCATTATATGTGATGTCATATCATCTACCCTGATACACTGTACTCATTCCTATAAAATGAATACACTGTACCCATTCCTATAAAATGAATACACTGTACCCATTCCTATAAAGTGAATACTCTGTAACCATTCCTATGAAATGAATACATTGTTCCCATTCCTATAAAATGAATACATTGTTCCCATTCCTATAAAATGAATACACTGTACCCATTCCTATAAAGTGAATACACTGTACCCATTCTTATAAAATGAATACATTGTACCCATTTCTATAAAATGAATACTCTGTAACCATTCCTATAAAATAATACATTGTACCCATTCGTATAAAATGAATACATTGTACCCATTCGTATAAAATGAATACATTGTACCCATTCTTATAAAATGAATACATTGTACTCATTCTTATAAAATGAATACATTGTACTCATTCTTATAAAATGAATACTTTGTACTCATTCCTATAAAGTGAATACTTTGTACCCATTCCTATAAAGTGAATACACTGTCCCCATTCCTATAAAATGAATACACAGTACCCATTCCTATAAAGTGAATACACTGTACCCATTTGTCCCCATTCCTATAAAATGAATACTCTGTACTCATTCCTATAAAATGAATACACTGTCCCCATTCATATAAAATGAATACACTGTACCCATTCCTATAAAATAAATACTCTCTACCAATTCCTAAAAGTGAATACTCTGTACCCATTCCTATAAAGTTAATACATTGTACCCATTCCTATAAAATGAATACATTGTACTCATTCCTATAAAATGAATACTCTCTACCCATTCCTATAAAGTGAATACTCTGTACCCATTCCTATGAGGTGAATAGTCTGTACCCATTCCTATAAAATGAATACACTGTACCCATTCCTATAAAATGAATACTCTGTACCCATTCCTATAAAATGAATACTCTGTACCCATTCCTATAAATTGAATACTCTGTAGTCATTCCTATAAAATGAATACACTGTACCCATTCCTATAAAGTGAATACACTGTCCCCATTCCTATAAAGTGAATACACTGTACCCATTCCTATAAAGGGAATACACTGTACCCATTCCTATAAAATAAATGCTCTGTACCCATTCCAATAAAATGAATACATTGTACCCATTCCTATAAAGTGAATACTCTCTACCAATTCCTATAAAGTGAATACTCTGTACCCTGCTATAAAATGAATACATTGTACCATTCCTATAAAATGAATAATTGTACTCACTATAAAGTGAATACTCTGTACCCAACACTGTAACCCATTCCTATAAATGAATACTCTGTACCCATTCCTATAAAATTGAATACTCTGTACCCATTCCTATAAAATGAATACACTGTACCCATTCCTATAAAATGATACTCTGTACCCATTCCCCATTCTGTCTGTACCCATTCCTATAAAATGAATACACTGTACCCATTCCTATAAAATGAATACTCTGTCCCCATTCCTATAAAAATTTGTGGAAACAAATTATAGACATTTTTTTAAAAAAAGTGGCACCGCTTTTTTACCATTACACCCAGGTTAACACTGAAATTTTTCTGGCAACAAAAACAAATGGCATCTTTTTTCAAGAAACAGGTGTTAAGATATCTGGAATAGTGTACTCAGTAACCTAAGACAAAACAAAATTTTAAGAAAATATATTTTTTTACGATTACGATAAAAACATTCATTATGTTTGGATTGTAAATCTACAGCAACACCTTATTTTTCTACCAAATTATTGCCTACGGTCTATCATTCCAGAATTTTATCTTGTTTATTTTTTTAACTTCCAATTATCTATCTATCCCTCTAATTTAGTAAACAATTCTAAATCTTTTTCTGCGGCAAATTCAAAGTATACCCTCCTCGCATCACTGTCTGCCTAAACTAGAATATTCTATCTTCAGACTGCTTTTGAGTCGATTCCAGCCCAGCTGGTGTGGTAGTATCTATGAGGAACCTAACTAAATTATTTTTAAGTAAACCTAAAGCTGGGTTGCGTTTCCTTCTTCTAGAGTGGGTTTAACCATTTTCTATGATTACTTGTTATTTTTTATCTCTAATATTGTTTTATTTTCCAACGTATTAAAATCAATCCTATGAATGATTTTATATAGAAACCAATTAAGATATTATTAAAATGTGTGTAATCTTTTTATATGCGTTCTTATTTAATTTAGTTGGTCTTCCTAATTTCATAATTTTCATTATATTAAATCTTAAATCTTAAATTTTTCATTTAAAATAAAACCAGAGGTGGGGCGCATATTCTTGTAAGTATATATATATATATAGGAGATTATGTGTTTAATTAAAGTCATACCTAATTTGTTAATTAATTATAATTAAATGAATTAATTAATTAACAAATTAGGTATGACTTTAATTAAGCACATAATATCTCCAAAATTGTCGGCCTTCGCCATTTCAAACACATTGTTTGACCACTTCATATATATATATATATATATATATTATATATATATATATATATTATTTTTTTATTTCTAAACTCTGACACTATAAAAAAAACCCTGGCTTTATAATTTGTAATTACACAATACAAACTTTTTTTTTAAATAATAAAAAAAGAAAAGACCAAATCATATGCACCTCCTGAAAATAATAAGTCAAAAAATAAAATAGCCAAAAGAAAAAAAAAATACTGTCAGATTTGCGTAAGTTAAATATACTAAAGTGCTCAATACAATAAGTAGGGCCAATAAATAATAAAGTAAGCTTAATGAGTCAGAGAATATCTACATAGGTTTCTCCTAACGGATCATCAGGATAATTCTGACGTTAGGAGAAACCTAGGTAGATATTCTCTGACTCATTAGGCTTACTTTATATATATATATATATATATATATATATATATATATAAAGTATATGAGTCAGAGAATAACTGCCTAGGTTTCTCCTAGGTTTCGGCTAGAAACCACAAGGTTCTTAGTTCGATACCGGCCCTCGCCAACTCAGCGTATTAGTAGTACAGGGATATGTGCGGTAAAGTAATGAGCTGATGGTAGGTGTCGCGCTCCATCTCAGACGCAAAAAAAACAACATCTTCTTGGTCTAGCGCTAGTGAAAAGGGGATAGACTTCCTCGCTGATTGGCCGATACCGACTTTAGGCCCCCGACGATTTTACTTACTTTATATATTTATAAATTTCCAAATGTGATTTTAAAAAAATTCTATTCGAACATTCCAAAAAAAATTCTCCGTTGTTCCCCAACGAATTTTTTCATTCAAAATAAAATTTCACTCTGACGAAGGTCGAATCTTCTCTGTGCGAAATATTTTCACACAGATGAACTGACCGAAACACATGTGTAAGTGACATTGATTAAATTCATCTTTTATTATCCATTCTATTTCTTTCTTTTCTTTATTCATTCTTCCTCATATATATATATATACATAATCTGATATACGTAAATGTAAGTAAATTTATTTTGTAGAAGGAACAGTTCTTTATAAGTAAGATATTGACTTTAGCTGGAAAAGTTTGAAGATCCACAAAAGTAAAGTATTAAAAAAACAAACAAAACTGGACAACCAATAATCTATTTCGTATTGAAGTCCGATGCTGAGGTTTTATTACCAACACAACCTCCACATACCTGATCAAACTTGGATTGTCATAAAAAAGAGAAAATATATTAGGAGGAATCTCGACAATCGGACAGAAGATGCATCTGCATGGTCATGGCACTATGATAGCATTATCGGAAAACCCTTAAAGCGTAGATATATATTTTCCAAGAGCACTTTGCGTACAGTGTATGTCTAAAGCATAGGCTTGGTTTGGTTGTTTTATGGCATGTCAATCCTTTTCGGGTCATTTATGCCATTATCGAATAACCCTTAAAGCGTGTGTGTGGGGGTATATATATATATATATATATATATATATAAATATATTATGGAGAAATGTGAGGATAATCCGACAGTATGTGGAGAAAGTGACAAACACGGGATGTTGTGGAAACTTGAATGTTTATTGTTGACGGTGCAACGTTTCGTCTCTTATTAAGACCATCTTCAGGACTTGAATTAGTTCTTACTTCCAATGAAAATTCTCAAAATGCTGAAAGCGGAAGTCGTCGTAGGGGGAAGTGTAGTTGGGGGTGGTTAGTGATTCTTCTTCTCTCTGGAATGGGAGTGCCGAAATGGTGAATGGTGGTACCACAGGTGTTAGATTGTGGGGAATTGGTTAGCTAAATATGTGTATGTGTGTGTGTGTTGTCATATTTAGCTAACCAATCCCACAATCTAACACCTGTGGTACCATTCACCATTTCGGCACTCCCATTCCAGAGAGAAGAAGAATCCACTAACCACCCAATACACTTCCCCTACTGACGACCTTCCGCTTTCAGCATTTTGAGAATTTCCAACATTGGAGTAAGAACTAATTTCAAGTCCTGAAGATGGTCTAATAAAAGACCGAAACGTTGCACCGTCGACAATAAACATCAAGTTTCCACAACATCCCGTGTTTGTCTACTTTTCTATATATATATATATATATATATATATATATATGGAGGCGCGTAGGCTAGTGGTTAGAGTCGTGGAAAATGGACTAGTCGGTTAGAGTTCAATTCCTAGACGAAGCTGTTGGCATTTCACATAGCGCTAATACCCTTGGGAAAGGTATGAATCCATATATTCTCCCTCCAGCTATGGGTTAGATAGTAGGGCAGACTGGGCTCTTTAACCTTGGGTAGGTAACCAGTCTAGGAGAGGGATAACTCTGAATTAAAAATTCCTGAGGTCGGTCGTTGATTGGGTTTGTGGTAACATTTTTTCCTATCGACTGTGCAAAAAGTGTGGAATGGTCCTACACAAGCCTTCACCACTATAAACAAATCACTGATTTGGTTGTTGACTGGATGAACACTCATGCGTCGAAAATCGACGAGAGAGTCCATATATAGAATGAATGTGAAAATTATTGGCATTTGAAGGTGCTCAATGCTAAAATAGCAGAGCAGGTTTACAATCAAATGTTATATATTAGGGATTTAATATCCCGTAATTAAAGTTTCATGTTTACTTGCTATCATCAGACGGTCAAAATGTTAAGATGTTAATATTTTGACCATCTGATGATTGCAAGTAAGCATGAAACTTTAATTACGGGATATTAAATCCATAATATATATATATATATATATATATATATATATATATATATATATTTTCAAGAGCAGTATGTGTATAGTGTATGTCTAAAGGTTAGATTTGGTTTGTTTGTTTTAAATCATATTAACCCTTTTGCAAGGCTTTGTTTTCAATTGCATTGACTATCAGACAGACAGATACACCATAAATGTAATATAAGAGAACCAAATACATTTAGGGGTAAATATAAATACGATCACTACATTCCTTGTAAAACTCTAACTTAGAAAAGTTTTATTTGATCTTAGTACAGGGCTTTGTTTTCGATTGCATTCCCGGATAGATGGACAGACGGATAGACACCACAACCAACAGGTGGCTCCTTTGCGGGAGTCTTACCCCTCTGCAGAGGTGCAGTCGTTGCATTCTAACGCCACAGCAGACAGGCGGGCTCAGCATAATTCGTGCTCACTATATATATATATATATATATATATATATATATATATATAGTCAGACCACATGGGTGAGAGAGAGAGAGAGAATATTCCATTACAACAGAGACCAAATAAATTTAGGGTAAATATAAATCACCACTGGATTCCTTGTAAAATTCTACTCAAGAAAAGTTTTATTTGATTTTGGTACAGGGCTTCGTTTTCAATTGCATCCCCGGACAGTTATCACAGAAGAAGAAGAAGAAGAAGAAGAAGAAGAAGAAGAAGAAGAAGAAGAAGAAGAAGAAGAAGAAGAAGAGAACAACAACAACAACAACAACAACAACAAAAAGAGAGAACAAAAAGGAAAATTTAATTTAATTTTTATACATTCCCTGTATATATTTTATATATCTTACTACGAATTCATTTTTGTTTTTCTTCTAAAAATATCAAGTAATTTTACTGATTTAGTTGAGGTTTTATTGCAAAATCAAATATATTGCTTCCTTTCAAGAAATCTTTCATTTAACCTCATGAATATTAATGTAGATTAAATCACAAGGTCTACTAATAAGTAAAAATAAATTCTTTTAAAACAATATACATAAAAAAGTTAGAGAGACTACCCAAGAAATAATGAATTCTTTTCTCATAGTCAATTATTATATAGTCGTGTCCAGAAGACTATGACTGCGTAGTAAGTGCGGTCAGTTTTGTTTGTTTGTTTGTTTGTTTGTTTTGTTTTATGGCATATCAACCTCAGTGGGTCATTTAATGCCGATAAAGTTTTGAAATAAATCAATTCTTAATGGATATTACAATTTTTTTATAAATACATTTTTCTATTTAACCCATAGATGGACCCTAACAGGTACTACCACTCCGGGTCAGAGTGGACCATGGAGCAATGGTGATGAATGGGGTGCTCCACATTCCCCAAACCTCCAAAACTGGAAAACTCACATCAGATAGTTTAATGTCATTTCCAGGACATGTAGACCTGCAGCCACCGCCTTCTAGCACCCATACGATAAAAAGGGATTGGGGCTTGCCATAAGGGCAATAGGGTTGGGAAAATCCTATAGGTGCTAGGGCTTAACGTGACCAGCCGATTGATCGGAGGGGGCCTCTCCGACCGCCCGTCTAGCCCAAGATAGGGCCAAAGTGGAGTATTGCATGTCATGAACTGCTCATCCACCTGGTCTCTATCCTTAAGCATCACGGGTCGCCACCCTCGGCCAACAGGTGGCTCCATTGGGGGAGTCTTACCCCTCTGCAAAGGTGCAGTCGGTGCATTCTAACGCCCCACCGAAGTGCGGTCGGGACTTCAGTAACGCTATTACATTTAGACTAATACCTATGCTGTCCTTTTCCGAGGATGACTTTGACATTAGATAACTGTTAAGTATCTGGCCGCCATCCTCGGCCAGTTGTAAAAGAACTTAAAGTAAATAAGTAAGTAAGTCAATAAGTCCTGTGGTATAGTGTCCTTTAGGTCCGACGTCCAAGAAGATCCAAGTGGCAATGAGCTAAGATTAGAATCAGGCCAGTATAAATACAACAGCAGCAGCACTGCCAGTGATTAGATAAGAAGTTGCCTTCCCTGGTCACATGGTAGTCGCGAGTCTATATTTAGAAGTAGCCATCTAATACACACCTTATATTGTTACGTACTGAGGCTTTCACTGTACCAAATCAGACATATGTTATATACCCTTTCTTTACTTCTTTACTTCTTACTTGCTTCTATATCTTGGACATCTATTCTTCTGGCCGGCTTTGCTTCTTCTTCTATCATCTTAACTTGTTCTGGTCTAGCGTCTGGTGTTGACTTGGGGATTCCGGTCTGGTCTTCTATGGGGATTTCTCGTTATCAGAAGCCCTGTGTCATTATTA
Organism: Doryteuthis pealeii; assembly: GCA_023376005.1. NCBI lineage: Eukaryota > Metazoa > Mollusca > Cephalopoda > Myopsida > Loliginidae > Doryteuthis > Doryteuthis pealeii. The sequence continues at coordinate 55,466,297 of CM042178.1, read as the reverse complement.
GTTTTTAGGTAATAAACACAAGACTTCGATTTACTTTTGATCTTATTTTATTGTTAAATCCCCAAACCAGACGTCTGCGCAGTGAGACTCACGTCTTACAAGCTCGGCTTCTAACTTCTAACTGACTGAGTTGCTTCTATCCTTAAACCGGAAGACAGGGTCTTCCATGCCTTCCGGTTCTCACGATTTATCCCCGGAAGGCAAGGTGAGAGTGGGTTCAAGTGCCGTCACTCACCCTCAAGGCCATCAGCTGCACTAATCGCCATTATGATTTCTACACTATTGCCATAAATATTAGGTGACTAATAATTATGTAACAATATCCAATAAATCCCAACAATAACCCACAAAGGTTGATATGCCATTAAACAAAGAAAAGAAACCTAGCACACTGGACTAGGAAATCATAGTATGTGAGTTCAAACTTTAGTCATGCTATTACGGTCACGTTTGTACTTATAATAATAAGTAAAATAAATTCTTCTTTAAAACCATCTTCTATATCTATTAATAATGGAGATTGTCTGTGAAGAATAACCAAAGTTCCAATTACCGTCGAATTGGGAAGACATGGCAACAAACGGTTGTAACCCAATACAAACCCGAATAGTCGCAAAGTCTACTGCAGAATGACAGGGTATTTATAAAACTACACAATATCATTCAAATCAAGCAGCCAATCAGAACTCAAGGAATGGAATCACCCAAATCACCCAAATTCATGAATGGATCATTCTTGAGTTCTATATATACCAACTGTCTTGGACACTGCTTCAGTTGTACTTAGCTGCTGTTATTCAAACCAACAGTAGACTAACTGACTTCAATAGTCTGTATTTCTGTCTGTAACAAAAACTACGTCATAGCTCACGTCACAATATTCTAATGCTATATCCACCCAAAAATTGTTTTTTACTCTCGTACTTTTTTTTACAGTAACAAGAAGTTAACTAAAAAGTTTACAAATAAATTGATACCTACGATTTTGTGGAAAATTGATGTGGAAAATATTCAAAATAATTGTTTGATTATTACATGCACGCAACATTTTATTTGAGAGGGACGGGGCTCAGTTTTCATTTCAAATTGTTTTATTTTTATTTTACTCCTTTAATAAATATGAGGATTTGTCTTACTTATGATACAAACCCTCTGATATTGAATTTTTACTCCCACCCTTTCAGGCAATGTCTTTCAAAAACTGATTTTTACGACGCCTGGAGGGTGTTTTCTGTTGTTAGTAATATCTAATATTTGTTTTGATTGTATGATGTTATAAAATCCTGGTCTCTTGATTGTAGAAGAACATTAGATATTTAATAAAATATTTATTGTTGGTGTACTTTTCTTACAACTCACAATTCAGTAATAAAGGATATGCGAGACTAACTTTTTCCCCCATCTACCCAGGAGACGCCGGGTAGCCGCTTCTAGCTGTTAGTAATTCTATTCTTCCTCCAAATTGCCTTGCGTGCCGCTTGAGGCAAAAGTCAAACAAATACTTATTGATTTTACTCAATTAATTACGGAGGTTTACACTCTTAACATGAGAACCCGGATGTCTGTATCTGAAACATATTAATGGAGAAAGAAATCGGTAACTCAATCGGTCAGTTCAGGTTGAAGGAAGGTTCACTAAGTACAGTCTCTATCAGGATCACTGGACTCTGTCCGAGTTAGTTAACATCAGACAGTTCTCAAGATTGTTTTGTTTAACAGTAGTTTCTATATTCTGTAACCTAAACTTAACAGTCAGTATTTGTACCCTAGGTACCACCAAAATACGTCACGTGATCAGTTTAGGCAATACTAGAGGAAGAAACAAATATTTCTTAACTTAAAAACAAAATCTCGCAAAAAAAAATAACGAACATAAAAAGTTGTTACAAAGAAAAACAGTTAATTCAAAGATCAAATTATCCGATTGGAAAAAAAATTACTCACCGTTATCTTGAAAAATAAGTAAAACGTTCGTTTTTTTTATTACAGGATCAGTTTCTTTATTGATATATTTAGCAGAATTCTGTATTCATGGTTCTTTTACTAAAAAAAAACTCTCGTATAGATTTTGGTTTGTTTTTGTTTTACGGCATATCAACCTCAGTGGGTTATTTAATGCCGATAAAGTTTTGAAATAATTCAATTCTTAATGGATAATACAATTTTGTTTATTAACTCATATTTTTCTATTTAACCCATAGATGGGACTCTAACAGGTAATACCACTCCGGGTCAGAGTGGACCAGGGAGCAATGGTGATGAATGGGGTGCTCCACATTCGCCAAACCTCCAAAACTGGAACCTCACCATCAGATAGAGTTTAACGTCATTCCCAGGACATATAGACCCTTAGTCACCGCCTTCTAGCACCCATATGATAAAAAGGGGTTGGGACTTGCCATAAGGCAATAGGGTTGGGAAAATCATATAGGTGCTAGGGCTTGATGTGACCAGCCGATTGATCGGAGGGGGCCTCTCCGACCGCCCATCTAGCCCAAGATAGGACCAAAGTGGAGTATTGCAAGTCATGAACTGCTCAATCCACCTGGGTTCTACCCTTAAGCATCACGGGTTGCCACCCACGGCCAACAGGTTGGCCGCATTGGGGGATCTCGTATAGAAACATTAAAGAAAAATCTGATATTCAGACTCACATCTTTGTAGAAAAAAAGTAAAAAATCATTTTTTGTAGGTTCACTTTTTCATATTTCATGAATAAAGTAGGAGGCAGGGGTAGAACTTGTAAAAAAATATTTCCTCTAATATATTTTAGAAGAAACCTATTTCAACCATATTTTCATCTAAAGGTAAGTAATTGTGGAAATTTTCGTGAAAATCGGACTATTGATTAATTTTTCATAGAATAGGGGGGTTAAATTTGACAGGGAAAATTAGAGACTTATTTATTTCTATTTCTTTCTTTAGTTCTTTGTCAAATGATTTTCTTGTAAAACTCAACACGTTAGATAACTTTAAATACATATAAAAATATAACGAACTATATAAAAATCAATAATAGCGGGCATGTATTCATAAATGCATGCCCGATATTATTTATTTATATATAGTTTCTTTTATTTTAATGTATATTTCAAGTTATTTAACATATTGTTTTATGAGAAAATTATTTACCAACAAGAAATGGTCATATAATCTTCTTCTAATTTAATAATTCATATTAATCATTATACAGTAAAATTTTGTTTTATGACAGATGAAATTCTGAGATTTGCTATGCCGACCCATGAACATATTTTGATGTTTTGCACCTTAGTGTAATAGTCCGCCCACCCTCACCCACCGCCTCATTGCTTGTCTTCTTGTAAAAAGAAAAATTTCCTGTTAAAAGTGAATCAACTAGAAATAGAAATAGCCTTCAAATGTTTATTGATGAACTTGGAATGTCTTTTTAGCCCCCCCCCCCCCACACACACGCACGCACTTTCCCACGGGCAATGCCAGTTAACATTGGCAGTTGAGAATTCATTCTGTAATGGGTTTTTTGTTTTCGTCGATAGAAGACAATTCCAAATAATGCCACATGAAAAATGAATCAAATTTGTAAACAATTTTCAAGGAAAAAAACAAAAAAAAAATGAAATATTTATTTTTATTAGTTTGGAAAGTGAAAGTGAAATTTCCTCAGTGAAAACCTAAAAATGGTGGGAAATGTTATGTGGGCATTCACACACTCTCACACACAGAGTTGTATATCTTATCTTAATATAATGGAGATTGTGAGTTTTTCTGTCTGTAACCGAAACTATATTACTAATCGAGTCACAATTAACATAGTTATTTTCATCACATTCTTCATGATTTTATTTATATTTAAACCTCAATTATTAATAAAATTGCTTCACCTTTTTATTAGTGTTTTCCGTATCTACATACTAATAACATGCTATTGTATTTATATATACAAAAATAAGCGGTTTGCAGTGTGAACGGGAAGGCTAATTTGCATATTGATATTAAAAATGTGATTTTATTAAATATGTGCTTAGTATTATTGATTTCTAATTGTTTGGTTTTATTTTAATGAATATAAGCAAAAATCTCTCCAATGAATCTTAAATGAAATCCATTAACAAGAAAAAATAAGTGTCATTTTATTCTTTATTTCCTAATTTAACAAAATAGTTAAATATGTAAAATTCAGCAATGAAAGACGGCAGTGATGGAAGAGTAAGTTTCATTTCTATTTTTCTATTATACCCCCACTCTGTTTCAAATCTTTTTATCTGCATTCTTATTAGACTTTCTAATTTAATACGATATTTCATTACATTAAAACTTAAATATTTGCACCCGGAGGGTGCATATATTTACTAGTCTTATTATAATGGAGATTGTGTGTTTTTCTGTCTGTAACCGAAACTATATTCCTACTCAAGTCACAATTCTCTTAGTTATTGACATCACATTCTCCATGATTTTATTTTTATCTAAACCTCAATTATTAATAAAATTGTCTTACACTATTAATACTGTTAACTATGTCTACATACAGACAACATGCAATTATATTTATATATAAAACAAAATAGCGGTTTACAGTGTGAACGGGAAGGCTAATTTGCATATTAATATTAAAAAATCGAATTTAATAAATATGTGCTTAGTATTATTGATTTCTAACTGTTTGGTTTTATTTTAATGAATATAAGCAAAAATCTCTTCAATGAATCTTAAATGAAATCCATTAACAAGATAAAATAACTGTCATTTTATTCTTTACTTCCTATTTTAACTAAATACTTAAATTAGAATAAATAACAATGAAAGACGAGAGTGATGGAAGAGTAAGTTTCAGTTGTTCCATTTTTTATTATACTCCCTCTGTTTCAAATCTTTTACTATACTCCCTCTGTTTCAAATCTTTTTATCTGTATACTTATTTAGTTTCATTAGCCTTTCTAATTTAATACAATATTTTATTACATTAAAACTTAAATACTTGCACCCGGAGGGTGCATATATTTGCTAGTATGTTTAAAATCGAATGTCTTGTTTTGGCTAGAATATATACCTATTCACTTATGTATGATTTTATTTTTACCTAGACTCATTTTGTTTGTTTTTTTCTAATCTAGTCTTTTTAATCATGTGTTCACATATTGTGTTCATTTCTATGCTCAGTCTACTTAAGAGACCACTACAGCCAATCATATGAGCTGATTCATTGAGGCGTCTTCTCTTCCAATGTTCTCCCCTATCTATTACCCTAACTTCATTCCTCTCCCCCCTCCCCCAGCTATGGTTAGTGGAATGAGAAGAGGATACCCCCGTGGATTGAATAAAGGGTTAGATTCAAAGTTCTGTGATGGCTCCCGATGACAACAAGAAGGCTCCCGATTACGACAAGAAGGATTACGACAAGAAATACCTGAAGAAGGCCGGAAGGCACATCAGCCGAAACGTTGTACAGATAACAATGAAGATGAGGACAATAGTCCGAATAACGCAGATAATACTAATACTTTTAAATCGTTTTTTTTTTTAATCCAAAAATAAATAGTATTTTAGGGTTAAATATCGTGTAGTTTCAATAGTTTCTTAGAAATGAATTACACAGGATATGTTACAAGGTAGGAGTTAAACGGCTTTAGTTGTTTCCCCAGATCATAAATAAAAACCAAACAATCTTTTAAGAAACTTTAGTTGGGACTCATTAATTTTTCCGATGACTCATTCAAAGCAAATATGTGCGTCCCATGATGCACTAAGTCAAAAAGTTATCAGCATCACTGCATATATATGAAGAAATGTAGACAAACACGGAATGTTACAATGTATGGAAATTTATTGTTGGTCGTAGTGTCGATGTTCGAACATTTCGGTTGATAATAAATTTCCATCTGGTGTAACATCCCGTGTTTGTTTACATTTCTTCACATAGTGTCGGATTAATTCCCTCATTTTACTCCCGTAGATATCTATCTATTAATAATGGAGATTGTATTTCTGTCTGTAACAAAAACTACGTCATAGCTCTACATCACAGCTTACGTCACAATATTCTTATGCTATATACACCAAAAATTTTAGTAAGTAATTTTTAAAATTGTTTTTTATTCTCGTCCTTTTCTTTTTACAGTAACAAGAAGTTAACTAAAAAGTTTACAAATAAATAAATACCTACGATTTTGTGGAAAATTGATGTGGAAAATATTCAAAATAATTGTTTGATTATTACATATATGCAACATTTTATTTGAGAGGGACAGGGCTCAGTTTTCATTTCAAATTTTTTTTTTTTTTTTACTCCTTTAATAAATATGAGGATTTGTCTTACTTATAATACAAACCCTCTGACAGTGAATTTTTAACTCCCATCCTGCCTTTCAAAAATTAATTTTTACGACGCCCTGAGGGTGTTTTCTGTGGCTAGTCTATATAAACACACACACACACATATACATATGGTCTATTGTCGGTAGCAACCAGACAGCAAAGGAGTCTATCCCCTGTTCACTAACGGTACACCAGGGATATTTTTTGGCTCTGATAGACTGCCACACCTACCATCAGTTCCCAGATACTTTACTGCACAGATTAGATCACCTAAGCTGTGTAATTCATTCAACGAAAACACTAACCCTTGCATCCCGGCTGATATCATGACATGGTATTAGTTCCCGTTAGAGTAAGTATACGAAGCTTTTGAACTACGGATTCATCTATGAAGCTCTCGGTACTTTCCGTGTCCACGAGAGCTCTTCTTTTCCATTTAAAAGATAATGGAATGAATACCCTTAAGAGATGTTTTTTAGGTTTATTTTTGTTTAGCATTAAATAAACTAATTGCAGATTCTTTCTAGCTTTATAAAATACTAGACAAAACGTGACCCGTTGTGTTACCCATTCAGTTCTGGGCAAATAATTAAGATTAGGGAAAAGGCAAATAATTAAAAAAAAATAAATACGGCTGGACGAAACCTTAAAATCATTTTGTAAGTTTTCTAAGAAAGTGGATGTTTAACCTCATTTAAGCTACAGGTGGCGGGTTGTGAAATTTGATATAGAAATATATTTCAAATTCTCCCCTCCTCTCTCTCTCTCTCTCTCTCTCTCTCTCTCTCTCTCTCTCTCTCTCTCTCTCTCTCCAGAGAAGCTAACATTATATAACGAGGAGGTAGTCAAGAGATACATAGAGGGGAATAAAGGGATAGCCAGAGAGATTGTTCGGTTTTGAGTTAATTGCAAATTACGACTAATTAGAACCAATTAAAACATTATTATTTTCAAACATAATTCAATCGTAAAAGTAAGGAATGATTTAGTATAATTTTCATGTCATTAAACAAAACAGTAAAAAAAAAAAAGCCTTTAGGAAGCAAACATTGATTAACGCAGTTTTTGTTTAATAATAGATTCCTTTAAAAAAAACTAGACTAAATTACTTAAAGTCATGATATAATTCTTTTTTCAAGCCATGAAAGGTATCAACAATAGGCCACTCCATTTCTCTGAATGTTTGAGATGATTAGTTTTAACTGAGTTATTCGGACTATTGTCCCCCATCTTTATTGTTATTTGTACAACGTTTCGGCCGATATGCCCTCCGGCCTTCTTCAGGTTCCCGAGTTCGAAAAGAAGGTTCCCGAGTCCAAGAAGGTTCCCCGAGTCCGACAAGAAATAACGTTTCGGCCGATATGCCCTCCGGCCTTCAAAGTTCCGTGATGGCTCCCGATTACGGCAAGAAAGTTCCCGAGTTCGAAAAGAAGGTTCCCGAGTCCAGGAAGGTTCCCGAGTCCGACAAGAAATAACGTTTCGGCCGATATGCCCTCCGGCCTTCAAAGTTCCTTGATGGCTCCCGATTTCGACAAGAAAGTTCCCGAGTTCGAAAAGAAGGTTCCCGAGTCCAAGAAGGTTCCGGAGTCCGACAAGAAATACCTGAAGAAGGCCAGAGGGCATATCGACCGAAACGTTGTACAAATAACAATAAAGATGGGGTAAAATAGTCCGAATAACTCAGATAATACTAACAGGCCACTCCGTCTACTTTTTTTTCCCCCAGGATTTGTTCAAAACAACATGTAGTATTTTTAGTGCAGTTTGTATTTTTTTTCTATTCATATGTTTTTCTGTTTTGTTTATTTGTTGTTTTTTTTTTTTTGTTTTTTTTTTGTTTTATTTTTATTTATTTATTTTTTTTCTTGGAGCGACTACAAATGAAGATGAAAAGAAAAGAAATTCAAAAAGACCGACCGAGGGCAAAAAAATCCGTAAACAGACAAACTGGCAGTTCTAGTTGACCGACATGACAAGATGGACCGGAACTGGGTGGGTTGTGGATTGTGGGGTCTGTAGTCAGGGCCTGCTAGATGTCAGTTCTAGCCGAGATCAGTAACGGTTGTTTGTGATTGGGGGATGATCTGCGGACCGTCTTTTTGCATGCCGGGTAGTCTCTTTCCTCGTCTGATCAAGGAGATTGTCTGTCTTGCGGATTTGACGGCTGCATGAGATCTTCAGAATGCCACGTTTCATTTTCGGTTTCGCCACACCAAAGATGGACACGATCTGAGGTTGGGTCGCGCACCAGCTCGTGGGGGAGGAGGACAAAGCACACCGACGGTAAAGTAACCGAGCTAACTCTGACCCAGAAACGATCAGTTGTTAGCAGTTATTCAACCTCTGAGAGTTCATTATTTGGTTTGTTTTGGTTTGTTTTGTTTTACGGCATATCAACCTCTGTGGGTCATTTAATGCCAACCAAGTTTTGAAATGCATTCATTCTTAATGGATAATCAATTTTTTTTTATAAGCACTATTTTTTCAATTTAACCCATTGATGGCACTCTAACAAGTACGACCACTCCGGGTCAGAGTAGACTAGGGACCAACGGCGATGAAGGGATGCTCCACATTCCCCAGACCTCCAGAACTGGAACCTCACCATCAAATAGAGTTTAACGCCATTCCCAGGAAAGAAAGACCCTCAGCCACCGCCTTCTAGCACGTATATGATGAAAAGCGTTGGGACTTGCCATAAGGGCAATACGGTCGGAGCAATCATATAGGTGCTAGGGCTTGATGTGCCCTGCCAATTGATCGGAGGGGGTCTTTGCGACTGCTCAGTAAGAGCCAACGTGGAGTGTTGTATATCCTGGACTGCTCATCCACGAGGATTCCGTCCTTAAGCATCACGGGTCGCCACCCCTAGCCAACGGGTGGCCCCATTGAGGGAGTCTTACTTGCAGAGGTGCAGTTGGTGTATTCTAACGCGCCAGCCGACAGGTTCATTATTTAACCCTCTCACACTGAAATAAATACGCCCTGTCGGCTGTAGAATTATAGAATATGCCGACTGCACCTCTGCAGATGGGTAAAATTACCCGAAATGGGTCCTATTTGGGGGGAATACGTTGGCTATAGGTGGTGACACATGTTGGTCATAGGTGCTGACCCAGGATGCTTAAGGACGGAACCCTGATGGCTGAGCAGGCCATGACATGCAACACTCCCCTTTGGTCCTTACTTAGACTAAACAGATGGTCGGAGAGGCCCCCTCTGATTAATTGGCTGGTCACAGCAAACCCTAGCACCTATATGATTGTCCCAACGGCATGTCAACCCATCCAGGGTTATTTTATGCCAAGGGGAATGTTGTGAGGGATGGTCAAATTTATTGTTAGGTCTTTTTTTTAAAGGATTTTTATTGATTTCGACAGTAGGTTTTTTGCAGCTGTTTGTTGTTAAGTGGATTGGAAATCAGTTCAAAGGATAAGTCTATTTGGTCTAGGAGAAGGAAAACTCTGAATTCAAACCTATTCAAACCCACTTAAGAAATTGACCTTGTGTCACATCCTGCTTGTGTGGAGGGGCAATAGGGTCGGGACTATCATATAGATGCTAGGGATTGACATGACCAACTGATTGATTCGAGCGGGCTTGTATGATTGCCAGCCTAGCATAAGTAAAGGCCAAAGTAGTGTATTGCATGTCATGGACTGCTCAGCCTCTAGGTTTGTATTTTTAATGGCATATCAACCATGGTGGGTCATTTAATGCCGGCAAAGTTTTGAAAGATTTGTAGCGATAGTTTGGAAGAAAATCATCTTAACTCAATTGTGTTTTTAAGCAAATTTTCTATTTAGCGCATAGATGGACCCTAACAGGTACTACCTCTCTGGGTCAGAGTGGATATGAGAGTAATGCTGATGAAGGGGTGCTCAACCTTATCCAGAACCGGAACCTCATCAACATTGGGAGTTTAATTTCATTCGCAGAACATGAACGCCCTCAGTCACTGCCTTCTAGCACATATATGATAAAAAAGAGTTGGGGCTTGCCATAAGGGCAATAGAGTTGAGACAATCATATAAGTGCTTGGGCTTGACATAGCAAGCTGACTGATTGGAGATAGCCTCTCTGACTGCCTGTCTAGTCTACGGATCTAAGTGGAGTGTTGTATGTCATTAACTGCTCATCTACCAGGATCACGTCCTCAAGCATCATGGAATATCACTCGTGGCCAACAGGTGGCCCCATTGAGGAGGGAGTCTTACCCCTCTGCAGGGGTACAGTCGGTGTATTCTAAAGTCAACAGGGCAGCAACCAGTCTAGGAGAAGGAAAACTCTGAATTCAAACCTATTCCACATTAAAAATTGACCTTGTGTCGCATCCTGCTCGTGCTGATGGGCAATAGGGCTGGAACTATCATATAGGTGCTAGGGATTGACATGACCAGCTGATTGATTCGAGGGGGCTTCTACAACTACCCGCCTAGCCTAAGTCAAGGCCAAAGCAGTGCGTTGCATGTCATGGACTGCTCAGCCACCAGGATTCCATCCTTAAGCATCAAAGGTTGACAGGGTGGCTTTGAACTTTGCTAAACAGTGAAGAATCAAGATGATTTCGAAACGTGGGGAAATCGGTTCAATTTGTGAAGGTCAGTGAAATCTCTGCCTCACACGTGTTCATGATGAATTCGAAATCTAACCTGATTTGCTGAACTCGAAAGCAGTGATAGGAGGAAAATGGACCCACTTAAAGGGCGTGGAGATCCTTGATTAAATTTTCCTTGAAAGATTATCGTTCTCTGACATGCTTGTTAATCTGACTGATTTTATCAAACTGGCTTTTTGTAATTTTATCAGGCGGTTTCCTTCTGGGAGATTCGTTGCGTAAGATGGAGAGAACAAGCGGAAAGAGATAAGACAACTGTTTGGCTAGATCAAAATATAATTACAAAGTTGGACAATATGAACTTTAGGCACCCCTTTTGCGATCTCGTTTCATAAGGACATTTTTTTCATTTACACTGTCAACATCCGGTTGTTTGTTAACAGATAATTATGTGAGTTACCATTGATTTCCGCAGAACTTGGAGAACCTTCGATAATAAATAATTGTAACCTTCAGACAAGCTAAACCCCATACAACATTTGATACTTAGATGTCTTTAAGGCTTCTTGCAGGATAACTTTTCGCAAACAACTACTCAACTATACCTAACCTCGGTCTTTTGACCCCTGTAAAGGCAGTCTCCCTTGTCTGAGGGTTTTGGTGAATCTCCTATGTCAGGAGACCCTATTTTGGTTACGTGACACAGGAACCCAAGGAGAGAACCCTCTTCTTCCGATGCCACTGAACAAGCCTGGTCGTGCTTGTCATCTCTCTCCAGCAGACACCTATGGTGCACACCAGACGCCACAGCCTCTACTTACAGTAAGTGGTTACCACTTTGTCTATTAACACTATTGTGTATGTTTGGACACTTGTGACATTAAATAGCCTGGGGAACTTTGTTCTCCTAATATGTTATAATAAAAGTTATATAAATGTAACTAACGCGTTTGTTGTTTTCCTAACTGAAGTATTCCGCATTGGGTACTTATCCTTTAAGTAATCCAATGTTTTATAAGAACCAGAGTTAACACTCGGTGGACCTCTTATACCCCTATTCACGCCTAGCTTGTCTGATCTAAACAAACAGACATTTAACTGAACATTCTATCTTCAAACCCCCTTTGTTATATTGTCCACATTGTGTGTATTGTTGTAATAAAACTGTTGTATTCTATTTATCGTCATAATCTTGTTCCTTTGCGTTTAACCCTGTCTATCTGCGCCAATTTAATGTTAAATGTTTATATATAACCCTAAGCCCTAACCCTAAGCCCTAACAAACAACCGGATTTTGACGGTGTAAATGAAAAATGTCCTTATGAAATGAGATCGCAAAAGGGGTGCCTAAAGGTTATATGGTCCACAAAGTTTAAATGCTAGTGTGTGAAGCTGTAATCTCGTACGAGCAGTGGTACGATTACTTTCTAGCTTGTCTCGTATAGCAAGTAAGAAAGCCGGTTAATTTTTTTTTTCTTTTTACTTTTTTAAATACCAGAATCTTAGAAATGCAATGGATGGTTAAAAAATCAGGAACTGTTAAAAACTTCTTTTTTTTAAATTTCTTTTTAAAAGCTTTTTGAAAGACAAAAATGGTGTTCGGTTTAGGATTTAAATACTTGATTACTTAATTATTAGACGTTTTATTCGAGAATGTGGATTGGTAGGGTACTAATTAAGACTTAGAATAATACCAAAACTGAATCTTACTGACTACCAGTAGTTTATTAGTAGTTGTATATACTACATAAAGTGGGGGATTAGTTTAATACTTGAATATTACCAAAACTGAATCTTTTTGTCCACTAGGAGTTTATTAGAGGTTTTATATTGTACATAAAGTGGGGGATTAGTTTAATACTTAAATAATTCAAAAACTGAATGTTCTGCCACAAATAGTTTATTAGAGGTTTATATTGTATATAAAGTGGGTGATTAGTTTCATATGTAAATAATATCAAAACAATGTTAAATTAGGAGTTTTACATTGAATTAATATTGTATATATTCTGTGCAAATATTCTTTTTCTTCCGCCCAAGGTTAACGTGAGAAGGTAGCAAAAAAAGCGAGATGCCCAAGGAGGCATAACAAACAAATAATATTGATAATAATAATAATTATGACTAAATCTAATCTAAGTCAGACATCATCTGTCTTAATATTTTTTGGTTTTCTGTGTTTCTTTGGGTTTTTTCAAGGTTGATATGAGAAAATTGTAAAATTGTAAAAAAATTGTAAAATAAGGGTAGATGCCCAAGGAGACAAAAAACAAAATATTGATAACAATAATAATAATAATTATGACTAAATCTAACCTAAGACAGACATCATATCATGTCTTAATATTTTTTGGTTTTCTGTGTTTCTTTGGGTTTTTTCAAGGTTGATATGAGAAAATTGTAAAATTGTAAAATAATTGTAAAATAAGGGTAGATGCCCAAGGAGACAAAAAAACAAAATATTGATAATAATAAAAATAATTATGACTAAATCTAATCTAAGTCAGACATCATCTGTCTTAATATTTTTTGGTTTTCTGTGTTTCTTTGGTTTTTTTCAAGGTTGATATGAGAAAATTGTAAAAAAAAGGTGTAGATGCCCAAGGAGACAAAAAAAAAAAATAATGATAATGATAACTGTGACTAAATAAAATTCAAGTCAGACTTTACCTGTCTTTATATTTTTTGGTTTTCTTTCGTCTTTCTTTGCGTTCTGTGGAGCTGCATTCATTTCTGAAAAATAAAAATAATAAAAACACATGAATGACTGTACTTAATATATTCAATCATGACATTCTGAAGATGATGTAAATAATCATTGAAATAATACACATCATTTTTTTAATATTATTTGATGTTAGGATCCTTCTGTCGGCAAAAGATTATGGCGTAGTGTCCGCACCAAATTTTTTTAAAAATTTCCTTTTTTGAACTATGTAGCCTGGTGGGTAGATGTGGAGGATGTGTTGTTGCCTAAGCAGCTGATCCATGTGCTACTTATGCGCTGAGTGGGTGGGGAGCTGGTATCAAACCAGGAACCTTATGATTTCTAAGCAGGTGCTCTACCAGCTGAGCTAGTGGTATTATTTAACCCATAGCTGAGGTATGAAGAGGTTCATACCTTTCCCAAAGGTATTTGTTTGAATGTGAACATAACATGACTGGTGTTCAAACTCATTACTACAATGTCTGTTTAGAAAGCCTGGATTAGAAGGCTGAAGGTTTCCTACTCACAGCATTCACAGTTCTCGGTGTGTGAAAGTTACTAAATACAATTTTGAACAAATTTTTAACACCCCCGCCATCAATTTTTTATTATTATTTTACATATATTGAACTTTATCTGTAACAAAAAGATAGTTTGGTTTTTGCTCAAAACCAAAGCAACAACCAGTTAAAATTTTGCATTTTTATATTTTAAGTGTTTCCATTCAGCCATTGAATAAGGTCTATATGGAGCCAAATAACTGTCAGAGTGCAATAGAAATGATCAAGATTATGTTGGTGGTTGGATATATTTGAAATAATATAGAAACAATACATTTCCTTGTATCAATCATATTGCCAGCAAAATTCTAACCATATACAAAGCTCAATATCGGCACCACATTTCATAATGGAATTGAAAATTGGAAATGATAACAGTATAGAAAACAAAAACATATGTTTATCTACTAAAAGAATTCACAGAGATTTAAAAGTTTAAAATAGTGCAAGCTCAAATTTTGGTTTAGTTTGGTTTGGTTTCTTTTACAGCATATCAACCTCAGTGGGTTATTTAATGCCGATAAAGTTTTGAAATAAAGTCATTCTCAATGGATACTCAATTTTTTTTATAAATACATTTTTCTATTTAACCCATAGATGGGCAAATTTTGGGGATTGTCTAATTTTAACATATTCCACACCAGGACAACCCTATATCATTGGTTTTGTTTTAATTTTTGTAAATAAATTTACAGCCTTTTGTTTATTACCATCTGGGCTTAAGTAGGGTTTCCTTCAAAGAGTGCCAGTGGATTTTTTAGTGAAAGCAGTAGAGGAAGGCAATGGACACCTGTATTTATTGGTATGGATCGGTCAGCGAATGAGACTAGCCAAGATAGAAATACAAGTTTAACAGCATGACCAGGTTTGTAGCCCGTTCCCCCCAAAAAATAAAACTTCGGGCCTTGTGCCCAGATGTGTGTTTGGCTGTATCCTTGTACCGACTTCATGTGAATAAATGAGCTGTATTTGTTTCGTGGAGTCGGATTCAGGGATGCAGCCGTCACACATCAAATACATGTTCCACATCTGGACAAAATTTCAGAAAAATTGAAGAAGTTGGATGACATGGCCTAGATGAATTGATATGGAATTACCCTCATACCTTTCCCAAGAGTATTTGTTTGAAAGAGAACATGATAGCATGTCTGGAGTTCGAACTCGTAACTACAATGTCTGTTTAGAAACCCTGGTTTAGAAGTCTGCTGATTCCCTACTCACAGCCTACACAGTTCTCGGTGTGTAAAAATTACTAAATACAATTTTTAACAAATGTATTGATTACTAAGTTTCCACCCGCACACCACTAAAAATTGACTATTTGATAAATTTACGTATAAAACAAAAATATCAAAATATGCTGAATTTTTCCCCCAAAGCGTCAGCATAAATTTTTTTTTCGTTGTTTAGCAATTGTACGAATGGTACACACGATTTCACTCTTGCTTTTTGTAGGCTTTCCTTCAGCGCCAGATTCAACTTGCCGGTAAGGTGGATTTCTGATGGGACTGGAAATTTATTTTTACAAGTCGAATATGACAAAATTGCAACGAGGTGAGAATACGATGCATCCGAAATGTATTTGGAAAATGGATCTCTTCTTTCTGGCAGGAAGCTGTCTCCGCTACTTCCTGCGACGCTGTATTGGGAAAAAAAAACAAACCCAGCTCTGGTGAAAAGAGTGGGGGGAAAAAGGGGTGCGGGCTGGAATGTAGTTACTGCATTCTTCGAGCGGAACAGGAAGTTGGTAGCATCCAAGTAAGAGAGAACACGAGGAGCAGAACGCGTTCGTCTGAAGACAGCCGTAAATGATGGCAGAAACATTTGTGTAAACAAGATATTCTCCGTTTACCAGTTTGCGTTCTTTCACGCTTGTTTATTCGCTTACTCCGAAAAGAAATAGAGGGGGTGGTGTAATGGTGAATATCTATGC
Organism: Doryteuthis pealeii; assembly: GCA_023376005.1. Taxonomy (NCBI): domain Eukaryota; kingdom Metazoa; phylum Mollusca; class Cephalopoda; order Myopsida; family Loliginidae; genus Doryteuthis; species Doryteuthis pealeii. The sequence goes on along the minus strand of CM042178.1, from coordinate 55,450,242 downwards.
GGTTTGTTTTTGAGGTGATCAGAATAAAAATTGCAAAATAAAAATTGCCAATAAAGAAAAAGGCAGATGTTTGTTCGCAGAGGGTTAATTGGAAGCAGCATTGTGGTTAACAGTTTGAAAAATGAATTCAGCGAACCAAGTTCAGATCCCAGTTAAGGCAGTTAAAGTAGTATATCTGGGGTGGGATCTCTAACCTTGACTAGCAGGACCCGCGGATATACCACAGTATGATAATTTAATTGTTACAATGTTAAGAGCTATTGCTAAATAGTTCAATATGTAAAAAGTATAATAATTTGACTGTTTCAACTAGCCAAACCTGTGGATATATCATAGTGTAGGAAAGGCTGTCTACAGTCTGAGGAGAACAAAATATACGTTTTCAGAATGTAAAGACAAAGGGAAAGCACATGTATCTTTAACCTATTTTATTTACATACAAACTCAAGGACAGTCAATAAAACAAGTACTTAGGGGCAGTACTTACAATTCAGAATATCTCCCTCATTGAGGAGGGCGTCAGGTCGAGTCTTCGGTTATTACTCCCTCACTGAGGGGCAAGTTCTTTTAGTCAAAAAGTCTGAGAAAAGCACTCGTTTCTACGAGGCTTCCTGGTTGGTGCCAAACCGTAAAAGAGGGTTCTTCACCGACCTGACAAGGGACGTTACCTTTACTACTTCCTGTCCCTAAAGCACAGGAGAGTTCTAGTCCCTACAATAGTATATTAATTTAATTGTTACAACATTATAGTTCAATAGGTTTACTTAAGAGCTATTGCTAAATAGTTCAATATGTAAAAATTATAATAATCTTGATTTAACTATCTCTACTAGCCGGACCTGTGGATATACCACAGTATATTAATTTAATTGTTACAACGATTGATATGTTTACTTAAGAGCTATTGCTAAATAGTTTGATATGTAAAAATCATAATAATCTTGATTTAACTCTCTCTACTAGCAAGACCTGTGGATATACTACAGTATGATAATTTAATGGCAAGGCAATTAAATTATCATACTGTGGTATATATATCATACCATGTCAAATCATACAGAAAAAAGGTAAAATTGTCACCCACTCAATTAAATTTTTCTGAAATTTTGTCCAGGTGTTGACTAT
>CM042178.1:55431617-55446617 GCA_023376005.1 Doryteuthis pealeii | reverse complement strand
ATACATATATATATGTGTGTGTGTGTACAGATATATATACATATATATATGTGTGTGTGTGTACAATAATATATAATATATATATGTGTGTGTGTACAGATAATATATATATATATATATATATATATATATATATATATATATATAAAACCATATTTCATAAGATTAATTGCTCCTGACCTTCAACTGCTACATCTTGGCTATCAACCAAGACATTTATATTTCCCTAAGATGATCTTTATTGCCTTATATTGATTTCTTGTGAACTAATATTGCTATCTTGGCATTATTTACGTTATGTTTGAAAAAAATAATTCTCTGATGATGGTAATGCCACAGATCTGTCATATATTGTGGGGAGGGGATTTTGATTCATTTTCTTACTACTTTTAAAGTTCCTCAAAGAAAGGATGGAATTAATACATATATATATATATATATATATATATATATATAATATATATGTGTGTGTGTGTGTGTGTGTGTGTGTGTGTAAATAAGAAAAAGTGCCTGTCTGAAATTCCTATATTTTTCCGAAAACTGCTCAGAACTAGCTACCGAGATATCTCAGAAAAAAACAATGCGCTCAAAAATAGAAATTGCTCAGGGAATTTAGGTCCCATCTTATATTTTATTAATTATATCTAGTTAGTTCTTAGTTTGGAGTTCAATTCCTGAGTGAGGTGTAAAGCCATTAAACTACTCTAAATATAATACTGTGGTTGTAGTTAATTTTTATAAACAAAGATTACTATATAAAAATAAGACATAATTAACTGGTTGGTTTAGCGGCAGTTACATGCACTGAAACAGTTGTTGCTGTTCCCAGACTGAAAATCTGGGTATTTCGAAGTAAAAATAAGAAAAAACCTTGTTTATGCTTAAGACTGATGATGTTAATGCCACAGATCTGTCATGTAGTGTGGTATAGCATAAGGTGGGGGGGGATTTTGATTAATTTTCTTACTACTTTTAAAGTTCTTCATAGAAAGGATGGAATGAATATATATATAAGAAAAAGTGTCTGAAATTCCTATGATTTTCCAAAAACTGCTCGGAACTAGCTATCGAGATATCTCAGAAACAACAATGCGCTCAAAAATAGAAATTGCTCAGGGATATTAGGTCTATCTTATATCATATTAATTCAAAGTATCATAAAATATTTCTAGTTAGTTCTTAGTTTGGAGTTCAATTCCTGGGTGAGGTGCATGGTGTAATGGATAGAGTTGAAGGAAATGGACTTGTTGACCTGAGTTCAAATCCTAGACAAAGTTACAGTTTATACAGTGCTAATAATAATATTCATAAGGTATGAATCCAACTACTCTTACTCCACCTATGAGTAAATAGTAGGGCAGACTGGGCTCTTTAACCTTGATTAGGTAACCAGACTATGAGAAGGAAAACTCTGAATTCAAACCTGTTAAACTCTGCTTGGGGTGGTCACTACTAGAATAGTCTCAGTACTAATTAGTGGTCTATTTCACTAAATTTTTTTTTTTTTTACTAATTTTTAAGAAAATACATAAAAGTAATACAAGGTATTTTAAAAATGTACTGATATCAAAAAAGTAATACAAGGTATGTTAAAAATGTATTGATATCAAGGTATGTTAAAAATGTATTGATATCAAGGTATGTTAAAGATGTATTGATATCAAAACATGTTAAAGATGTATTGATATCAAAACATGTTAAAGATGTTTTGATATCAATACATCTTTAACATGTTTTGATATCAATACATCTTTAACATGTTTTGATATCAATACATGTTAAGATGTATTGACATCAAAACAGAAAGGAACAATGAAGGAAATGTTAATTCTTTTTTCAAAATATGAGGTGTGTTGAAAAAGTATCAAGACTAAAGCTGTATTTAACAAGAAAGAAATGAATAATGAATAAAATCCTGGAGAGGAAGTACATAAAAGTCATACAAGGTATGTTTTTTTAAAAAAAGACTGATACTGAAGATGTATTAATCAAAACAGAAAGAACAATGAAGGAATTATTTCCCTGAATTTTTAAGATGAGGCTTGATTATTTGTATTATTCGGACTATTTCCTCATTTTTATTGTTATATGCACTATTTCTCAGAATTTTTGAGATGAGGCTTGATAATTAGTATTATTTGGATTATTTAACTATTGTCCTCATCTTTATTGTTATCTACACTATTTCTCTGCATTTTTGAGATGAGGCTTGATAATTAGTATTATTTGGATTATTTAACTATTGTCCTCATCTTTATTGTTATCTACACTATTTCTCTGCATTTTTGAGATGAGGCTTGATAATTAGTATTATTTGGATTATTTAACTATTGTCCTCATCTTTATTGTTATCTACACTATTTCTCTGCATTTTTGAGATGAGGCTTGATAATTAGTATTATTTGATTATTTACTATTGTCCTCATCTTTATTGTTATCTACACTATTCTCTGCATTTTTGAGATGAGGCTTGATAATTAGTATTATTTGATTATTTAACTATTGTCCTCATCTTTATTGTTATCTACACTATTTCTCTGAATTTTTGAGATGAGGCTTGATAATTAGTATTATTTGAATTATTTAACTATTGTCCTCATCTTTATTGTTATCTACACTATTTCTCAGAATTTTTGAGACGAGGCTTGATAATTAGTATTATTTGGATTATTTAACTATTGTCCTCATCTTTATTGTTATCTACACTATTTCTCTGCATTTTTGAGATGAGGCTATTGTTGGGTTGCATTCAAAGTCCCTAAAAGCCCCTGATTATGACAAGAAGGTTTCCGAGTTCAAAGACAAGGTTCTCAAGTTTGAAGAGAAGGTTCCTGAGTTGATACAAGGTATGTTTTAAAAACAAAGGACTGATATTGAAGATGTATATATCAAAACAGAAATGAACAACGAAGGAAATATTTCTCTGAATTTTTTGAGGTGTAGCTTGATAATTTGGATTATTTGGAATATTTGGATTATTATTTGGTTGGGTTCAAAGTTCCGTGAAGATTATGACAAGAAGGTTCCCCAGATTGAAGAGAAGGTTCCCTGGTTCAAAGAGAAGGTTTCAAAATTCGAAAAGAAGGTTCCTGAGTTGCGAAAGAAGGAACCCAAGTTTGAAGAGAAGGATCCCAAGTCTGACAAGAAATACCTGAACAAGGCCAGAAAGTACATTGGCCGAAATGTTGTACAGATAACAATAAAGATGAGAACAACAGTCTGAATAATACCAAAAAAAAAAAATGCCAAAAAGGTACCAAGACAGAAATGAACAATGATAGAAATATTGATTCTCTTCAAAATACAAAATGTGTTCAAAAAGTATTGAGACTAAAGCTGTATTTACCGAGAAGAAAAAGAGAGCAACGAATAAAATCTTAATTTTCTTGAAAATAACATTTTTGTTCAAAAAGTAGTTTTAATGACATATCAAACCTTGTGGGTCATTTAGTGCCAAATGATTTTTTATATATATATGATTTGTTTAAGAAATAATTCATGTGAATTGATAATTTACCCACAATTATATGGTTTCAAGTTACTAATGATAATATTCCATGTATTAATAAACTTGTTCCTTAATCTCACGACCGATATCAACTTGCAACATCATCTGGTTTAAAAGTGAGACCGTCCAAATTATCCAAGATGTAATGCAAAAATGTAAATTCTGATTATCAGCTGTTGCTTATCTGCCGAATTCTTATTTCTTATGAGTGGTGTCACCTCAGTTAAATAATGAATCTTTCTGTTTTTATCATAAAGAAAGAAAGGGTAGAAAAAGGACATGCTACACAGAAAAATATGATCAGAAAGAAAGAGAGTAAGGGAAAATTAGAGAGAGCATGCTAACTTGTTTCAATGAAAGATAATGGAAAGATGTAAAAAAGGAAAGAAAGAAAAAAATATGAGAAGGAGTTAAATCAAGATTATTATACTTTTTACATATTGAACTATTTCACAATAGCTCTTAAATAAACATAATAATTAAATTATCATACTGTGGTATATCTACAGGTTCTGCTAGTTATGATAATCCTTTGCAAACAATTGTAGCTTCAAGTAACTATTGTTGATAATAATAACTTGCACAGATTGTTATGGTATCAAGTATTCCTACCTCATATATATATATATATATATATATATATATATATATGAGGAAAAAATGAGTAAAGAAAATAAATCTTTACTCATTTTTTCCTCATATTGTCGGATTCATTTCCCATATATATATATATATATATATATATGGAAAAATGAGTAAAGAAAAGAAATGTAGATGGATAAAATGAATTTAATCGATATCACATTAATTGATATCACTTACACATGTGTTTTGGTCAGTTTATGTGTGTGAAAATATTTCGCACACATAGAAGAATCCTTCATCAGAGTGAACATTTATTTTGAATATCTTAATATTTTCAAAATAAATGTTCACTCTGATGAAGGTCGAATCTTCTATGTGTGCGAAATATTTTCACACACATAAACTGACCGAAACACACGTGTAAGTGATATCAATTAATGTGATATCGATTAAATTCATTTTATCCATCTACATTTCTTTTCTTTACTCATTTTTCCTCATATTGTCGGATTCAATTCCTTTTCCATTTTCACATATATATATATATATTATACGAGAAGAAAAAATGGATATGAAATCCGACAGTGTAAAGAAGTATAGAGTTTAGAAAAAACAACAAAATTAAGTGAAATATTGATTTACAGATAGCCGACGCTAAAGCGTTTCGGTTTTAATAAAACCATCAACGGGGCTTAACATAGTAATATTCATTCATAAAAAGGAAATGGTGTAAAACAAGCAAAAAGTTTGTGAGCCTTAAATTGCAATGCTAGAAGACTCAACTCCACAACTGAAATGCAAGTAAATTTAAATATATATATATATCACTCACAAGGCGGTCTTCCTATCTATAGCTCTGCTGATGAGGCCTAATAGGCCGAAATGTACATACAGAGATTGATTTTTCTTGATTTGTTTAGCCTTACATTTGAATAGGTAGGCCCGCCTAATTAATTAATTATTAATTAATTTTCAAAATTAGGCATGACTTCAATTAAGCATATATTCTCCCAAAAATTGTCGGCTAAAAAAAGCCATATCCAAACACATCGTTTGTTCATTTACTTCTCATATATATATATATATATATTATAATTTTTATTATATTTACCAACCCCACCTTATGAGTAGGATGCAAAACAAGGTCAATTTCTTAAGCGCAGTTAAACAGGTTTGAATTCAGAGTTTTTCATCCTACTTGACTAGTTGTCAAGACAAGCTGAAAGAACCCTGTCTACCCTACTATTTACCCATAGCTGGAGGGAGAATAGTTGGATACATACCTTTCCCAACGGTTTTAGCACTATTATTCTAAACCTAATATTTATAATTTTTAAATAGATCTATTTGCCCTATAGATCCTGGATAACAGATACTACCACTCCAGGTCTGAGTGGACCTGGAAGTAATGCCAAGTAAGGTTGCTTGGTTGGTTGGATTTTATGGCATGCCAACCCTCATTGGATTATTTTATGCCAAAGACATTTTTGTTTTATTCATTCTTAATGGTATTCAATTTTTGTCTTTTTCAAACTCAATTTCTTGTGATGGGATCCTAACAGGTACTACCATTCCGGGTCAGATTGGACCTGGGAGTAATAGCGATGAAGGGGTATTCCACACTCCCCAGAGTACCAAAAAAGGAACTTCTGTTGTATACCCTCTTTGACATCATCATACCTCAGGTATATAAATGAGAGAGTTCTTGTGTGATAGAGAGAGAGACAGACAGACAGAGTCGTGACTTCATACTACAAGACTTTGTTTTCTTTGATCAAACATTTATTTCTGCATTGCCCATTTTCATTGCTCGGAAGTTACAACTATACATTTCCCATTGTGCTAATACCCTTGGGAAAGGTATGAATCCAACTATTCTTCCTCCAGCCATGGGTAAATAGTAGGACAAACTGGACACTTTAACCTTGATTAGGCAACCAGAAAAACTTATAAGAAAGGAGAGCTTATTAATTTTGCTCAGGGACTTTATGTCCACCTTAGGGGAATTAATAAAAATGCTCTACCTTACCCTACTCTTCCCTTTCAAACATTCCCAAAGTTATGAACCAAAATTTTGAACTGAAACTATTCAAAACCAAATTCCGAACGGAGACTGAAGGCCAGACGGATATCTAAAATAAATTTTTGCCGAAGGCACTTATTTTAAAAATCAGAGGTTGACGGAAAGGAAAGTATTATTTCTAAAAATCCCATTAGCTTCACAAATATTTCGATGGGGGTAGGCAGATAGGCGTGGGTGGGGGTAGAGAGAGAGAAGGAGAGAGCAGAAGTTTTAGAGGAATCGGCATGAATCTTCTGCAATTAATAAATTCTTCCAAGTTGCCAAATATCGGTTAAAGTCTTCAGAAATATTCCGTCTTATCATCCGGGGTCAGAAATTTGCATCTCAAAGAAAATCAGTTGATTTATAAACGGCTTAAAGTTCAGGATGTTTTGATAACTGTTTGTCTGCTGCATCTAATTTGGTAAGGTGCCGATTCTTGGGAATGGTACCTTGTTACCAGGTAAGAGAAAAGCAATGGGTGGGGTGAGGGGTGTTTGGAAATGATGGGAAAATTAGTAGTACATCTGTGCATCAACGATAGTATCTTTTTTTTATTATTATTAACTATTTATGACAGGATATTTTTCTTTTTTTATTAACTATCAAATTTAATTTCTAATTATTTCAATCTGTCGTTTGGTTGGTTGGTTTAATAACATGGGAAGGTTCAAAAATTTGATTCTAGTTTGGAATCAACCCAAATTGCATAAGTGAGAAACTGTTAGTTACCAAGCAATACTGACTTCGTGTTTTTACAACACTAACTTACATATACATGCTCTAACAATGATATTGAGCACTTTTTACTTACATATAAAGAAAGCTATGTTATCAATATATACATATATATAAATTCATCAAAATGTTATTACCAGGTTTTCATTGCAGTAGCATAAGTAGTTAATCCAAAAGGGCTCAATATATCTTGTTAAAATATAGAGCATTAATAGTTGTAGAAAAGTTAGTCACTCTACCATGGTTTCGGTGAGGCTGAGTAACAGCAAGTCTCCTCAGGTCTCCAGGACTTTTCTGAATATTCTAGCTGATCTTAACAGTGCTGTAGTGGTGGTCTCGATTCTTCCTTTGATTTCCAAATCACTCAAATGTCCATGATTTTTGCTATAAGAATGCATTGGACAATGGACAATGATTTTTACTATATGAAATGCATTGGACAATGATTTTTACTATAGAATGCATTATTGGACAATGATTTTTTACTATAGGAATGCATTGGACAATGATTTTTTACTATAGAATGCATTGGACAATGATTTTTACTATAGAAATGCATTGGACAATGATTTTTACTATAGGAATGTATTGGACAATGATAGAAATGCATTGGACAATGATTTTTACTATAGAAATGCACTGGACAATGATTTTTACTATGAAATGCATTGGACAATGATTTTTACTATAGGAATGCATTGGAAATGATTTTTACTATAGGAATGCATTGGACAATGATTTTACTATAGAAATGCATTGGACAATGATTTTTTACTATAGGAATGCATTGGACAATGATTTTTACTATAGGAATGCATTGGAAAATGATTTTTACTATAGTAATGCATTGGACAATGATTTTTACTATAGGAATGCATTGAACAATGATTTTTACTATAGGAATGCATTGGAAAATGATTTTTTACTATGGAAATGCATTGGAAAATGATTTTTATCAAAGGAATGAATAAGAAAATTATTTTTACTATAAGAATGCATTGGACAATGATTTTTACTATAGAAATGTATTGGAAATGGTTTTACTATAGAGATTCATTTCTGTAGTAATCATATTCTATCCTTAAAACTTCATTCATATTTTCTTCTCAATTTTTCCTTCGTTTGTCTTTTATCTCACTTTCACCCCTTCATATTTTTCCTTCTCAATATTTCACTCAATTTTTTCCTTTCTTTCACTTCTTCACAAATTTTCAGTTTCTCTTCTTAAAATGTCATTTCCCTTTTTCTTCTTCTTTTCAATATCTCATTCACTTTCACCTAAGAATGAAACATTCTCCTTGACCCACTAAAATCCTTCTAATAATGATAATATTCATTTCAATTAATTATTTCAATTCTTAATTAATGAGAAGAGAATTCATTTGCACGTGTCAAAGAATTCATTAATTGGTTCTATCTATCTATCTATCTATCACAGTCTGTATCTATCTGTCTATCTATGTTTCTATCTATCTCTGTTTATATCAGTCTATCTATATCTATCTCAGTCTGTTTCATATCAACCTATCTCTCTCAATCTGTTTCATATCTATCTATCTATCTATCTATGTCAGTCTGTTTCATATCTATCTATCTATCTATGTCAGTCTGTTTCATATCTATCTATCTATCTATCTATCTCAGTCTGTTTCATATCTATCTATCTATCTATCTATCTCAGTCTGTTTCATATCTATCTATCTATCTATCTCAGTCTGTTTCATATCTATCTATCTATCTATCTTAGTCTGTTTCATATCTATCTATGTATCTATCTTAGTCTGTTTCATATCTATCTATCTATCTTAGTCTGTTTCATATCTATCTATCTATCTATCTATCTTAGTCTGTTTCATATCTATCTATCTATCTATCTATCTATCTATCTATCTCAGTCTGTTTCTATCAGTCTATCTATATCTATCTCGGTCTGTTTCAATCAATCTATCTATCTCTCTCTCTCTCAGTCTGTTTCATATCTATCTATCTATTTCAGTCTGTTTCTATCAGTCTATCTATATATATCTGTTTATATCTATCTATGTTAATCTTTTTCTATCAATCTATCTCAATCAGTTTCTATCTCAGTGTTTCTATCTATCTATCTATCTCAGTCTAAAAAAAGAGTTTTTGAAAATGAAGTGTTTAAAAAAAGATCTGAATACCCAACAAGAATGAATAAATCAAAAACGTCTTTGGCATAAAATAACCCAACAAAGATTGACATGCCATAAAATCCAACCAACCAACTTGCAAAGCAAAATACACAACAGACAGAAATTAAATAAAATCAGTATCATCCAAGATTTGAACTCGGTTTATTTTCCCACCTGCGAATTTTCAGCATAATCTCTCTCTCTCTCTCTCTCTCTCTCTCTCTCTCTCATATATATATATATATATATATTATATATAATATATATATATATATCACCTTGGTAGCAATATCATATCTACTAAAAGCAATTTCAACATGCATAGGTAAAACATTCTCACAAAATAAAAACTTTTAGAATATGCACATTGAAATGAATATTAAAATAGATAAAGAAAATATATTTTGTATTGTAACATAACGGGTGCAAGAAAAATAAAACATTTAATACAAAAAAACACGGACATAAAATGGGGGTTCAGTTTATTTTATGGTAGGAATTTACGAGCAAATAGTCCTTCATTACCGTAAAAACTTGCGTATTTTTCAGACACAATTGTTCTTCTTCTTCTAAAAAAAAATTACAGCATTATATAGGATTTGAACCTTGGTTGGCACGTCTATTCCCTATGGCAGTAACCACTACGAGGAACTTAGTAAGTTATAATTTGCGTATTTTCAGACATAATTGTTCATCTTAAACAAAATACAGACAGTCAGAAATGAAATTGTCGGAACGCAAAATCAACGAATTTACAAACTTGTGGACACTTGTTGACGAGAAATTTTCAAGTAATGAATGAATGAAAGAAAGAAAGAAAGAAAACATCTTGATAAACGAAGTTGTTAATTCAAATGAAATTTCTGTTTAATTAAGATCATAACGGGCAGAGAATTCAACGATTTAAGTGCTGGGAACAAAACAATAGAAATCAACTATAAACAAAATTTTAGATGCAAATAATGTGATTTTAAACGCCTAAAGTTTGTACAAATTGTCTTTTAATTTTTTGTTTGTTGTTTTATATATATTTTTTTTTTCATTCATTTCTTTTGTATGTTTTTTTTTATTATTTAAAAAAAATTCATTCACTTTTTGAATCTTCCAACTTTTTCTTCTTCTCTTTCATTCTCTTTCTTCATACTTTTTCCGCTTGATTTAAGAAGTTTTTTTTTTCTTCTATTGTTTTACTTTCTTTTTCCTTCCCATTTTCTTTTCTTTCTATTTTCCTTTAAAACGTTTTTCTTCTTTCTTTCTCTTCTCTTTCTTCATTTCTTTTCTCTTTCTTTCTTTCTTTCTTCTTTCTTTTTCATTATATTCCCTTTCTTTTTTTTTCTTGCTTTAAGAAGGTTTTTCTTTCATTGTCTTTCTTTCTTTCTTTTCGAGGGCTTTCTTTTATCATATTTCATTCTTTCCATCTTTCTTTCCCTTCTTTCCATTTTCTTTTAGAAGGTTTTTCTTTTTTCTTTCTTTCTTTTAGATTTTTTTCATTCCCTTCCTTCCTTCCTTCCATTGTCTTTCTTTCTTTTTAAACATTTTTCTTCTACCATATTTCTTTCCTTCTTTCTTTCTTTATTTTTATTTCCTTGCTTCTTTGCTTTCTTTCTTTTTCTATCTTTCGATTTCATAAAAATTTTTCTTTTTTTCTTTCTCTATTTCCTTCTCTCTTTCCTTTCTTTCAATTTTATTTCAGAAGATTTTTCTTTCTTTCTTTCTTTCTTTCCATTTCCTTCTTTCTCTATCTTCTTTCAATTTCATTTTTTTCTTTTTTCTTACCATTTCATTCAACTTTTTTCCTTGTTTCTGTCTTACAATTTCATTCAGTTTTTCTTTCTTTTTGTTTGTCTTACAATTTCATTCAATTTGTCTTTCTTTTTTTCTGGCTTAAAATTTCATTCAATTTTTCTTTCTTTTTTTCTGTCTTACAATTTCATTCAATTTTTCTTTCTTTTTTTCTGTCTTACAATTTCATTCAATTTTTCTTTCTTTTTTTCTGTCTTACAATTTCAATCAATTTTTCTTTCTTTTTTTCTGTCTTACAATTTCAATCAATTTTTCTTTCTTTTTTTCTGGCTTAAAATTTCATTCAATTATTCTTTCTTTCTATATCCTTAACTCTTTCCTTTCTTTTCCTTTTCTTTCAGAAGACTTTTTTTCTTTCTTTCTTTCCATTTCTTTCCATCTTTCTTTCTTTCTTTCTTTCTTTCTTAATTGCTAATTGTTTCATTGTTTCTTTCTTTCTTTCTTAATTGCCATTCATATCCTTCTTTCCTTCTTTCTTTCTTTCCTTCTTTCTTTCTGTACTGACGCGATTCAAACATAGACAAAATAATTGAAAAACTAGATAATAAAATGTTTAAAGTGTTTGGTTAAATTCTTGTTTAGTTATTTGTTGATTTTCTTACCCTTGATTAGAATAACAAAGACTTAACATGTGAAAATGTAAATGTTTTGTTAACTTTCCAGTTAAAACTAAAAGATTTAATTTTAAATTACGAAAAGAAAATATTTTTAACGTAATAGACAACTTTTCAACAATTTCGGCTTAAAACTTCCTCTGGAAATATACATTAGTAGTAAAAGGTCATTTTATAATCTATATATATATATAAAAGGATGTTACTGTTATGTACGTGTCGAATTATAACTCCGAAAGGAGATGTCATTCGGATTTGAAATCTCGCACACACATGTGTTCCTAACTAAGAAACACACAGAATTTGTTTTTTGATTTTTCTAATTAAGTGATATAATTCAAAAATTAAACAAAAATCAACTAATTTCTAGAACTCTTCACAATAAGGAAAAATAAAGTAAGGAAAAATTGGGTCAAAAAGGAAATGAATTAGACTAATACATTTCACTTTAACTCAACAGGCTAGGTACTCTTTCACCAAGTCTGTTCTCTCTCTCTCTCTCTCTCTCTCTCTCTCTCTCTCTCTCTCTCTCTCTCTCCTCTCTCTCTCTCTTTCAAATTGCACCCCCCAAAAAAACAAACCATTTATCATACTTTATTTCTATCTAAATCTCTGTATCTGTTAGAGTTTTAATCTATCTTAGTCTATTCATATTTCAACTACCTTCATATCTATCTATCCCATTCTGTCCGTCTCTGTCAATCAATCTATATCTATCTATCTCAATCTTCCTCCCTCTCTCTGTCTCTATTTATCTATCTGTATCTGACAATATATATCTATATCAGTCTCTCTCTATTTAACTATCTCTTCCAGTCTAACTATATCTATTTATCAGTCCATTTCATTTCTATAGTAAAAAATAATTCCCAATGTATTTCTATGGTAAAAATAATTTTCTATGTATTCTTATAGTAAAAATCATTTTCCAATAATAATGACTCTTCTCAAAATAATAGAAGCTATCTTACACAAAAAGAATGAGATCAATAGTCTGAACAACTCTTGCAATCATAATGACTCTTCTCAAAATTATAAAAGCTATCTTAAACAAAAAGAATGAGATCAATAGTCTGAACAACTCTTGCAATGATAATGACTCTTCTCAAAATTATAGAAGAATTCTTGCAATAATAATGACTCTTCTTAAAATTATAAAAGCTATCTTAAACAAAAAGAATGAGATCAATAGTCTGAACAACTTTTGCAATGATAATGACTCTTCTCAAAATTATAGAAGAATTCTTGCAATAATAATGACTCTTCTCAAAATTATAGAAGCTATCTTAAACAAAAAGAATGAGATCAATAGTCTGAACAACTCTTGCAATCATAATGACTCTTCTTAAAATTATAGAAGCTATCTTAAACAAAATGAATGAGATCAATAGTCTGAACAACTCTTGCAATGATAATGACTCTTCTCAAAATTATAGAAGCTATCTTAAACAAAAAGAATGAGATCAATAGTCTGAACAACTCTTGCAATGAAAATGACTCTTCTCAAAATTATAGAAGAATTCTTGTAATAATAATGACTCTTCTTAAAATTATAAAAGCTATCTTAAACAAAAAGAATGAGATCAATAGTCTGAACAACTCTTGCAATGATAATGACTCTTCTCAAAATTATAGAACCTATCTTAAACAAAAAGAATCGAACTTAACTTGATTTTTTTCTCCAATCTCAAGTTCCACCTGTCTTTTTTCGGTTACATCAAACTTAATGGACCTAAATTCCACCGTTGTATATCACCCCACCGAAAGAAAAAAATACCAAAAATCAGGGAATTAACCAAATGAAATAACATTTTCAGTGTTGATATATTAATGAATAACAGACATATTGCACCAGTTATTTTATTTAAAAACCTTTACATTTTTTCAGGTCAGTTAACGCTAAACCATGTATCTCTGAGAATCTGTGGTACACCTCAAAGATACATGGTTCAAAGTTAACTGACCTGAAAAATGTAAGTTTTAAAATAAAATAACTGATGCATTATATCTTTTATTCATTAATATATCAACACTGAAAATTTCACCAAATTTGGTTAATTCCCAAATTTTTGGTATTTTATTTTCTTTCGGCGGGGTGACATACGATGGTGGAATTTAGGTCCATTAAATTCGATTTAACCTTCTTGTCTTTATATTTTCATTACAAGTAATGACAATCAGAGTGCCATAAATGTTAACCTCTCACCGACATTTATTATACGAAATCGGTGCTGTTCTCGTCACGACATACACTAACAAAACCTTCAGTCCAGAATTGACTAAGTGTCAAAAATGTCAGTTCTCAGGCCGAGTGTTTCACGGCAGGAAATAGCTGGCACCGATTCCGACCGATTCCAAGAAAACTGGAAATATGATTCTTGTATTACAGTCTGTTGCACACCAGCAATCCAGTGGGTTCACACAGACGTAACTCTCTACCCACGTCACCTGAAGATGGTCGGAGAATGTGTCAATCAAACTTAAAACACAAATAATAAATCAAAGAAAATGAACTTTTGGCAATGATTTAAAAGTAGTTGTCTTGGAATGATATACGAGTATTTGTTATAGTGTGGGTGCATTATCCTGATGATAAGTGGCTAATACACTGCTTTGAAACCAATGATAACAACCATCTTTTAATTGTATTGTACACAATAATAAATCAATATAGCACTTACACCTGTATTCCAGCACTTTATTTTAATTTTTCCTGATGATAAGTGGTTAATACACTGTTCTAAAACCAATGGTAATAATCATCTTTTAATTGTATTGTATACTATAACAAATTAATATAGTACTTACACCTGTACTCGAGCACTTTACTTACATTTTTCCAATACAAAGTAACCCCCCCACACACACACATATATATATATATATATATATTATATATATATATATATATATATATATATACCAACCCTTCCACACGAGCAGGATGTAATAAAAGGTCAATTTCCTAAGCGGTGTTTAACAGGTTTGAATACAGAGTCTTTCTATTCCTCCTAGACTTGCTACCTACCCAAAGTTAAAGAGTCCAGTCTGTCTTACTATTTACCCATAGCTGGAGGGAGAGCAGTTTCCAAGGTATGTAAAAAAGAGTATTAGCGCCGTGTAAAAAAAAGAACAGTACCGGTCCTTTTTAACCCATGGCTGGAATACCTGCCAGGGAAGATAATCTATAGGGATGGGTAGCAAGAGAGAGCTATAGAAATCCGTGCTGTCAGCTAATGATGATGATGATATGGGCGAGAAGAAAATAAAAGTTGCGGACACATACGCACTGTGCGGAAAATTGCCTGGTTTTCCACACAATCTCCATTTAAAATTCGGGTCTAACTGGCAAGGGGCCTATTATGCTGAAAGACCCGAAACCCCTCAATGAACCAGTTAATAATAAGATAACTGACGACGCCACCTAACGCTGTTTAATATCACAGGCGTATCTCAAACAAAAACAATATTTAGAACAGGAGTGATACATATTAACCCATAGCTGGAGTAGTTGCTAGGAGCGATGAGAGAGAG
>CM042178.1:55419117-55426617 GCA_023376005.1 Doryteuthis pealeii | reverse complement strand
CTGAATGTACACAAACTGTGATGCTTTCTGTGGTTGCTGGCTTTTCTCCCTCTTTCTAGCTCTCTTTGCTGTCGAGGCTACTCTCCTCTCCGCCTCACCCCCCCCCTCCGTGTCTTGCTTAACGTTAAGGTGCCAGGCCGCTCTATTTTTTTGCATCTATCTCTCACGTGTTTGTGTCAATGTGGCATATCCGCATAGCTCTCCTGCAGACATCTTTAAATCGTAGGCGAGATCTACCAACCGATCGAGAGCTTTTTACTAATTCGCTGTACAAAAGATCTTTTGGGATGTGACTATCTTATATTCTCCTGACACGTCCAAGCCAGCGAAGGCGCCTCTCACAGAGTATGGAGAACATGGTGTTCATGTAGGCGCAATCCAGCTCGACTGTGTTGGGCATGTAAGGTTCAAGGTTATATATATGAATTATAACTGGTTGAAACAAACAACGACAAGGGTGTTACACATAACAAAATGGACTTTAATAAAAGCACATGGAGAGACATTTATGACATAAAGTACATATACATGAAACAAGATATATAGTAGATAATGTACGTACATAGATACATAAGAAGAGTTACATAGAAGATATGTTTAGTTATGGAGAGTCCATAGACTAAGGTCACTTACTAGTATCTGTAATGGGGACCGATTCCCCCACACGAGGAGGTGTACACATAGATGTCTAACCCATTGTAATCACGTCCCGAGAAGCAAGATAGTGAGAGAGTTTGAAACAGGCGCTTAAATACAACAGACTACTGGTGGTCAAATCGGGAACCCAGAGGGAAGATAACTCTTCCAGATTCAAGGGAAGACAATCCAACAGGCACTTTATCCTGCCAGTACGTCGTATATCCAAGCAAATAAAATACTTTTGATAAACTATTGTATATATAGGGTGACCCCCCCCCAAAAAAAAAAAAAACCCACCCACCCACAAATTTTGTAATGAAACTGTTAATTCTATTTTTTCCTTCAGAATATACAGTCAACTTTGTGCTTAAAATACTGTAAAAATAATTTTCCCCAGTATGTCATAGTCAACCAAGGAAAAAAACATTTTGTAATTATCATTACTTCTTTGGATATTCGTTGTTCAAATCCTGGGCAAGGCTATTTGCATTTCAAATAACACTAATACCATTGGAAAGGAGAATGAGTTAGAGAAAGACAGGTAGATAGATAGATAGATAGAGAGAGAGAGAGAGTGTGTGAGAGAGTGAGAAAAAGACTGATAGAGATGCAAAGGGATAGAGAGAGAGGGGGGGACTGATAGAAATGCAAAGAGAATGAGCTAGGGAAAGACAAAGAGAGAACTTGATAAAGGGTAGAATGAGAGAGAGAGAGAGAGAGAGAGAGAGAGAGAGAGAGAGTTCAAGGACTGGTACAGACACAAAGAGAATTTACTAGAGAGAAAGATAGACAAAGAGAGAAAGAGTGAGAGAGTGCAGGAGGGATAAGGGGTGAGGTAAACTTGCTGGTCACGAGTTTGAGTCTCCCTTTTGTAAAGCAATAACAACAATCACGAAACCAAGCAACTGAAAACAGAGGTCTCGTGTGTTTTTATGTATTTTAATTTGGACTTCCGTCGTACACCATCCATGTGTTCATCGCTCTTGAATGGTAAAATAAGCAAAAGGAGAGACAAGCTTGAGATCTCACACTTGTCTCTTCCCAAAACCCATATAACCGATCCTTTTCGAAGGAAAGAAAAGAATAAGGAATAAATTAAGAAGATAATGGAAAAAAAAAAGACAAAGAAAAAGAAGTATAAGGATGATAGAAAGAAATAAGGAAATAAAGAAAGAGATAAAAGAAAGAAACAAACAAAGGAGAAAGAAAGAAAGAAAGAAGAAATAAATTAAGAAGAGAATGAAAAATAGGAAGATATTAGTATGAGAAATTAAGGAAGAAAAATTATTAGTATAAGCATGATGGAAAGAAATAAAGAACGATATAAAAAAAGGAAGAAGAAGAAGAAGAAGAAGAAGAAGAAGAAGAAGAGAATGAAAAAAGGAAGACATTTGTCCGAGATATCAAGGAAGAAAAATAATCAGTATGAGCATGATGGAAAGAAATAAAGAAAGAGATAAAAGAAAGGTAGTAAAGAAGAAGATGAAGAAGAAGAAGAAGAGAATGAAAAAAAGGAAGATATTTGTCTGAGATATTAAGGAAGAAAAATAATCAGTATAAGCATGATGGAAGGAAAGAAAGAAAGAAAGAAATACATTTGGTAGAGAATATAAGAAAACAAGATCTCACTATGAAAGAAAGAAAAGATAGGAATACATTTGTAAGAGAATGAAAGAACGAGAGATCTCACTATGAGAGATTATGGAAAAGAAAGAAAGAAAGAAAGAAAGAAATGAATAAAAGAAACAAAACAAAAAAGTAGGATGGAAGGAATACATTTTAAAGAACGAAATATATCACTATGAGAGATTATGGAAAGAGAGAAAGAAAGAGAACATGATATATATATATATATATATATAATATATATATATATATATAACACATTTCAGGTAATTTCTTTAGAGAATAAAAGAACACAAGGTATCACTATGAGAGATTATGGAAAGAAAGAAAGAAAGAGATAAAAGAAAGAAGCTAGGAACAGATTCGAAAGAGTATGAAAAAACGAAAGATCTCATTATGAAAGGTCAAGGAAAATAAGAATTGGTATTAGGAAGTTGGAAAGAATTAAGAGAGAAAGAAACAAGAAAAAGAGAAAGAAACAAACAAAAAAAAGAGAAAGGAAGAAAGAAAGGAAAAAAGAATTGGCATTAGGAAGCTGGAAAGAATTAAGAGAGAAAGAAAAAAAGAGAAAGAGAAAGAAAGAAACAAGAAAAAGAGAAAGGAAGAAAGAAAGAAAGAAAGAAAGAAGAAAGAAGAAGGCAGAAGAAAGAAAGAAAAAAGAATTGACATTAAAAAGTTGGATAGAATTAAGAAAGAATGAAACAAGAAAATAGAAAGAAAGAAAGGAAGAAAGAAAGAAAGAAGAAAAGAAAGAAAGAAAGAAGAAAGAAAGAAAGAAAGAAGGAAGAAAGAAAGAAGAAAGAAAGAAGGAAGGAAGGAAGGAAGAAAGAAAGAAAAAAGAATTAGCATTAGGAAGTTGGATAGAATTAAGAAAGAAAGAAACAAGAAAAGAGAAAAAAGAATGAAAGAAGGAAGAAAGAAAAGAAGAACGAAGAAAGAAAGAAAGGAAGGAAGGAAGAAAAATAATTGGCATTAGGAAGTTGGATAGAATTAAGAAAGAAAGAAACAAGAAAGAGAAAGAAAGAAGGAAGAAAAAAGAAAAAGAAAAAGAAAGAAAGGAAGGAAGAAAGAAAAAGAATTGGCATTAGAAAGTTGGAAAGAATTAAGAAAAAAAAAAAGAAAAAGAGAAAGAAAAAGAAAAAAAAAAGAAAGAAAATAAGAATTAAAAGGAAAGAAAGAAAAGAAGAAAAAAAGAATTAAGAAAGAAGAAAGGAAAGATAACATTATATATATATATATATATATATATATATATATATATATATATATATATAACACATTTCAGGTATTTGTTTTTATATTCCGATCCATGTTATCGTAAATTCTTCTCAAGGAGAGCTGCAGATACTGAAAAATCCTGAATTATTGTCTTTGCTGTAACGACAGGCATAAACACTGTCAATGCGTTAGAATGCATTAATACCGCGCTTCGAGCGTGCCACTTCCGTAAACCGATCTGACCCGTATGTGAATATGGTCTTGAATTTCGTTCGGTGGCTTTTTTAATTTTTGTTTTGTTTTTCAAGCCTCTTTCTTCGACTGCAAGAGATTCTTATCTTAGACTTATAGGATTCCTTAATACCAAAAATCGAAATGTAGAATCACTCGTTGGTATTAAATTGGTTGGGTTAGGGGTTACAGGCTGAACGGAAGGGAGTGGGTTATTTGCCGATGAAGATCGAATAGTTTGCACTGGTCGATGGATGTACTTGCCATAAGTAATGAACGAGTTGGTTGGTTGTTTGATTTAATGCCATACAAACCCTTGTGGGTTATTTAATACGAAATCTTGTTTTACACACACACATATATATATATATATATATTAACCTCCTCGCGTTTCGCCATAAGGATCTTCAGGGTTAAATCCATTGAATTAATCGAGGTACCGATTAATTGCAGCCGATTACACGTGTGTTCGATTAATTCAGTGGATTTAACCCTGAAGATCCTTATGGTGAAACTCGAGTAGGTTTCTATTGTATCCATTTCTTTAATAAATTTGCCCTACTTTGTATTGAGCACTCTGTATTTGTTTTATCACTGACTTAACCCCTGGATTTTGTGCACCTCCAACGATCGTGCCCATATTCACCGGTGAGCCACCTTTATATATATATATATATATATAATATATATATATATATATATATTGGTTTGGAGATTGATTTTGAAGGCTATCACAATGCAGGTGTAAAGAAAAAATAATAAGCTAACAATGGTGTTGTTTGTTAATCTGTAATTTATTCTTGATATTTCGAGATAAAATCTCTTTTTCAGAAGATCACTGGAACTGAAGTAGTTGTCGTCTTGTTATGGCATTTTTAGTTAAATGAATTTTTTTTTTCAAAAGAGATTTTATCTCGAAATATCAAGAATAAATTACATTTTTACCTTATTATCTTTTCTTTACACCTGCATTGTGATAGCCTTCAAAATCAACCTCCAATATATATATATATATATATATATATATATATATATATATATATATGTATAAACCAATATATACACAATGCTTCAAGCAAATTATAAAACTCTCTTATATATATATATATATATATACATATATATATGTGTGTGTGTGTGTGTGTGTGTGTAGAAAGTTTTATAGAAAAACAACAAGATGTTAAAAGTTTTGCTGACAGAAATCTGTTTCGACATTATGAATATGCCTTTATCAAAGCAACATTGTAAGCGGAAAAACGAAATAAATGTATCATTAATTACGAGGCACAGAACGCTCTCGATCAGTACCGGAATTTTCAAAAAAATTTTAAAAATACGTATTTATTGTTAAAAATAAAATAAATTTTATTTTTAAAAATTATAAGCATTTTTATCATAAAAAAGCTCAAAAGAGTTTGCAGTAAAATATTTTGATATTCATATCCACTTTTACTGCAAACTCATTTGAGCTTTTTATGTTGCTTACAATGTTGCTTTGATAAAGACATATTCATATGGTCGAAACAGATTTCTGTCAGCAAAACTTTTAACATCTTGTTGTTTTTTCTACAAAACTTTCTACACATATTGTCGGATTCAATATCCATTTTTACCTTATATATATATATATATATATATATATATATATATATATATATATATATATATATATAATGAATGGAGAATGAATGAGAAAAGTAATGGCATATGAAGGTGCTCAATGCTAAAATAGCAGAGCGGGTTTACAATCAAATATTATATATTACGGATTTGATATCCCGTAACAAAAGTTTCATGCTTTCTTGCAATCATCAGACAGTCAAAATGTTAAGATTTAAAAAAAAACGATGGCTTGTTTAACGTTTATATAACGGGAAGCATGTTCACGCGATGGAATGTTTTAACGCTGAAGTTGTATTTTAAATCTTAATGCACGCGATGTCAAGATTAATTTTTTTATTTTTAGATAAATTTGTCCCTTATTTTTCGTTCTCTATTTACTAAAAAATTTTTTTTTTAAAATTCATAAAATGGCCAGTTTTTTTTTTGTTTTTTTTTTCTAATCTTAACATTTTGACTGTCTGATGATTTCAAATAAGCATGAAACATTCGTTACGGGATATTAAATCCATAATATATAATATTTGATTATATATATATATATATATATATAACCCAGTAGAGCTTTATGGAAGGGAATTTAATTATATGACAACATAATCAATGGCGCTATTTTACAAAAACCAAAAAACAAAAAAAAATGCTATTTATAGCAACGGAAAGAAAATATAAATTATTATCAGGAAGGTTCAACCTCTACTACCATACCACCAATCTCTACCATTATATGACAACATAATCATTTGTGCTCCCTGTATTTGTTGCAGATTTCATGGGAATAAATATCTTTTGTAGATAGAAATAGGTAGATGTGACAGGAGGAAGACAGGTTACGTCTATATTGGGGTGCGGTAGGTAAAAAGCTAATCCCACGTGGGAATACTTCCCTTGAAGACCATTTGGTTGTCTGTAATTGTTTAAATTAATTCTATTTCAGTCTTAGTGCAGAGCAAGAAATGCTTTCTTTTCTTTTTGAAAAGAGAATATGAATTATTAACAGGAAGGTTCAGCCTCTACTACAATACCACCAACCTTTAACATTATACGGTATCTGTTGCAGTTTCCATGGGAATAAATAACATCTTTCGTAGATAGAAATAGGTAGATGTGACAGGAGGAAGACAGGTTACGAAAACTAGTTGGATGAATGTCTATATTTGGGTGCGGTAGGTAAAAAGCTAATCCCACGTGGGAATACTTCCCTTGATGACCATTTCGTTATCCAATTGTTTATATCAATTCTATTCCAGTCTTAATACAGAGCTTTTCTTTCTTCTTTTTTTTTTCCAAAAAAAAAGAATCATTAACAGGAAGGTTCAGCCTCAACTACAATACCACCAACGTTTAACATTATATGGTATCTATTGCAGATCCCATGGGAATAAATAACATCTTTTGTAGATAGAAATAGGTAGATGTGACAAAAAATGAATTATTAACAGGAAGGTTCAACCTCAACTACAATACCACCAACCTTTAACATTATATGGTATCTGTTGCAGATTCCATGGGAATAAATAACATCTTTCGGGGATAGAAATAGGTAGATGTGACCAAAAAAATATGAATTATTAACAGGAAGGTTCAACCTCTACTACAATACCACCGACCTTTAACATTATATGGTATCTGTTGCAGATCCCATGGGAATAAATAACATCTTTCGAAGATAGAAATAGGTAGATGTGACCAAAAAAATGTGAATTATTAACAGGAAGGTTCAACCTCTACTACAATACCACCAACCTTTAACATTATATGGTAGTTGTTGCAGATCCCATGGGAATAAATAACATCTTTCGAAGATAGAAATAGGTAGATGTGACCAAAAAATGAATTATTAACAAGAAGGTTCAACCTCTACTACAATACCACCAACCTTTAACATTATATGGTATCTGTTGCAGATTCCATGGGAATAAATAACATCTTTCGAAGATAGAAATAGGTAGATGTGACAAAAAAACATGAATTATTAACAAGAAGGTTCAACATCTACTACAATACCACCAACCTTTAACATTATATGGTATCTGTTGCAGATCCCATGGGAATAAATAACATCTTTCGTAGATGGAAATGGGTAGATGTGACAGGAGGAAGACAGGTTACGAAAACTAGTTGGATGAATGTCTATATTTGGGTGCGGTAGGTAAAAAGCTAATC
>CM042178.1:55409117-55414117 GCA_023376005.1 Doryteuthis pealeii | reverse complement strand
CACCCATATGATAAAAAGAGGTTGGGGCTTGCCATAAGGGCAATAGGGTTGGGAAAATCATATAGGTGCTAGGGCTTGACGTGACCAGCCGGTTGATCGGAGGGGGCCTCTCCGACCACCCGTCTAGCCCAAGATAGGGCCAAAGTGGAGTATTGCATGTCATGAACTGCTCATCCACCTGGGTTCTATCCTTAAGCATCACGGGTCGCCACCCACGACCAACAGGTGGCCCCATTTGGGGGAGTCTTACCCCTCTGCAGCGGTGCAGTCGGTGCATTCTAACGCCCCAGCCGACAGGGCGGATGAAAGGAAGAGTATTATTCAATAATTCAGAGGCGTGCAGTTCCTTCTATCATTGGACAGAATTTTGTTTTGTAACAAGACGCAGCTCAAAACTGGGTACAAATTATTTAGAATCAAAGGAAGATAAGGAAATTGTGTAAATCAAGACTTGACCCCCTAAGTCTCCAGATCTTCCACCAATTGAACTAGTCTGGAAGAAAATTGATTGTAAAGTCCGAAGTGAACTGCTTATATTAAGAATAAGCAAGAGTTGTTTACATATTTACAACACAGCATGGGAATCACTTCCATCAACATACGTTACTAGAATTGCCAAGAATAATAAATGCTCCCTAGCAGGACCTGTGGATATAACACAGTACGCTAATTTAATTATTATAACCCTTGATATGTTTGGGCAGTCAGTAGAGTGTCCAAATTACTATACATTTAATGCTGAAATTTTTTTGTTTTCAAGCCAAGTTTAATTGAAATTATATATTGCAATACTAACACAAACAACTGAGACTAATGTGTCCACCGATGGATTCAATAATTAATTTCAATGGTTAATTAAATGATGATGGCACTTCGAAGTGCCGAAAGTACTTGGGATATGAACTTCGGTGGACTAATCCACGAATTCCATCCAAATATAAAATAGTTGGCCAGAAAGCTTGAAAAGATCACCAATAAAATCGTTAAACAGGAGACCTGCCTTTTGTTTAATTCCACGTGTATAAATGAAAACATGCTGCCCAAATACACACACAAACGACTAGGAACCACTGGTGTGATATTGGCCTTTGCCAATTCAGCGTATAAGTAGTACAGGGATCGGTGCGGTAAAGTAAGGAGCTGTTGATAGGTGTGGCACTCCACCTCAGAGCATCATATATATATATATTAGGGACTCTCTCGTCGATTTTCGACGCATGAGGGTTCCTACATACAATGAACACCCACACAGTGATGTGTTTATAGTGGTGAAGGCTTGTGTTGGACCATCCACACTTTTTGGCACAGTCGATAGGAAAGAATTGGTGCATCAAAGGTTGCCACAAACCCAATCAACGACCGACCTCAGGAATTTTGAAAGTTTTGAAAGTTATCCCTCTCCTAGACTGGTTACCTACGCAAGGCTGAAGGGCCCAGTCTGCCCTACTATATAATACATATATATATGTATAAATATATATATATAAGTCGATTGCATATAAACTTTGATCCTGTGAACGTTGTTTTTGATATCATGAAGCATGGAAAATGAACAAGTGAACAAAAACAAAAAACAGAGCAAAAAAACAACATAGTTTCAACATTCAGCTGTTGTTCTGTCCCTGGTTCAAGTTATTCCGATATTTCGGGTGACTTTCACCCTTTATCAAGGTATGATGACTGTGTGGAAAAGTGAAATCAAACAAATGTCAGAAAATAAAAAAGAATATATATATAAGTTATAAGTCGACACGTACATACCAAACTTCCTTATATATAGAGAGAGATAGATAGATAGATATACATAAAGCCAAATCAAAGTAAAAGGAGAAATAATGTATATATAAAAAGGAAAAGGAGCAGTACATATGTTCACGTAGAGCATTAGTAGCGTGCGCAGAATACACACTTTTGGTTTTCAGCTACCTGTGATACTCTGTCCACTCACCTAGCCAACCATCCTCTAACCCCCACCCAATTTCACAGGCACAATATCGAAACGAAAGGGGGGTGATGGAAAAGAAATTGCCGACTTTCTTCTTCTTCTTGATGGCGACATATATCCTGTGTATCCATGTAGTATACATATTCCCGCTATTCAATTGATTCGCCTATGAAAGGGGAAAGTCATAAAGATAGCAATATGATTAATATACTCCGCTGACAAAACGCTGCATCCACGAACTCACCAAAGAGAAAGAAGAAAAAAAACACACCGTGGTCAGTTGGTCAGAGTTGCGCTATTGAAGAAGGCCGCATGTTTGGATATTTCTCTCAATCGCAAACCTATCTTGCAACGGAAAGGATATTGCATATTGGCTGCTAAAGAAAATCCCCCACCGACTGAAAATCTTTCTGAGTGATTTCGTGCATTCTATTTCTTTCTTTCCTTCTTTCTTTCCTTCTGTCTCTCTTTCGTTTCATTCTTTTTTCCAAGAGTCCCTGGGGATCTTCTGAATAGTTATAATGTCTACCGTACCTATTAAATCGACACAGTGTTCGACAAAAATCTCCCTTTTTTTTCTCCTCTTTTTCTTCTCCCTCTTTTTTTTCTCCCCTTTTTTTTTTTCTTCTCCTCTTTTTTTCTTCTTCCTCTTTTTTTTCCTCTTTTTTCTTCTCCTCTTTTTTCTTCTCCCTCTTTTTTTTCTCCCTCTTTTTTTTCTCCCTCTTTTTTTTCTTCTCCTCTTTTTCCTCTCTTTTTTTTCTCCCTCTTTTTTTTCTTCGACTTTTTTTCTCCCTCTTTTTTTTCCTCTCCCTTTTTTTTTCTCCCTCTTTTTTTCTCCGATTTTTTCTCCCCTCCCCTCTTTTTTTCTTCTCCCTCTTTTTTTTTTTTCTTTTCTTTTTCTTCTCCCTCTTTTTCTTTTTTCTCCCTTTTTTTTCTTCTCCCTCTTTTTCCCCCTCTTTTTTTTCTCCCTCTTTTTCTTCACTCTTTTTCTTTCTCCCTCTTTTTTTTCTCCCTCTTTTTTCTTCTCCCTCTTTTTTTCTCCCTCTTTTTTTTTCTCCTTCTCTTTTTTCTCTCCCTCTCTTTTTTTCTCTCCTCTTTTTTTTTTCTTCTCCCTCTTTTTTTTTCTTCTCCCTCTTTTTTTTTCTCCTTCTCTTTTTTTTTCTCCCTCTTTTTTTTTCTTCCCTTCTTTTTTTTTCTCCTTCTTCTTTTTTTCTCCCTCTTTTTTCTTCTCCTCTTTTTTTCTCCCTCTTTTTTTCCCGTTTTTCTCCCTCTTTTTTTCTCCCTCTTTTTTTCTCCCTTTTTTTTCTCCCTCTCTTTTTTCTCCCTCTTTTTTTCTCTCTTTTTTTTCTCTTTTCTCCTCTTTTTTTTCTTCCCTCCTTCTCTCTTTTTTTTCTTCCTCTATTTTTTTTCTTATCCCTCTTTTTTTTTCTTCTCCCTCTTTTTTTCTCCCTCTTTTTTTTTCTCCCTCTTTTTCTTCCTCCTAATCTTTTCTTCTCCTCTTTTTTTTCTCCCTCCTTTTTCTTCTCCCTCTTTTTTTCTTCTTTTTTTCTCCCTCTTTTTTCTTTCGTTTTCTTTTTTTTCTCTTTTTTGTTGAGATTTTTTTTCTTTGTAAATGATTTGGTTCGCAAATGATTTGGTTGCTATAATCGCATCCTTGATATGAAAGAGACAGGGAAAATAAATACGTTTCGTTTCTGTCTCCCTACATATATTGGTTTGAAAATCGCATAGGCGAGAAACTGTCAGTTACTAATCCCCATTGACTGCATGTCTTCACTAAACATTATATAATATATATATATTATATATATATATATATATACTAGCAAATATATGCACCCTCCGGGTGCAAGTATTTAAGTTTTAATATAATAAATATCATTAAATTAGAAAGGCCAATGAAACTGAATAAAAATGCAGATAACATGATTTGGAACAGAGGGGGTATGATTGAAAATAGAACAACTTTGAAACTAACTCTTCCATCATTTTTTCAATTACTCCTATTCTAATTTAACTATTTAGTTAAAATAGGAAGTAAAGAATAATATTAGTTATTTCTTTTTGTTAAAGGGATTTCTTTTAAGATTTAATTGAGAGAATTTTGCTCATATTCAATAAGATAAAACTAAACAATTAGAAATCAATAATATTAAGCACATATTTATTAAAATCAAATTTTTTAAGATCAATATGCAAATTAGCCTTCCCATTCACACTGTAAACCGCTGTTTGTTGTATATATAAATACAACTGCATGTTATTTGTATGTAGATATGGTCAACAGTCTCAATGATGTAAAACAATTTTATTAATAATTGAGGTTTAAATAAAAATAAAATCATGGAGAATGTGATGTAAATAACTAAAGGGTATTGTGACTTGTATAGTAATATAGTTTCGGTTACAGACAGAAAAACATACAATCTCCATTATAATAAATGTATATATAAAGGTATGAATCCAACTACACTCCCTCCAACTATGAGTAAATATTAAGGCAGACTGGTCATGCAGAGGGCTGGTAAATATATATAATATATATATATATATATATATATAATATTATATATATATAAAAGTAATTGGTAATTTGCTTGGAGCATTGTTAAGTATGTTACAATATATTAATGATTTGAAGTCAATTACAATGCGTATAAAAAATAAAAACAAAAAGATGTCATTTTTGTCTTATCGATTTCAAAGAAACTTTATCTTCAGAGATGAATATCAGAAATATCATTACTGATATTCATCTCTGAAGATAAAGTTTCTTTGAAATCGATGAGACAAAAATAACATCTTTTTGTTTTTATTTTTTATACGCATTGTAATTTGCCTTCAAAATCATTAATATATTATATATATAATATATATATATATATATATATATATAGTATCCGATTGCTGCTTTAACTTTCCCGTCGCAGTGGCGTCAGTAAATAATCCAAAAGTGCTCAATATATAAAAAATATAGAGCAGTAATGATACTAATAATATTATTGTTAGATGGAAAATAAAGGGTCTACCATGGTTTCAATCAAAAATTGATCTC
>CM042178.1:55399117-55406617 GCA_023376005.1 Doryteuthis pealeii | reverse complement strand
ACCCGCCAAAATGTACAGTCAAAAATTTAAAAAAATGATGTCTCACGTTGGAAGCAGCTGTCTTGTCTTGCAACAAACCACAGGTGCTCCCATTCGATGGCAATGAACTAATTAACGAACTTTCTATTTTTGCACTAATTAGTAATGGGGAAGTGGTGCAGGCAGGTACTGGGGTAGAGTACTGTTCATAGGAAAGTACTGAATTGCCCAATAAGAACACCTTTTTTTTTCTTTTTTCTTTTTCTCTAGGAAACTCCACACTTAATTAAACAATTTGTTCTGTCAATTACCGACATGTTTTTGGGAGGCCCATCGAGAAAGATAAGCTTCTTGATTTTAGTGAAAGGACTTTTTCAGGACTCTTCTCTACCTGATCGCTTTCTCTGTTAAATATACAAGAGTATAACACGTGCGTATTACCTCTGTGAAGGATCAAGAGAGAAAGAGAATTCGACTTTGAAGCCTATGTTGATGCTTGCTACACCACCTAGTACCTACCGGAAGACACAGAAAGATAAGGTTCTTAATTTTACTAGAAGGACTTCTATAATTTAAAACTCTTCTCAACCTTATGTAGCATAATCATTATGGTCTACGGAGAATTCGGGGATTGAAAAGAAAACGGTAATCGGATTTCTGGAGAAAAAGAGAAAAAAGAAAGAAATAAGAACAGAAAGAAGATTAAGTTTGGTATTCTACACACTCAACGTGTGTCAGCCAGTGACCAGTCAATGACCCCCGATCTAGATTTAAAAATAAAAACGGATGACCCAGGTTTTCTGCGGAGGACGGAAGTGGATATGGCCCTTCCACCACCCCCAGGATCACAAACGGAAATAGAGACAATTTGGTCTCTTTTTCGCTGGGCTTGATAAGGGACAGAAGTGTTTTTTGGGGGGGTGGGGTCCCACTTTGATGTGTATAGGCTAAAAATGAACAGCGCACATGAATGTGTTTTATGATAGGTTGACCCCCCCTCTCTCTCTCTCTCTCTCTCTCTCTCTCTCTCTCTCTGAAAAGGATTCCATGAGCCTAGAAAGAAATAAACAACCCCTTTTTGACTCTACGACTTTCGTATATTGTTTCTTTGAGCTAACGACTACTACTTCTATTACAACTACTACTACAACTCAGCTTGAGCCTATGCAACACCTGATTGTTTCTCTCTGTTAACATAGGAGAGCATAACACATGTGAAGGATGGAGAGAGAAAGAGAATTTGGCTTTGACGGCTATATTGATGCTTGCTACGCCACCTAGTACCTACCGGTAGACACAGGAATTAATTACTTCTTGTGTCTCCTATAAGTAAAGAGATGTAATTCCAATAGCATGTGGGACCACATGTAAGCCGTATGTGGCTACCCCTGATGCTTAACGAACCTAAATTCCACTATCATATGTCACCCCGCCGAAAAAAAATATAAGGGAATTAACCGAATTTAATGAAATGTTCAGTGTTGTTATATTAATAGATAAAATATATAATTCACCAGTTATTTTATTTAAGAACTTTAACATTTTTTTTCAGATCAGATAACTTTGAACCACGTATCTCAAACGTGTAATACAGATGATACGTGGTTCAAAATTAACTGACCTGAAAAAATATAAAAGTTTTTAATAACTGGTACATTTTTATCTTTTATTCATTAATATATCAACACTGAAAATTCCATTAAATTCGGTTAATTCCCTGATTTTTTGTTGTTTTCTTTTCTTTCGGGGGGCGGGGGGTGACATACGATGGTGGAATTTAGGTCCGTCAAGTTCGATTTAACCGAAAAAAAAGACTGGTGGAAATTGAGATTGGAGAAAAAAATCAAGTTAAGTTCGATTTAACTTAAAATTCTTTTAAAACAAACTGACCCCTTGTTCGGCCCTTCTGCAAGTTCGTGCTCCTATCAATTAACTATAGAAACAGATGGTTTGAAATTTAACCATGCATTTAAGACAGAGGTGACCGAGCCATTACAAATATGTTTATGTGAACCTGAAAACTCTCTCTCTCTTTCTCACTCTCGTTCTCGTTCTCTTTCTGACAGCTCCCACCCACCACTTATGGGCAACGTCAAATGTTCAGGCCAGAGCCCCTTCCACCTGTGGGAGTCGTCGGGGCGAAATCCACTATGATTGATAGCCGTAATCATGCTCTTGACATTGCCCATTCATTGTCTCGCAGACAGTGCCAGACACAAAGAGGTCCTCAAAGCACCGGCTAAACGATCAGTGATCGATGTGAACCACGCCGACGTCATCGTGGGAGTCATCTATCTAAATGCTGTAAAATCCAGGTTGCTATCATCTGGTGAGCGATAGGGCTGGAAAGAACACACAGGCAGAAACATGATTCTGACAACATCGGCTTTGCCAAATTAGAGGGGCCATCGCGAAGCTTTGCCCAGAGAAATGGCAAGCGGCCAAAGACAAAAGTTTAATCTTCTCATATGTGAACACAGTTCCTCTGTAAAACGCCAAATTTTTCTTTCTTCTAAGTTCTTGAAATACATTGTTTAAGATACCTTCTATAATTTTGAGAAGAGTCATTATCATTGCAATAATTCTTCTATAATTTTGAGTAAAGTCATTATCATTGCAATATTTCTTCTATAATTTTGAGAAGAGTCATTATCATTACAATAATTCTTCTATAATTTCGAGAGAGTTATTATCATTGCAATAATTCTACTATAATTTGAGAAAAGTCATTATCATTGTATTATTCTTCTATAATTTTGAGAAGAGATTATCATTGCAATAAATCTTCTATAATTTGAGAAAAGTCATTATCATTGTATTAATTCTTCTATAATTTTGAGAAGAGTAATTATCATTGCAATAAATCTTCTATAATTTTGAGAAAAGTCATTATCATTGCAATAATTCTTCTATAATTTTGAGAAAAGTCATTATCCTTGCAATACTTCTTCTATAATGTTAAGAAGAGTCACTATCATTGCAAGAGTTATCCAGACTTTTGATCTCAGTCTTTTTGTTTAAGATAGCTTCTATAATTTTGAGAAGAGACATTATCATTGCAAGAGTTATCCAGACTATTGATCTCATTCTTTTTGTTTAAGATAGCTTCTATAATTTTGAGAAGAGACATTATCATTGCAATAATTCTTCTATAATTTTGAGAAGAGTCATTATCATTACAAGAATTCTTCAGACTATTGATCTCATTCTTTTTGTTTAAGAGACCTTCTATAATTTTGAGAAGAGTCATTATCATTGCAAGAGTTGTTCAGACTATTGATCTCATTCTTTTTGTTTAAGATAGCTTCTATAATTTTGAGAAGAGTCATTATCATTACAAGAGTTGTTCAGACTATTGATCTCATTCTTTTTGTTTAAGATAGCTTCTATAATTTTGAGAAAAGACAATCTGATTGCAAGAGGTGTTCACACTACTGATCTCATTTTTTTAAGATACCTTCTAAAATTCAAAATACAGTTATCACATTTTAAAATGCATATAACCCTTTTCCTGCCAACTCTCCTCTTTCCAGCACCCTAGCACCCCTTAATATAATTTCTATGAGATCCCATCATACTTAGTCTCACTACTACTAATTAAAAAAAAACTGGAACACAAACATATCACTCTTGAACATAGCAAGGGATAAAAACTTTGTGGACTAATCCACAGATTCCGTCCAAATATAAAAAGTTGGCTAGAAAGCTTGAAAAGATTGTTAATAAAATCATTTAACAGGAGACATCTATTTTGTTTATATATATATATATATATATATATATATATATACAGTTATTAACATACCAAGGCAAAATATTAATTGAATGAAGTTGTTTGTGATTTATTCGTTACTCCTCAATTTTTTAATTTCATTTTGTTTGACATCACCCAATCTGTTACACCTCATATTTATATATATATATATATATATATATACAAACACACACTGAAATTGAATATGTATGTGCATATATATATATATACACTCACACTGAAATTGAATATGTATGTGCACATGTATATATACACAATCATATACACATATATATACACAATCACATACACACACACAAAATCATATAATCATATACACACATACAATCAATACACACATACACACAATCATATATACCCACACAAACAATCATATATACCAACACACATACATATATACACACACACATACATATATTCACACACATACATATATATATATGTATATATATATATAGGATTAGAATGAAATTCTTGTACAATACAAAATAATATTTATTTAACCAATAAAAACAACATGAAAAAGTTGAAACCGTAAAATCGAATAAATGTTAATTTCTATTGAACAAGACTTTTGTTTCAATCCTATATATATATATAATATATATATATATATATATATATGCTTACACATATATATATATGCTACACATACATATATATACACATACATATATATACATGCATACACATACATATATACACATAACAAACATATACATACATACATACATACATACACACATATATATACATGCATACACATACATACATACACACATATATATATTTATATATATATGCACACACATACACAAATACACACATACATATATGCACACAAATACATACATACATATATATGCACACAAATACACACATACATATATATGCACATGCAACACACATACATACATATATGCACATGTACACACATACATATATATATATGCACATGTACACACATACATATATATATATAATGCACATGTACACCACATACATATATTATATATATGCCACATGTACACACATACAATATATATATATATGCGCATGTCACACCATACATATATATAGATACATAATATCATACCACACTACAACAACACACACTATATATAATATATATATACAACACACACACACACACTCACACACACACCACGATACAGTATAGACTCGAACAACACGTGCAAACTACATATGTATAATAATATGATATACCTCACACCACACACACAGCAACATATATAATATACCTCACACACACAGCTACACCACATAGGTAATATATCCCATATATATATCATAATTATTGCACACACATGCACTATGATAATGCATCGTGATGTTCATAGAATATGCACTTGCGTCTATGCGCTGAATTATACCAACTTCTTAATACTAAGCTGTCCACTTTCATTCTCTGTCGTCGTGGAACCTTAGCGTCAGAGCGCACAGGACAATTTTTCAACAGACACTCGCAGCAGTGACAGCGTACGGTGCAACACAAATAGTAAGTACATGTCAAAAAATAACACCATCAAACTGCTTCAAAACAACGCGCAAGCCGGCAGAAATGATATGGACACGGCACTGAAGACGGCGCCCAATGCCTCAACGCAAGGCACACTACGCATTATTGGAAGCTCTCTAATACGGCGAATTGCGGTTGTTCTCCTGCACAATGAGACTTCCTTTAACGCAAACATCTTCTGAGTTAAGCTGTGCTGGCGCCCGATTGTCTTATGTCGTTTCGCGGTCCGTCTCGTTGGGAAGTGTGTGAGAATCGGTGACAGTCCACCCGGTAATTAGTTAATAATCGTTTGGTCTGAATTCGATCCCGTTCAGTTTCGGCGTCAAAGGGTCATGTCTAGAATGGAAGCGAAGAAATTGATCAGGAAATTCTTTTACAATTTCGACTGTGACAAATTCATACAATGTTATAAAACACGTGGTCGGTCTCAGTAATTACACTAGGTAATGGCTTAATCGCTGTGGGGCTCGCAGTGCGAAGGTCAGATAGTCACATATCGTCGGTCTGTAATGAGCGCGCGGTCGGGGTCATGATGAGCGTCATGGTCTAGAGAGGGAGGAAGAAAGATTTTGAGCTGGAATTTAAGAGTTTGATGACAAATTCTATAATCTCGTTTAAACTGTTAGTATTAGCTGAGGATCATGGCGGTAGACCGATGTGCGCGCTCCCAGCTCCGGAGGTTAACCCTTAGTCTCATTAACACGCTTTGTACTGATAACCACCTCGTCCCCAGCTTTAGTGAGCTACAGTTTCGATGGGAATAGGAAGAAAAGTGTTTATAGGGAATTCAACTTGATGACAAATCCAAACTAGTTATTTATTATCGTCGCAGTTATTCGCTTGTCCTTATCTTCGATTGTTATCTGTATAACGTTTCGGCCGATATTACTCGGCCTTCTTCAGGTTTCGTCTTGTGGCTGGGAACGCTTCTTTGTTTCGAACCCTCCGAAGGGTTCGCCGGTTCCAAGAACGCGGTTCCCACAGGTCAACAATGAAATGCGCGCTGAAACGGAAGGCCGGGGGTATCTGCGAGATTTGTACAGGATAACAATAAAGATGAGGACCAGTAGTCGAAAAGTACAGCGCCAGATAATACTAATCATCGAGCCTCACCTCAAATATTCAGAGAAATTCTAAACGGTTTAAAATACTGTTTAGTATTTGAGTGAATAGTCATGGTGTGGCGCTGCAGTAGCATGTCAATGATTAAATGTTTGTCGTGAGAGCATGTCAGGTCAAGGGTCAAGATGAGGGGTGGGAGTAGAGTTTAACAGAAAATTAATTTGTTGATAATTTAACCTGTTTCAAATCATTTATAGAGGTCAGTAGGTGTGGCGCTCCAGTCCTGGGTAATCGTTAAAACCGATTATTGGATGAGCCATGTGGGTCAAGGGTCAGTTTGAGGGAGAGAAAATATTTGAGCAGAAATTAAATTTGTTTGAACAAATTTTTAAACTGTCTATAACCGTTTAGTATCAGATAGGAATTAAAGTCAGCTAAGCTCAGTCGGTTATAGAACGTCTTCGACTAGGAACCACAAGTTTTTGGTTGATACCGCCCCCTCGCCAAACCAGTGTATGGTAGCACAGGAGGATCCGTGCAGTTAAAGTGAGGAGCTGACTGTAGGTTGTGGCGCTCACCTCAGATGCCAAAAACAATCTCTTGTCTAACGAGACCAGGACTCAATATGCATTTAGTCTCACCAGATGTATTTCGTGTTTGCAAAACGTCCTGCGACACACTACCGTTGCGCAGACCACATTGGTACTATACCTTTTTCTTTGGATCACAGCAGCAGTGGTGGAGAGGGGAGATTGCTGCGATGAGGCAACAGCTATCTCCAAACAATACCACCCAGCTATGTAGTTCAAGCGAAGAAAAAAAACGAAAAAAAACTTTGACACTACTCATCGTCTCCTGTAGACGGAAGGTGCCAACAAGCGGAACCACTTTGATGAGACTAGACTCATATTGGATCTCTGGTGTCAAAATAAATGTCTAAGTTTTTCTTTCTTTGAAAGTTAATATTGCACTCTATGTATTATAATAATTTGTAGTTATTTACATTAAGATCTCATTAGGATTATAAAAATCTTTGATATCTATAATTTACCAACCCCTCCGCATGAGCATCAGATGACGACACAAGGTCATTTCTTAAGCGGAATTTACAGGTTTGAATTCAGAGTTTATCTCTTCTGCTGGC
>CM042178.1:55394184-55399017 GCA_023376005.1 Doryteuthis pealeii | reverse complement strand
TTCCACCTGCTTTTTTTCGGTTAAATCGAACTTGACGGAACCTAAAAATTCCACCATCGTATGTCACCACCCGCCTCCGAAAGAAAAAAAAACAAACAAAAAAATCAGGGAATGAACAACCGAATTTAATAAATTTCAGTGTTGATATATAATGAAGAAAAGATAATAAATGTACCCGTATTAAAAAACTTTTATATTCATTTCAGCGATCAGTTAATTTTGAACCACGTATCATCTGTATTCTACACGTTTGCAGATACGTGGTTTCAAAGTCTATCTGATTCTGAAAAAACCGGTAAAGTTTTTAAATAAAATAACTGGTGCATTATAAATTTATTCTATTTAAATAAAACAAACTGAACAATTTCATTTTAAATTCGGTTAATTCCCTATATTTTGTTTTTCGGGGCGCTGACATATATAGTGGAATTTAGGATTCGTCGTTAACGCATCAGCGACGGTAGCCACATACGCACATGTGTCCCACATGCTATGGAATACATCTCTTACTATAGAGACACCAATAAGTAATTAATCCTGTGTCTACCGCGTAGTACTAGGTGCGTAGGCAAGCATCAATATACGTCAAAGCCAATCTCTTTCCTCTCCATCCTTCACAGTTTATGCTCTCTTTATTTAACAGAGAGAAACAATCAGTGTTATGCATAGGCTCAAGCTGAGTTGTAGTAAAGTATAGTAAAGTATAGTCGTTAGCTCAAAGAAACAATATACGAAATCGTAGAGTCAAAGAGGGTTGTTTTATTTCTTTCATAGCTCATGGATCTTTTCAGCAGAGAGAAGAGAGGGGTCAACCTATCATAAAAACACATTCATGTGCGGCTGTTTCATTTTAGCCATACACAATCCACGTGGGACCCCCCCACACACACACCAACAAACACTTCTGTCCCTTATTCAAGCCCACGAAAAAGAGACCAAATTGTCTCTATATCCGTTTGTGATCCTGGGGCGGTGGTGGGAAGGGCCCATATCGCTTCCGTCCTCCGCCAGAAAACCTGGGACTTCCATTTGTATTCTAAAATCTAAGACTCGGCGGTAACAATTGAAAACCTGCGTCACCTGGCTGACACACGTTGGAGTGTGTAGAATTTCAAACTTAATCTTCTTCTGTTCTTATCTTTTCTTTTTTTCTCTTTCTCTTTCTTCCAAAAGAAATCCGATTACCGTTTCTTTTCCCAATCCCCCGAATTCTCCGCAGACCATAATGATTATGCTACATATGTGAGAAGAGGTTAAATTTAAAGAAGTCCTCAGTAAAATTAAGAACCTTATCTTCTGTTGTCTTCGGTTAGGTACTAGGTGGTAGTAGCAAGTATCAACATAGGCTTCAAAGTCGAATTCTCTTCTCTCTTGATCCTTCACAGAGTAACACGCACGGTATACTCTCGTATATTTTAACAGAGAAAGCGATCAGGTAGAGAAGAGTCCTGAAAAGTCCTTTCACCTAAAACAAGAAAGCTTATCTTCTCGATGGGCCTCCCAAAAACATGTCGTAATTGACAGAACAAATTGTTTAATTAATGTGGAGTCCTAGAGGAAAAAGAAAAAAGAAAAAAAAGGTGTTTCTTATTGGCAATTCAGTACTTTCCTATGAACAGTACTCTACCCCAGCACTTCCTGCACCACTTCCCCATTACTAATTAGTGCAAAAAATAGAAAGTTCGTTAATTAGTTCATTGCCATCGAATGGGAGCACCTGTGGGTTTGTTGCAAGACAAGACAGCTGCTTCCAACGTGAGACGTCATTTTTTCAAATTTTGACTGTACATTTTTGGCGGGTAGAGAAACAACGAGAAGATTC
Organism: Doryteuthis pealeii; assembly: GCA_023376005.1. NCBI lineage: Eukaryota > Metazoa > Mollusca > Cephalopoda > Myopsida > Loliginidae > Doryteuthis > Doryteuthis pealeii. The sequence continues at coordinate 55,397,195 of CM042178.1, read as the reverse complement.
TTTCTTTCTTTCTTTCTCTTTGTCATGATATATCATCGGCCCCTAACCTTAACCCCTAACCCTAAACCAAACCCCAACGTCATATCTTTGTCATGATATATCATTGACCCCTTACCCTAACCAACCCTAACCCTTAAACCTCTAGCCCAACCCTACCCAACCCCCCACCACACTGACATCATGAACCAGTCCTAATTGCTCCATCAATCATAATTACTAGCTGAAAGTTTCCCTATTGTAGGCATCAATTAAAGAAAAACCTTGATGTTTCAAACAATTATTTAAAAATCTAATTAGCAAGAATATATATATATATATACACACACCAACCCTCCACACGAGATAGAAATTTTATGACACAAGGTCAATTTATTAAGAGAGTTTAGCAGGTTTGAATAGAGTTTTTCTTCTCCTAGACGGTTGCCATACCAAGGTTAAAGAGTCCAGTCTGCCCTACAATTTACTCATAGCTTGAGGGAGTATAGTGGATTCATACCTTTCTCCTTAAGGGTATTAGCACTATGGGAAAAACAAAACTTCTTTTCCTTCTCCAAGACAGGTTGCCTAGCCAAGGCGGAAGAACACAGTCTGCCCTACTATTTACCATAGCTGAAGGAGTATAATTGATGTCATACCCTTTCCTAAGGGTATTAGCGTTATGTCAACTGCAAACAGTTTCGTCGGAAGATTTGAACCGGTCAACGAGTCATTTCCTACAATTCAAAAACCATTATGCCACACGCCTCCAAGATGTGCGTGTGATATATATATATGTATATATTATATATGTGTGTGTGTGTGTGTATATATGTATATATAGCAATATGTGTGTGTGGTGTGTGTAATATATGTATATATAGCAATATGGTATGATATGATTTTGGACTGTTGTCCTCATCTTTATTGTGGTATCCTCCACCTTTCTTTCATTTTGGTCATCGGTTAGATATATCCTCAATGATACCAGTAGCACAACCAAATTTTACCTTTTAACCTTCCACACCCACACCCCCACACTGCTGACATCTGACCCAGTCCTAATTGCTTTGTTAATTATAATTACTAGCCTGAAAATATCCCTACTTAGGCATCGATAAAAAAATTCTTACTCTTTCCTGCGATAAAACAAATTTTTAAAAATCTTAATAGCAAGATTAATATATATATATATATATATATATATATATATATATATATATATACTAGCAAATATATGCACCCTCCAGGTGCAAGTACTAATGTAATAAATGTTATATTAAGTTAGAAAGCCAATGAAACTAAATAAGAATGCAGATAAAAGATTTAGAACAGAAGGGGTATAATCGAAGATAAAACAACTGAAACATACTCTTCCATCATTCCCATCTTCATTGCTAATTTTCTAATTTAACATATTAGTTGAAAATAGGAGTAAAGAATAAATTTACAGTTATTTCTTCTTGTTAATGATTTCTTAAGATTTATTCGCGAGATTTTGCTCATTATCTATTAAAAAAAACCAAACAATTATAAAATCAATAATACTAAGCACATATTATTAAAATCAAATTTTAAATATCAATAATGCAAATTAGCCTTCCTGTTCACACTGTTAAACCGCTATTTTGTGTATATATAAATACAATTGCATAATATTAGTATGTAGATATGGTCAACAGTATTAATAATGCTAAACACAATTTTATAATAATTGCAGGTTTAAATAAAAATAAATTCATGAAGAATGTAGCGTAAATAACTAAGGGAATTGTGACTTGAGTAGTAATAGAGTTTCGGTTACAGACAGAAAAAAACACACATCTCATTATAATTAAGATATAATCAATGGCAATATTATGATTTCACACTCATAACTTAAAGTTTCATGGTAATCCAATCATCAAGATGAGATCAATGGTGAGATGTTAAAAACAGTCGTGAAATGGTTGAGACGTTAAAATCAAATTTTAGCGTTTATATGAACGTTTTTCACGCGATGGAAATGTAAAGCTAAAAAATTGTTTTTTGAAACTGTGGCTTGTTTAACGTTTATGTGACGTGGATTGTATTCACGTGATGTAATTCATAAACGTTAAAATTTGAGTTAAAAACATATAATCAACAAAACTTGCATTGGTGTTAATGCACGCGGGGTTCAGATGATTTTTTTTTAAGTAAATAAAAGGAGAGCGAAAATTCAGGATCAATTAGGGTCAGGTGTAAGTGAAACACAGTAAAAATTTGTTCAATGCCTACATTCAAACGAGTTCAACTTCTCTTATTTAACAAGTTATTGCTTGCATTTTGTAATAGACAAACTTCTTCTAGCAATTTACGTGTCCGCCTTTATATGCCTGCTTTTTTTTAAAATTATTTCCCATTTTATTGTAGCGTTTTCTGCCCGTTTTATCTTTTATCTGCCATATATATTTTGATAGGTGGTACTGCTTTCATATTTTTTGGTTAAAACTTAAATTGTGGTTATACCACCTACCCTTTTCCATATATATATATATATATATATATAATATAATATATTATATTATATATATAAACCAATACACACACACAACACACACACAAACCTTGAGTTTCACTTTCCGCTGTCGTTTATCGCTACAGCGAAAAAAAAAATTATACACACCACACACACAACCAATACCTAAAAAATGCACAATGTTTCCTTCAATACACACACGAAACAGCGCTACATATACTCAACACCTTAAAATAGAATATTTGATGGGCATATTTCAAAACCGTCTCCTTTTTTCAAAACTTCAGAAAAATTTTTTTAACAGACTGAATAAGAAGGATACACTCTCTTGTCTCATCATTCTGTGATATATAATTCTTCTTATGCCCTGAAGATGATCTATTTAATAGATCGAAACACTGCAGCGTCGGCCAATAAACTCACCACTAACCCATTTAAACCTGTGTTTTTCAATTTCTTGATATTATACATAATATATATATATAATATTATATCATACATATTATATATATATTATTATGGTCGTATATATATA
>CM042178.1:55386684-55389184 GCA_023376005.1 Doryteuthis pealeii | reverse complement strand
CTACAACTCAGCTTGAGCCTATGCAACACCTGATTGTTTCTCTCTGTTAACATAAGAGAGCATAACACATGTGAAGGATGGAGAGAGAAAGAGAATTTGGCTTTGACGGCTATATTGATGCTTGCTACGCCACCTAGTACCTACCGGTAGACACAGGAATTAATTACTTATTGTGTCTCCTATAAGTAAAGAGATGTAATTCCAATAGCATGTGGGACCACATGTAAGCCGTATGTGGCTACCCCTGATGCTTAACGAACCTAAATTCCACTATCATATGTCACCCCGCCGAAAAAAAAAATATAAGGGAATTAACCGAATTTAATGAAATTTTCAGTGTTGTTATATTAATAAATAAATTATATAATGCACCAGTTATTTTATTTAAAAACTTTAACGTTTTTTTCAGATCAGATAACTTTGAACCACGTATCTCAAACGTGTAATACAGATGATACGTGGTTCAAAATTAACTGACCTGAAAAAATATAAAAGTTTTTAATAACGGGTACATTTTTATCTTTTATTCATTAATATATCAACACTGAAAATTTCATTAAATTCGGTTAATTCCCTGATTTTTTGTTGTTTTTTTTTTCTTTCGGAGGCGGGTGGGTGACATACGATGGTGGAATTTAGGTCCGTCAAGTTCGATTTAACCGAAAAAAAAGACAGGTGGAACTTGAGATTGGAGAAAAAAATCAAGTTCGATTTAACTTAAAATTCTTTTAAAACAAACTGACCCCTTGTTCGGCCCTTCTGCAAGTTCGTGCTCCTATCAATTAACTATAGAAACAGATGGTTTGAAATTTAACCATGCATTTAAGACAGAGGTGACCGAGCCATTACAAATATGTTTATGTGAACCTGAAAACTCTCTCTCTTTCTCACTCTCGTTCTCTTTCTGACAGCTCCCACCCACCACTTATGGGCAACGTCAAATGTTCAGGCCAGAGCTCCTTCCACCTGTGGGAGTCGTCGGGGCGAAATCCACTATGATTGATAGCCGTAATCATGCTCTTGACATTGCCCATTCATTGTCTCGCAGACAGTGCCAGACACAAAGAGGTCCTCAAAGCACCGGCTAAACGATCAGTGATCGATGTGAACCACGCCGACGTCATCGTGGGAGTCATCTATCTAAATGCTGTAAAATCCAGGTTGCTATCATCTGGTGAGCGATAGGGCTGGAAAGAACACACAGGCAGAAACATGATTCTGACAACATCGGCTTTGCCAAATTAGAGGGCCATCGCGAAGCTTTGCCCAGAGAAATGGCAAGCGGCCAAAGACAAAAGTTAATCTTCTCATATGTGAACACATTCCACTGTAAAAGCCAAATTTTTCTTTCTTCTAAGTTCTTGAAATACATTGTTTAAGATACCTTCTATAATTTTGAGAAGAGTCATTATCATTGCAATAATTCTACTATAATTTGAGAAAAGTCATTATCATTGTATTAATTCTTCTATAATTTTGAGAAGAGTTATTATCATTGCAATAATTCTGCTATAATTTTGAGAAGAGTTATTATCATTGCAATAATTCTTCATAATTTTGAGAAGAGTCATTATCATTAGTTGTTCAGACTATTCTTTTGTTTAAGAGACCTTCTATAATTTTGTGAAGAGCATTATCATTGCAAGAGTTGTTCAGACTATTGATCTCATTCTTTTTGTTTTAGCTTCTAAATTTTAGTCATTATCATTGCAATAATTTCTATAATTTTGAGAAGAGTCACTATCATTGCAAAGAGATTTATCTTTTTATTTAAATAGCTTCTATAATTTTGAAAGATTGCAAGAGTTGTTCAATTATTGATCTCATTCATTTTGTGAAGAGTCATTATCATTGCAAGAGTTGTTCAGACTATTATCTCATTCTTTTTGTTTAAGATAGCTTCTATAATTTTGAGAAAGACATTATCATTGCAAGAGTTGTTCAGACTATTGATCTCATTCTTTTGTTTAAGATAGCTTCTATAATTTTGAGAAGAGTCATTATCATTGCAAAGAGTTGTTCAGACTATTGATCTCATTCTTTTTGTTTAAGATAGCTTCTATAATTTTGAGAAGATCATTATCATTGCAATAATTCTTCTATAATTTTGAGAAGAGTCATTATCATTGCAAGATTGTTCAGACTATTGATCTCATTCTTTTTGTTTAAGAGACCTTCTATAATTTTGTGAAGAGTCATTATCATTGCAAAGTTGTTCAGACTATTGATCTCATTCTTTTTGTTTAAGATAGCTTCTATAATTTTGAGAAGAGTCATTATCATTGCAAGAGTTGTTCAGACTATTGATCTCATTCTTTTTGTTTAAGATAGCTTCTATAATTTTGAGAAGAGTCATTATCATTGCAAGAAGATCATTATCATTTGTTCAGACTATTGATTCTTCTTTTGTTTAAGAAGCTTCTATAATTTTGAGAAGAGTCATTATCATTGCAAGAGTTGTTCAGACTATTGATCTCATTCTTTTTGTTTAAGATAGCTT
>CM042178.1:55371684-55376684 GCA_023376005.1 Doryteuthis pealeii | reverse complement strand
GTATATATATACACATATTACAACCACGACAGCTACACAGCTCATTACTATATATTTATAATATAGCACAACAATTATCCCCGGAATATAAACAAGACAATAGATATACTAGAAAGAAAAACCTTGATCTGTGACACCACCACACACACTCAGATATAGAATAAGAAAATTATACTATGTTTATATTACCCTATACACCATAATACACCAAATATCATACACACACACACTTCACATATATATAAAATGTATCGGTATTAATATATATAACATTATATACACATATATACACACACACACACTCACTGGACTAATACCCAGTTAACTAAACGGATCATATATTATAACACATTATTGACACATAATATGCCACCAACACCACACTCATTATACTTATATTATACATAATAATACACAATACACATATATACCACACAACACACAACTATTATATAGTACTAAATAGAATAATATGACTATATATATAATACATCAAAATACACAATAATTCCCATAGACACACCACACACACACATAATATCTAATTAAATAGACTATATATCCTAATTTATATACTACAATAAACCACATCGATACCTCATATCATCATCAACACAACTACCATCTAAATGCAAAGTTTATTGATGTTATAGTATCGACAAATACGTACTATATACACATATACACATTATAATACACACACACACACATTTAATTATATAATATATATACACATATACACATATATATATATACACACAACACACATATATATATATACACACACACACCACACAATCACTAGAGGTAACAATATTAATATCACACACCATCCAATTTACGTGAACTATATTACTATATAAACACCAACTAAACATTAGCCATACATACATCTAATATTTCGAAAACACTCATCTCACCAAACCTTTCATCATCCTATTCTCAACCCATATACACATACATACATATATGCCACACACCACACACTCGAGCACATATATAAACTTGTACTATTCGTACAAAACAATATCACACACAAAAACACACACCACACAAATATGTATTATATCACCTTATACAATAACATAAATAATAGCATAAATCATGCCACTAAACAATCATATATATATACACATCCACTTAACTATGTACTTCCCAATTATGCACACACACATATTCTACCCACAAATTTTTATTGATCAACACCTATACATACATATATGAACACTACACCAGCTGACAACCAATCATTTTACATTATATTTAATTCACACTATTACATTAGATCTATCTATGTATCTGCACGAGCCACACACACTATCGCACAGCATATATATACACATTTACATATCTCAATATAAACCACGATCTACACCTCTCTACAAACACACAATGATTATATAAATATATAACTAACATAACATCATATATGATCACCACATCTACCACACACATAATATTATAACACCAATTTAACTTACATAACTATATGACCACACACACAGTCCAGCAACATAAATACTGATATAATAATACAACAATCATATGCTCACTACACCACACAACAATATTAAATCACTACACTCATTACATAAACATATTATGCAACCACACATCATACATTATATTGATATCTATTCCATAACACTCACCATTAAAATTATGAACACACAACACACACATATATATACACGATCATTACATTCATTAAACAAATGGGCACACTACACACACTACACATATATATACATCATACATTAACTAAATTAATATGTGCAACACACCACATAATAAATATTACTTACTATAAACATACTATATAAGTGCTAACCAACACACAACACACAATATCTTATAATATATTTACACCAATTAATCATAATGACCATCTAACAACACACAACACATAGCACTTCTATAGGTGATATTACACAGTATCCAAATTAGCATTATCATCACAACCACACCTCACACACACTATATACTATAAGTATACACAAACTGTACACATAATGCGAACACACAATACCCATCTAAACCTTTATATGTAATTAAAATAAACGATCATACATTAGCAACCTCAAAGTTGCATCTACAAACAGCACACAGCACAGCCATAGAACCACAAAAAATAATATCTAAATAGCCATCACATCCATTACCAGACTATATTGCACAACCACACAAACCAAAACAACACACCACCTAAATATATTTATTGTACCACATCCATTACAATATATGCCACTACACACACATTACTATATCTAACTCTATAGTATGTCTATACAGATCATAGCATAGCATATATGCACACAACCAGCACCACCACTATCTTTTATTGAATATAATAATACACATAAGCAGTACATTATTATGCAACACAACACACACAATTAGTCCTTCCAAACTGTCCTATTTATATACTAGCAATAACATTATAATCAATAATAAGTGCACCAACCACACACACCAAATCTAAATAAATATACACATTAAACGAGACATAATGCACCACACACACACAATATATAACACACACCATATTATCTATGCGCCACCACACACATTATCATATAACACATTACATACATTATATTCACACACACACATAATCATACTATACACATTACACATACATATATGTCACACACAACACATAGGTTATTATTACAACATACATACAATATACAACAGCACACCACACACAAATAAATACAACGATACTAAATACATGATAATGCGCCACAAACACACAACTCAGCACAAATACTATTATATACACGATACAAAAATACATATATGCCACACACACACCCACATATATTATACACATCTAACATCCACTAGCACACACACACAAGCAACACCCACATTCCATATACTAACATATGATGTACACCATACATACAGATATGCACACACACACCACACATAGTAATAGTATAGCGTGCGGACCTATACATACATACATCTATGCCATCGTGAGCATACACCACCACAATAGTAATCACGTATCAGTAGTACACATACATACATATGCAACACCAGTACGCTACAACATACCAAACTCGATACTACATTCACTACAAACATACTCACCACTATGCAACACACTACACACACCACGTTATATTATATAAGGCGACATTACAACCACCTTATATCACACACACACACACCCTACAACATACAAAGCACACACACCACACTATCCTATGCAGCTTACATCTCTATCTATCGGACAATATGCATATAGACTGGCCCATAAAATAGCCTAATAGTATACTAAGATACCTGCAGACTACTATCATACTACCTACGTCATATTATAGTCAGTATAATATAACAACAACTACACAGCATCCACCCATATGACTCATCACAAATATATATATATATATACTTACATACACACACATATACACATTTATATATAACATATTAATTATAACATACACACACACATATACTACACATAGATATACACCATATATAATATACATACACACACTGAGCGAATATACTACAACATATATATACACATATATACACCCACTATAAACACATTATAACTACCACGAATATATAAAGCATGCCCCACACACATACTCCCATAAACACCTAGTAGTATAGACAAATATCAACGCACACACACACCATATATAAACACAACATATATAACATACACTCGACCACACACACAATACTATTATAATGATTAAAAGCAACACACAAGTTATACACTATATACAATATACAATCGAGCAGCACTAACATCCTAATACCACATAAACAAACAGAAACTTGAATAAACATAAACAAGTAAACTATCTAAAACAAATCACATGAAATGAACGACAACACCAATACCACAAACACAAGTAAAGATAGCTACAAACTAAAAATATATAAAGTATTATCAACTGCATGAAACACTACGCAACTACTACTGGCCCATCAACATCTACATCCCCAATTCATTCAACCTGTATATATTTATGTATATGCACAAATATGTCATCGCAGCATCACAACACCACGACAATCACACACAATGCACCTCCATACCCGGCCTACCATATACTATCCAAGAAATTTCTTCCTCCATAGGTATACCTACCCATTAACTACAACACACTCACAATAGGTAATAAAACACCATCTACCTTCACTCCTAACATCACACACACATATGTAAATAGCGACCAGAACAAAAATCTATTACTATCTCGTTCATTAAAATGCAAAAGCACAATACACACTGATCACCTAATCAACCAATGTGAAGAAAAGTATTATTGTTAATAATACTATGATATACAGATTTATAATTTCTTTTCTCTCTGCAAACTCACTCTGACTTTGCTTAAACCAGATAGACTATTCTAAATATGGCGCACCTGTCTTTACTTCCAAGGGATGTGCATTGTTCTTGCCTCGCTATATCACTATGTATGTCCTCTGCAGTTCCGTAAAAAAGACCCACCAACGAATAGTCCTGCTTTCAATCGAGAGTTGAATTATCTAGTTAAAATAACCAGATTGTGATCTAGAACTTTATTTTTATAATCAGCGGTAGGAAATACACTGCACCTATCCCTAACTCAGAGTGGTTTCACACAAACACACTTACAGACAACCATCCCACATATATAATATTGATATATAGTAAATTACTAATAGATGTTTGGGATGAGAAGTTATTTGATAGACTATAACATGCGAATGCAGTGTAAACAATAATTAACCAACCTTACCTTTAAACATATACCTAACTATGTGTCATACATATACAGGTGCATACACTAGCGATATGTATATATAATATTACACAATAATATATACCACAATGCTTCAAGCAATAATTATAAAACTCCTCTTATATATATATAAGAATTTTCTGCGTAGCTTACGTTCAACTTAAAAACTCCGAAAATGACGATGTTCATTCCTGATTTGAAATCGTCGCGACACATTCAATGATTTAATACCCAAAG
>CM042178.1:55355303-55371584 GCA_023376005.1 Doryteuthis pealeii | reverse complement strand
AGGAGGAGAATACAATATGCAATATATAATATATATATATAATATATATATATATATATATATATATACACACATACACACACACATATATATACAAATATATATATATATATATACATACACACACATATACACATATATATACACATATATATATATACATACACACACACATATATACACATATATATACACATATATATATATACATACACACACACATATATACACATATATATACACATATATACACACGTATAAACACATATACACACGTATATATAAGCATGCCCACACACATATATACACACGTATATATAAACACGCACACACACACATATATAAACACACATATATAAACATACACACACACACATATATATATATATAAAAACACACACATATATACATATTATAAAACACACACAAATATACACATACATATAATTAAACAAAACAACATATAAACACACACATACACACACATTTATATATATAAACATGAACACACGCACACATGCACACACACATATATATATATATATAAGCACATACACACACACACACACACACACACACACATATATATATATATATACATATAACTACATACACACTCACAGATATATAAACAAACACACATACATACACACACATATGTAAATACACACAAACATATATATAAGCACACATACACATATATATGCAATGGAAAGTAATTTTTCTAGAAATACAGATATCTCTTCTGTTTGCAAACTCATCTGACTTTGTGCTTATATAACTATGTCTAAATATGTGCACCTGTCTTTTACTTCCAGGGAGTGCATTTTTTTGCCTGCTATACATGATGCCTGGGGTAAAAAAAACCCACCTCGGTGTCCTTGCTTTCAAAATTGATTTCTAGTTAAATAACAACAGACTTTTATTTATAATCAGGAGAAAATATATTTCAGTGTGTTCACACACACACACACACACACATATATAATATATATATATATATATATTGGTTTGGGGGTTGATTTTGAAGGCTAATGCAATGCAGGTGTAAAGAATAAGGTAACAATGATGTAGTGTGTTAAATACAGGTTAACACACAATATGTATATATAATATAACACAATAATATATACACAATGCTTCAAGCAAATTATAAAACTCTCTCTTATATATATATAAGAATTTTCTGGTATGTACGTGTCAACTTAAAACTCCGAAAAGAGATGTCATTCTGATTTGAAATCTCGCAGACACATTAATGTGTTTCTAACTAAGAAACACACAAAATTTGTTTTTTGATTTTAAGTGATATAATTTAATAATTAAACAAAAGTCAACCAATTTCTAGAACTCTTCGCAGTAAGGAAAAATAAAGTAAGGAAAAATTGGGTAAAAAAGGAAATGAATTAGACTAATACATTTCACTTTAACTCAACAGACTAGGTACTCTCTCTTTCATCCAGTCTGTTCGCGTCTCTCTCTCTCTCTCTCTCTCTCTTCTGTGTTCGTCTCTCTCTCTCTCTCTGTGTTCCTCCCCTCTCTCTCTCTCTCTCTCTCTCTCTCTCTCTCTCTCTTCTGTGTTCGTCTCTTTAAAATGAAATTATGTTTTAAAACAAGTTTAGGATTACATTTTTAAAAATAATATTTTAAATGTAAATAAAAAAAAAGCATTTCCTAAAAAAACAAACATTTTAATATACGAATTCTCGGTGATTTTTTAAATCTAATAAAATATTTTCCTCTTATTGTCTCTTACTAAAAAATTTAGCCCAGTCATGGTCCGGGTACTTTTGCTAGTATTACAAACCACAACCAATAAAAAGATGAAAGAGGAAAGTGATATAGAAAGAGGAATGAAAACAAAAGAAAATGAAAAGTAATTAAGAGAATGAAAAACACCAAAAGTAACTAGATAAAAAATAAATGAAGAAGAAAATTGAAAGAAGAATAGAAATAAAGAAAGATTGGAAGAAAAAAAGAAGTTGGAGGAATGAAAAAGAAGAAAGAAAAAAAATATTGTAAAAACGAAAACTTGATAGAAATAAATGAAGAGTAAAAAGAAAGAACAATAAAAAGAAAGAAATTGAAGGAATGAAAAACACAGAAGAAACAACTAGATAAAAAATAAAGGAAGGAGAAAAAAAAAAGAAAAACAGAAAGAAAGAAAGAAATTGAAGAAAGGAAAAACACAAAAAACAACTAGATAGAAATAAATGAAAAAGAAGAAAGAAGGAAAGACACAAAAAACAACAAGACAAAAATAAATGAAGAAGAAAATAGAAACAATGAAGAGAATAACGGCCAACAGACAGAGGGTCATGTACACAAAAGAATGAATAATCCATGTATTTTTTCATAAGTGCTTGCCGTGATGATGGGCAGCGGCACAAGCATGCTGCTCAAAAACCAATGGTAGTAATTGCACCTTAAATGTATTGTACACTATAATAAATAAATACAGCTCTTACAGAAGTAATTGAGCACTTTACTCTCATTTCTCCAATACTAACAAAGGATTAACTATATATATATATATATATATATATATATATATATATATACATAAAATTTTGATAGAGGAATTATATATAATTGATAATTGAATCATGTTACCACGACCGGACAACTCAGCAAACACCATTTGCGACATCCGGAGCACTGGACAGCTGTTTCGACCTCCTTTGGTCTCATCAGCAGTGCATACCACAATCTCCGCCACTAGAGATTGAACCAGCGGACCACAGCGTGAAGAGCGGGAACTCAACACACTGGAACACCAGCCCATGCCACAAACGGAGAATGCCAAATAATCTAGTCTTCACGCTGTGGTCCGCTGGTTCAATCTCTAGTGGCGGAAATTGTGGTATGCACTGCTGATGAGACCAAAGGAGGTCGAAACAGCTGTCCAGTGCTCCGGATCTCGGAAATGGTGTTTGCCGAGTTGTCCTGTCGTGGTAACATGATTCGATTATCAATTATATATATATATATATATATATATATATATATATATATTATGTACATGTGTGTGTTTTTATGTGATATCCTTGGGTGTTATCTCCATATGCCTTTGATTTGCATCAAGATTTTATCTCTACTCTTGTTGTAGAGACAACTTGTTGAAACCTCTAAAAACTTGTTTGAGTCCACCGGTGAATCATAAAAAGTTCTAATCAGCTCCTGGTGTCCACAGATGAAAGGAAAAAATACAAAAACCAAATTGTCACCCTAAACAAATTGTCAGCGCAAGTGTTCTGTTCTTGCCCGTCCGTTTGACTAGGGTCTTCACTTTCAAGCACTTAATGCTATACGCCGTGACAGCAATGCAGACATTCTTTCAATAATATCATAACTTCCCACCCTCACCCACCCAGGACTCACTGTTTCTATCCATAGGTTTCACCTGGGGTCTTCTAAGTACACAATTAGGTGGTGCTTGTAGTGTAATGGTTATCATCGTAGGAAATGGTCACAACAATACAAGTTCAAATCCTGGACAAATTTATTTACACATGTTAGGATCAGTCCTAATGAAAATTATACAGAGTTGCTAAGTAAATATATATATACACATTAAATATCACCAGTTCTTGCTTTTTGTGCAAAATCATGGAGATTTGATCTATATTCAAAGATATCTAAAAATTAAATGATACATAGTGTTAGAGTTTTTTGGATATAGTTATTTACTAAGCGTAGCTTAGATGCGGCACAAGGCCAGAAGTATGGGGCGCCCAGTGAGAATCGAACTCACTAACAATGGTTTGCGTAGCGAGCTTGCTAACCACTGCACCAAATTGGATATAGTTATTTACTAAGCTTCGCTTAGATATGGCACAAGGCCGAATGTAAGGAGCACCCAGTGAGACTCGAACTCACTAGTCATGGTTTGCCAGTCTTTCTTGCTAACCATTACACAACCTGAGGTGCCTATCATTATATATATATATAATTGGATATAAGGCGTGTGACAGATGCTTACTTCTAAATATAGACTCGTTGACTAGCACGTGACCACCGAAGATTCCTATTGTCCAATCACTGGCAGTGCTGCTGCTGCTGTTGTTGTATTTATACTAGCCTGATTCTTAACCTTGGCTCATTGCTATTTGGATCATCTTGGACGTCAGACTTACAAAGAATACTATAACACCGGATTCTTATTGGCTTGCTTACTTATTTTCTACATCTGGAACCAAGGATGGCGGCCAGATACTCAACACATAGAAATAGCATTGACATTCTACTTAAAAATGTCCATATTTTTAAATCTCAAAAGCAAACAATCAAAGCACCAGGGTTTGTTTGCATCCCCTCTACCCAGTTGATGTTGGGTAGCCTCTTCTAGTGATTGCATAATAAATAGTCGACAAAAACGAAAGGAAGAGGAAATACACACCGATTTATTTCTCGTGTTTGACATGTTTGAATTCAGAGTTTTCATTCTCCTATACTGGTTACCTAACCAAAGTTAAAGAGCCCAGTCTGCCCTATTATTTACCCATAGCTGGAAAAAAAATGTAATATAAGGTCGTTTTAATGTTGAGTACCGCAGAGCGGAAAAAAGACAACCACGCTACGGTTTTAAAAATCCAATCGACGTTACCCTTGAAGGGCGCATCGGGCACTGGCTGATAAACCCAGCTCTTACGACTTTTAGACAAAAGGGGGAGGTACTGCCTTCGGATGGGGGAAATTCTAACCCAAACTTACTGATACACAATAAACTCATTCTCATGGTATCATTTAATGAAATAAAATCTTTTAACAATGAGCACAAAGAGCAATAGTTCAATATATTACTTTAAAAACTAAAATTGGTAAACCCTTAAAATAATTCCACCTATTCGATTGAGAATCTCAAGGGTCCATGTGCGATACAGGTCACCTCTAACTCCGTGAATGAATAGTACAGCTTGTGTAATCTGATCTGTGCGGTAAACTGTCTAAGAGCCGACGGTAGGTGTTGCACTCCACCACAGCGAAAAAGATCTCCCTGGTCTAGAAAAGGATAGACTCCTTCTTTGTTTGGCTGATACCGACAATAGGCTGTACTACCGACTTTACTTAGTTTAATAATGTGTGTCTTTATTTATCCAATTTCAAAATGTTTGTCTGTAGATACAGAACTTTTATTTATTTATAAAATTACTTTCTTTTATTTTTTAATGCAATTATGTGAAATCTTATTATAATGGAGATTGTGTGTTTGTCTGTCTGTAACCGAAACTAAATCACTATTCAAGTCATAATTCCCTTAGTTATTGTCGTCACATTTACCATGAATTTAATTTATTTAAACCTCAATTATTGATAAAATTGTTATACCTTATTAATACTGTTGACCATATCTACCTACTAATAGCATGGAATTGTATTTATATATACAAAAAAATAGCGGTTTACAGTGTGAACGAGAAGGCTAATTTGCATATTGATATTTAAAATTTGATTTTAATAAATATATGCTTAGTATTATTGATTTCTAATTGTTTGGTTTTCTCTTAACGAATCCGAGCAAAAATCTCGGGATACATCTTTAAAAGAAATCCATAAACAAGACGAAAGAACTGTAATTTTATCAAATACTTCATAATCTAACTAAATAGATAAATTAGGAAAAATGAAAGACGGGAGTGAAAGAAAATGATAGAAGAGTTAAATCTAAAGCTGTTCTATTTTTCGATTATACCCCCCTCAGTTTATCATTTTCTAAATAGTTTATAATTTGATACAATATTTTATAACATCAAAACCTAAATACTTGCACCCGAAGGGTGCATATATTTGCTAGTAAAATCAATGTTTCAAGCTTTTTGTTTTGGTCAAATTTACCCAAGCAAAAATAAAGCACCTCTATGACAAGAAGATATGTATATCATTTTCATGCAACCTCTGGAATTAAGCTGATATTATTTTCTCACCCACCTGGCAGTTACCTTCTGTGACAGGGGGCATTGCGTTTCAGAGAAAAAACCAATGAGAATTGAGTAAAGGTGATGTGAATTCTTTGTTATTCTAAATACTCAGAGATTGATCACGTGAATGAGTTGCAATAATAAAAAAAATTAACACTTGAGAAAGTTACAAGAAGAAATATCAAGAAAGAAAATTATTTTCTTTTAACAGCGGCACCAAACCAGCAAGAAATCGTCCCTTTATCAAATAATTTGCTTGGCTATAAAAAAGTATTCATTTAAATTTCAGCTTAAAATAACCCACAAGGGATTAATATGCCACTAAATAACCCAAACCAAACCTGAAAGAAATCCTTTTATCAAATAATTTGCTTAGCTGTGAAAATGTATTCATTCAAATTTCAGCTTTAAATAATCCACAAGGAATTAATATGCCAGTAATAAGGCAAACCTGAAATATATCCTCCCTTTATCAAATAATTCGCTTAACTGTGAACATGTCTTCATTTAAATTTTAAATTATAAAACTTTAAAATTTCAAAATTTCAATCTTTTCAACTTTTCGATCACAACTTGTAATAATGAATAAATAAATACGGAGATCTTAAGTAGAAACAAAATAAAAACATTCATCTTTCTAAATCGTTTTTTTTTTTCCTTTTCCTTGTGGGACCCGAAATTCTTTCTCACTAACAGAAGAAAGAAAAACACTCCCTCAAAAAAAACAGATAAGAGGAATAAAAATGTTCGTGTTAAATAATTTCTACAAATTCCTTAAAAACCGGAAAGAATTGAGTTTTTTTTTTTAAGAATTATCTTTTCTACCAAATTTATTTTCTTGTATTTGTTTACAAAGATCCCCAAAGAAAAAGAAGATTCCTCAAGTGTCATCATTTGTCAGAATTTATTATGAAGATGTTCGACAGAATATTTTCTCCACAAAAATGTCTATTTCCAAATTTAATCTACCAACATAATCATACAATCATTACATTTAGTTTTATTATTCAATTCATTGATTCCTCTCTCTCTCTCTCTCTCTCTCTCTCTCTCTCTCTCTCTCTCTCTCTCTCTCTATATATATATATATATATATATATATATATATATATATATATCTTATTATAATGGAGATTGTCTGTTTGTCTGTCTGAAGCCGAAAACTAAATCACTACTCAAGTCACAATTCCCTTAGTTATTGACGTCACATTCACCATGAATTTATTTTTATTTAAACCTCAGTTATTGATAAAATTGTTATACCTTATTAATACTTTTGACTTTATCTACATGCAATTGTATTTATATATGCAACAAAATAGCGGGTTACAGTGTGAACAGGAAAGCTAATTTGCATATTGATATTAAAAGTTTAATTTTATTAAATATGCGCTTGGTATTATTGATTTCTAATTGTTTGTTTTTTTTTAATGAATATAAGCAAAAAACTCGGGATAAATCTTAAAAGAAATCCTTTAATATAAAGAAATAACAGTAATTTTATTCTTTACTTCCTAATTTAACTAAATAGTTAAATTAGGAAAATTCAGCAATAAAAGGAGGGAGTGATGGAAAATGATGGAAGACTTAGTTTCAAAGTTGTTCTATTCTTCGAGTATACCCCCTCTGTTTCAAATCATTTTATTTGGATTTTTATTCTTTACTTTCAAAAGTATTTCAAATTTAACATATTTCATTACATTAAAATTCAAATACTTGCACCCGGAGGGTGCATATATTTGCTAGTATATATGATGGACTCTCCCGTCGATAATCGACGTATGAGGGTTCATACACACAATGAACTCCCACACAGGGATTTGTTTATAGTGGTGAAGGCTTGTGTTGGACCATCCACACTTTTTGGCACAGTCGATAGGAAAGAATTGGTGCATCAAGGGTTGACACAAACCCAATCAACGACCAACCTCAGGAATTTTGAATTCAGAGTTATCCCTCTCCTAGACTGGTTACCTACCCAAGACTGAAGAGCCCAGTCTGCCCTACTATTTAACCCATAGCTGGAGGGAGAATATATGGATTCATACCTTTCCCAGCGGTATTAGCGCTATGTGA
The DNA here is from genome assembly GCA_023376005.1 of Doryteuthis pealeii. NCBI lineage: Eukaryota > Metazoa > Mollusca > Cephalopoda > Myopsida > Loliginidae > Doryteuthis > Doryteuthis pealeii. Next base: position 55,363,590 of record CM042178.1, on the reverse strand, counting down.
AATTAAAAGTTAAAAGAAAGGAAATGAATCCGACGGTATGAGTATAGATAAAAGGATATGAAAACAACACAATATGCTGTTAAAGTGAATATGTTATAAAATGTTTTCACTTTAACAGCATATTGTGTGTTTTCATATGCTTTTATCTATACTCATATATATATATATATGTATATTGTTTGGTCGTTGGTGTTCCATGATAATTCCTTTTTAGTCATCGATGTCCAGTGATATATATATATATATATGTTTTGTTAAACTCTACTGACAATTCTTTTCGGCGAGTTTTTGTTCGATCCTTTCTAACTGTCTGGCCATTTTTTTAATATCCGGGTGGAATTGGTGTAGTAATCCACAAAAGGTTCTTTCACGAGCGCTTTCTCCACGTCTTTGCGCCATCATTAGGTGTGGAACTGGTGGAATGTTTCCGTTGTCTCGCTTTTAAAACGATCAGTAGCAGTAGGAATTAGTGATAGGAGAGACACACTAGTTTCATTTTAACAAACAGTGGCAGTAGAAATTTGTAGAAGGTGGGGGGCTCACGAGTTTGTAAGAATGTAAGGTGGAAGGAGGATTGGTGGGAAATTATAAGCATTTAAGGACATGTTGACTGGTTTCAAAGTTTATCTTGTTTAAGGTGGGTTTGTTTTGTTTGATATATAAAGCATTGAGTATTTGAAGTTTGTGTTTGTTTTTTTCTTTGTGAAGTAAAATTGTATTTTCAGTAAAAATTTCCCGGTATATATATATATACTAGCAAATATATGCACCCTCCGGGTGCAAGTATTTAAGTTTTAATGTAATAAAATATTGTATTAAATTAGAAAGGCTAATGAAACTAAATAAGAATACAGATAAAAAGATTTGAAACAGAGGGAGTATAATAAAAGATTTGAAACAGAGGGAATATAATAACAAATGGAACAACTGAAACTTACTCTTCCATCACTCTCGTCTTTCATTGTTATTTTTTCTAATTTAAGTATTTAGTTAAAAGAGGAAGTAAAGAATAAAATGACAGTTATTTTTTCTAGTTAATGGATTTCATTTAAGATTCATTGAAGAGATTTTTGCTTATATTCATTAAGATAAAACCAAACAGTTAGAAATCAATAATACTAAGCACATATTTATTAAATTCGATTTTTCAATATTAATATGCAAATTAGCCTTCCCATTCACACCGTAAACTGCTATTTTGTTGTATATATAAATATAATTGCATGTTGTATACATAGTTAACAGTATTAATAATGTAAGACAATTTTATTAATAACTAAGGTTTAGATAAAAATAAAATCATGGAGAATGTGATGTTAATAACTAAGAGAATTGTGACGTGAGTAGGAATATAGTTTCGGTTACAAACAGAAAAACACACAATCTCCATTATAATAAGATATATATATATATATATGTATATATATATGTGTAAAGATGAAACTGGAAGTGAATCCGATGGTATGTTGAAAGAATGAATGAAGGAAAGAAAGTATACAAAGGATAATAAAGGATAATTTAAATCAAATATCACTTACACGTGTTTCAGTCAGGAGTTTATCTATGTGTACAATATTTAAACTATTATTATTTTTAAATAAACAACTGAAATGAAATAATAATAATAGAAAAAATGTAGAAGTGTTCCGCACACAAAGAAAATTCGACCTTCATCAGAGTGAATCCTTATTTAAAATGAAATTCATTGGAAAAAGCAGAGAATTTTTGAAATGTTCGAAAAAAAGAGAACTTTTTTAAAATTCATTTTCAGACCTGACCGATAAAGAACCGTTGATGACGTAATCTTGGGTTTGATTAATTTTTGATTTTTGTACCCGAGATTACGTCATTAACGGTTCTTTATCGGTCGCGTCTGAAAATGAATTTTAAAAAAGTTGTCTTTCGAACATTTCAAAAATTCTCTGCTTTTTCCAATGAATTTCATTTTAAATAAGGATTCACACTGATGAAGGTTGAATTTTCTGTGTGTGCGGAACACTTTTACATTTTTTCTATTATTATTATTTCATTTCATTTGTTTATTTAAAAATTATTATAACTAATTCAGTTTCTTTTTCCTTTTTCACAAATATTATGACTTACTTGTTTCTTTTACTTTTCCTTTCGAGTTACTTTCTTTCTACAATATATATATAATATATATATATATATATATATATATATGTTGAAAAAAATGAATAAAGGAAAGAAAGTATAAAATGGATAATATAGGATATTTTAATCAATTTTACTTACACGTGTTTCGGTCAGGAGTTTATCCATGTGTACATTATTCAAACTATTATTATTTTTAATAATTTTTTTTTAATATTTAAAAAAAATATTTTTATATTTTATTTTTTTAAAATTTTATATTAATGATTATTTTAATTATTTGTTTTGAATAATGTACATATGGATAAACTCTTGACCAAAACACGTGTAAGTAAAATTGATTGAAATATCCTATATTATCCATTTTATACTTTCTTTCCTTTATTCATTTTTTCAAAATACCGTCGGATTCACTTCCAGTTTCATTTTATATATATATATATATATATATATATATATATATATGTATATGCAGATCGATAAAAGAGTGTATATGTATGCACAGACACATTATAGATATATATATATATATATATATATATATATATATATATAGGTATGAGAGTGTACAGAGATCTATCAATATTTCCTCATATCATATCAACAATAAGTATATTTATACACATAGCTGTACTTTTATATATGAGAGAGAGAGAGAGAGAGAGAGAGAGAGAGAGAGAGAGAAAAGAGGGGAGAGAATAATAGGGATTTATAATCATACATATATATATATGTATATTACTTATCAATGTTTTATGTATTACTATAACACACAGAAGTACATACATATGCATACATATATATGTATATCACTTATGTTTTATGCATTACTATAACCTATAACACACAGAAGTATATATATGTTAGAGAGAGAGAGAGAGAGAGAGAGAAAACAGAAGGGAGACAGACATATGAATGCAATTGTGTGTATGTGATGGTGTGTATTATTATATATATATATATATATTAGAGACATAGAGAAAACAAAAGGGAGACATATATATATATATATATATATATATATATAATACATGTTCCATGTATTACTCTATAACATACAAAAGTATTATATATATATATATATATATATATATATATATATATAGATACATATACATACATACACACATATATATATAGATACATATACATATATACACACATATATGTATACATATACATACATACACACATATATGTATACATATACATACATACACACATATATGTATACATATACATACATACACACATAAATAGATACATATACATACACACACACACACATATAGATACATATACATACACACATATAGATACATATACATACACACACACATATATAGATACATATATACACATACATATATAGATACATATATACACATACACATACACATTCATATGTACATATATACACATACATATATAGATACATATATACACATACATATATAGATACATATATACACATACATATATACACATACACTTTCATATGTACATATACATATAGATAGATATATACACATACATATATATAGATACATATATACAGATACATATATACACATACACATTCATATGTACATATATACACATACATATATACACATATATATACATAGATACATATACATACACACATATATATAGATACATATATGCATACATATATATACATATATGTATATATATGACATATAGATCTAGAGAGATATATGTCATATATATATATATATATATATATATATATATTGAAGTGGGTACAGCAATGCATTAATATTTTCTTCATGTCAGCTGAACATAGGAATGTCTCTACTTCTTACACTGATGATGGGGGTTGACATCTTTCTTTTCTTCCTGCACCCCCCTTCCCCTACCCCCACCCCCCGAGCTGTCATCATGGTGCGATTCCTTCAAGAAAGCATTTGCCAATAGATGGGCACGAATTACTGTGGAGTGGGAAAGGACTGCCGCCTTGTTCTGAAGATTTTTCGGTTACTCAAAGAATGGGGAAATTGAATAAGCGCTAAAGAAAAACAAAATTGTCACACCGACTGTGGGGGGGGGGGACTTCACGTAGTTTCGGCTAAAAACTCATAAGAAATCATATGTGATTATATATATATATATATATATATATATATATATATATATATATATATATATGATATTATATATTAATATGATTGTTGTTTCATTTCTTTAATTTTTGTTTTTATTTACTCCTTTGTTTCTGGGGGGGGGGCGATGTATGTGGGGGAGGGGGTCTATTTTCACTTAAGCAAGGAGTTTGAAGAGAAGGGTGTTTCTTACTTGCAAAAATTGGTTTCCAGAATTTCCAGAGATGGGGATCTGGCACAGATACCTGCCAGAGATTTTTAGAATAACTGTTTGAATGGAAATTGGTTGCAAATATCTATATATTACAAATAATGAGGTGTCGGAGTCCCCAACACCTATACAAATAAACAAACACACTGACCACCCAATTTGAAAGGAATAACTCCCAAACCTAACTGAAAACTCATTAGCATGGGGCTCTCACCACAGACATATACACACACACACACACACACACATATATATATATATATATATGTGTGTGTGTGTGTGTGTGTGTGTGTATGAGGTTAGGTAAACAAACAAATGTGTTTATTTTTATATGGCTTTAAGCCGACAATTTTTGGAGGATATGTGCTTAATTGAAGTCATACCTAATTTTGAAAATTGATTAGTTAATAATTAATGAATTTAGGCGGGCATATATGTTCAAATGTAAGGCTAAACAAATCGAGAAAATGTCAATCCCTGAATGTACATTTCGACCTATTAGGTCTCATCAGCAAGGTTATAGACATGCGAGACTTCTCTGTGTGTGATTCGAAACCTCGACTGTCAAGCTGACAGGCGAAGTCTCTAACCATTACACTAGCTTGCCACGCGCCTCTATATTTACTCCTCAAATATATACACATATATATAATTTAATATACCAAGCGTGTTGGTAGATCCTTGCGGAGAGAAAAAACCCGGCAGAGAGTTTGATTGTAAAAATATACTACCAAACATCAACCAGGAAGAAAAAAATTTTTGAAAAAAAGAAAAGACCAAGATATTCGTACCAATAAAAAATAATCTATTGGTATAGTATTTGGCCAAAAGAAAAAAACAATTTATATGTATATATATGTATATAAGATATATATATATTCATATAACCGCTAGGAGAAGCTAATTTGTAAAAAGTGCTCGATACCTAAGTAGAGCCAAGTAATAAAGATAATCTACTGAGTCAGACGAACCGACTATTAGTTTCGCATAAAGCTCTTCAGGGCTAAAATCTGACTCAGTAGATTATCTTTATTACACATATATATATGTAGATATGTGTGCATATATATATTATATATATATCATGCATAATTAATTTGGAAGAAAATATAGCCAAATATTATAACAGTCTTCTGAGTACTATTGTAGGAATTAAATTCTCTACTTGCCACTGTTCTTTCACTAGGAAGCAAATTGGGCAGCCTTATAAAATCAGAAGCACCAAATTGAAAATCCTCTTTCACTCTCTAGCCTTGGCAGAGCTAATAGTAATTTTCAGTTATTAGATAAATACTAAACGGCACCATTATCCAAGCCAATGTTGCAATCTTGTACATTAGTTTTATTTGAATAAAGTGATCCATTAGTATTATCTGCGTTATTCGGACTATTGTCCCCATCTTCATTGTTACTTGTACAACGTTTCGGCCGATATGCCCTCCGGCCTTCTTCAGGTATTTCTTATCGGTCTCGGGAACCTTCTCGGACTCGGGAACCTTCTTTTCGAACTCGGGAACTTTCTTGTCGTATTCGGGAGCCATCACGGAACTTTGAACCCAACCCTTTATTTAGACCACGGGGGTCTCCTGTTCTCATTCCGCTAACCATAGCTGGATAACCCCATGGACTAAATAAAGGGTTAGGTTCAAAGTTCCGTGATGGCTCCCGAATACGACAAGAAAGTTCCCGAGTTCGATAAAGAATGTTCCCGAGAAATACCTGAAGAAGGCCGGAGGACATATCGGCCGAAACGTGCAAGTAACAATGAAGATGGGGACAATAGTCCGAATAATGCAGATAATACTAATCTTCAAGCCTCATCTCAAGCATTCAGAGAAAAAGTGATCCATCTTTTAAAATCATGATTTTACAATTGTTTTTTTTTGGGGGGGGGGGATTTTTTTTTTTTTTTACAATTTTCTTTGTGTTATTTATATGGAACAGACACAAAACAAAAGCGACAAATACAAAAAAATAAAAAATAAAAAAATATGAAAGAATATATTCCCTGGGTTGACTGAATTCAAAAAAAAAAAAAAACTTAGACACGATTTCTATATTTCAGTACGATGCTTTCAGCATACGACACAAGCGATAATGGTAAGTTCTCGCTCGGGAATAGTCTAAAACTCGGAACGTCTCTTGCAGCTAATGGCAATCCCTGCGTTGTCTTACAATGTATCCTTCCTCCTAGGTGAATATGAAAACACGACCGTCTTGCATTTAAAAAAAAAAAAAAAAAAACAGAAGAAAAAAAAGAAAATATTTTTCCTTCTTTGAAAGAATATTAAATTAATTATGACGTCTGTACAATATTCAGTGAAATCGTAGTGCTGAAAGAGAGATGCTGTTGGTATAAAAGCAAGAAAGATGTGTAGGAAAACATGCCACTGGTTCGACAAATCAAGATGGCTGACTTTCGTGTGGTGATCTATGCCAAAGGCAAAAAAAAATGGTATGTGCTGAATAATAGTCTTTTGGCTTTTAGCTATTGTTTGTGTAGAGTCAAAGAAATGTTCACTAATGTCTGCAGTGTAGGTGTGTCTATGTTATCCATTAACATCTGTTTTATAATATACACGGAAATTATTTTAGTTTTATTCAAATATATGTGCACACTTAACTCTTTCTTATGCACACACAATCAACTATAATAATACTCGTGTTCCTTAAAAGTACAACCATCATCATGTTGCAAAAAAATGCGTAATGCTAGTTGTTGTAGTAATATGTGGAATTTCTCTGAATCTTTGAGATGAGGCTTGATGATTAGTATTATCTGCGTTATTCGGACTATTGTCCCCATTGTTATTTGTACAACGTTTCGGCCGATATGCCCTCCGGCCTTCTTCAGGTATTTCTCGAAATACTGAGTTCGAAAAGAAGGTTCCGAGTCCGAGAAGTTTCCCGAGTCCGACAAAAAATACAATTTGCCATCCTCAGGTGTGAAATGATGGTATAATTTCATGTCTCGTTGTTAACGAGAACGAGTAGTAGCAAGGAATTAGAAGTGGGAGGTAATAACCATTGGTAGTGACTTGTCCGACAGCAATTGTCTGTACAGTTTAACGAAACTTGTATATATATATATATATATATATATATATATATATATATATATATAAGATTTGGTCAACTATTGTAATACTCGTGTTCCTTAAAAGTACAACCAGAGTAACATGATGTCATTATAACTGCCTTCCCCACCGCCTTTAAACACTTTTCTTCGCGTGATTTTTTTTAAAAAGTTCTTTTTCCGAACATTTCAAAAATTCTCCGCGTTCCAACGAATTTTATTTCAAAAGATAAGGATTTACTCTGAGGAAGGTCGATATTTCTTTGTGTGCAGAACATTTCTACATTTTTTCTATATTATATTATTTCATTTCATTTTGTTATAAAAATAATAATAGATTGAATAATGTACACATGGATAAATTCCTGACCGAAACACGTGTCAGTTAAAATAATTAAAATATCCTATTTCATCCATTCAATACTTTCTTTCCTTTATTTCTCTTTTCAACATACAGTCGGATTCACTTCCATTTTCACTTTACATATATATATATATATATAATATATATATATATATATGATACCTAATATCTGTATGATTATTTAAATGAGAGGAGACGGACACAAAGCCACATTCCCCAGACACGCAGATGGGGAAAGCAAACCTTTCTGCAAGATTGTCTCCCCTCGTATGATAATGCCGCATTGAAAAATATCTCCGAAGCTTAAAACAAAAATATCTTGCTCTGTTCTCAGTCGCCATTTTCGCCTTCTTCAACACTAGAGATTCAATTGGCCGCATTGTCTCCTCTTCCGG
>CM042178.1:55330303-55352803 GCA_023376005.1 Doryteuthis pealeii | reverse complement strand
GAATTCAATTAAGCACATATTCTCCCAAAAATTGTTGGCTAAAAAAAGCGACATTAAATACATTGTTTGTTTACTTCTCATATATATATATATATATATATATATATAAAATCTTCATACAATGACTGCTATTTACACAGTAGCATTGCAACCAACAAAGCCTTCATCAGATGATAACTCTGGGTTCAGGCATGGTTTCGGGGCCGAAGCATCATTACCACTAACCCAGAGCGCCCCAGCAGTATCTCACGATACCACCAGACTTTGTCGGTTTGATGTCACAATATAGGAATGCCATATCCACGCTGATGCGGTTAGAGCTTTCTCCTGAATCTTTTTTAAGTATTTCCTCTTGTCTGGTAGACAAAGTCCAAGTTTAGACAAAAATGTCGAGGTTGAGTTGGTAATAAATCCCCGGCATCCGACTTCGATGGGAAATACATATGTTATCCATCATTTTCTGACGCATTGTTCACGTAATATATATATATATATATATATATATATATATATATAATAAAGGAGATGCATTGTGTAATGGTTACCATTGTAAGAAATGGACATGGCAAGGCGAGTTCAAATCCTGGATGAGGCTGTTTGCATTTCACATGGTACTAATAATAATAGGAAAGGTATGAATCCAGCTATTCTCCCTCCAGCTATGGGTAAATAATAGGGGAAATTGAGCTCTCAAATCCTGTTAGTCAACCAATCTAGGAGAATAAAAATAGAGATGATAATCTGATAATCAGATGTAAAACTGAATCAGGACTTTAAATCGATTTACCGGAGAGACGAGACAATGCGGCCAATAGAGTCTCGTGTTGAAGAAGGCAAATATATTTGAGAAAATGGAGACGGCGAAGAGAGACAAGGTATTTTTGTTTTAATCTTGGGAGATATTTTTCAGTGTGGCATTAACATAAAAGTCTGATAGGTGAGACAATCTTGCAGGACATTGACAGTAGGTTTGCTTTCCCCTATGAGTGTCCGGGAAATGTGGCTCTGTGTCCGTGTTTGTTTATTTGAATAATCATAAAAATATTAGGTACCATATATATATATATATATATATATATATATATATATATATATATATATATATGCACTCACACACATATATATGTACGTGATAGATTTTGGAAACCAGCATCAAATATACATATATATAACATGAACGATTCTATACATATTTTTGTATCTATCAATCTCTCTCTCTCTCTCTCTCTCTCATATATATATATATATATATATAAACAATACTATATCTAATATATATATATGAACAATACTATATCTTTACATATATATTATATATATATAACATACTATATTATATATATATATATAATATATTATATATATATAAAGATAGAATATATATATATATAATAAGATAAAAGTAGATAAGACAATCTTGCTGGTCAGGTTTACTTTCCCCTCTGCGTGTCCGGGGAATGTGGTTTGGGCTTAGTGCCCGTGTTTGCTCATTTGAATAATCATATAAATATATATATAAATAATCATATTAATGTTAGGTACCATATATATATATATATATATATATATATATATATATATATATATATTTATAAACACAGACACATGCATACATATAAATATATATGATGGTTTTGAGAAACAATATCATATATATATTATATATATATATATAATATATACATATATACACAATATGAACAATCCTATATTGTATCAATATATATATAAAATGAACATCTCGTATCTCTAATTTCATATATATATCCTAGAGTAAAGGGTATATATATATATATATATATATATATATATATATATATATATGTGTGTGTGTGTGTGTGTGTGTGTATATATATATATATATATATATATATATATGGAGGCTCCTGGTGTAATGGTTACCGTCATTGTAAGCGGACATAGCAAGGCAACTTCAAATCCTGGATGAGGCTGTTAGCATTTCACATAGCACTAATAAAGATATGAATCCAACTATTCTTCCTCCAGCTATGAGTAATTTAGATATATAATCAGACTGGTTTTTTAAAAAAAGGGAACCAGTCTAGGAGATGAGAACTCTCAATTCAAATCTATCAAACTTTGCTTAAAAAATTGACCTTGTGCCAGATCCTACTCATACAGAGCGGTTAGTAAATATATATATATACATATATATATATATCAGCAAAAAGCCCCGTACAGAGAGGTTGGTAAATATATATAATATAGCCTCGAAGATTCATGTTATTGGAAGAAACTTGAGTTGGTATATTTTTAACAATCAATATTTAAACCATTCGATTTTAATCATATATATATATATATAATATATATATATATATAATATATGAAAGTAAGTAAACAAACAATGTGTTTATTTTTGATATGGCCTTTTTAGCCGACAATTATTGGAGGATATGTGCTTAATTGAAGTTATACCTAATTTTGAAAATTCATTAGTTAACAATTAACGAATTTAGGCGGGCATATATGTTCAAATGTAAGGCTAAAAAATCGAGAAAATGTCAATCCCTGTATGTACATTTCGACCTATTAGGTCTCATCAGCAAGGTTATAGACATGGGAGACTGCTCCGCATGTGACTCGAAACCTCGACTGACTTCAATTGAGCACATATCCTCCAATATATATATATATAATCAATTAAGCACATATCCTAAAATATATATATATATATATATATATATATGTATGTATAAGAACATTATTTATATAAGTTGTTACCATTGGTTTTAAAGTAGTATATTAGCTACTTATCATCAATATTAAGCACCTTGGAAAATGACAGCAAATTTTTATTCAGTTATATATAATGGTGTGCTATTGTTGTATTCATCCACGCATTCCCCCTCCTCTAGGATTCAAGGATTCCACAAAATAGGGTTCCACTCACCAGAAAACCCACGTATCATACACTCAACGATAGTATAAGCTAAGCAAAAAAATAAAGCACAATATCCTTAATATAAGATAGTCTCAGAATTATTTTGATATATAATATGTGATATTTACATGATGGTTAACCGTAACAGAAATACTGGGGTGAATTAGTATCTCAGTCGTAAAGGAAGGAGACAAGGCAATTTATAGTTTATAAATGGGTTAACAGTTTTATTTCTGGGTTAGTATTTAATGTGTGTGTATAATTCTTGTGCAAATGTCTTTAAGAGTTTGCCAGAGAATTTCTACTGGCGGGATATATAAAGGTTATACAAGAGATTCAAGTACACTTATCTTGTTGTCTCGGTGTTGTCTGCTTGTTGGAGTTGACGTCTTTCTCTAGCGTGCCGACTCTGGTCTTCTGCTAGTGCCTGCAGTATTGGTTCTGCTGATTCAGGGTTCTATGCTCTGTGCCCTATTGTCCGGACTTCCGGTGGGCAGATAACCCAATTTCCAACAACCGTCAGGATTTTTTATCAAACATTCAGTTTTGGAAAAAACGAACTTACGATATAGTATTAAAACATTAACAAAAACACGTTGTTACATGCTGGCCGGACAGTCTTTGTTTTAAAAAAAAATTGATGTAAATAGGTATTCTATTTCTTGTATCTAATTACCGAATTATTCTAATGGAAAATACACACATTCTGCGCAAAGAAAAAAATAAACAAAAACTCCAAATACTAGAAGCTCTATACATAAAACAATACAAACCATCCTTAAACAAAATTAATTTCCAATACAGTACACACATTCTAAAATGCCTATAACACCTTTCTCATCAATTCTTCTCCTTCCAGCCTCCACATTAATATAATAAATAAAAAAAACAAAACTGGAATACATCACCCCTGATGATGGCACTTCAAAGTGCCGAAAGTACTCGGGACTTGAACTTTGGTGGATTTATCCACGAATTCCACCTAAATATTAAAAAGTTGGCCAGAAAACTTGAAAAGATCATAAATAAAATTGTTAAACCGGAGACGTGTCTTTTGTTTAATTCTATATGTATAAATGAAAGAATGCTGCCCAAATACACACACATATACATATCATTGGCATTTCAGTATCGGAAGACTATAATATATTTTTTGTGCCCCTGAAGTTACAGCGCCTCCTGTGACTGTAAAGTCCAATGTTTGAATAACATTCTCGACCACAGATGTAGCATGTCATATATATATATATATATATATATGCCTACATACTTGGATGAGTGAACACACACCTACACACACATATATGTATATGTATATTATATACATTATATATGTATATATATATACATATATATATATTTACATATACATATATGTGTGTGTAGGTGTGTGTTCATTCATCCAAGTATGTAGGCATATATCTGTTGTTTTGATAACTGGTAAAAGCGATAATTGTTTTATGTCCTTGATGTAATTAGGTCTTTGTCAGTGAGGGTCAATGGTCCAGTATGTCCCCTTGTCTGGGTCAATCTCTGGACTGTCTCTGGACTGACTATATATATATATATATATATATATATATATATATATATATATATATATATAAGCAAAAGTTATAAATTCTTTAAAACATTTTTAGGAAGTGTATCTATAAAAAAAGATAATCTTATATATATCCTTTCCCCTGATAACCCACCCCTTTTGTCTTGTCACCCCCCCCCAACCAAATTTGACCTCAATTAATATTAGGTCATCTGTTGTCAAAAGTGAACCAAACAAAATAAGGTCAAGATTTTTCTTGTCTTTTCTCTAATGTACAATAATGCAGTCTCACATCGGTCAATAAAAATAATAAAATCAAACACTTGTATATCGAATTATCTAAACATTCATAGAACTTTTAAAATTAGTTAATAACATTTCTGTATTTCTGAATTTTTGAGATAAGGCTTGATGATTTGGATTATTTGGACTATTGTCCTCATCTTTATTGTTATCTCCACTATTTCTCTGAATTTTTGAGATAAGGCTTGATTATTTGGATTATTCAGACTATTGTCCTCATCTTTATTTTTATCCCCACTATTTCTCTGAATTTTTGAGATAAGGCTTGATTATTTTGATTATTCAGACTATTGTCCTCATCTTTATTGTTATCTCCATTATTTCTCTGAAGTTTTGAGATGAGGCTTGATCATTTGTATTATTTAGACTATTCGGACAATTGTCCTCATCTTTATTGTTATCTACACTATTTCTCTGAAGTTTTGAGATGAGGATTGCTTATTTGGATTATTCAGACTATTGTCCTCATCTTTATTGTTATCTACACTATTTCTCTGATGTTTTGAGATGAGGCTTGCTATTAGGATTATTCGAACTATTGTCCTCATCTTTATTGTTATCTACACTATTTCTCTAAATTTTTTAGATGAGTTTGGATTATTTGGACTATTGTCCTCATCTTTATTATCTCCACTATTTCTCTGAATTTTTAGATGAGGCTTTATAATTAGGTATTTATTTGGATTATTCAGACTATTGTACTTATCTTTATTGTCCACACTATTTCTCTGAATTTTTTAGATGAGGCTTGATAATTTAGATTATTAGGACTATTGTCCTCATCTTTATTGTTATCTCCACTATTTCTCTGAATTGTTGAGATGAGGCTTGATAATTTGCATTATTTGGATTATTCAGATTGTTGTCCTCATCTATTGTTATCTACACGATTTCTCTGAATTTTTTGTAAGAGGCTTGATTATTTGGATTATTTGGACTATTGTCCTCATTTTTCTGGTTATTTACACTATTTCTTTGAATTTTTTGAGATGAGGCTTGATTATTTGGACTATTATCCTCATCTTTATTATTATCTCCACTATTTCTCTGAATTTTTGTGATGAGGCTTGATAATTTGTATTATTTGTATTTGTTATCTATACATATATAAAGGGCAATTGTGTGAATCTGTATGCCTGGAGGAAACTTCGAAAATAAAACAATTAGTGACAAAGTAAATATATATACACATTAAATATCACCAGAGCTTGTATTTTGAGCAAAAATAATGAAAGTTGGATTTATATTAGTGAAGATAATTAAAAAACAAAATTTAAAAGATAACAGCATGGATTTTTTGTTTCATTTAATATTTTAGATAGTAGACATTAACATTTCTTTTCAGAGTGACTGGATCAATGCAGGGTCTATTTTTTTTTTTACATAGGGATTTTTATAGGGCATTCTGCAAGGATCCAACTGCTGGTAATTTGAAATTGACAAATTTGTGCCCTAATAATTTCAGCTTGGAATTTCTCACGTATCACTGGACTAATCTTACAAATATTTGGTAAGAAAGAAAAGAAAATAATCTTTCTAAATATGTAATTTGTATGTGGTTTTATCGATTCAATTATTTTTTACAGCGAAGAAAATAACAATAACAAACGAAAACATTTAATTTAACGAATAGTAATAACTCAACTTGGTTTTTAATCAGTATTTCCTTTTTTATTTTCGTATGCACAAAAGAGTTTTAGAAAAAAAAGAAACCTTTTACAAAAATCTAGACAGGAGTTTTAAAAAAATACGAGGTAGTTAAGTTATATAACTTATTTGAAGAAATTAAACTTACATTTTGTAAATAAGTAAACATACAGTAAATTATTGGAAAGGAAATGAAATAGACAAAGAAAGAAAGATGTGGTACATTAAATACAGAGACCCATAATCTTGTACAGAATCTATCATGAAGGTTCACAGAAATAAGATTTATTTTTGGCATAATTAAAATGAAAAAAAAAGACAATGTTATAAAAAGAAAATAAACAGTATTTTTCAATATTTTTTTTTTTCAAAAGACGGCCTGGTCTGAGCCTAATCTTAGCCATTTGACAAGTTCAACTAAATGTTAAATCTGAGTTCATTAAATCAAAGGTTTACCTTATTGAATATATGTATAGATATTTATGTACATAGACTATACAAATATATACATATACATAAAAAACATATATTTACATATATATATATATAAGAGAGAGAGAGAGAGAGAGAGAGAGAGAGAGAGAGAGAGACTATATACATATTATGCATATTTATACATATACGTATGTAGACTATATATATATATATATATATATATATATACATATTATACATATACATCCGTACACTATATATCTATATATATGTAGACTATATACATATATATGCATATATAGAGAGAGAATATAAGATATATACATATATATGCATATATATATAGAGATAATATATACATATTTATGCATATATATAGTGATAATGTATACATATATGTGCATATATATAGAGATAATATATACATATATACATATATATAGAGATAATATATACATATATACATATATAGATATATACATATATATACATATATATATATATATATAAGGAATATATACATATATATGCATATATATATAGAGAGATATATACATATATATGCATATATATATGCATATATATAGAGAGAGAATATATACATATATATGCATGCATATATATAGAGAGAGAATATATACATATATATACATACATATATATGCATATATAGAGAGAGAGCATATATACATATATATGCATATATATATAGAATATATACATATATATATGCATATATATATAGAATATATACATATATATATATATATGCATATATATATAGAATATATACATATATATATATATGCATATATATATATAGACTATATGCATATATATATATGTAGACTATATACATATATATGCATATATATATACATAGACTATATACATATTTATATGTATACATATGCAGACTATATATATACTGTATACATTATTTATTTATTTATTACATAAATATGTATATATATATATATATATATATATATATATATATATATATATATAGAGAGAGAGAGAGAGAGAGAGAGAGAGAGAGAGAGAGAGAGGGAGACTCTATACATTTACACATATTTATATATATACATATGTAGACTATATATCTATATATAAATATATATATAAATTAGGAGAACATGGACATGAAATCAACAGTGCTTAGTTACTGACAGTTTTTCCCCTATGCGATTTTCAGACCAATACATATTTGTGTGTGTGTGTGTGTGTGTGTTTGTGTGTGTGTGTGTGTGTGTTGTAGACTATATATAAACATGTGTGTGTGTTTACATATATATATATATATATATATATATATATAAAAGCGTGTGTATATATGTATATAAATGTGTATATACATATATATATATATAAATGTATGTATATATATGTGTGTGTGTATATATATAAATGTATGTATATATATATATATAGTGTATGTGTATATATATATATATATATATATATATGCATATATATATATATATACACATTTATATATCTATATACACACACATATACATGTGTGTGTATAGATATATAAATTTGTGTGTTATATATATATAAATGTGTGTACATATATATGTGTATGTGTATATATATTATGCATATATATATATATATACACATTTATATATCTATATACACACATATACATGTGTGTGTATAGATATATAAATTTGTGTGTATATATATATATAAATGTGTGTACATATATATATATATATGTGTGTATGCATATATATATATATATACACATGTGTGCGTGTATATATATATAAGAGCATATATGTATATAAATGTGTATATATATATACATAAATGTGTGTATATATATGTGTGTGTGTGTGTATGTGCATATATATATACATGTGTGCGTATATATAAATGTATATATACATATATATAAATGTATATATACATATATATGTGTGTATGTATATATATATACATATAAATGTATATATACATATATATATATGTGTGTGTGTGTGCGTGTGTAAATAGACTAAATTCATATTTTTGTGTGATTTCTTTTCTTAGCCATTTTACAAACTCAACTAAATGTTAAATCTGTTATAACAGAGTTCATTAAATCAAAGGTTTACCTGATTATTTTCATAAAAAATTTCAATGTATATATATATATATATATATATACCGACTAGATTCAGTATGAGGCTATGTGTGTGTATATGTGAATATTTATGTGCGCCACCACGTGTTGAATTATATAGTGAAGTAATTTTACCTGTTAGTAGCATTTTATCATTAGGTGCTTGGCCCACGGCCATGGCAACGTTTATAATATAATTATTGTAATTGGAAAGTAAAAAAGAATTTCATTACATTTGGTCACAGCAACAACAAAAAAAAGAAAGATTTTATATATCTTATTATAATGGAGATTGTGTGTTTGTCTGTAAGCAAAACTATATTATTACTCAAGTCACAATTCCCTTAGTTATTTACGTCCCATTTCACGATGATTTTCTTTTTATTTACACCACAATTATTAATAAAATTGTTTTACATTATGAATACTGTTGGTCTTATCTGTATACTAATAACATATAATTGTTTTTATATATAACATCGTAGCAGTTTACAGTGCGAACAGGAAGCTAATTTGCATACTGATATTAAAAATTTGTTTTTAATAAATATGTGCTTAGTATTATTGATTTCTAATCGTTTGGTTTTAGCTTAATGAATATGAACAAAAATACTGGGTATGAATCTTAAAAGAAATCCATTAACAAGAAGAAATAACTGTAATTTTATTCTTTACTTTCTATTTTAAATAACAGTTAAATTAGGAAAATTTAGCAATGAAAGACAGGAGTGAGGGAAGAGAAAGTTTCAGTTGTTTTATTTTTCCGATTATACCCACCTCTGTTTCAAATCTTTTTATCTTCATTCATATTTAGTTTCATTAGTCTATCTAATCATATATAACATCTTATTACATTAAAACTTAAATACTTGCACCCGGAGTGGGGCATATATTTGATAGTATATACAATAACTGTTTATGAATTATCATAGAAATATATATATACATATATCTTTGGTTATTTGTATGTGTTTGTGATAAAAAAAAGATTATATATCTTATTATAATGGAGATTCAGTGTCTGTCTATAATCAAAACTATGTCACTGCTTACATCACAATAGCCTCAGGAATTGTGTAAGTTTATTAATGAGCAGAAGGAGGACATTGTCGATTCTAGTTCTGGACCTTGTTAGGGTTTTTATGCAGGCCTTAGTTTTATAAAAATAACTTCACATGAAATAAAGAAAATGGCATTTCTTTTTGACTCACCCTTGTATATATACCTGTGAGCATTTGATATAAATATATGTGTATTTGTGTGTGTGTGAAAGGTAGACAAACACGGGATGTTGTAGAAAATGGATGTTTATTGTAGGTAGTGATGTCGATGTTGTAACGTTTCGGTCTGTTAGACCTTCTTCAGGATGTAGGATTGAGTTCTTGCTTCAATGGTAAACATCTTCATACTCAATTCGTTTAAACATTTTCATACTCAATTCATTAAAAATTCTCCACATACTGTCGGATTAATTTCCATCTTATTTCTCCCATATATATATATATCTTTTTGACTCACCCTTGTATATATACTTGTGAACATTTGATATATATATATATATATATATATATATATAATCAATGGTAATATTATGATTTCACACTCATAACTTAAAGTTTCGTGGTAATCCAATCATCAGATGAGTCCAATGGTTGAGATCTTAAAAACCAGTCGTGAAATGGTTGAGATTTTAAAAACCAGTAATTTTTTAGCGTTTATATAAACGTGAAGCGTTTTCACGCGATGGGAAATGTAAAGCTAAAACTTGGTTTTTAAAACTGTGGCTTGTTTAACGTTTATGTGACGTGGATCGAGTTCACGTGATGTAATGTCATGACGTTAAATTTGTATTCAAAAAAAACATAATAATCAAACAAACTCGCTTTGGTTTTAATGCACGCGCTGTTCAGATGAATTTCTTTTTTTTTTAAATATATAAAAGGAAAGCGAAAATTAAGGGATCAATTAGGGTCAGGTGGTAAGTGACACAGTAAAAATTTGTTCAAATGCCTGCATTTCAAAACGAGTTCACTTCTCTTATTTAACAATTTATTGTTTGTATATATATATATATGAGAAGCAAATACACAAACGATGTATTTTGATATGGCTTTTTTTGTTTTAGCCGACAATTTTTTGGAGAATATGTGCTTAATTGAAGTCATACCTAATTTTGAAAGTTAATTAATAATGAGTATGAGAAGTAAATACACAAACGATGTATTTTGATATGGCTTTGTCGTGTAGAAAAAGTCACTATAAGAGGAATATAACCTACTTCTAAACAAAACGAAAAATCTAGGAAGGTCCGGTTCGTGTAGGGGTTACGGTCCTCGCTTGTCAGCTTGACAGTCAGGGTTCGAATCACGCACAAGGCAGTCTTCCTATCTATAGCTCTGCTGATGAGGCCTAATAGGCTGAAATACACACAGAGATTGATTTTTCTTTATTTGTTTAGCCTTACATTTGAATAGGTATGCTCGCCTAATTAATTAATTATTAATTAATTAACTTCCAAAATTAGGTACGACTTCAATTAAGCACATATTCTCCCAAATATATATATATATATATTATATATATATATATAATATAAATATATATAAATACTTGTAGATTTACACATATAAGACTATGTGCTTAATTGAAGTCGTACCTAATTTTGAAAGTTTATTAATTAATGATTAATTAATTAGGCGGGCATACCTATTCAAATGTAAGGCTAAACAAATCGAGAAAAATCAATCTGTGTATGTACATTTCGGCCTACAAGGCCTCATCAGCAGAGCTATAGATAGGAAGACTGCCTTGGGCATGATTCGAACCCTGACTATCAATAGACCGAAATATACATACAGAGATTGATTTTTCTCGATTTGTTTAGCCTTACATTTGAATAGATATGCCCGCCTAATTAATTAATTATTAATTAATTAACTTTCAAAATTAGGTACGACTTCAATTAAGCACATATTCTCCAAAAAATTGTCGGCTAAAAAAAAAAAGAAGCCATATCAAAATACATCATTTGTGTATTTACTTCTCATATAAGACTATATATTCATGTATCTGCTGCATCTAATATATATGGAAAGCTTTGGGCATCATAGCCCCAAGTTGTAAACAGAACATTTCCTGGAAATACATTTGCAAATATTTTTCTAGTAAAAGCAAAAACAAATGTCAAATTCCTAAAAAATCTTTAATTAAGGGTTATAAGTATGAAAATATTGAAGCCATTATCGTACATTTTATATTTTAGGTTGTAGTAACAATATATATATTATATATATATATATATATATTGTTACTTCAACCTAGAATACATGAAATTATAAAACTCATATATATATATATATATATGTAAGAGTTTTATAATTTCATGTATTTTAGGTTGTAGTAACAATATATATATATATATGTATTGTTACTTCAACCTAGAATACATGAAATTATAAAACTCTTTTATATATATATATATATATATATATATATATATATATAGTTTCATTGAAAGATAGGAAGTAATTAAACTTATTCTGAAAATTCTGTACTCTCATCAAAAAAATAGCAGCTGACTAATGAGTCTGCCAGTTTATCTCAGTCAGTTGAGCATCCGCCTTGAAACCACAAGGTTCCAGGTTCGATACTAGCCCTCATCAACTCAGCCTTGGCTCTGTGAGGTATATATATATATATATATAATATAGACACCCAGACTGAACAGCCTAAATAGAAAGAAACAATCAACCCCAGAGGAATGGCCTAACAGTTCAGAGAAGATAATGGCCGATGAAGTAGACAAGCAGCCGTCTCTCTCGCCATTATACTGATATGAAGGGGTATATAACATCTCAATATTAAAAGTATTTCACAAATTTTCCAGGACAAATGAAGAGAAAGTAAAAATCCGCAGGTGATCGTATTTAAATAAGCAACTGCCCTTGGCAAAGACATGAATCGATGTTGTCTTCTCCTGGCTATGTACATTTGGAGAGCTTCTTTTTTTTTTCAGGTCCAGAGGGTAAAATAACATTGCATGTAGGCTGATCTTGTCTTGCGTGTTACAAACCAGCATGCAGACATGATCAAACCAGCTACAAAATAATACTGAAAATGAGTTCCAAGGGAGATCACTCTCAAGTAGTTGTTAAATATTTTTGATATTCAGTAATATATATATAAGTTGTTACCATTGGTTTTGAAGCAGTATATTAGACGCTTATCATCAAGACTAAGTGCATTGGAAAATGTCAGCAAATTTTATTCTGTTATTTATAATGTTGAGCTATTGTTGAATACATCTATCCAAAAGTCTAAAACTGAAACAAAAAATTCTAACGATAAACAAGAATCAAATATAAATAAAATTATTTTTTAAAAAGTAAAAAGATGAAAAAATAAAAAATATATAAATGAATTAAAATCTAGATAAAATGAAATATTAAAATAGATTCACATAAAGTAAATTTGAAATCTAAATTAAGATGAAAATTAATTTAAAAGAGAAAAAAAAAAGAAAAAATAATGATGATGATGGTGGATGAAAAAAAAAGAAAGAAAGAAGAGTCAAGAAGATCCATGCTGTGGCACAAGTTAATAATGGTTAAATAGTTCTACTACTGTTCTTCTCCAAGGATGGCTCTGGCATTAAATAACCCACAAAGGTTGATATGCCATTAAAAGAAAAAAAAAAAAAACAATCCATAACATCTTTTATTAGTTAACTGTACACTTACACTTGAGGAAGATAGTGAAGTGATTCCCTTCAAATAGATTGAATACTGAGTTACTCTTCTCCTAGACTGGCTGCCTACCAGCCAGGCTAGTGTTCCCAATCCTTTTCAAAAAGGCATTAGTGAAAAAAGACTCTGAATAAAGATTGCCAAGCATAAGACAGAAAAGAAAAGAAAAGATAGAATCTGTCATAAAATTCACATACCGTAGTTTTCTTCTGCACTTGTGCTGGGGTGATGGGGAACGAGATGAAGAGCCTGAATCGCGAGAGATACTGAAAAAGAAAAGGAAAAGAAAATTATATATATATATATATAAAACTTTTAAAACAGATTTACCCTACGTATAAAAAGTAAATTCTACAGTGTTAGTTTGAAAAATAAAAGAATGTTGTGAGTACGAGGATTTTTATTGTTTTCTTTATATATATATATATATATATATATATATATATATATTATTGTCATTTACATACAGTCTTGTTTCACGGCTCCTCAGTGTGACTAGACAAGGCAGGCTACTTTAGGCTGGATTCAAAACCCGACTGAATTGTCATCAGTCAGACATCTTATCACTGCGTCATCTACACACCCACTTCTTAAAAATGAGACTTTACTGTTATAAACATACTAGGCTACTAAGGAGTGCTCTATCCGTTTTAAGGAGAGCTATATATGGGAGGAAATAAAATTTGACAGTATGTAGAAAATAGAAAAACACGATGTATTCCCAAAAATTAGTTTTATTCTTGATGGTGAAGTCGACGTTATAACGTTTCGGTTTTTGCAACCTTCATCATAGGTAAAATGTTGAGTGATGATTAGGGATGACTTCCGAATAATCTTTGCTTTTTATTTGGATGTCATCCACATACACCATACAACATTTCACCTACCATATCATTTTCTTAGTATTCAAGCATCAATGTCTATTTATTTCATCTGTTTTCTTTCTTTCTTTCTTTTGGTCATTTTGTTTTATCTTTCTTTTATTTCTGTTTTCTTTTGGTACTGTAGGTTATAATAATGTTATAACTTGTTGAAACGAACAAACACCGACAAGGGTGTTAAACATATAACAAGATGGACTTTAAAACAGGCACATGGAATAACATATTACATGAAATACACATACAAGGAAACAAGATATAATAAAAAGACACATTCAATAGTTATGTACATGTACATATAAAATATAGGAGGAGTTTGGAGAGTCCATAAGGTTGAAGTAACTTACTGACTTCGTCCATACGTGGGGGATAGAGACCCCCACAAGGGTGGGGTGTAGACACAAATGTCTAACCCATGTCGTCCAGTCCGAGAAGAGGGAGAAAAAAGAGTGAGAGAGTTTGAATCAGGCGCTTAAATACTACAGACCCCTGGTGGTCGGAAAGGGAAACCCAGCGGGAAGATAAATCTACCAGGCAAAGGGCAGACAATCCCAACAGTACCATTAAAATATGTCACATGATCAGTTTATCTATCACAGTCTGTTTATATCTAACTATCTATCTATCTATCACAGTCTGTTTATATCTATCTATCTATCACAGTCTGCTTATATCTATATATCTATCACAGTCTGCTTATATCTATATATCTATCTATCACAGTCTGTTTATATCTATCTATC
Source organism: Doryteuthis pealeii (assembly GCA_023376005.1). NCBI lineage: Eukaryota > Metazoa > Mollusca > Cephalopoda > Myopsida > Loliginidae > Doryteuthis > Doryteuthis pealeii. The sequence goes on along the minus strand of CM042178.1, from coordinate 55,337,485 downwards.
TCAGTCTGTTTATATCTATCTATCTATCACAGTCTGTTTATATTTATCTGTCACAGTCTGTTCATGTCTATATATCTCTATCACAGTCTGTTTTATATCTATCTATCACAGTCTGTTTATTATCTATCTAGCTATCTGTTATATCTATCTAGCTATCACAGTCTGTTTATATCTATCTAGCTATCACAGTCTGTTCATATCTATCTAGCTATCACAGTCTGTTCATATCTATCTACTATCTCAGTCTGTTCATATCTATCTAGCTATCTCAGTCTGTTCATATCTATCTAGCTATCACAGTCTGTTTACATCTATCTATCTATCACAGTCTGTTTATATCTATCTATCACAATCTGTTTATATCTATCACAGTCTGTTTATATCTATCTATCTATCTATCACAGTCTGTTTATATCTATCTATCTATCTAAGTCTGTTCATATCTATCTATCTATCTATCTCAGTCTGTTCATATCTATCTATCACAGTCTGTTCATGTCTATATATCTATCTGTCACAGTCTGTTCATGTCTATATATCTATCTATCACAGTCTGTTTATATCTATCTATCAATCACAGTCTGTTTATATCTATCTATCTATCACAGTCTGTTTATATCTATCTATCTATCTATCACAGTCTGTCTATATCTATCACAGTCTGTTTATATCTATCTATCTATCACAGTCTGTCTATATCTATCACAGTCTGTTTATATCTATCTATCTATCAGTCTGTTTATATCTGTCTATCACATTCTGTTTATATCTATCTATCACATTCCGTTTATATCTATCTATCACAGTCTATTTATATCTATCTATCTATCAATCTGTTTGTTAATATCTATCTATCTCAATTTGTTTATATTTATTTGTATCAAACTGTTCCTATAAAATTCTTTAAAATAAAAAATTAAAAAAACAAGGATAAGGATATTAATCTCAACAACTTGAGGAATTATGACTACACCCATAATATTAGACATTTACTAAGAACATCTTTGATGCTGCGATCTAGAAACATCACCGACTGAAGAAACCCCCTGTGTGGTGAGCAAAAGCGCTTACAAAATGAGGAAAAAACACCTCGGTTGTTATATAAAAAATAAAAACAATGAAAATGAAGATAATAGTCCAGGTAACTCATGGAAAAAAATAACCATAATTCATTTCATAATCTAAAACACTTAAAAGTGGGCTTTATCTAAGAATTAAGAAAAATGGTTAGGAATGTTTTCAAGAAGGTTTTGGAAGATTTTTGCGTACAAAAAATCCTATTGAAAAGGTGAGAAGAAAAAACAGAAGAAAAATGAAAAAAAAAAAAAAAAAAAGAATCGTGCTTGTATCCCAAAATTACAAAAGAAGAAAGGTTAAATAACAAAGATAGAAAGAAAGAAAGAAGAAGAAAGAAAGAAAGATCAAAGTTGTAAAGAAAGAAAAATTATAAAGAAAGAAAGAAAGAAATATCAAAGTTGGAAAGAAAGAAAGAATGAAAAATTAGAAAGAAAGAAAGAAAGAAATATCAAAGTTAGAAAGAAAGAAAGAATGAATGATTATAAAGAAAGAAAGAAATATCAAAGTTAGAAGAAGAAAAGAAAGAAAGAAAGAAAGAAATATAAAGCTGGAAAGAAAGAATGAAAAATTATAAAGAAAGAAATATCAAAGTTGGAAAGAAAGAAAGAAAGAATGAAAAATTAAAAGAAAAGAAAGAATGAAAAATTATAAAGAAAGAAAGAAAGAATGAAAAATTATAAAGAAAGAAAGAAAGAAATATTAAAGTTGGAAAGAAAGAAAGAATGAAAAATTATAAAAGAAAGAAATATCAAAGTTGGAAAGAAAGAAAGAATGAAAAATTATAAAGAAAAAAGAAAGAAATAACAAAGCTGGAAAGAAAGAAAGAAAGAGAGAAAAATTTTAAAGAAAGAAAGAAAGAAAGTTTTGGAAGATGTTTGCCTATGAAAACCTAATGAAAATAAAAGTCGAGAAGAAAAAATAGAAGGAAAAAGAAAAGAAGAAAAATGGAAAAATAAAAAAAAAAAAATCAAAAATCCTGCTCATATCCCAAAATTATAAAGAAATAAAGAAAGAAAGAAATAATAAAGCTGGAAAGAAAAAAAGAAAGAAAATCATAAAAAAAAGAAAGAAAGAAAGAAATAACAAAGTTGGAAAGAGAGAAAGAAATAAAGAAAGAAAAATTATAAAGAAAGAAAGAAAAGAAGAAATAATGAAGTTGGAAAGAAAGAAGAAGGAAAAAATTATAAAAAGAAAGAAAGAAGGAAAATTATAAAGAAAGAAAGAAAGAAATAACAAAGTTTGAAAGAAAAAGAAATAACGAAGGAAAAATTGTAAAGAAAGAAAGAAATTTTTGGAAGATGTTTGCATATGAAAAACCTAAGGAAAATAAAAGTAGAGAAAAAAAAAATAAGAAAAATGAAAAAGAAAAAAATGAAAATGAAAAAGAATCATGTTAATATCCCAAAATTACAAAGAAAGAAAGAAATAAAGAAGCTAGAAAGATAAAGAATAACAAAGCTAGAAAGAAAGAAAAAAATATAAATAAATAAATAAATAACAAAGCTGGAAAGAAAGAAAGAGATAAAGAAGAAAAAATTATAAAGAAAGAAAGAAAGAAATTTTTGGAAGATGTTTGCATATGAAAAACCTAATGAAAATGAAAGTTGAGAAAAAAAAACAGAAGAAAAATGAAAAAGAAAAAAAATCGTGTTCATATCCCAAAATTAGAAAGAAAGAAAGAAAAATAAAAAATAAAGAAAAAACAAAGCTGGAAAGAAAGAAAGAAATAAAGAGGGAAAAATTATAAAGAAAGAAAGAAAATAGATTTTGGAAGATGCTTGTGTATGAAAACCCAATGAAAATAAAAATCAAGAAGAAAAAAACAGAAGGAAAATGAAAAAGAAGAAAAATGAAATTAAAAAAAAGTTAAAAAAAAAAAAATTACAAAAAAAGAAAGAAAGAATGAAAGAAAGTATGATAAAGAATAACAAAGATAGAAGAAAGAAAGAAAGAATAAAGTTGGAAAGAAAGAAAGAAAGAAAAAAGGAAGGAAGGAAAAATTACAAATAAATAAATAAATAAATAAGTTTTTGGAAGATGTTTGCGGACAAAAAATCTATTGATAATAAAAGTTAATACGAAAAAAACAGAAGAAAAGTGAAAAAAAAAATAAATAAATAAAAAATAAAAAATTATGCTCATATCCCATTGGGGTAAGACGAAATGTGGGGTATAAATATTTATCCCCTTTTTTTACTTTTTTTTTTCTCTCCTCCACCCCACATACCCTGTCTCTGTGATTTGCGATAATTGTAGGAAAAATAAAATAATCGTATCAGGCGGATGAAAAATTAGTCTTTCGCGGGCGAAAATAAATATTGAATTTTTGTATCAGATAAGAACGGAAGATAAAGACAACATGAACAGGCAGCGGTTAATGAATAAATAAATAATTTCCCTACCCCCACCCACCCAAAAATTGTGTTCTTTCAATACCAGTTCAAATCTTTCTGTGTAGCCGAGATCGGTTTATATTGCATTATTGTTTTTGTGTTTTATTTTGTTGTAGTGGGTTTTTTTTTTCCCACTTTCTTTCTTGGCATTTTCTTATTTCATCTCAGTCTATTTCTTTGTCTTTATATATATATATATATATATATATATGGCTGATACCTACATTAGGCAACCCTGACGACTTATATATAAGTCGATATTAGACCACCCCGAGGACTTATATATATATAATAAGATTTTTTTTTTTGAAGGCAAAATAATGCAAATTTATGCATATTTATTTAAATTTTTTTTTTTTTTTTTTTTTTTTTTAGAGAAAAAAAAGGGAAAAAAAGTAAATTTAAATAAATATGTTTTTCAACATAAATTTACAATATTTTGCCTTCAAAAAAAAATATCGTATTACATTTTATAATTAATGCTTCAAACACACTATAAAAACAAAAAACAAAAAAAATCTTTATTTTATATATATATATATATAAGTCGGGGTGGCCTAATGTCAGTATCAGCCAGATAGCGAGGGAGTCTATCCCCTTTTCACTAATGCTAGACCAAAAATATTTATTTTTGGCATATGAGGTGGAGCGCCACACCTACCATCAGCTCCTTACTTTACCACACAGATCCCTGTGCTACTTACTTAGACATAAATATATCTATCTAAGTCTGTTCATGTCTATCTATCTATCTATCTATCTAGTCAGTCAGTCTCAGTATTCATATCTATCTATCTATCTAGTCTGTTCATATCTATCTATCTATCTCAGTCTGTTCAGTCTATCTATCTTATCTATCTGTCTCATATCATATCTATCTATCTATATCTATCTAGTCTGTCTCATATCTATCTATCTTAGTCTGTTCATATCTATCTATATCTATGTCTATATCTAGTCTACATATAGTCACAGAGAACCCATAGTACATAATGATCATTTCCATGATCAACAGAAAAACAAACAACTTAAAAACTTTTTTTCAAATTTTTTTTTATTTGCCGTTCCCTGAAATCTACAGATGGTCAGTTAGCTGTGCCAGCAGAACCATCCAGTATTCAAGAGAAGTAGCCAACCCGTACTTCAGCCGCAGCCGAGAGTGGATCAATGATTTCCTCGTCCAAAGTGGCGGCCCTTAACAAGGACCTCTCAAAGCCCAGATGGTGTTTTGTCTCATGCGTCCGCCAGAACATGTTTGACCCGTGATTGCTTGGCCACACCTAACCTGTACCGAAAATGTGGCACCGTGGGGAAGTCTTGAATCTAAAGTGTCCACCATTGTCTGCTAGCAGACAATGGTGAAGCACACTTGTCGCTTAAGTACAGGAACTCTTCTTAGCATCTGCCATGAATCGAAGGAATACGCAGTGGGAATTTAATAGCTTGTGAAAGGCAACCTAAACACCAGTCTCGACTTCTTGCTTTTACGTAGTAGCATCAATAAGTTAAATATGTGTGTATATATATATATATATATATATATATATATAGTTATAAATTATGAACGAAAATGAAGGAAAGCCAAATTATCAAAAACTTACTGTTTTTATATTGTCACATCAAAAAGTTTATATATATATATATATATATATATATATATATATATTTTTGGGAGAATAAGCGCTTAATTGGAGTCGTACCTAATTTTGAAAATTAATTAATTAATAATGAATTAGGCGGGAATACCTATTTAAATGTATGGCTAAACAAATCGAGTTTATAAATTTAGTGATTTTAAATTCCGATCTATAGTTTAAATTCCGATCTATAGCTCTGCTGATGAGGCCTAATAGGCCGAAATGTACATACAGAGATTGATTTTTCTCGATTTGTTTAGCCATACATTTAAATAGGTATTCCCACCTAATTCATTATTAATTAATTAATTTTCAAAATTAGGTACGACGCCAATTAAGCACTTATTCTCCCAAAAATTGTCGGCTAAAAGCCATTCCAAACAAACCATGTTTACAACTTATCATATCGTCGTGTAATAAAAGTCACTAGAAGAGGAATATTAACCTACTCTAAACAAATCGTAAAATCTAAGAAGTCCGTTTGGTGTAGGGATTATGTTATCGGCCTGTCAGCTTGGCAGTCCGGTTTCAAATCACGCACAGGGCGGTCTTCCGATCTATAGCTCTGCTGATGAGGCCTAATAGGCCGAAATGTACATACAGAGATTGATTTTTCTCGATTTGTTTAGCCATACATTTAAATAGGTATTCCCGCCTAATTCATTATTAATTAATTAATTTTCAAAATTAGGTACGACTCCAATTAAGCACTTATATATATGTATGTATAAGTTAAACCTAATGAGTCAGATATACCTATTAACAGTTTCGCTTAGTTGCTCATCAGGGTAAATATTTGACTAAAGAGACTTGGAGCAAATGCACTATTATACAAAACCTCCCATTGTTTAATTGGTTTAGTTTATACTAATTTATTTGAATCACGACAAGAGGTTTTGTATTTTACAAGTAGATAATACAAAAATACTTCACTTTGACAAAAATATTAAAAAAATTAAAAATCCTTGAAGCTCCATATATGAAAATTAAACAACCCACCATTAATAGAATTAACTTTCAAACTAGTGATAATATTTTTTTTAAATTAAAATAGATAAAGCAATTTATATTCCAAAATGCTTAAAATAGAACAATTTTTTATTCAAAATACGTTTACCTAGCTTAATAGATATTTACCACGTGTATGGGTTAGGCACAAGGCCCTATTAATGTGGGACCAGCCATGAACCAAAGTCTTGAATCTAAAATGTCCACCATTGTCTGCTAGCAGACAATGGTGAAGCACACTTGTCGCTTAAGTACAGGAACTCTTAGCATCTACCATGAATCGAAGGAATACGCAATGGGAATTTAATAGTTTGTGAAAGCAACCTAAACACCAGTCTCGACTTCTTGCTTTTATATAGTAACATCAATAAGTTAACTATATATATATATATATATATATATATATATATATATATAATAAAATAAATATGTAAAGGTTTTACATATCTATTTATTAGGTGACAAAGGAACATTCACGACCATATTGGTTTCATGCGATGCAATCATCAGGTGAAGATGTTTCGAATGCAAGGAAAATCAAAAAAAATTTTTAAATTCAGAAAATTCAATAGACATGGGATGTGTATGATTGGATAAAATGATGTGTGTATGCATGAAACATCTTCACCTGATGATTGCATCACATGAAACCAATATGGTCATGAATGTTCCTTTGTGACCTAATGAATAGATATGTAAAACCTTTATATATTTATTTTATTATATTATATAACAGCTCTATTTTATATTGAGCACTCTACCAATAATACTGCCTTTGCTACGCCATTCCAGCAAAAGCTGAAACAGTGACCATCTCACGCTATATATATATATATATATATATAGTTATAAATTATGAACGAAAATAAGTAAAGTAAGTAAAGTCGTCGGGGTGGCCTAACATCGGTATCAGCCATTCAGCGAGGGAGTCTATCCCCTTTTCAATAGCGCTAGACCAAGGAGATTTTTTTTTTTGGCATCTGAGGTGCAGCGCCACACCTACAGATCCCTGTGCTACTCATACACTGAGTTGGCGAGGACCAGAATCGAACTAGGAACCTTGTGGT
>CM042178.1:55247803-55325303 GCA_023376005.1 Doryteuthis pealeii | reverse complement strand
GAGATATTACTGCCTAAGTAAATGCTGCGGGTGATCCTGAACAAGACGTAGAAAAAACACCCACGAGAAAACGCTTGTACGGTCACCTGCCACATATCACCTAAACCATCCGAGGTAAGACGGACAAGACACGTGGGACACTGCTGGAGAAGCAAAGACGAATCATAAGCTACGACCTTCTGTGGTAGCCAGCACATGGACACACCAGGTTGGCCGACCAGCAAAGACGTACATTGATCAGCTCTGTGCGGATACGGGTTGCTGCATAAGGACCGCCGAGAATGATGAGCGATAGGGACGGATGGAGAGAGATTGTCATGGATATCCGCGCTGACAGCGCGACATGATGATGATGATGATATATATAAAACAAGAGAAACGTCTTGTCATACAAAGACTACATAAAATGCTAAAGAATTTTTTTTTTTTTCAATGACATTTTTTTTCGTAAAGAAAACGTATAATAAAGAGAATGGGTGGCAAGTTCGGGGGGGGTCATTTTATCGATCTTAGAACCATTTTATTGTTAACAAAAATAGATGCAACCTCGTCTGATTGTATTTTTCTTCGCAAAACATTTTTTTCTATTTTTTTTTTTAAGTTGAAACAAGTTTTTGTTCTCTCGAGGCAAAGACTGACCCGAACCACAAATCTACATTGACCCATCCGAAATATCTTCTTTTTTTAAATTTTTTTTTTATATAATCTTTGAAATTTTGTTGTGGCAGAGTGGATTATAGTTGGTATCAGCTGGACTGCCAGAAAGTCTATCCTCTTTTCGCGAGCACTAGACAAGGGAGATTTTTATTACTAAAGTGGAACGCCACACCTACTGTCAACTTCTCAATTTACTGCACAGATCAGATTACCCAATCTGCGCTACTCATATGCTGAGTTGTCAGTATTGAGTTTCCCAAGGTGCTGTGTGAAATGCAAACAGCCTTGTCCAGGAATTGAACTCAGGTCACTAAGTCAATTTTCATAGGACAATAACCATTACACTACATGCCTTCATGTATATTTAATATATATTTGTTTTGATGTCTACATTTAAATATTATTTCACTTCTTTTATTGAGAAGGTTTTTTTTTCTGGTTGTCTATAGGAAATGATAGTTCATTTTTATTCTAAGCACATTATTATTTCTGCATTATTTAACAATATAAAATGTGTGACACTACAACCTAGCAAAAAAGTGTAATCTGAACATTAGCTACATAAATGAGAGTAACCTCCCCTTGTTTATTTTACTTTGAGGAAGCCATATGTTTTGTCGGCCGTTTTCATTTCACTGTAAATCTACACTGAAAATATGAATTTGTTCAAATCAATACAACAGCATGTTTTAACACAAAAATATAAAATGTTTTCTTCATTGTGCATGCACATTATTTGAAATGAACTTAATTGTTATTAAGAACACATTTTATGATTGAACCGAGAACCTTGTGATTCCTAGTCAGTTGCTCTACCAACTGAGCTAAACCGGCCCCTAGAGATAAACCGGATGTAATCTAATAAAACTTTCATATTTAATATTTTTGTCAGCCTAAATCTCATAGTGATATATATATATATATATATGTGTGTTCTATGTATTGCAGGCGTGTGGTGTAATGGTTAGAGTCGTTGATAATGGACTTGTTGACCTGAGTTCAAATCCTGGATGGGCTGTTTGCATTTCACATAGCGCTTATACCCTCGGGAAAGGTATGAATTCAACTACTCTCCATCTAGCTATGGGTAAATAGTAAGGCAGACTGGGCTCTTTGACTTTGGCTAGGTAACCAGTCTAGGAGAAGGAAAACTCTGAATTCAAATCTGTTAAACTCCACTTAAGAAATTGACCTTACGTTACATCCTGCTTGTGCTGAAGGGTTGAGAAAAAAAATATATATATATATGAGAAGTAAACAAACAAACAATGTGTTTTTGATATGGCTTTTAGCTGACAATTTTTGGGGAGAATATGTGCTTAATTGAAGTCATACCTAATTTTGAGATTTAATTAGTTGATAATTAATGAATTAGGCGGGCATATATGTTCAAATGTAAGGCTAAACTAATCGAGAAAAACTCAATCTCTGTATGTGCATTTCAGCCTATTAGGCCTCATCAGCAGAGTTATAGACAGGAAAGCTACTTCGTGTGTGAATCTAACCCAGGCTGACAGGTGGGGACTCTAACCATTACATGTGTGTATATATATATATATATATATATATATACAATCAAATATTAATATTATCGATTTAATATCTCGTTACTATTAGTTTCATGCTTACTGCAATCATCAGACGAGACTGTCAAAATGTTAAGATAAAAAAAAACAGTGGTTTGTTTAGCATTTATATAAACGTGAAGCGTGTTCACGTGATGGAATGTTATAAATAAATAAACATATTTTCTTTAATACAACTTTAGCGTTATAACATTCCATCACGTGAACATGCTTCACATTATATAACACTAAACAAGCTACAGTTTTTTTAAAAACTTTAGCAGTATAACATTCCATCGCGTGAACACGCTTCACGTTTATATAAACGATAAACAAACCACCTTTTTTTTTTAATCTTAAAATCTTAACATTTTGACCATCTCATCTGGTGATTGCAGTAAGCATGAAACTAATACTAACGAGATGTTAAATCCTTAATATCTAATATTTGATTGTAAATCTGCTCTGCTATTTTTGCATTGAGCACCTTTATATGCCAATACTTTTCTCATTCATTCTCTATTCATTCTATAATGTATATATATATATATATTGTAGCATAATTAGCGCGCCTTACTCGGAACACCATATTTGTGGCCTTGTGTCAAACAGAAAGCTTAATGGATGTAGCCTGATTCTCAGACCGTACTGGGTGGTCCTTTGAAAAATCGGCCCGAAAAAAAATATAAACATTCAGGCGAGCAAGAAGATAATGGAATTCTCATTATCAAAAAAAAAAAAATGGAATTCTATCTTTTTTTTTTTTAAGTTAAGCAGTGACCCATGTGATCATAACTTGGATGGGTAACTTTTTTTTTTTTTAGAAATATCAGGTAGAATTGGTGATCTATGTGCTAGACAAGGCAAATCTTAGAAAAATTCTATGAGAAGTCAAGATACAATTGGTATCACTTTCACCCTTATATTGGTGAGTTTTGAAGTTAAGCAGTGATGCCTGTGATTATAACTTGGATGGGTAACTTTTTTATTTAGAAAGATCAGGTAGAATTGGTGATTTATGTGAATAGACGAGGAAAATCTTAGCAAAATTCTATGAGAAGTCAAAAGTTTTTAGGGAAAAATAATTTAAAAAAATGGAATTCTATTTTTCTTTTTTAAAGTTAAGCACTTACCCATGTGATCATAACTTGGATGGGTAACTTTTTTTTTAGAAATATCAGGTAGAATTGGTGATCATTGTGCTAGACAAGGCAAATCTTAGAAAAATTCTATGAGAAGTCAAAATACAATTGGTATCACTTTCACCCTTATATTGGTGAGTTTTGAAGTTAAGCAGTGACGCCTGTGATTAAAACTTGGATGGGTAACTTTTTTATTTAGAAAGATCAGGTAGAATTGGTGATCTATGTGCTAGACAAGGAAAATCTTAGCAAAATTCTATGAGAAGTCAAAAGTTTTTAGGGAAAAATAATCGAAAAATTGGAAACTTTTTCTTTTTTTTTTTTTTTTTTTTTTTTCATCTAAGATGTCAGAAAGAGAAAACTTTGGTCTTTATAAATTTTTTATAAATTTATTATTATTATTATTATTAATTTTTTTTCCTTTTTTATTTATTTTTTTTTTTAGAGCCAAGGAAGAATGTTTCTCTCTCTTTCTCTTTTTTTTTATTTTTATTCATTTTTTTTTTTTTTGTTTCAGGTGTAATGTATTTGCTAAAATGATAATGCGGTTAGTATTGATATTTCTTGTTGATAAAAGGGTAAAAAAAAAAAAAAAACTATAGAAGAAGAAGAAGAAGAAGTAGAAACGACCGACACTATCGTTATTAATAATTGCTGAAGAAACATCGTCGGTCTTTGCTTGGATAATTATTTCTGTTCCGAGTCAATTGAATAATATGTGTTTCTTTGATGAACATCAATATTAATCAATATTACAATCCAAAACAAACAAAAAGAAACAAAAAAAAACCCCAAACAAACAGACCAATAAATAAAAACAATAACAACAACAAATTGGAAATAAACAGTTTCACAGAACACGATTAGTTGCAAAATTACAAACGGCTCTCATAATGTGGCAATCAAAAATAAGTTTACTTTGTATTCGTGGCACGAGATCTTGTTACTATTATACATTGATTCATTCAGACCAGTTTTATTTGTTGTTTTATCTCAGTGTTCTGCATGTGCTGTACTTCAACTCTCTTTCTATTTGTATTTCTGAGATGATATATTCTTACTATTATACATTGATTCATTCAGACCAGTTTTCTCTGTCATCTTTCTATTTGTATTTCTGAGATGATATATTCTTACTATTATATATTGATTTATTCAGACCAGTTTCTTCATTGTCTTAATCACAATGTTCTGTGTCTTCTGTATTCCAACCCTTTTTCTATCTGTATTTCTGTTATTTAGTATTCTTACTATTATACATTGATTCATTCAGACTAGTTTTCTTGTCATATTTATCTTAGCGTTGCTTGTCTTCTTTACTTCAACCCTCTTTCTATCTGTATTTTTGAGATGTGATATTCTTACTATTATACATTGATTCATTCAGACCAGTTTTATTTGTGGTTTTTATCTCAGTGTTCTGTGTCTTCTGTAATCCAACCTTCTTTCTATCTGTATTTTTGAGATGTGATATTCTTACTATTATACATTGATTCATTCAGACCAGTTTTATTTATTGTTTTATCTCAGTGTTCTGTGTCTTCTGTACTTCAACCTTCTTTCTATCTGTATTTTGAGATGTGATATTCTTACTATTATACATTGATTCATTCAGACCAGTTTATTTGGTTTTATCTCAGAGTTCCTTGTCTTCTGTACTCCAACCCTCTTCTATCTGTATTTCTGAGATGTGATATTCTTACTATTATACATTGATTCATTCAGACCAGTTTTCTCTGTCATCTTTATCTCAGAGTTCCTTGTCTTCTGTACTTCAATCTTCTTCCTATCCATATTTCTTACTATTATATATTGATTTATTCAGACCAGTTTCTTCATTGTCTTAATCACAATGTTCTGTGTCTTCTGTATTCCAACCCTTTTTCTATCTGTATTTCTGTTATTTAGTATTCTTACTATTATACATTGATTCATTCAGACTAGTTTTCTTGTCGTATTCATCTTAGCGTTGTTTGTCTTCTTTACTTCAACCCTCTTTCTATCTGTATTTCTGAGATGTGATATTCTTACTATTATACATTGATTCATTCAGACCAGTTTTATTTGTGGTTTTTATCTCAGTGTTCTGTGTCTTCTGTAATCCAACCTTCTTTCTATCTGTATTTCTGAGATGTGATATTCTTACTATTATACATTGATTCATTCAGACCAGTTTTATTTGTTGTTTTATCTCAGTGTTCGTGTCTTTCTGTACTTCAACCTTCTTTCATCTGTATTTTTGAGATGTGATATCTTACTATTATACATGATTCATTCAGACCAGTTTTATTTGTTGTTTTATCTCAGTTTCTTGTCTTCTGTTACTTCAACCTTCTTTCTATCTGTATTTTGAGATTATTTAGTTCTTACTATTATACATTGATTCATTCAGACCAGTTTTATTTGTTGTTTTATCTCAGTGTTCTGTGTCTTCTGTACTCCAATCCTCTTTCCATCTGTATTTCTGAGATGTGATATTCTTACTATTATACATCGATTCATTCAGACCAGTTTTATTTGTTGTTTTTATCTCAGTGTTCTGTGTCTTCTGTACTCCAACCTTCTTTCTATCTGTATTTCTGAGATGTGATATTCTTACTATTATACATTGATTCATTCAGACCAGTTTTCTCTGTCATCTTTATCTCAGAGTTCCTTGTCTTCTCTACTTCAACCTTCTTTCTATCTATATTTCTTACTATTATATATATGTGTTGAGATTTTTGTATTATAAGGTGTGTGCTGGATGACCACTTCTACTTATAGACTCGGCGATAATCATGTGACCGACCTATTGGCCAATCACTGGCAGTACTCTGCTGCTGTTATGATATTTATACAGGCTGTTCTGGTCATACCTACGCATCTTGCTTTGAACCTTTGTGGACGACGGAACATAGGATTATATCACTGAACCTTCGTGGACAACATAACATAAGATTATATCACAGGACCTTTGACACTACATAGGATTCCATAACTTAGGACTTATTCACTTACCAAAGGATTCCATAGTTCAGGACTTACTTACTTTAAGTCCTTTTTAACTGGCCAAGGATGGTGGTCAGAAACTTAACAGTATGGTATTCTTACTATTATAAATTGATTTATTCAGACCAGTTACTTCATTGTCTTAATCACAATGTTCTGTGAATTCCGTATTCCAACCCTTTTTCTATCTGTATTTCTGTTATGTAGTATTCTTACTATTATACATTGATTCATTCAGACTAGTTTTCTGTCGTATTTATCTTAGAGTTCCTTGTCTTCTGTACCCCAACCCTCTTTCTATCTGTATTTCTGAGATGATATATTCTTACTATTATACATTGATTCATTCAGACAAGTTTTCTTTATTGTCTATATATCAATGTTTGGGCACTCCATATTTCTGGCCTTGTGCCACATCTAAGCTAAGTTTAGTAAATAATTATAAACCAGCCCACTTACGATCTGTATCTCTGATATGCTCGATGCTTACTATCATCCATTTCTGAGATGAGATTCTTACTATTATACATTGATTTATTCAGACCAGTTTTCTCTGTTGTCTTTATCTCAATCTTCTGCTTCTTCTGTCCTTCAACCTACTTACTATCTGTATTTCTGAAATGAGATATTCCTACTATTATACATTGATTCTTTCACACTAGTTTCCTCATCTTTATTGTGTTTATCTCAGTGTTCAGCTGCTTCTGTACTCCAACCTTCTTTCTACCTGTATTTCCATGAGAAGGTATTTTTGATATAATCGTTATCAGACTATTTTCCTCATCTTTATTGTGTTTAGCTCAGTGTTAGTATATTTGTTTAACTCATTTCCTCTATGGTTTCTTTATTCTGTCCTCTAACCAGGCCACAACAGTGAGGATATGCTGATTCTACTCAGATAAGGTATTCTATTTCTCTGAATCTTAGAGATGAGGCTTGATATTTAGTATTATCTACATTATTCGGACTATTGTCCTCATCTTCTTTATCATCTGTACAACATTTCAGCCGATGCACCCTCCAGCCTTCTTCAGGTATTTCTTGTCGGACTCGGGAACCTTCTTGTCGTAATCAGGAGCCATATCAGAACTTTGAACCTAACCCTTTATTCAATCCACGGGGGCATCCTGTTCTCATTCCACTAACCATAGCTGGGGTAGAGGCGTTAAGTTGTGTTAATTATTATTCTATGTTACTGCTACTCTTGTGTTGCATAGCGCCTTCTTTACCGGCACTAAATAGGTATATGTTATATACTGGTCTTTTCACTAAGCCAAATCTATATAACATTATATACCTTTCTTACTTCTTACTCTGTCATCTATTCTTCTGGCCGGCTTTGTTCTGATCGTCTATCATCTATCTTGGTCTGGTATATCTTCTAAGTCTCGTCTGGTCTTCTATTGGATTCCGGGTCTGGTTTCTGTTGGGATTTCTTCTTATCAGAAGCCTTGTGTCATTGTTAGTTTTTAGTAATAAACACAAGACTTCGATTTATTTTGATGTTACTTTATTCCAAATCCCCACCCAGACATTCTGTGCAGATGAGGCTTACATGTTGCTAGCTCGGCTTCTAAGTTCTAACTGACTTACTGAGTTGCTTACTCCTTAAAACGGAAGAGGGCTTTCTATGGGGTTTCCGGTTCTCACGGTCTATCCCCAAAAGCAAGGTCAGAGTGAGGTCAAAACACTGTCACTCACTCTCAAGGCCATCAGCTGTACTGATCGCCATAATGATTTCTACAATACCTTATAAAAGCATTAGGGATCCAATAATTATGTAACACTTAGCCAGCTTTGAACCTACAATCCAGAGATAACTGTCAATTAGAACTGTCTTAACCTAACTACTTTATCCACTAGGCCATGTGTCAAATTGGACTACCTGAAGAAGGCCGGAGGGCACATTGGCCAAAATGTTGTACAGATAACAATGAAGATGAGGACAATAGTCCGAATAACACAGATAATACCAGATAAGGTATTATTTAGAATCATACATTGATTTATTCATAAACAAGTTTTCTTGTTTTTTTTTTTATGTTTTGGCATTGGAACTCTCCAGGCTACTTTCTGCAAGAACTTCTTATTGTTCCAAGGTTAGACGGAATGTTCGGATACACCAATGTTATTCCAGAAGGCATTTCTCGGAAGCTAACAAGTTTTTGGTAAATTTGAAAGAAAATTGTTTCGTATCAGTTGTTAAGAAAATAATTTCTCCGTTGAGAATATTTTAAAAATTGGTAGGGGGTTATGGTCCTCATTTGTTCCGAATTGAAAGTTTTATTAAAATATAGCTAAAAGATTTTTTAAAAAAAAAAAAAAGAGAAAAGATATTTTGGACAGGTCAGTGTAGATTTGTGGTTTAGGTCAGTCTTTGTCTCAAGAGAATGAAAACTTGTTTCAACTTTAAAAAAAAAAAAAAAAGGAAAAAAAAAGAGAAAAAAAGTTTAGCGGAACAAAAATACAATCAGACAAGGTTGCATCAATTTTTGTTAATAACAAAAACGGTAATCCGTGTTCAAATAGATGTATATATATGGGATGGGATGGGATAGCCCCTACCCTTGTGCATTTAGGAGACGCACTTAGCGTAACAGTTATCATTGTATAAATGGAATCGGTGACCCAAGTTCAAATCTGTTTGCATTTTGCTTCATGCTAATGCCTTTGGTAAAGGTATGAATCCATCTAATCTCTCTTCCCAGCTATGAGTAAATAATGGGGAAGACTGGGATCTTTACGTTTAGTAAGGGAACCAATCTATAAGAAGGAAAACTCTGAATTCAAGCCAGCTGTTCTCCGCTTCAAATTCATGCCACATTCTGCCCGGGGGATTGGGAATATACGTACTTCAGCACACTCATTAGCAATATTTTTTTGTTAGTGTAGTGAGTTCGATCCTATTTTAGGGCTCATCTCCTCTGATACTGTACCAGTATAAAAGTCTTTACAGGAGGGTGTTCCACTGTGAGGTAATACTTAGTAAGCTGGATGCAGAGAGAGTTCGATCCCAACAATGTGAACATCTAGCACCAAATTGATTCTTTTTTTTTTTTCTTGCAATTTTTCGGTCTTAATGAATACTAGCAGGACTTGTAGATATCAAGGCTTTTTACATTTTCGCTTTGAGCTAATGCCCTTGGGAAAAGACATGAATCCACCTGTTCTCCCTTCACAGATATGGGTAAATAGTAGGGCAGACTGGGTTCTTTAGTCTAGCAAAACTGAAATTCAAACCAACTTTACTCTGCTTAAATATTGACCTTGTGTCACAGCCTGCCTGTGGTAGAGAGGTGAGTAATTACATAGAATATATATATATATATATATAATATATATATATATATATATATATCACTGTGAGCTTTAGGCTGACAAAAATTGGACACATGGTGGAGTGGATATAGGCGTTGTATTAATCCATACATATATAACGAGCAGTCGGTGTGTATTATGTCCAAAGGAAACTATAAAAATAAAACAATTAACGACAATGTAAATATATATACACATTCACTATCACCAGAGATTGCTTTTTGTGCAAAAATAATTAAAATTTTCTTATGTAGCCTTTTCTAGTACAGTTCTAAGGGACAGTTATTTCTAG
This sequence comes from Doryteuthis pealeii, assembly GCA_023376005.1. NCBI lineage: Eukaryota > Metazoa > Mollusca > Cephalopoda > Myopsida > Loliginidae > Doryteuthis > Doryteuthis pealeii. The sequence goes on along the minus strand of CM042178.1, from coordinate 55,315,338 downwards.
GCTGCAGGTTCAATCCTGGTCAAGGGCAACAGTAACATAAAATAATAATTATCACAGCTTAACACTTGTACCCAGTCATGGTTAGTGGAATGATAACAGTAAACCCCAGTGGATTGAATAAAGGGTTGGGTTCAGAGTTCTGTGAAGGCTCCTGATTATGACAAGAAGGTTGCCGTGTTCAAAATGAAGGTTCCTGAGTCTGACAAGAAATACCTGAAAAAGGCCGGAGGGCATATTGGCCAAAACGTTGTACGGATAACAATAAAGATGAGGACAATAGTCCAAATAATAGAAAATGATACAAATTATCAAGCTTCTTAATTAACAAAGCTTAACACTTGTAAAAGTAAAAAAAAGTAAAGTCGTCGGTGCAAGCTAAAGTCGGTATCAGCCAGTCAGTGAGGGAGTCTATCCCCTTTTCAACAGTGCTAGACCAAGGAGATTGTTTTGGCATCAGAGGTAGAGTGCCACACCTACCATCAGCTCCTTACTTTACCGAACAGATCCCTGTGCTACTCATATGCTGAGATGGCGAGGACCGGTATCGAACTAGGAACCTTGAGGTTTCTAGCCGAACGCTCTACCGACTGAGCTAAACCAGACTGAATCTTGTACCCAGTCATAATTAGCGGAATGAGAACAGTATACCCCAATGGATTGAATTAACGGTTGTGTTCAAAGTTCCTTGAAGGCCCCAATTATGACAAGAAGGTTCCCGTGTTCAAAGAGAGAGGTTCCCACGTCTGACAAGAAATACCTGAAAAAAGCTCGAGGGCACATCAGATAGCAATAAAGATGAGGACAATAGTCCAAATAATACAAATGATCAAGCCTCATCTCAATAATTCAGAGAAATAGTGTAGATAACAATAAAGATGAGGACAATAGTCCAAATAATACAAATGATCAAGCCTCATCTCAATAATTCAGAGAAATAGTGCAGATAACAATAAAGATGAGGACAATAGTCCAAATAATACAAATGATCAAGCCTCATCTCAATAATTCAGAGAAATAGTGTAGATAACAATAAAGATGAGGACAATAGTCCAAATAATACAAATGATCAAGCCTCATCTCAAAAATTCAGAGAAATAGTGTAGATAACAATAAAGATGAGGACAATAGTCCAATAATACAAATGATCAAGCCTCATCTCAAAAATTCAGAGAAATAGTGCAGATAACAATAAAGATGAGGACAATAGTCCAAATAATACAAATGATCAAGCCTCATCGCAATAATTCAGAAAAAAATATTACATTTGAAAGTTTTATTAAATTACATCTTAAAGATTTAAAAAGAATAAAAACGAATATACTTTGTACAGGTCAGTGTAGATTTGTGTTTTGAGTCAGTCTTTGTCTCAAGAGAATGAAAACTTGTTTCAACTTAAAAACAGAAAATAAGGTTAGCCGAAGAAAAATACAATCAGACGAGGTTACATCTGTTTGTCTTAACAATAAAATGGCTCTAAGATCGATAAAATGACACCCCCACCCACCGCCGAACTTGCCACCTGTTCTCTTTATTAAAAAGTTGTAAAGTTGGCAGAGTGGTCTTTTGTTGGTATCAGCCATACAGTGAGGGAGTCTATCCCCTTTTCACGTGACCTTATGTCACATCTTGCTCATGTGGAGGAGTTGGTAATTATATATACTAGCAAATATATGCCCACTCCGGGTGCAAGTATCTAAGTTTTAATATAATAAAATATTATATTAAATTAGAAAGGCTAATGAAACTGAATAAGAATGTAGATAAAAAGATTTGGAACAGAGGGGGTATGATTGAAACTAACTCTTCCATCATTTTCCATTACTCCCGTCTTTCATTGATAAATTTTCCTAATTTAACTATTTAGTTAAGATAGGAAGTAAAGAATAATATTACAGTTATTTCTTCTTGTTAATGGATTTCTTTTAAGATTTATTCCTGAGATTTTTGCTCATAATCAATAAGATAAAACCAAACAATTAGAAATTAATAATACTAAGCATATATTTATTAAAATCAAATTTTTTATATCAATATGCAAATTAGCCTTCCTGTTCACACTGTAATCCGCTATTTTGTTTTATATATAAATGTAATTGCATGTTTTTAGTATGTAAATATGGTCAACAGTCTTAATGATGTGAAACAATTTTATTAAAAATTGAGGTTTAAATAAAAATAAAATCATAGAGAATGTTATGTAAACAACAAAGAGAATTGTATCTTGTATAGTAATATAATTTTGGTTACAGACAGAAAAACACACAATCTCCATTATAATAAGATATATATATATATATATATATAAGTATATTTTGGCAGCATTTTTTCTTTTCAACATGTTTTGTTAAACTCTACTGACAATTCTTGTCGGACGAGTTTTTGTTCAGTCCTACACCAATTCCACCTGGATATTAAAAAGATGGCCAGACAGTTAGAAAGCAGCCGAAATGTTGTGTTAATACATACCACAATAAAGATGAGGACAACTGTCTGAAACATCAAAATTATTCACATCAAGCTTCATCTAAAAAATACAGACAAACAATCCCTATCATCAATTTAAAAGTGTCAGAGATGCTGATAGGTACGCATCCTGCATCCCAAACGCACAAAAATCTAAAAGGAAGCAGTAAAATATCCATGCCTACCAATGTTTTTCTTTTTTCTTCCCTCACCAAAGGTTTTGTTTTTACATAGCACAATAAAGATGAGGACAATAGTCTGAAACATCAAAATTAATCACATCAAGCCTCATCTCTAAAATAAAGGCTATTTCATTCTATACTCAGATACACAGGGAACATATATATATTTACCGAACCCTCTGCATGAGCAGGATGTGACACAAGGCAGAGTTCAACAGGTTTGAAATCAGAGTTTTCCTTCTCCTAGGCGGGTTGCCTAACCAAGATTAAAGAGCCCAGTCTGCCCTACTATTTATCCATAGCTGGTGGGCGAGTAGGATTCATACCTTTCCCAGGGTATTAGCGCTAAGTGAAATGCAATTATGACATCCAGGATTTGAACTCGGGGCGACAAGTCCATTTCCCATGACTTTAACCATTACACCATGCACTTCCATACACAGGGAATATATAAGGGAAGCTGGAGGATACAATGTCCAAAACGTTTTGTTTTTACACAGCACAATAAAGATGAGGTCAACAGTCCAAAACATCAAAAATTATTCACATTGTTGATAGATTTGGTTTGGTTTGTTTTGTTTTACGGCATATCAACCTCAGTGGGTCATTTAATGCTGATAAAGTTTAGAAATAAATCAATTCTTAACGGATAATACAATTTTTTTATAAATACATTTTTCTATTTAACCCATAGATGCAACCCTAACAGATACTACCACTCTGGGTCAGAGTGGACCAGGGAGCAATGGTGGTGAAGGGGTGCTCCACATTCCCCAAACCTCCAAAACTGGAACCTCACCATCAGATAGAGTTTAACGTCATTCCCAGGACATGCAGACCTGCAGCCACCGCCTTCTAGCATCCATATGATAAAAAGGGGTGGGGCTTGCCATAAGGGCAATAGGGTTGGGAAAATCATATAGGTGCTAGGGCTTGACGTGACCAGCCGATTGATCGGAAGGGGCCTCTCCGACCGCCCTTCTAGCCAAAGATAGGGCCAAAGTGGAGTATTGCATGTCATGAACTGCTCATCCACCTGGGCTCTATCCTTAAGCATCACGGTTCGCCACCCACGGCCAACAGGTGGCCACATTGGGGGAGTCTTACCCCTCTGCAGAGGAGCAGTCGGTGCATTCTAACGCCCCGGCCGGCAGGGCGGATTGATGATAGAGATCTTAGTCTGTATAAAGCATAGAGACGAAATGGCATCATGATAAAAATGGCAAGTTTGACGCCAAAATTACATTTTGAAAATCATTTGCAGGAATATAGAAACTCCAATAGATAATGATATTAATCTGAACAAATTTGCGAAGAATATTGTCACCCCCCAACATTGAAAGATAAAGATCAGGATGTTAGTCCAGACAGATTGCAGAACCACGCTGATGAATCTGTCTTGAAAAGCAGACCCCACACCCATATCCTTTTTTCTTTCTTTCTCTATGTGCCATTTTTAAGGAAAAACAAATTTTCTAAAGATCAGATACATTGATTTAAAAAAAAACAAAAAAAAAAAACTAAAAAAAAAACAAAAACATCTTATCTTAAAATAAAGAAGACTTGTCAAAACTCATTATTCCTATGTCTTAGACAAATTCAGAACCTGGCTCCGCATGTGGCGTAATGGTTATAACTGAGTAGTGAGTTCGATCCTCACTGGGTGTCACCTACTTTGAACCTTGTGTCAAATCAAAGATATGCTTAGGAAATAAGTAAGTATGACAGGAATTGTTTTTTATGTGTTACACAAATTCAGAATTGGACACTACACATGGTGTAATGGTTACAACTGAGTAGTGAGTTCGATCCTCACTGGGTGCCACCTACTTTGAACCTTGTGTCAAATCAAAGATATGCTTAGGAAATAACTAAGTATGACAGGAATTTTTTTTTATGTGTTACACAAATTCAGAATTGGACACTACACATTGTGTAATGGTTACAACTGAGTAGTGAGTTCGATCCTCACTGGGTGCCACCTACTTTGAACCTTGTGTCAAATCAAAGATATGCTAAGGAAATAAGTAGGTATAGCCAAATTATAATAGTTTCTTATGTGTTACACAAATTCAGAATTGGACACTACACATGGTGTAACTGAATAGTGAGTTGGATTCTCACTGGGTGCCACCTACTTTGAACCTTGTGTCAAATCTAAGATATGCTTAGGAAATAAGTATTAAAAATGACATGGATACAATGACATGGTGTAATGGTTAACAAGCTAATACTGAATAAAAACTAATACTGAGTAGTGAGTTCAATCCTCACTGGGTGACATCAAGATTGAACCTTGTGTCAAATCTAAGATATGCTAAGGAAATAAGCAGGTATGGCCAAAATTTGGGAACGACAGCAATAGTTTTTTATGTGATACATAAATTCAGAATTGGGCACCACACATGGTGTAATGGTTACAACTGAGTAGTGAGTTCGATCCTCACTGGGTGCCACCTACTTTGAACCTTGTAGCAAATCTAAGATATGCTTAGGAAATAAGTATGAAAAATGACATGGACACATAGTTAAACAAGCTAATACTGAATAACAACTACTACTGAGTAGTGAGTTCGATCCTCACCGGGTGACATCTAAATTGAACCATGTGTCAAATCTAAGACATGCTTAGGAAATAAGTATGAAAAATGATATGGACACATTGTCATAGTGTAATGGTTAACAAGCTAGTACTGAATAACAACTACTAAATAGTGAGATCGATCCTCACTGGGTGTCACCTACTTTGAACCTTGTGGCAGATCTAAGATATGCTTAAGAAATAAGTATGAAAATGACATGGACATTGTCATAGTGTAATGATTAACAAGCTAGTACTGAATAACAACTACTAAATAGTGAGTTCGATCCTCACTGGGTGTCATCTACTTTGAACCTTGTGGCAGATCTAAGATATGCTTAAGAAATAAGTATGAAGAATAGCAAGGACATATTGTCATAGTGTAATGGTTAATAAGCTAGTACTGAATAACAACTGCTAAATAGTGAGTTTGATCCTCACTGGGTGCCACCTATTTGTATCAAATCTAAGATATGCTTTATGAATAAGTATAAAAAGTGTGGACACATTGTCAGGGTGTAATGGTTAACAAGCTAATACTGAATAAGTAAAGTCGTCAGGGTGGCCTAAAGTCGGTATTAGCCAGTCAGTGAGGGAGTCTATCCCCTTTTCAATAGCACTAGACCAAGGAGATTGTTTTAGCATCTGGGCTGGAGCGCCACACCTACCATCAGCTCCTTACTTTACCGCACAGATCCCTGTGCTACTCATACACTGAGTTGGCGAGGACCGGTATCAAACTAGGAACCTTGTGGTTTCTTGCCGAACGCTCTACCGACTGAGCTAACCCGGCCCCTTACTCACTGGGTGCCACCTATTTGTATCAAATTTAAGATATGCTTTATGAATAAGTATAAAAAAATATGGACACATTGTCAGGGTGTAATGGTTAACAAGCTAGTACTGAATAACAACTAAAACATCTGTCCAAATTCATTTAAAAAGAGGAAGCAAATAGTCCAGTCCAAACCAAACCTCTCTCTCTCTCTCTCTCTCTCTCTCTCTCTCTCTTCTCTCTCTCTCTCTCTCTCTCTCTCTCTAAGACCCTTTAATGGAATCTGACGCTGAAACAGAATGGTAATTTACCAAGACTGATATACTCTTTGTTGCTGTTTTTATCAACTCTCAAAACGTTTCATTAAAATAACTATCAACTATTTACACTACCTGCCAAATAATAGATCCTACCATTATTTAATATCATTTTGTTCAATTTTTGGTTTTAAATTTTCTTGTATCAAGATTCACAATTTCTTTATTTTTTATTTTTAGGCAATATCTTGATAGCTAAACTACTGGGTGAGTCAAAAGTTTTGCAATATTTTGGTATTTTCATGAAAGTTTCTGATTCTACAGACTCTTATTTTGAAGCAATCGGACATTTAATTTTCGGATAAATATCTTTTAACTGGATTCAAGTATTAATTCATTTCCTTCATATTTGTCCAAAGAGATTAAAAAGAAGAAGCAAACTCTCTCTCTCTCTCTCTCTCTCTCTCTCTCTCTCTCTCTCTCTCTCTCTCAAAGACCCTTCAATGGAATCTGACATTATAACAAAACCGTAATTTACCAAGAGTAATATCCTCTTTGTTACTTTTTTTCATCAACTATCAAAACAATCTACACTACCTGTCAAATAATAGACAGTGCCATTATTTAATATCATTTTGTTCAATTTTCGGTTTGAAATTTTCTTGTGTCAAAGATCACAATATATTTACTTTCGTTCTCAAGCAATGTCTTGATATCTAACTACAATGTTGAATCAAAAGTTTTGCAATATTTTGATATTTTATGAAAGTTTCTAACTCTACAGACTTTTATTTTGAAGGAATCGGACATTTAATTTTCGGATAAATATCTTTTAACTGGATTCAAGTATTAATTCATTTCCTTCATATTTGTCCAAAGAGATTAAAAAGAAGAAGAAGAAAACGGTCCAAACCAAACCTCTCTCTCTCCTTGTCTCTTTCTCAAAGACCCTTTAATGGAATCTGACACTGTAACGGAGCGGTAATTTACCGAGACTAATAACCATCTTGTTGCTGTTTTTATCAGGCTGAGATGTTGCAACGAGATAATCTGCCATGACTAATATCCTTATCTTAATGGCTTTTCCATTTATAAATTTGCACATCAGAAAAGCGTTCTTATTAAATTATTTCATCTCAGCTCTTTTATTGGAATCGAATTTCTTCTTTGTGTAAGTAAGGCAGGATTAATATCCAGTTATATATATATATATATATATCTTATTATAATGGAGATTGTGTGTTTTTCTGTCTGTAACCGAAACTATATTCCTACTCAAGTCACAATTCTCTTAGTTATTGACATCACATTCTCCGTGATTTTATTTTTATCTAAACCTCAATTATTAATAAAATTGTCTTACATTATTAAATACTGTTATCTATGTCTACATACTAACAACATGCAATTATATTTATATATACAACAAAAGCGCTTTACAGTGTGAACGGGAAGGCTAATTTGCATATTAATATTAAAAAATCGAATTTAATAAATATGTGCTTAGTATTATTGATTTCTAATTGTTTGGTTTTATTCTAATGAATATAAGCAAAACTCTCTTCAATTAATCTTAAATGAAATCCATTAACAAGAAAAAATAACTGTCATTTTATTCTTTACTTCCTATTTTAACTAAATACTTAAATTAGAAAAAATAACAATGAAAGACGGGAGTGATGGAAGAGTAAGTTTCAGTTGTTCTATTTTTCGATTATACTCCCCTCTGTTTCAAATCTTTTTATCTGCATTCTGATTTAGTTTCATTAGCCTTTCTAATTTAATATGATATTCTATTACATTAAGACTTAAATACTTGCACCCGGAGGGTGCATATATTTGCTAGTATATATTATGGAGGCGCGTGGGCTAGTGGTTAGAGTCGTGGAAAATGGACTCATCGATTCGAGTTCAATTCCTAGACGAAGCTGTTGGCATTTCACATAGCGCTAGTACCCTTGGGAAAGGTATGAATCCATATATTCTCCCTCCAGCTATAGGTTAAATAGTAGGGCAGACTGGGCTCTTCAGCCTTGGGTAGGTAACCAGTCTAGGAGAGGGATAACTCTGAATTCAAAATTCCCTCCAGCTATGGGTTAAACAGTAGGGCAGACTGGGCTCTTCAACCTTGGGTAGGTAACCAGTCTAGGAGAGGGATAACTCTGAATTCAAAATTCCTGAGGTCGGTCATTGATTGGGTTTGTGGCAACCCTTGATGCACCAATTCTTTCCTATCGACTGTGCCAAAAAGTGTGGATGGTCCAACACAAATCCTTCACCACTATAAACAAATCCCTGTGTGGGAGTTCATTGTTGTATGAACCATCATACGTGATAATCGACGGGAGAGTCCATTATATATATATATATATATATATATATATATATATATATATATATACAGGGCCGGTTTAGCTCAGTCGGTAGAGCCTCGGACTAGGAACCACGAGGTTCCAGGTTCCATACCTACCCTCGCCAACTCAGCGTAAGAGTAGCATAGGGATTTGTGTCAGGAGCTGATGGTAGGTGTGGCGCCCCACCTCAGACGTAGAAAGAATCTCCTTGGTCTAACACTATTGAAAAGGGGATAGACTACCTTGCTGTCTGGATGATACCGACTTTAGGCCGCCCCGTTGATTTTTACTTTATATATATATATATATATATATATATATATATATATATATATATATATAAAGTAAAAGAATCCCCCTGATGATGGTGTTAGAGTAACACCCGAAACCGCGGTCGGGAAATAACTTCTTCTATGACTATTAATGCTCTATATTCACAATATATTGAGCCCTATTGGATTAACTACTTACGCTATGTTCACATAGTAGTACCCATAAATATATTATATATATATATATATATATATGAGAGAGAGAGAGAGAGAGTGAGGGTGATTGAACCCAAACAGGTACTCCCACTCCGGGTCAGAGTGTACCTGGGAGTAATGGGGATGAAGGGGTACTCCACACTCCCCAAAGCCCCAAAGTTGGAACTTCACAATTAGATGCAGTTTAATGTTCTACCTAAGACAGTGAAATTTAGTAGGCAAAGAGTTAATATATGTAATTGGAGAGACTTCCTGTGACATCATCTTGATGTCATATGATGGTATCGAATTAAAGTTTGTTGAAGCAACAGCATAATAACACGAGTAATGTTAAGAAGCACTTAACTGCTGTAAATGGAGTCAAGTCAAGGAACATATAAAAAGAAATAAAAGTAATGTTAAGTAAAGTTAGCAAGAACTTGGTTAAAAAAAATAAAAATAAAAAAAATAAAAATTATAGTTCAATTTCTGTTTTGCTAAAAACAACAAAAAAAACAAACAAAAAAAAGAAGAACAAACAAAAAAAAAGAACAAAATAAATATTAGAAAAAAAATCAGAAAAAAAAAAAAAAATCTAAAAAAATTTTTTTTTTTTTGTGTATTTTCGAAATCATTTACAGATGATAAATTTTCTTCTTTTTTATGTTATTTATTCATTTTATCTTTTTTCTTTTCTTTTTTTTTTTTTTTACTTTTTGACTTTTTTTTACTTATTTACGTTAGAAGTTATTTCTCGGGTTGCTGATCAAGTGTCAGTGCTGGCAAAACACCAGCAAAAGTCAAACCAAATATGAGTGATTCTCAAATAATTAGTAAAGCCAATTAGATCTCATGTAACAGGTTGAAGAAATTTGATTTCAGTAACAAAAAAAAAAAAAGTAAAAAAGAAAATGAATGAATAAATAAGATAAAGAAAGATTTGAGAGACCGTCTTAAATCATAGATTATATTACTTGGGAGAAGCAAAAGTTTTGCAATATTTTAATACATGCTAGTCTCAAATCATAGATTATATTACTAGGGAGAGTCAAAAGTCTTGTAATATTTTGATACTTCTAGTCTTAAATCATAGATTATATACAAGATAGTCACAAGTCTCAAATCATTACATTACTAGGGAGAGTCACAAGTCTTAAATCATAGCTTACATTACTAGGGAGAGTCAAAAGTCTCAAATCATAGCTTACATTACTAGGGAGAGTCACAAGTCTCAAATCATAGCTTACATTACTAGGGAGAGTCACAAGTCTCAAATCATAGATTATTACTAGGGAGAGTCAAAAGTCTCAAATCTAGATTACATTCTAGGAGAGTCACAAGTCTCAAATCATAGATTACATTACTAGGGAGAGTCACAAGTCTCAAATCATAGCTTACATTACTAGGTAGAGTCACAAGTCTCAAATCATAGCTTACATTACTAGGTAGAGTCACAAGTCTCAAATCATAGCTTACATTACTAGGGAGAGTCACAAGTCTCAAATCATAGCTTACATTACTAGGGAGAGTCACAAGTCTCAAATCATAGATTACATTACTAGGTAGAGTCAAAAAGGCTTAGATCATAATACAAGGGAGAGTCAAAAGTTTTGTAATATTTTGATACATGCTAATCTTAAATCATAGATTATATACAAGACACAAGTCTTAAATCATAGATCACATTACTAGGGAGAGTAAAAAAGGCTTAGATCATAATACAAGGGTGAGTCAAAAGTTTTGTAATATTTTGATACATGCTAATCTTAAATCATAGATTACATTACTAGGGAGAGTCACAAGTCTCAAATCATAGCTTACATTACTAGGGAGAGTCACAAGTCTCAAATCATAGATTACATTACTAGGGAGAGTCAAAAAGGCTTAGATCATATTACAAGGGAGAGTCAAAAGATTTACAATATTTTAATACATGCTGCTCTTAAATCATAGATTATATTACTAGGGACAGTCAAAGGGTTTGCAATATTTCGAGACATGCTGGTCTTAAATCATAGATTATATTACTAGGGAGAGTCAAAAGTCTTAAAACATATTGTATTACAAGGGAGAGTCAAAAGATTTGCAATATTTTAATACATGCTGGTCTTAAATCATAGATTATATTACTAGGTAGACTCAAAGGGTTTGCAATATTTTGAGACATGCTGGTCTTAAATCATAGATTATATTACTAGGGAGAGTCAAAAGTCTTAAAACATGTATTACTAGGGAGAGTCAAACGATTTGCAATATTTTAATACATGCTGGTCTTAAATCATAGATTATAATACTAGGGAGAGTAAAAAGTTTTTCAATATTTCAATACATTCTAGTTTTAAATCATAGATTATATTACTAGGGCGAGTCAAATGTTGTGTAATATCTTAATACATATAAGTCTTAAATCATATTACTAGGGAGATAAAAAAATTGTTATATTTTGAGACATGCTAGTCTTAAATCATAGAATATATTACATGGGAGTGACAAAATTTTAAAAATATTTTGATGCATTCTAGTCTTAAATCATAGATTATATTATTAAGGAGCGACAAAATCTTGAAGCATGGATTATATTACTAGGGTTTGGTTTGTTTTGTTTTACGGCATATCAACCTCAGTGGGTCATTTAATGCCGATAAAGTTTTGAAATAAATTCATTCTTAATGGATAATACAATTTTTTTATAAATACATTTTTCTATTTAACCCATAGATGGGACCCTAACAGGTACTACTACTCCGGCTCAGAGTGGACCAGGGAGCAATGGTGATGAAGGGGTGCTCCACATTCCTCAAACCTCCAAAACCGGAACCTCACCATCAGATAGAGTTTAATGTCATTCCCAGGACATGTAGACCCACAGCCACCGCCTTATAGCACCCATATGATAAAAAGGGGTTGGGGCTTGCTATAAAGGCAAAAGGGTTGGGAAAATCCTATAGATTCTAGGGCTTGACGTGACCAGCCGATTGATTGGAGGGGGCCTCTCCGACCGCCCGTCTAGCCCAAGATAGGGCCAAAGTGGAGTATTGCATGTCATGAACTGCTCATCCACCTGGGCTCTATCCTTAAGCCTCACGGGTCGCCACCCACGGCCAACAGGTGGCCCCATTGGGGGAGTCTTACCCCTCTGCAGAGGTGCAGTCGGTGCATTTTAATGCCCCAGCCGACAGGGCGGATATTACTAGGGAGAGTCAAAAGTCTTGAATCATAGATTATATTACAAGGGAGAGTAAAAAGTCTTAAATCATTGAGTGTTTCTAACACATATATTACATGACTGAAATAGACAAGGCAAACTGAGTTCAAACCTTGGACAACACTGTATGCATTTTGCATAGAGGTAATACCCTTGGAAAAGGTTTTATTACATAGAAAAAAAGATTAAATTTTAGAAAACGTATTAGAAAATATTATAACTACCTATGATGATGTTATGGTAAAGTAATTAGGAACGTTGATTCTTATGAAACTCTAAAACGTGGGGAAAGAAAAGCATTTAAACTTGAATTGTTGGTTTTATGTCATGCCAACCTTTATTTTATGCCGAAGTCGTTTTAATATATTGGACAACAGAACACTTTAAGTGATATTATAAAAAATTTTAAAAAACAAAAAACTTAAATATATGAATAAATCTCTTAGTCCTTAATTTCTGTCAGCCCAGCTCTTTCAATTTGTCTGTCTATCTGTCTGTCTGTCTGTCTGTCTCTCTCTCTCTCTGTTCAATTACCCCCTCTATCTTTCTCTCTCTCTCTCTCTCTCTCTTTCTCTCTCTTTTCAATTTTTCTTTTCTCTCTCTCTCTTTTCCATTTCCCCCTTCTCTCCCTTTATTTTCAATTTCTCTCTCTCCCTTTATTTTCAATTTCTCTCTCTCTCTCTTCAATCTCTCTCTCTCTCTCTCTCTCTTTCAATCTCTCTTTTTACTTTTTCTCTATCTTTTCAATTTCTCCTCTCTCTCTCTCTCTCACTCTTTTCTCCCTCTCTTTTCAATTTCTCCCTCTCTTTTCACTTTCTTAATTTCTCTCTCTCTCTCTTTTCACTTTCCCTCTCTCTCTCTCTCTTTTCACCTTCTCCCCTCTCTCTTTTCACTTTCTCCCTCTCTCTCTTTTCCTTTCTCTCTCTCTCTTTTCAATTTCTCTCTCTCTCTTCTCAATTTCTCTTTCTCTCTCTTTTCTCAATTTCTCTTCTCTCTCTTTCACTTCTCTTTCTCTCTCTCTCTCTCTCTCTCTCTCTCTTCACTTTCCCTCTCTCTCTCTCTCTTCACTTTCCCTCTCTCTCTTCACTTTCCCTCTCTCTCTCTCTCTTCACTCTCTCTCTCTCTTCACTTCCTTCTCTCTCAATCTCTTTTCAATTTATCTCTCTCTCTCTATCTCTCTCTCTCAACAAAATTTCCTCCCCACAACAATCATTTACAGTTTATCATCCTGTCACACCTCTCTCCCCCCCCCCCAGTCTTGCCATCTTCCGCACCCCACCCACGTAGAATCCAGTATAATCCAATCAATAATTTATTCTAAACTTTGGCAATTAATTTCAAGATTTTAGAAGGTGCCAAATATAGCACTTGGTCGTCATGCTACCGTTCCTTAAAGAAATAAGGACAAACTCTCTCAAGAGAATGCTCCACTTGCCGATTCCACAGAGAAATAAGACGTGAAAATCAATTTGGGCAGGGGGAGGGGGGAGTGATTATATATTCATATTTAACGTTTCGCTCTTTATGAACTTCATCAGATAGCAAAAAAAAAAAATTATTTTTGAAAAAAATATTAGAAAATGTTACAACTGCATTATGAGGATGTTATGGTAATGTAATTAGGAACGTTGATTGTTATGAAACTTTAAACAGTGGGAAATTTTAAAAAAACATTTAAAATTGGCTGGTTGTTTGTTTTGTTTTATGGCATATCAATCTCGGTGGGTTATTTAATGCCAACAAAGTTTTGAAATAAAATCATTCTTAAAGGATACTCAATTTTTTTTATAAACACATTTTTCTATTCAAACTATAGATGGGACCCTAACAGGTACTACCACTAAACAGTGGGAAATAAAAAAAGGATTAAAATTGGTTGGATGGTTAATTGGTTTGTTTGTTTGTTTTGTTTTATGGCATACCAATCTTGGTGGGTTATTTAATGCTGACAAAGTTTTGAAATAAAGTCATTCTTAATGGATACTCAATTTTTTTATAAGCACTTTTTCTTCTTCTTCTAATTCTTCTTCTTCTTCTTCTTCTCTAATGTCTTGTTTTTCCTCTACTTTATTCTTCTCTCTTCATTTTCTACAATGTTTTGTTTATCATTCTTTTTTCTTCTTAATTTTTTTCTTCTCTTTTTGTATAATCTGTCTTTACTCTTTCCTTCCAAATATTGTTCTTCTTGTTCTTTCTCCTTTTTTTCTTTGTTTTGTACTTCTCTCTTCCTTTTGTAGAATGTCTTTACCATTTCCTTTAAATTCTTTTCTTCTTCTTCATCTCCTTTTTCCCCTTCTTCATCTCCTTCTTCTCCTCCTTCTTCATCTCCTTTTTCTCCTTCTTCTTCATCTCCTTTTTCTCCTTCTTCTTCTTCTCCTTCTTCTTCATCTCCTTTTTCTCCTTCTTCATCTCCTTTTCACCTTCTTCATCATCTCCTTTTTCTCCTTCATCTTCTTCATCTCCTTTTTCTCTTCTTCATCTCCTTCTTTTTCTCTTTCTTCATCTCCTTCTTTTTCTCTTTCTTCATCTCCTTCTTTTTTCTCCTTCTTCATCTTCTTTTTCTCCTTCTTCATCTTCTTTTTCTCCTTCTTCATCTTCTTTTTCTTCTTCATCTCATTCTTTTTCTCTTCTTCATCTCATTCTTTTTCTCCTTCTTCTTCATCTCCCTTTTCTCCTTCTTCTTCATCTCCTTTTTCTCCTTCTTCTTCATCTCCTTTTTCTTCTCTTCTTCATCTTCTTTTTCTCCTCCTTCTTCATCTCCTTCTTTTTCTCCTCCTTCTTCATCTTCTTTTTCTCCTTCATCTTCATCCTGTTCTTCTTCTCTTTCTATTTTACCTTCTTCTTTCTACTCTTCTTCTTCATCTGGGATTCTGGATCGAAATCCCTTGAAAAGCAAGGGACATTCTGAAAATATCTATTCAACCGACACGCCGTAACGGATCGTTTAATCATTTTTACCACCACCCGAGAAAAATAATAATCATCTTTTAATTGCTTGATTCTTGTGTTTAATTACTCCCAATTGTCGATGAGCGGATTTTAACGAGCGAGCCCGAAAATAGATGCCATCGCTTTCATTGTTCTAATCAGCAAGGGAAGTGTGCATAAAGGTACGACACTATCTACAGGCAGGCTGCAATTTTTACTACGAGAGATTATATATAAACGGCTGCTTTTCTGTTGGAGTCCAGGGATATATATATATAGGGATATATATATATATATATATATATATATATATCAAACCCTCCACATGAACAGGATATGACACAAAATCAATCTCTTAACTGGAGTTTAAATGGTTTGAATTCAAAGTTTTCTTTCTCCTAGACTGGTTACCATACTAGGCTGCTATGTTTGCTACGAGAAATTATATATAAATGGCTGCTTTAACTGTTGGAGTTCAGGGATATATATATATATATATATATATCAAACCCTCCACATGAACAGGATATAGTTAAGCGTAGGGTAGATGGTGCTTGAAGAGATGATGATGATGATGATGGTGCTTGAAGAGATGATGATGATGATGATGGTGCTTGATGATGATGATGATGATGATAATGATGATGCTTGAAAAGATGATGATGATGATGATGGTGGTGGTGGTGGTGGTGCTTGAAGAGATGATGATGATGGTAATGATGATGCTTGAAAAGATGATGATGATGATGATGGTGGTGGTGCTTGAAGAGATGATGATGATGGTAATGATGATGCTTGAAAGATGATGATGATGATGATGATGATGGTGGTGGTGGTGGTGGTGGTGCTTGAAGAGATGATGATGATGTAATGATGATGCTTGAAAAGATGATGATGATGATGATGATGGTGGTGCTTGAAGAGATGATGATGATGGTAATGATGATGCTTGATGATGATGATGATGAGATGATGATGATGGTGGTAATGATGATGCTTGAAGAGATGATGATGATGATGATGATGGTGGTGGTGCTTGAAGAGATGATGATGATGGTAATGATGATGCTTGAAAAGATGATGATGATGATGATGGTGGTGGTGCTTGAAGAGATGATGATGATGGTAATGATGATGCTTGAAAGATGATGATGATGATGATGGTGGTGGTGGTGCTTGAAGAGATGATGATGATGGTAATGATGATGCTTGAAAAGATGATGATGATGATGATGATGGTGGTGGTGCTTGAAGAGATGATGATGATTTTAATGATGATGCTTGAAAAGATGATGATGGTGGTGGTGGTACTTGAAGAGGTAATGATGATGCTTGAAAAGATGATGATGATGATGATGGTGGTGGTGCTTGAAGAGATGATGATGATGGTGGTGATGCTTGAAGAGGTGATGATGATGATGATGGTGGTGGTGCTTGAAGAGGTGATGATGATGATATAAATTGGCTTGTTCCACTAATGAAGGTGAACTGATTAAATAGTTTGATTAATGTTACTCAAATGTCCCCTCAGAAGAATTAATTAATGGTGTGATATAAGAGGTAATGCTAATTGTGGCACATCATCGTCTCAATCTCAAAATCATTTTCACTTTCAGTCGATGGAGCAAAAGCAGTTCAAAAGGCCTCTACATATCTCGATTGATAGAGACGTAGATTAGCCAGGTAGAAGCATGTGTCGCAAAAACACCACAGATTTACCTACACTTATCGGTTACTTATTTAATAGTTGGAGTGTATTACGAACAATTTTGATATTTTAACATACACTTTTTATATAATTATACACTTTTTTAAATAATTTTACATCAGGCTCTTTTGAGTCTTATTATAAACTATAATGCTTCTGATTTTTTAAAAATTAAAAATAAAATTAATTTTATTTTTAAATAAAATTCATTTTATTTTTAATACAGACAGCACATTTTTTGAAATATTCCAACTTTTGACTAGCAGCGTTCTGTTTTGCGTATTCTTTCTTCTAACGGTCATTTCATCCCGTCTTATTTTTGTTGAAGACTGATCCACATGCGGTCGATACAGATATTCTGAGGGACCTCACATCAGTGAGGGGGGGGGGGGGGGCGATGTTGCTTTTTAAAACCGTAGAGAGGAAGGCCCTGAAACGGTTGCACATTCTCTCCTGATGATGCATTTGTAAACATCTTTTGTTTTTTCAATATATCAAATTCATATATATATATATATATATATATATATATATATATATATGTGTGTGTGTGTGTGTGTGTGTGTGTGTGTGTGTGTGTGTGTATTTGGGCAGCATTCTTTCATTTATACATGCACAATTAAACAAAAGTCACGTTTCCTGTTTAACAATTTTACTTACTATCTTTTCAAGCTTTCTGGCCAACTTTTTAACATTTGGATGGAATCCGTTGATTAGTCCACCAAAGTTTGCATCCCAAGTACTTTCAGCACAAAGAAGAAAACAAACAAAAACTCCAAATACTAGAAGCTTTATACATCAAACAATAAAAACCATCCTTAAATAAAATTAATTTTGAATGCAGTACTCACATTTTAAAATGCCTATAGCACCTTTCCCATCAATTCTCCTCCTTCCAGCCTCCACTCCTCTTAATATGCTAACTTGAAAAAAAACTGGAACATAAAAACACATCCCTGATTATGGCACTTCGAAGTGCCGAAAGTACTTGGGATACAAACTTCAGTGGACTTTATTTCCCCATTCCTTCATTCTTTCTTTCTTTTTTATCAATTAAACTTATTTTTATTTCATAATCCATTCTTATTTTTCTCCATTCTTTCTTTCTTTTTTTTTTTTTTTCAATAAACCATCTTTTTTCTTTACATTAAGTACTTAACTGGACCCTCACTTTATGACCAATAGAAAAATTAAAATCATATTTTTACATCTTAATGATTTCATTATCAAACCATTATTACAGCATGCATAAATTGTTTGTGATCATATATATATATATATATATATATATATATATAGGGGCCGGGTTAGCTCAGTCGGTAGAGCGTTCGGCTAGAAACCACAAGGTACCTAGTTCGATACCAGTCCCCTCCAACTCAGCATATGAGTAGCACAGGGATCTGTGCGGTAAAGTAAGGAGCTGATGGTAGGTGTGGCGCTCCACCTCAGATGCTAAAAAACAATCTCCTTGATCTAGCGCTATTGAAAAGGAGATAGACTCCCTCGCTTACTGGCTGATACCGACTTTAGGCTGCCCCGTCGAGTTTACTTTTACTTATATATATATTTTACTATATATATATTATATATATATGTAATGTTTAAAATAGAAATTAGAAGGCGATTGACAATGCAATGGAAGAGGTGATGAAAATGAAGTTTATTTACCTTTTTATTCCTAAATAAATCCCATTTTCCAGCGCTGTAGTATAAGTACTAAAAAAAAACACATGTACCTCCAAAACCTCTGAAGATGGGATTTATCCCGAAAATATTTAGGAAACAGGTAAATAAACATCATTTTCATCACCTATTCCATTGCATTGTCAATTGCCTTCTAATTTCTATTTTAAACACATACGTACAATTCTTCAAGCAAACTATAAAACCCTTATATATATATATATATATATATAAACAAACATCCAAAAATCTTATTCACTTCGCTGAGGGCATACGGTCTGTTTGTTGTTATTATTCTCTCAAAAACGCCCCCCTTACCTATTATGGTAGAGTCGTGTAGCATCATTTGACAAGCTTAATTTCGCTGGGATGGTCAGCTGTGTACTGTGGCCGAGGCGATATAGTGTTTCACTAGTGTTTCACTGTGTCTGCTGAAGTCCCGGTTTCGATTTCTGTCGGAGGGAAATCGTTAGTATATACCGCTGATGAGACTTAATAAAGTCAAAACAGTCTGTACGGTATTCTACACACCAAGTGATCCTTTGCTGGGATTACACTTGTCAAGTTCATTTTCTATAAGAAAAATTATCAAATTTTAGGCGATACATGCGTTGTAAGTGCCTTCAAGTAAAAATTTAATATATATATATATATATAAAATAGACAAATAGATAGACAGAAAGATTTTTAAAATAAATAAAACTCACACATACACAACTAATGATAAATCCAGCTCCCAAACATACATACACATAGTCATCCATTTTGATCCATCCTTATCATTCCAACATTCTGACCAAACACCTACATCTTCATATAACACTCTCCATTTAGAGGGAAGAAAATCCACTACCCATCCCCCCCAGCTACCCCTGCCCCTACTGACAACCTACTGTTTTTCACCATTCTGAAAATGTTCTTCATTGAAGCAAGAACTGGGCTTTTGTCCTGATGATGGTCAAAATGGCCGAAACGTTGCATCGTCAACAATAAACATCCAGTTTCCATAACATCCCGTGTTTGTCTACTTTTCTCCACTTCTCTATTTAACCCATAGTTGGAGGGAGAATATATGGATTCCTACCTTTCCCAAGGGTATTAGCGCTATGTGAAATGCCAACAGCTTCGTCTAGGAATTGAACTAAAATCGACGAGTCCATTTCCCACGACTCTAACCACTAGCCCACGCGCCTCCATTATATATATGTATATATATGATCACAAACAATTTACGCATGCTGTAATAATGGTTTGATGATGAAACCATTAATGTATGAAAATATGATTTTGATTTTCTATTGGTCATAAAGTGAGGGTCCAGTTAAGTACTTAATTCTGTCGGCTTCATTCATATATTAGTTAAATAAAAGACAAAAAAAAACAATGAAAGAGGCTTATGAAACGTAAATAGAGTAATAAATAAAAAACAACGTAACAAGGGTGAGAGAATGGTGGATGGGTTGGGTAGAATATAAATCTGACTGAATTTCCAGATCATTGAAGCGTAAATTCATCAATTGCACAAGTTCTTTCCGTGTCACTGGACCCGTTTGATCGGAGACAGAGGTGAAAGATTGCAACCAGTTGCAATTTTGGGAGGGTAGGGGAGGGAACGCAGAGCAGTTTATCTATATCCTATGTTCGGTGCTTGTCTACTGCAGCTCTCTGCAGAGTGTGACACAAGGACAAGTTTTAAGCCAGGGCTATTACGGACGCGAATACATGGTGGAGGGGTGTGATAAAAATAGCTCAGTTTTGTTGGCATTGTAAGATTCAAAGTGATAATACTTGAAGATAAAAACTCCGACAGAGGTTGATAGACGAAACATTTTATATACAGCACAAGAATTAACAGGGTACATAATACATAGAGGTGTACATAAACATACATACAAAAGTAGAGATAATGACACATTCATGAATGGAAAAACATAAAAACAACAGACATGAGACTAGGAATAGTCCATGCTGTATGAATCACTTACAGTAATGTAAGGGGGTGCTCAAAGCCCCAACAAGAAGCGGGTAGACCAGAGTCTAACCCATAGTGGTGTCTCGTAAGTCGAGCAACAGGAAAAAGAGAAAGAGACGTTCAAACCAGCTGCTTAAATATCAAAAGCCCCTAGCGGGAACCAGCGAAACTAAACAGGCAGACAACTCCCCAGGCGAATACGAAAATAACGCCTACAGCATGTTGATATTTTGCCTCAGTATGTTCGTCAAAAAATTTTATAAATAAATTTTCTGATGAAGCTTTATGGACATACTGAGACAAAATATCAATTGAATAATGTTTTTTTTTTTCCTTTTTTTGGTTTGGTTTGGTTTGTTTTACGGCATATCAACCTCAATGGGTCATTTAATGCCGATAAAGTTTTGAAATTCATTCTTAATGGATAATCAAATTTTGTTTATAAACTCATGTTTTTCTATTTAACCCATAGATGGGACCCTAACAGGTACTACCACTCAGGGTCAGAGTGGACTAGGGAGAAATGGTGATGAAGGGGTGCTCCACATTCCCCAAACCTGGAACCTCACCATCAGATAGAGATTAATGCCATTCCCAGGACATGAAGACCCTCAGCCACTGTCTTCTAGCACCCATATGATAAAAAGGGGGTTGGGGCTTGCCATAAGGGCAATAGGGTTGGGACAATCATATAGGTGCTAGGGCTTGATGTGACCAGCCGATTGATCGGAGGGGGCCTTTCCGACCACCCATCTAAGTGGAGTGTTGCAGGTCATGGACTGCTCATCCACCAAGACTCCGGCCTTAAGCATCACGGGTCGCCACCCATGGCCAACAAGTGTCCCCATTTGAGGGAGTCTTACCCCTTTACAGAGGTGCAATCAGTGCATTCTAATGCCCCAGCCGACAGGGCATTGTTTGTTTTTCCTCAGTTTTTTTATCATATATATATATATCACGTGAAGACTAAAAATGGCCACGAGAATCTAAACAGATACAATTCCTACTTTAAGGATGGATATGTGGACAAGGATTAAAACTGATACTATATCTTTCTACTTCAAGAAAGGATCTCCACTGTAAAGTGCTCTCACCTCCATTCTAAAAATGGCCACAAGAATCTAGACAGATACAATTCCTACTTTAAGGATGGATCAGTGGACAAGGATTAAAACTGATACTACATCTTTCTACCTCAAGAAAGGATCTCCACTGTAAAGTGCTCTCGCCTCCATCCTAAAAATGGCCACAAGAATCTAGACAGATACAATTCCTACTTTAAGGACGGTTCTGTGGACCAGGATTAAAACTGATACTACTTTCTACTTCAAGAAAGGACCTCCACTGTAAAGTGCTCTCACTCACTTGCAGCCTAAAAACGTCCGCAAGAATCTTAGAAGAGTTAATCATTCATTTGTTTGCATCGGTATTTTTCGTGTATTTTTAGCGAGTTTGCAATATTTTTACGACTTCAAAGCTGGAATACTGGAAGCAAAAAAACACAGAGTTCTATATTTAGACAAGCATTGATTCATGTCTTGTCTCTGATATGACATTTACAGAAGCAGTGAGGAAAGAAAAAAAAAAGAAAAGAAAAGAAAAAAAAAAGACATTTTATTTTGAAAATTAAACACAGGATTGGCATCCTTATCAAACGGCTGACCCATTTTTAGTCGGATGTTTTGCAAAACCGACAGTGTGAACTTTAAACGAGAATTCTTTTTTTTTTTTTTGAGTTGATATCTTTAAATAATTCAACTGTAAAGATATATTCTGTAATTTTGAGTTGTTATCATTTCAACAGTTGATCAGACTCTATTCTGCGGATGCCAGGGATTCTAAAAGATGAGAATCTTTCAGTTGAAATAAATTTAAAACATCCGATGTGAATTAGTATTATCTGCGTTATTTCGGACTATTGTCCCCCATCTACATTGTTATTTGTACAACGTTTCGGCCGATATACCCTCCTCCGGCCTTCTTCAGGTATTTCTTGTCGGACTCTGGAACCTTCTTTTCGAACTCGGGAACTTTCTTGTCGTATTCGGGAGCCATCACGGAACTTCGAACCTAACCCTTTATTTATTCCACGGGGGTATCCTGTTCTCATTCCGCTAACCATAGCTGGAGTAGGAGTTGTGTCTGCCGAGTGGATTAGGCAGTTAGGTTAAAAACAGTTCTAAGTGACAGTTATCTCTGCTACCCGAGTTCAATCTTGAGTGAAAGCAGTTAGAAAAATAATTAATTAACACAACTCCTAGGTAGGGGCTAGACAGCTTTAGTTGTTCGTAAATAAAAACGCTATGATTTATTAAAAAAACTTTAGTTGGGACCTATCAAATTTCCTGGGGACCCATTCAAATCAAATTCATGCATCCCAGGATGCACTGAATTAAAAAGCTATCAGCATCACTGCACATATATATATATATATATATATATATATATATATATATAATTATATATATGAGGTAAAATATAAGGCATGAAAGAACAAAACTCAGACAAAAATGTGTAGTATATTTCACTGGAGTTTGAACTCGACTTCATCAGCTTTTATTGAATCATCAGAATCATACAAGTGTTTTATAGAAGGGGGAAGTAGGTTGGTAGGTGGGTGAGTTTTGTGGTGAGGGAAAGATTTGGTATTTCTCACCATTCATTTTTCTACCTACCTCCCTCCCTCAACTCTCTCCCCATCTGATTTCCTTCTCATCCTCCCAAAGATTTCCCCTATAACCAATCAAATCTTTGCATATTCAACAGGGGTGACAGTAGTCTGCCTACGAGCTACTCCTTACAACAAAGAAGATGCAAGGTCAATATCTGTAGTCACTCAGTACACTCCCGCCTCGTGCAGGCCAGACATATATGGATGCACTTAGTCCTTAGAGGCAGGGAATCCTCTAGTCTAGAACTGGCGCTGTTCTCTGGAGTCAGAGTGACAAGTCTCCTCAGCTATCCAAGACTTCTAAATATTCTCGTCCATGCATGTCAAATTGAGTATCTCCCTAGGGCCGCATGGATTACATATGTATGTTATGAGGGCCACAAGGATTATATATGTATTATTGGAAATTCCATAGCTAATTATCTCCCCCTGCCGCTAGGGGGCGGGTCAACAACATCGTATGTCGGCGCCAAATACCAAAAAACCCACTTATAAGGGAGCTGTTACTGGAGAGAGACGCCAAAAGAAACGCTCTCATTACTTAGCCCAAAACAGGGCCTTCTTATCACAGAACTTTACAACCAGCCTCCTTCTAAGTCATTGTATCTGCATACTGCATAAAGGCCGGTACTATTGCACACTGGCTAAAGGACGAGCAACTACCGAGACGAAGCGTCTCATCTACATTTCCCACCGACGAGAAGAAAACCGTGTTATCACCAGTACTACAAGAAAATTCCTCCACAGATAAGTTTTGTAGCAAATACCATTAAATTTTGCAACAATTTTATGTAATTTTTTGCCAATACAAGTGTCTGCATTTACTTTCGTGTTTGTTCCTTCTTTGTTCGACAATTTGTCTACAACAACAGGAGAAATAAGAACTCCTTCGAAGCTGTAAATACTCTTAGTATGTCATGAGGGCTGCACATGACAACTAATTCTTTAAATCCTACTTGTACATAAACAAAAGAAAGTGATGATTGCTATCATTAATTTCTTTATTACCAACTAAAAGCCTAGGAATACATATCTAAAAAAAACATTTTTGTTAAAAAGTCACCTAACGAAATAGAGTTGCTTCCCTTACATTATTGTTTAGATATTTGAATGTTGGAATGCAGTGTCTGTGACACTCTCAGTTCAGTTTATATATTGCCGTCTACGAGTTCAGAAGCGTCTTCTACTAGTATAAAATAAATCCTTCTTGTTAAATTTTACAATAACCTTGGTTCGCATTCATTATTTCCATTCAATATATTCTTATCTGTACATCAAAGCATAACAAAAAGAAAGGGAAAAAAAGACTATAACTGACCGAGTTCAAATAATAAAACATACAACTATCACTGTCACTTTCAATTATAGCTACTAGCAACAGAATGCTGGGCATCATAAAAATTAATTTTTAAAAGACATTGCCTGAGAGGGTGGGAGTTAAAAATTCAATGTAAGAGGGTTTGTATCATAAGTAAGACAAATCCTCATATTTATTAAAGGAGTAAAAAAAATAAAATAAAACAATTTGAAATGAAAACTGAGCCCCGTTCATCTCAAATAAAATGTTGCGTGCATGTAATAATCAAACAATTATTTTGAATATTTTCCACATCAATTTTCTACAAAATCGTAGGTATTTATTTATTTGTAAACTTTTTAGTTAACTTCTTGTTACTGTTAAAAAAAAAAAATTAAAAAAAGGGACGTGAGTAAAAAAAGCAATTTCTAAAATTGCTTACTCAAATTTTGGGTGTATATAACATAAGAATATTGTGACGTAGAGCTATGACGTAGTTTTTGTTACAGACAGAAATACAGACAATCTATATTATTAATAGAAGTGTTGATTAAAAGCAGGAGAAAGCAAGAGGAAAGACTCACTCCGCTTCATGGACTGAGTTAGCCTCTTCTTTTCACAACTCAAAAGAAAATGATCCAACAAGGGTTAACATGCCATAAGAACCAACCAGCCAACAAACTACCTACAAATGGAAGCTGGTCTTACACAAGCCTTCACCACAATAAACAAATCATCTGTGTAGGTCAATAGCGTCAAATACTTTCGTGTTTGTTCCTTCTTTGTCCGACAATTTGCCTACAACTACGGAGAAATAAGAACCCCTTCGAAGCCGTAAATACTCTTAGTATGTCATGAGGGCTGCCCATGACAACTAATTCATTAAATCCTACTTGTACATAAACAAAAGAAAGTGATGATTGCTATCATTAATTTCTTTATTACCAACTAAAAGCCTAGGAATACATATCTAAAAAAAACATTTTTGTTAAAAAGTCACCTAACGAAATAGAGTTGCTTCCCTTACATTATTGTTTAGATATTTGAATGTTGGAATGCAGTGTCTGTGACACTCTCAGTTCAGTTTATGTATTGGCCGTCTACGAGTTCAGAAGCGTCTTCTACTCAGTATAAAATAAATTCTTCTTGTTAAATTTTACAATAACCTTGGTTTGCATTCATAATTTCCATTCAACATATTTTTATCTGTACAAGAAAACATAACATTTTTACATCATGCTAATACCCTTGGGAAAAGTATGTATTTAACTATTGGAACAATAGTAGGGCAGCCTGGTCTCTTTTGTATTGGTATAGCAACCAGTCCAGGAGAAGGAAAACTCTGAACGAAATAGAGTTGATTTCCCTATACCATTGTTTAGATATTTGAATGTTGGAATGCAGTGTCTGTGACACACACTGTCATGATCCAACAAGGGTTAACAAGCCATAAGAACCAACCAGCCAACGAACTATCTAAAATTGGA
Source organism: Doryteuthis pealeii (assembly GCA_023376005.1). Taxonomy (NCBI): domain Eukaryota; kingdom Metazoa; phylum Mollusca; class Cephalopoda; order Myopsida; family Loliginidae; genus Doryteuthis; species Doryteuthis pealeii. The sequence goes on along the minus strand of CM042178.1, from coordinate 55,289,308 downwards.
AGCTGGTCTTACACAAGCCTTCACCACAATAAACAAATCATCTGTGTAGGTCAATAGCGCCAAATCCCTTGATCGTGATTGGCCGGGAGATTGTAAAGCTAGCGCGGGAAGATCGTACGCCATTCAAAAAAGGAAATGCGTTACCTTCTTGACTGCCTTATCTGGCTCTACTTATTTATGCAAGACAGTCTTTTTCCCCATATGAAGATTATTAAGTCCGAGTACCATTCCAACATGACTGATGATCATTTGGTAGCCTGCTCGAGGCGGGCAACCAGCAATTATAGTCCGAACTATGCAACCCTCGCTGACTCCATTTCGTGCAAGTCACCAGACTGAGATAGTGACCATAAATGTATTCAATTATATTGTGCCGTAAGGGTTCATGCTGTGATGCAAGGTACGTGAACATTTACTCTATATATAAAGTATACCTAGTGCAATTACCAGCTTATCTAGTTCAAGTGGTCTGTGTGATGAGGTGAGGTGAGATGTTAATTGGGGGCATTGGATAATTAAGGTTCGAAAAAAGATCAGTTTTAGTAAAAATAGGTTGTGACTGAAGAAGAAGGAAAGAAATGTTTCAAAAAAATATTTTGAAAAAAAAATTTATTTGAAATATATTTTGTATAAAATGTTTGTTGAAATTCCGTCAGAGAATTGCTGGGGTTGAATATTTTGGGGAGAGAATTAGACTAAGGTATTGACCATAAATGTATTCAATTATATTATGCTGTAAGGGTTCATGCTGTGATGCAAGGTACGTGAACATTTACTCTATATATAAAGTATACCTAGTGCAATTACCAGCTTATCTAGTTCAAATGGTTTGTGTGAGGAGGTGAGGAGGTGTTATATTATTAGGGGGCTTTGGATAATTAAGTTTTGAAAAAAGGGTCAGTTTTAGTAAAAATAAATTATGGTTGAAATAGAAAGAAATGTTTTGAAAAAACAATTTGAAAAAAAAAAAATTTATTAGGAATGCATTTTTTAAAAAATGTTTGTTGAAATTCCGTCAGAGAATTGCTGGGGTTGAATTTTTTTTCGGGTGAGAATTAGACTAAGTTACTGACCATAAATGTATTCAATTCTATTGTGCCGTAAGGGTTTATGCAGTGATGCAAGGTATGTGAACATATATTGTATATAATGTATACCTAGTGCAATGACCAGCTTATCTAGTTCATGGGGTTTGTGTGATGATGTGAGGCGGTGTTATATTATTAGGGGGCTTTGGATAATTAAGGTTTGAAAAAGGATCAGTTTTAGTAAAAATAGGTTGTCATTGAAGAAGAAGGGAAAAAAATTTTTTTTAAAGAGTTTTTTGGAATGCGTTTTGTTTAAAATGTTTGTTGAAATTCCGTCGGAGAATTGCTGGGGTTGAATATTTTCGGGAGAGAATTACACTAAGGTACTGACCATAAATGTATTCAATTATATCATTTTTAGTTTTGTTATCATTTTAGTACTAAACTGATCCTCCACATTATAACTGAAAATGTCTAAGCAGCTAGTGGTGGCCATGATAGTTTCAGTTTTGTTATCATTTTAGTACTAAACTTAACCCCCACTTTATAACCGACTGAAAATATCTAAACAGCTACTGGTGGCCATGAAAGTTTCAGTTTTATTATCATTTTACTACTAAACTGATCCCCCACATTATGACTGAAAATGTCTAAGCAGCTAGTGGTGGCCATGATAGTTTCAGTTTTTCTATTATTCAAGTACTAACTGAACCCCCAATTTTATAACCGACTGAAAATATCTAAACATACTGGTGACCATGAAATTTCAGTTTTGTTATCATTTTAGTACTAAACTGATCCCCACTTTATAATCCACTGAAAATGTCTAGACATTTACTGGTGGCCATGATAGTTTCAGTTTTGCTATTATTCAAGTACTCAACTGAACCCCCACTTTATAACCCACTGAAAATATCTAAACATCTACTGGTGGCCATGAAAGTTTCAGTTTTATTACATTTTAGGACAAAACTGATCCCCCACTTTATAACCGACTGAAAATGTCTAAACATCTACTGGTGGCCATGAAAGTTTCAGTTTTGCTATTATTCAAGTACTAAACTGAACCTCCACTTTATAACCGACTGAAAATGTCTAAACAGCTACTGGTGGCCATGATATATATTGATGCCGGTTTTGATATTTGAGTTCAATTAAAAAGACCACCCCCCTCCCCATTTTTCCCGATTTGCATGTTATCGATAAAGATTTTAATGACCGATCATAAAAAGGTGGAAAGTTATTGAAAATACAGCAAACATTCATCGGAATTTATTGATTTACATTCAACCCAATTTAATCTTTATTTGGCGCAGTCTTTAATTCGACTCGGTGTTCACTGAATTAGAGATTAATTATGTCATTACTCTAATAAATAAAACACACTACCCCCCCCCTTTTTTCACCCTAGCCCCTGACTAACGAAAGAAACAACAAAGATGTTTTGATCTTTGCATTCGAAACTGATCCCCCATTTTATGTCCACGACAAATGGCCGAGCAGATTTTGTTGGTTGTTATTATTCAAATAATAAATTGATCCAGCACAATAAATTAATGCATGCAATAAAAAAAAAAAGCAGTTAATAAAAGGTGGCAAAGGAGGGTTCAATTTTCTTATTATTTATGTACTAAAATAATCCCCCACTTCATGGTCGAAAAAAGGTTCAATCATACTATTATTTAAGTACTAAACTTGTTACATAATTATTAGATTCTTAATATTTATGTACAGTAGTGTAGAAATTAAAATGGCTGTTATAAGTTGCAGCCCACGGCCTTGAAGGATGAGTGACAAGGCTTGAACTCATCCTGATCCTTTCCGGTGGATACCGTGAGAATCGGTGGAGAAGACCCTCTTCCGGTTTAGATTAGAAATAACGGTTTATGCATGATAAGTAAAAAGAGAATTTTAAGTTAAAAAGTTGGCCATGGAGTGTTCAGTTTTGTTATTATTTATGTACTAAAATAATCCCCCACTTAATGTCCCCCCACAAAAAATTCCGTTGGCCAAGAAAGCTTCAGTTATACTATTATTTAAGTACTAAACTGATCCCCCATTTTATGACTACACCGGTGGTCAAGCAGTGTTCGTAAGTTTTTATTAGTCAAGTATTAGATTGATCCAACGGTTTATGCAGGATAAGTAAAAGAAAATTTTAAGTTAAAAGGTGGCCATGGAGAGTTCGGTTTTGTTATTATTTATGTACTAAAATAATCCCCCACTTAATGTCCAAAACAAACTTCTGATGGCTAAGAAGGGTTCAATCATACTATTATTTAAGTACTAAACTGATCCCCCATTTTATGTCCACGCAGGTGGCCAAGCAGCGTTCGTTGGTTGTTATTTGAGTGCTAAATTGATCCAGCAGTTTACTCACGCGATAAAAAAAAAAGTTAAAAGGTGGCCATCAAGGATTCAGTTTTGTTATTATTTATGTACTAAAATGATCCCCCACTTCATGTCCAAAAAACTTCAGGTGGCCAAGAAGGGTTCAATTTTACTATTATTTAAGTACTAAACTGATTCCTGATTTTATGACTGGGTCAGTGGCCTACCAGTGTTTGTTGGTTTTTATCATTCACGTATTAAATTGATCCATGCGGGTGGCCAAGCAGCATTCGTTGGTTGTTGTTATTATTCAAGTACTAAGTGGCTAATTAAGTTTAGTTAGATTTTGGCCGTTAGTCGGAAGGGGCAGATGTAAGTATCAATCGCTCCTAAGATGCCAACTTCTCACTGCACGGTTGAGGACCCTTTTTGGCTTTGAGGTTTTTAATAAAGAAGAAAGAAAAACAAATAAGTCTTGCTTAATCATTACAACCAAGAAATAAGCACAGATACCCAGCCCAGAAGAAGGAAGAGGTCAACCCAGAAGGAAGATGGGTACCAATGAAGCAGAACATGTAATAACCAGTAATATGTCATCTCCTCTCCCCTTTCCCCATTATATATATTTACCAACCCCTCCGCACGAGCAGGATGTGACACAAGGTCAATTTAACAGGTTTGAATTCAGAGTTTTCCTTCTCCTAGACCGCTTGCCTAACCACGGTTAAAGAGCCCAGTCTGCCCTACTATTTATCCATAGCTGGAGGGAGAGTAGGATTCATACCTTTCCCAAGGGTATTAGCGCAAAGTGAAATGCAATTACTGCATACAACACTAGTCAACAGGGCATCATGGTGGAGGGGTTGGAGAAATAAATACATGAGTATGATTCAATCTGACCACTATAGAGGAGTCAGTGTGTCATAATACTTTGTTATTAGTTCAGTCATTAATACCTTAATCCTCTTTTGGGGATCACAACAAACAATATGACAGATTCACTGGGTAAACATACTAGATTCTGATTCCACCTGACCACTATAGAGGAGTCAGTGTGTCATAATACTTTGTTTATTAGTTCAGTCATTAATACCTTAATCCTCTTTTGGGGATCACAACAAACAATATGACAGATTCACTGGGTAAACATACTAGATTCTGATTCCACCTGACCACTATAGAGGAGTCAGTGTCATAATACTTTGTTTATTAGTTCAGTCATTAATACCTTAATCCTCTTTTGGGATCACAACAAACAATATGACAGATTCACTGGGTAAACATACTAGATTCTGATTCCACCTGACCACTATAGAGGAGTCAGTGTGTCATAATACTTTGTTTATTAGTTCAGTCATTAATACCTTAATCCTCTTTTGGGGATCACAACAAACAATATAACACAGATTCGCTGGATAAATACATACTCGAGTCTGGCTCCATCTGACCACTATACAGGAGTCAATGTGTCATAATACTCTATTCATCAGCTGTGCCATTAATACCTTGATCCTCTGTTGGGGATCAGAACAAAGAATATGACAAAGATTTGCTCCACCTGACCACACTATTACAGGACTCGGTGTTTCATAATACTCTGTTTATTAGCCCAACCATTAATACCTCGATCCTCTCCTGGGGATTGCAACAAATAATATGACACAGATTCGCTGCAAGTCACAATTTTCTTAATTCGGTTTTGAAATTCTCGCACCTCGTTCTTGCAAACTAACAACTTCAGCCACGCGTGCTGGTGCGAGTGTTCAAGTGATCGAGGTGTCGACTACCTGGGCCGGGATTTTTCCCCTCCCGCGGAATTGGCGCCACTAACCGGCACGTTCCGGGGAAAGAAGAGTTGTCGTGTGAAGTTTACTGCAGGTGTTAAGAAAAATGCGTAAAAGCTTATTTCGCATTTCGCTTATCATCAATCCATCGATCGATCGATCTCTCTATGTATCAATAGATCCATCGATCGATTGATTGGCTGAAATCTATCCAATCGGGATATCTCGATTTGTTGTCGATTACCGGAATCGTTTAGCCTATTGTAGTGGATCATCAGAAGCTGACCAGAAATTGCCAGATCTGGACTGCGAGAAATAATGAGTAGGCTGGGTTTAGAAGCATCAGGGTTTTTATTGTGGAAGTGGTTAAATGTTTTGTTTTCTTTAAAAAAGGAGGAGAGAAGTAGAAGAAGGAGGTGTCATAATGCTCCATTAATACCTTGATCCTCTCTTGGGGATCACGACAAAAAATATGGCACGGATTCGCTGGTTAAACACATACTCGAGTCTGGATCCACCTGACCACTATAGAGGAGTCAGTATGTCATAATTATCCATTTATCAGCTCAACCATTAATACCTTGATCCTCTCTTGGGGATCACGACAAACAATATGGCACGGATTCGCTGGGTAAACACATACTCGAGTCTGGATCCACCTGACCACTATAGAGGAGTCAGTATGTCATAATGCTCCATTTATCAGCTCAACCATTAATACCTTGATCCTCTCTTGGGGATCACAACGAACAATATGGCACGGATTTGCTGGGTAAATACACACTCATGTTCCACCTGATCACTATACAGTTGTCAGTGTGTCATAATACTCCGTTTATTAGCTCAACCATTAATACCTTATCCTCTCTTGGGGATCACAACAAACAATATGGCACGGATTTGCCGAGTCTGGATCCACCTGACCACTATACAGGGGTCAGTGTGCCATAATCCTCTATCTATAGTCATCAGAAGCTTGCCAGATTTGCCAGATCTGGACTGCGAGAAATAGTGAATGGGTTGCAGATTAGAAGCATCAGGCTGTTTCTAATGGTAGTGGTTAGATATTTCTTTCTTAAAAAAGGAGGAGATAAGTAGTAGGAGGGAAGTAGAGAGAAGCAGAAGAAGGGGGAGGAGAAGTTTGAAAATAGATTAAGAGAAAAAGAAAGAATATATTCTAAGAATAGGTAGGAGGAAGAGGAGGAGGGGAAAAAGCTAAAAAAAAAGGGAAGGGAAAGTGACAGGAAAAAAAACCCAAAAAAAAAAACAAAAAAAACAATCTATCTAAACATATATAAAGAACAGTCGGTGTATATGTATGTCCGGAGTAAACTACGCAAATAAAACAAGGGCTGGGTTAGCCCAGTCAGTAGAGTGTTCGGCTAGAAACCACAATGCTCCTAGTTCGATACCGGCCCTCGCCAACTCAGCATATGACCTGTGCGGTAAAGTAAAAGGAGCTGATGGTAGGTGTGGCGCTCCACATCAGACGCAAAAATTATCTCCTTGGTCTAGCGCTAGTGAGAAGGGGATAGACTCCCTTGCTGATTGGCTGATACCGACTTTAAGCCACGTCTCGCCAGACTATATATATATATATATATATATATATATATATATATATATATATATAATACCCTTGGGAAAGATATGAATCCATATACTCCCTCCAGCTATGAAAAACAACAAAAAACACAAATTACTATACATTTAATGTTGAAAAATATATTTTTTAAAACTAAGTTTAATTGAAATTATACATTGCAATACTAACACAAACAATTGTCTCAATAATAGACTCAATGATTAATTTCAATGGTTAATTAAATGTATAGTAATTTGGGTTTTTTGTTGTTTATTTTTTTTAAGCAATACATTATTAAAAACAACCTTAATCCACTAAAACCGTAAGCCAATTCGCAAAATGGTAATTTATGAGAAGTGCGTCCCGGTCTCCCGCCTCAAAGACCGCTACCCGGTGACTATCAAAATAACAACCCCAGCTCGTCCTAATTCTTGTTTATTTATCGTAATTTGTCGTAATTCTTGTTTAGATATGAAGATGGGTATATAGTTTTGAATAGACTGAGATAGATAGATAAACAAACAAAATAATATAGATAAATACGAACAAATGGAGATTGATAGATATTTTCGACAAGTAAATGTATTGGGGGGGGGTCGCTTCTTTTTTTGTCGTAATTCTTGTTTATTTAAACTAAAAACAAGACATTAAACAAACATGAATAAAAAAAATCTTAGTATCTTATTATAATGGAGATTGTGGGTTTGTCTGTATGTAACCGAAACTATATTACTATTCAAGTCACAATTCCTTTTGTTATTTACATCACATTCTCCATGATTCTATTTTTTTATTTAAACCTCAATTATTAGTAAAATTGTTTTACATCATTAAGAATGTTAACAATATCTACATACTAATAACATGTAATTGTATTTAGATATACAACAAAATAGCAGTTCACAGTGTGAATGGAAAGGCTAATTTACATATTGATCTTAAAAATTTGATTTTAATAATATATGCTTAGTATTATTGATTTCTAATTGTTTGGTTTTGTCTTATTGAATATGAGCAAAAATCTTGGGGATAAATCTTAAAAGAAATCCATTAACAAGAGGAAATAAATGTAATATTATTCTTTACTTCCTATTTTAACTAAATAGTTAAATTAGGAAAATTTACCAATGAAAGACGGGAGTAATGGAAAATGATGGAAGAGTTAGTTTCAAAGTTGTTCTATTTTCCGATTATACCCCCTCTGTTCCAAATATTTTTATCTGAATTCTTATTCAGTTTCCTTAGTCTTTCTAATTTAACATATTTTATTATATTAAAACTTAAATACTTGCACCCGGAGGGTGCATATATTTGCTAGTTTAAAATAATATAGATAAATATGACCAAATTGAGATAGATAGATGGATAGTTTTGAATAGCTTGAGCTGGGTCGTTATTTTAATAGTTACCGATCGGCAATTTCTGAGGCAGGAGACCGGGACGCACTTCCTCATAAATTACACGCAAAATGTTAATTCATAGACTGTTGTTAAACTGTCATTGGGTACCACCAAAAAACTTTCCGTTTTAATTTTCCAACCTAAATCCGAAGTCAGCCAGCATTTTTGACCATTTTGGTGCTTAGATGATTCGAGGAAAAATCTTTTTTTTTTTAATTCTTTTTAAAAAAATTCCTTTGCTGTTACGCTGTTATGAAAGGGCGACCCTATATTTCGGAAGTGACCTTCGAACGGAATCGGTTAAACCGCGTAAACAGCATAAAAAAAATAACAACAAGGAGTTCATAATCAAAGTTCTGTTACCTCCTGTTTACTAAAAGTCGAAATAATACGATAACGAACCTGTTTATCTTTGATGTCTTTATAATAAATCATATTAAACAGGAACAGTTTCATGATTCAGCAGAACATTGTTTACATAAAGATTGACACACACACACACACACACACACACACACACACTCTCTCTCTCTCTCTCTCTCTCTCTCTCTCTCTCTCTCTCCTTCTCTTCTCCCTCTCTCTCTCTTCTTCTTCTTCCTTCTTGCTCACTCCCGCTCCCCCCCTCTCTCTCTCTCCTCTCCTTTCTTGCTCACTCCCCCTCTCTCTCTCCTTCTTCTTCTTCTTCTTCTTGCTCACTCCCGCTCCCTCTCCTCTCTCTCCCTCTCACTTTCTCTCCTTCTCCTTCTTGCTCACCCCCTCTTTCTCCCTCTCCTTCTTGCTCACCCTTCTCTCCTCTCTCTCTCTCTCTCTCTCTCTCCTCTCTCCTTCTTGCTCACTCCCTCTCTTTCTCTCCTCTTGCTCACTCCCTCTCTCTCTCTCTCCTCTCCCTCTCCTTCTTGCTCACTCCCCCCTCTCTCTCCTCTCTCTCTTCTCTCTCTCCTCCTCTCCCCCTCCTCTTGCTTCACTCACTCTCTCTCTCCCCTCCTTCTTGCTCACTCCCTCTCTCTCTCCTCTCTCTCCTCTTCTTCTTGCTCACTCCCTCTCTCCCTCTCCTTCTTGCTCTCTCCCCCCTCTCTCTCTCCCTCTCCTTCTTGCTCTCTCCCCCTCTCTCCCTCTCTCCTTCTTGCTCACTCACTCTCTCTCCCTCTCCCTCACACTCTCTCTCTCCTTCTTGCTCACCCCTCCTCTCTCTCTCCTCTCTCCCTCTCTTCTGCTCTCTCCCCCCTCTCTCCTCTCTCCTTCTTCTCACTCACTCTCTCCCTCTCCCTCTCTCTCTCTCCTTCTTGCTCACCCCCTCCTCTCTCTCTCCTCTCTTCCTCTCTTCTTGCCTCTCTCCCCCCCTCTCTCTCTCTCTCTCCCTCTCCTTCTTGCTCTCTCCCCCATCTCTCCTCTCTCCTTCTTGCTCACTCACTCTCTCTCTCTCTCCTCTCCCCTCACCACACTCTCTCTCTCCTTCTTGCTCACTCTCTCTCTCTCTCTCCTTCTTGCTCACTCCTTCTCTCACCCCTCTCTCTCTCTCTATCTCTATCTTTCTTGCTCACTCCCTCTCTCCCCCCTCTCTCTCCACACACATTATATATACTAGCAAGAATATTCACCCGCGGGCGTAAGTATGTAAATTTTAAAGCAATGAAATATATTAAATTAGAAAAACTAATAATAATCACAGAATAATGCCATAAGGACAAACTATATCAAAGCAAAAATTGATAAGACCCAACAAAATAGTAAATGTAGACTATGCGTTAATAGAGATGAGACCGTCAACCATTCATGCGAATGTAGCAAACTAGCACAACAAATACAAAAAACTAGACACGACTGGTTGGAAGGTGATCCACTGGGAATTATGCAAAAAATTAAATTTTGACCATACAACAAAATGGTATATATGCATAAACCAGAATCTGTTCTTGAGAACGAAACGCATACAATTCTCTGGGACTTTGAAATAAAAACGGATCACCTTATCCCAGCAAGAAGACCAGACCTAGTGTTGATTAACAAAAAAGAAAGAACTTGTCAACATTCCGTTTTAATTGGTTCTAATTAGTCTTAATTTGCAATTAAGTCAAAAACTGACCAATCTCTTACTTTGCTTTCTGACTATCACGTTCTTCCCCTCTATGTATCTCTTGATTACCCCCTCTTCGTTATATAATATTAATTTCTCTGATAGAGATAGAGAGAGAGGGGGGGGGAGAGTCGGGAGAATTTGAAATGTATTTCTATATTAAATTTCACAAGTAGCGACCCGTAGTTTAAATTAGGTCAAACAATCCGTTTCTTAGAAAGCCTTACAAAATGATTTTAATGTTTTGTCCAGCCGTATTTATTTACTAAAAAATCTATTCGCTTTGTTAACTCAATTTCCCTAATCTCAATTATCTACCCAGAGCTGAATGGGTGACCCAACGGGTACAATATTCCGCAAATCTAAATATATTACACATAAAATTAATCCTCACCGTATTTCCCAATTATAAATAGATATAATAATATATATATATATATAATATATCTTTTATAATGAATTTTGGGTTTGTCTGTCTGTAACCGAAAACTATATTACTATTCAAGTCACAATTCCCTTTTTATTACATCACATCTCCATGATTTTATTTTTATTTAAACCTCAATTATAATAAAATTGTTTACATGATTAAGACTTACCATATCTTACATATAATAACATGCATTGTATTTATATATTACAAACAAATAGCGTTACAGTTGAACGGGAAGCTAATCTGCATATTGATATTTAAAATTTGATTGTAATAAAATATATGCTCAGTATTATTTGATTGCTATTATTGTTTTATCTTTTTTGAATTATGAGCAAAAAATCTCGGGGATAAATCTTAAAAGAAATCTCCATTAACAAGAAGAAATAAACTTAATATATTCTTTACTTCCTATTTAACGTAAATAGTTAAATTAGAAAATTTACTAATGAAAACGCGGTAAGGAAAATGATGAAGAGTTTAGTTTCAAAGCTGTTCTATTTTTCAATTATACCCCCTCTGTCCAAATATTTTTATTTGAATTCTTATTCAGCTTCATTACCTTTCTAATTTAAACATGACTATTTTATATATTAAAAACTTAAAATACTTGCACCCGGAGTGCGCATATATTGCTAGTGTATAATATATAAATAAATATATATAATATATATTATATGGGAAATTCGGTGAGGAAATTAATCCGACAATATGACAAAAAATATTAAAAAATATAAACAAACACAGGATGTTATTATTAGGGAACAACAATTTTAGTGTCGCATACTTAAGCATCGTAATTTACCATCTTCAGGACACTGTTAAGCGTAATGTTTATGTGAGGGACAAAAATGAAATATGTTAAGGTTATAGTGAATATCATTTATTAAACCGTTAAATTTCTATATGCGCATTTATTTACGAAAGCCAATGACGTGATCAATGATTGCGCAAAAATGGAGGTGATTGATGAAACATTACTTAACAGTGTCCTGAAGATGGTACAAATACCGAAATGCTTAAGTATTGACACTAAAAATTGTTTACCCCTAATCATTAACATCCTGTGTTTTATATATTTTTAAAATATTTTCTTCTCATATTTCGATTAATTTCCTCGCCGTATTCCATATATATATATATATATATTATGGACTCTCTCGTCATTATCGACGCATGAGGGGGTTCACACACACAATGAACACCCCACACAGTGATCTGTTATAGTGGTGAAGGCTTGTGTTGGACCATCCACACTTTTTGGCACAGTCGATAGGAAAGAATTGTGCATCAAGGGTTGCCACAAACCCAATCAACGACCGACCTCAGGAATTTTGAATTCAGATTATCCTCTCCTAGACTGGTTACCTACCCAAGGCGAAGGGCCGAGTCTGGCCTACTATTTAACCCCATAGCTGGAGGAGGAATTATGGATTCATACCTTTCCCAAGTATTAGCGCTATGTCAAATGCCAACAGCTTCGTCTAGGAATTGAACTCGAATCGACGAGCCCAATTCCCACGACTCTAACCACTAGCCCACGCACTTCCATATATAATATGTATAATTATTATAGAGCGCGTGGGCTAGTTATAATATATATATATAATATATATATATATATTATATATATATTCATTCATGGTGTGTTAAAAAATACCCATAAAGTGACCTTAGAATGAAAGAGTTGAACCGTGTAAACAGCATCAAAAAACAACGATGGGTTCAATTGAAATTCTGTTTGGCATTATCACGACTTCTATTTAATAGAAATCGAAATAATACGATAACATTGCAATATTTATCTTTATGTCTCTATAAATTATATTACACAGGAACGATTCCCAATATTTCAAGACAGGGTTGTTTACATAGAGATTGATACTAAATCTCTCTCTCTCTCTCTCTCTCTCTCTCTCTCTCTCTCTCTCTCTCTCTCGATTTATCAGTATTGCTGTTTAAGGATTGACAATAGATCTGTCTGTCTGTCTGTCTGTCTCTCTCTCTCGATATATCAGATATTGCGGTTTAAGGATTGACACTAGATCTCTCTACTCTCTCTCCTCTCTCTCTCTCTCTCTCTCTCTCTCTCTCTCTCTCTCTTCTTGTCTCTCGCATATCAGTATTGCAGTTTAAGGTTCGACACTAAATCTCTCTCTCGCTCTCTCTCCTCTTTCTCTTCACTTTCTAGTTTGTCTCTTTCTCTCTCACTCCACTTTCTAGTTTTTGTCTCTCTCTCTCTCTCACTCCACTTCTAGTTCTCTCTCACTCTCTCTCTCTCTCTCCTCTGTAACGTCTCCTCTCTCTCTCTATCTTTTTTAGTTTCTTGTTTTCCCTCTCCCCCCTCTGCTCACGCTCACCTCTCTCTCTCTATCCACTTTTGTCTCTCGCTATGTCAGTATTGCGGTTTAAAGATTGACCACTAAATCTCTCTCTCTCTCTCTCTCTCTCTCTCTCTCTCTCTCTCTACTCTCTCTCGCTAATCAGTATTGCCGGCTTAAAGATTGACACTAATCTCTCTTCTCTTCTCTCTCTCTATATATATATATATATATAATATATCAGTATTGCGGTTTAAGGATAAATTCTCTCTCTCTCTCTCTCTCTCTCTCTCTCTCTCTCTCTCTCTCATTTCAACTTTGTTTGCCTCTCTCTTCTTTCACTTCTTGTTTCTCTCTCACACACTCCTGCCTCACTCTCTCTTTTTTCCCTTTCTTTTTTTGTCTTTCGCTATATCAGTATTTGCGGTTTAAAGTTTGACTCTCTCTCCTCCTCTCTCTCTCTCTCTCTCTTTTCACTTTCTTGTCTCTGCTCTCTCTCCCCCTTGTCACGCTCTCTCTCTCTTCTCTCTCTCTCTCTCCTCTCTCTCTCTCTCTCTCTCATTAGTTTTCTTGTTTTTGTCTTTCGCTTTTATCACGTTTTTCTTCTCTCTCTGTATCTTTCTGTCTCTCTTTATCTCTTTCGTATTCTCTCTCCTTCGCTATATCTTTCCCTTTATTTTGTCTCTCACTATATATATATATATATGTGTTGTGTGTGTGGGTGTGTGTGTGTGTTGTATGATAATCCAAAAGACTGATAAGGAGGGATGATTTTATTTGGGATCATCAAAATCCTATGTTACATCCATACTGTATGCTCTTCTAGTACAAACTTATAGACTCGTACAAGGAAGCGCGTGGTGTAACGGTTAAAGTAATAGGAAAGGACCACGTCGCCCCCCGAGTTCAAATCCTTGTCGTGGTAATTGCATTTCACTTAGCGCTAATACCCTTGGAAAAAGTTTGAATTCTACTCTCCCTCCAGCTATGGGCAAATATTAGGGAAGATTGGGCTCTTTAACCTTAGTTAGGCAACCAGTCTAGGAGAAAGAAAAACTCTGAATTCAAACCTGTTAAACTCTGCTTAAGAGATTGACCTTGTGTCACATCCTGCTCGTGCGGAGGGGTTGGTAAATATATATAGACTCGTTCAAGGATTCATACAAATCCCTAAGAGAGCTCAATGTATAATAACTAATTAATTAATTATATACAGAGCAATATTTAACTTTCAAAGAAAGAAAAAAATGTTAAATCTATCTGAAGAGACTAGACTCATTTTGAGTCGAAATAAATTTATCATAGATAAATGACGATTTGTTAAGTTTTTTCTTTCTTTGAATGTTATATATATATATATATAATATATATATATATTATAAATCTTCAACTGAGGAATTATCAGCAGCAGAACTTCCACCAACATATGCACATGCACACACACATGTATAATTTTATATTAAAATCCCCGCCTGTCAGCCTGGCAGTTAGGGTTCGAACAACACACAAAGCGGCTTCCTGTCTATAACTCTGCTGATGAGGCATAATATGCTGAAATGTACTTACAGAGATCGACCTTTTCTCGATTTGTTTACGCCTTACATTTGAACAGATATATTCGCCTAATTCCTTAATTATCAACTAATTAATTTTCAAATTAGGTATGACTTCAATTAAGCATATAATCTCCCTCCCCCAATATATATATATATATATATATATATATATATATATATAAATCAGAGATTAAATATTATGGATTTAATATCCCGTAACTGCAGTTTCATGCGTACTTGCAATCGTCAGACGGTGAAAATGTTAAAATTTAAAAAAATAAACAAAAACAAAAAAGACGGTTTGTTTAGCATTCATATAACGTGAATCGTGTTCACACAACGGAATGTTATAACGATAAACTTATATTTAAAACAATTAAACATGCTTAGGTCTTAATGTACACGGTATCTAGATGAATTTTTTTATAGATAAACAGAGGGCGGAAATAAGGGATTAATTACGGTCGGGTGGTAAATGACATAATACAAACTTGTTTAAATGTCTACATTTGGAAACGAGTTCGCTTCACGTTATATAAACGCTGGAAAAGCCACTGTTTTTGTTTTTTTTTAATATTTTGACCGTTCTGACGATTGTAAGTACACCTGAAACTGCAATTGCGGGCTATTAAATCCCTAATATCTAAACTCTGGTGTTGAATATGCTCTGTTATTTGAGCATTGAGTACTTTCATATGCTAATACTTTTCACATTCATTCTCCATTATATTATATTGCATTATATCACACACACACACATATATATATATATTACCTCATTCTGTCGATTCATTCCAACCACCTTTCCTCATTCTCTCTCTCTCTCTCTATATATATATATATATATATATATATATATATATATTAATTGGAGGATATGTGCTTAATTGAAGTCATACCTAATTTTGAAAACATTAATTAGTTAATAATATTGAATTTAAGCGGGCATATATGTTCAAATGTAAGGCTAAACAAATCGAGAAAATGTCAATTCCTGAATGTAAAAAGATGTTATTTTTAAATAACATCTTTTTGTTTTTATTTTTCATACGCATTGTATTGGCCTTCAAAATATTAATATATTATATATATATATATATATATATATATATCCAGCTGAGGAATTATCAGCACCAGAACATCCACCAACATATAGTCAGAATGGTAAATTCTAAATTCAAGACATCTCAAGACTCGCTGTCCGCCCGGAAAGAACGGACAGTGATTCCCCTAGAAGACACTAAGAAGATTTGGCTCAAGATGCAAATTATCCCTGCAAAATGAACTGAGACGAGGATCGGGGGGAATGGGGCATCGGTGGGCGGGCGGACAGACATGTTATGTCGGGGGGTGAAGACAGACGCGACCAAAAATTACATGGCATTACATTTATCACTCTGCCACAGGTTAGGGAGTTGAGCCTAGAAAAGTACAATTCTAACTAGGCTGATATAGGGGCTTAGTGTGAGGGGGTGTCAGTACAGAGTAGATAAAAGTATTAATCATTCATGAAAGATAGGGGTATTCTATATATATATATATGTACGTAAGTTATATATATATATATATATATATATTATATATATATATATATATGTATTGTGTTGTGTATGTGTGTGTGTGTGTGTAAGTAAGTATATATGTGTGTGTGTGTAAGTAAGCGATGAAGTATAATATATATATAAATATATATATATATATATATTATATAAAAGGAAAGTGCTCACCTCCCAATTGATAAATTGTTATAGAACTAAAATCAAACTTCCAATATTGCACTTTCTTCACTAGAACTCTCTCCTCTCTCTCTCTCTCTCTATATATATATATATACTTACACGCATATATATATATAATAATAAAGTATATATTATATATATATATATATATATAAGTTAAGTATGTATATATATATAATATTATATATATATATATATATATATAAAAGGAAAGTACTCACCTCCCAATGATAAATTGCTATAGAAACTAAAATCAAACTTCCAATATTGTACTTTCTTCACTGGAACTCTCTCTCTCTCTCTCATATATATAATATATATATATATATATATATATAATATATATCAGTATTGCAGTTTAAGTCTCGACACAAAATCTCTCTTTCTCTTTCCTCTCTCTCTATCTTATAGTTTCTTGTTTTGTCTTTTCGCTTTTATCACGTTCTTCTCTCTTTCTCTCTCTCTCTCTTCTCTCTCTCTCTGTTTCTTCTTTTGTCTCTCTTTATTCTTTCGTATTCTCCCTCTCCCTCCCCCTCTCTCTTTCCCCTTTCTGTTTTATCTCCTTTCCCCTTCTTTTTTGTTTATAAGTAAGTTATGTATATATAATATATATAAAGTAAGTATATGTATTATATATATATATATATATATATATATATATATATATATAGAGAGAGAGAGAGAGAGAGAGAGAGAGTTCAGTGAGAAATGTGCAATATTGGAAGTTTGATTTTAGTTTCTATAGCAATTTAACAATTGAGAGGTGAGCACTTTCCTTTTTTGCTCCCAACAGTTATATTATATATATATATATATATATTATATATAATATATATATAATATATGAGTGGGTGTGCGTGATATTAGATATAAAAAGTCACAAAGTTTTTCTGACTACTTGAAGTTCATAAAAGCCAATTTCAGGTAGGCAGAAAAATGAATGAATAAAGAACCCATATATATTATATATATATATATATATATATATATATATATATATATATAATATATATATATATGTATGTATATATGTGTGTGTGTATTAGGGTAGGTTAATGTTTCACTTTTTAAAAATATCCAATTTTCTCAAACAGCGAAAGTTGTGTGTTGGTATAATAAATACTGTTGCCAAAAACTAGATGTCTTGCTTGCACCATTGTTTGACGAAATAGCATCAAAGATCGTCTACTAAAATACACCAAAAATCCTCCTTTTCGCAACATTTAGCCTAGAAATTGGTTAGAAAATTTAGCAATTTCAATATTTAAAACAGAAAAGATTGTCATTTTAAATAAAACGAATTAAAATATTTTAACTAGAATTCAAATCGAAAATGTGTCCCTGTCACCACCAATATGCTGCTTTTTACGGAATAAGTAAGCCGTAACAGGGATAACATTTTAAAAGATTGAAATCTATTTCCTCAAACGAAAGCAAAGTTTTGAAAAAAAAAAATTTTGTGTGGTAATTGTTCATCTCAATTTGCAACTTTCGCCACAAGGGAGACGTTATAGTTGCATAATCGACCTACCCTAATATACACACAAATACACGTATGTGTATATATATATATATACATATATATATATATATATATATTGGTTTGGAGGTTGATTTTGAAGGCTATCACAATGCATGTGTAAAGAAAAAAATAATAAGGTAACAATGGTGTTGATTGTTAACCTGTGATATTCTTGATATTTCGAGATAAAATCTCTTTTTCAGAAGAACACTGGAACTGAAGTAGTTGTCTTGTTATGGCATTTTTAGTTAAATGATTTTTTGTTTTGAAAATGCTATATATATATATATATATATATATATATATATATATGGACTTATAGAACCAATTTCTCTCACAATATATATATTATATATATATATATATATACATTATGTGTAGAAAGTTTTGTAGAAAAAAAACAAGATGTTTAAAGTTTACTGACAGAAATCTATTTTGACTGTATGCAGTCTTTATCAAAGCAAACATTGTAAAACGAAATAAATATATCATTAATCACGAGGCATCGAACGCTCTCGATCAGTACCAGAATTTTCAAAATAATTTTTAAAATGCATATTTTATTGTTAAAAATAAAATAATTTTATTTCTCAAAATTATAAGCATTTTTATCATTTCCTTTCATATATATATATATATATATATATATATATATATATATATGTGTTGTGTTTGGTTGAACTCGAGTGACAATTTATATTGTTTATATTTATGAATAAAAAGAATGTAGAAATGTGTTTATATATATATATATATATATATATTATATATAAGTGTATTTTGGCAGCATTTTCTCTTTTAAACATGTTTGATTGAACTCGAGTGACAATTCCTGGTCGTAATGAGTTTCTGTTCAATCCTTTCAAGGTGTCTGGCCATCTTTTTGCTACACCAGTTTCACCCTGACACCATGGACATATACATCTCCATTCCATCTTCTCTACACAATTTCTTTTCATACAGAATCAATTCTCTCTCTTTTTTTAAAATAATGATAATATTAATAATGGAAAAATACTTGAAACTAGACAGAGAACTAAAAACCTGTAGAACACGTAGGTAATTGTAATTGGTGCTCTTTGGAAGGGTCCCCAAGGGTTTGAAAAAGAGCCTGGATGAATTGGAAATCAGAGAAAGAATCAAGACCATCCAAAAAAACAACATTAAGATTTGCAAGAATACTCAGAAGAGTCCTGGAGACCCCAAGAGACTGGTTGTCAATCAGCCTCCAGTGATAGACCCACCAGCTCACACTGATATGAAGAAATTCCCAAGCAGTGGACTAATGATAATGAGAATTGGAAGAGGGAAGGAAATAAAATAAGATAAATCCAAGAATCTAGAAAAGGAAAGAAGAAGAAGAAGAAGAAGAAAGCAGATAAGAAATGGAAAGAAGAAGAAGAAGAAAAAGAAGAAGAAGAAGAAGAGCAAAAATATAGAAATAGAAGAAGAAGAAGAAGAAGAAGAAGCTAGAAGAAGAAGAAGAAGAAGGAAGAAATGTATGAGAAATGGTTGAAGAAGAAAAGAAAATTATAAGAAATAGAAAGAAGAAGAGAGAAGAAGAAGAAGAAGAAGAAGAAAGAAGAAAGAAGAAAGAAAAATTATAAGAAAAGAGAAGAAAAGAAGAAGAAGAAGAAGAAGAAAGTATGAGAAAAAGAAGAAAAGAAAAAATTATAAGAAATAGAAAAGGAAGAAGAAGAAGAAGAAGAAGAAGAAGAAGAAGAAGAAATGTATGAGAAATTGGGAGAAGAGAAAAAGTTATAAGAAATAGAAAAGGAAGAAGAAGAAGAAGAAGAAAAAGAAAAGAAGAGGCAAAAATTATAAGAAATAGAAGAAGAAGAAGAAGAAGAAGAAGAAGAAGAAGAAAGAAGTGTATGAGAAAGAAGAAGAAGAAAAATGTATGAGAAAATTGGGAGAAGAAGAGAAAAAGTTAGAAGAAGAAGAAGAAGAAGAAGAAGAAGAAGAAGAACTCCATTGAAAGATTGCGAGGAGTGAAGTAATAATAATTAAATCATGGTGAAAATAATTTTTAAAAATCTCTGGACAATAATTATTGGAAGATGTTCTCCAACAAATCATCAATTTACTGAAACAGAGTTGCAGAACAAAATAGGCAGAAAGTGCATGTCTTTACTGTTCAAAGAACAGAGACAAAAGAGACCAAGATGGAATTCTGGGATTGTCATATGTGACCACTGACATGCTCCATTATTCAAGAGAGTCAATTATCTATCCTCTCCCTACACTATGATTATAATTTTATCAACATTTTTGTTTTCCTTTTAAATGTTGTTTTGTATGGAAGCTTATAAGGGGATAATATATTTTTTTAAATCTCAGGTCAATAATTGTTGAGAGATGTCCGCGGAAAAATCGTCGATTTACTGAAATGGAACCAAAGAACAAAGCAGAACTGACCTTCATTTTTGTCGGACAAATAATGATGATAAATAAAAAATAATCTCTAACAGATTTTCCTTACCTGAAAGAAAAAGAAAAACAACAATTAGAAAACAATTCATTTCAATTTGGTCACAAAACAGAAACAGAAAACAATGTATACATATTTACCCAACCCCTCCACACAAGTAGGATGCGACACAAGACCAATTTCTTAAGCGGAATTTAATAGGTTTAACAGAAACATAAAACAAGTATATATATATTTATCCAACCCCTCCACACAGTAGATGCTTAAGCCAAGTTTAATAGGTTTAACAGAAACATATAACACTGTATACATATTTACCAACCCCTCCACAAGAGCAGGATGCGACACAAATTCAATTTCTTAAGTGAAGATTAACAGATTGATTCAGAATTTTCCTTCTCCTCGACTGGTTGCCTATTCAAGGTTAAAGAAGAGTCCTGGAAACCTGAGGAGACTTACTGTCACTCAACCTGGTGAGAAAAACTTGCAAACAGCGGAATACTAGTAATAATAATGATGATAATAATACCAGAACAATGAGAATACAAGGCTAGGCACTGACTGGGTTGGAAAGGTAATCCACTGAAAACTGTGCAAAAAAAAAATTTTAGCCATACAAAAAAATGGTATATGCATAAACCAGAATCTGTTCTTGAGAATGAAGCATAAAAAATTCTCTGGGACTTCGAGATAAAGACGGATCACCTTATCCCAACCAGAAGACCAAACCTTGTATTGATTAACAAAAAACAAAGAACTTGCCCAATGTAGATTTGCTGTTCCAGCAGACCACAGGGTGAAGATCAAGGAAAATGAAAAGATAGACAAATACCTGGACCTTGCTAGAAAACTGAAAAACTGTGAAATATGAGGGACGAAAGTGATACCAATTATAGTTGGAACACTTGGAATGGTCCACAAAAGCTTAGAAAAGAGAGTAGAATAACTGGAAATCAGAGGAAGAATTGAGACCATTCAGACAACAGCATTGTTAAATCGGCTAGAATATTCAAAAGAGTCCTGGAAACCTGAGGAGACTTATCACTCAGACTCCGGTGAAAGACCATCAGCTAATGAAATAATAAATTGGTAGCCTTGGAATAGTTTCCAAGGATTTGGAAAGAGTCTGGATGAATTGGAATTCAGAGAAAGAATCAACACAATCCCAACAACAGAGCTAAGATTGGCTAGAATACTCAAAAGAAATCTGAGGAAACTGAGGATTAAGTGCTCATATATCTCCACCAATTCTTCAAATTGAGCGCTCTCTTTTGTATCAATGCAATCAGCACTTCAAAATCTATCAGAAAAGCCAATAAAAACGACACCCACTAACAAGTAGTGATATAATAATTATAGAATAATCAAGCTAAGTTCCAATTACCGTTGAATTGGTAAGACACTGCAACAAGCAGTCATAACTTAATACAAACCTGTCTTGCTGCAACAATACTGCAGAATAACAGGGTAATTATGAAACTCCACAACATCATAGAAACCAAGCAACCAATCAGAACTCAAGGAATGGAATCACCCAAATACATGAATGTCTTGGGACACTGCTTCAGTTGTGCTTAGCCAGTTGCTGTTGTTCAAACCAACAGTAGACTGACTGACTCAATAATAATGGATGATTGATTGGTTGGTGTTTAATAATATCACTACTAAGAGTAATAGTAATTGTTAGGGAGAGTTATCTCCCCCTAACGATTCGAACTGATACTCTCTAAAAAGGAGGGGGGACAAAATACTGACAGTCAAGGAGACAAGAACTGAGCCCGGTACGTGACATACGCGTATCCTACATCAATCCGAACTGAATCCAAAACCATCCGACTGTCTTCCCTGTCAGTGAGAATAAATAAAACAAGTATAGGTAATTTATAAGACCATCAAAAAATTGCTACCCGGTGACTGTTAAAATAACGACCCGAGCTATGTTGTTGCGGCAGTGTTAATGGAAAGAAAACAACCAGCTTTGGGCGTTAAATGTATTTTTTTTTGGGGGGGTATCGTAATTCTTGTTTATTTTATCATAATTTGTCGTGATTCTTGTTTTATTTATCGTAGTTTTGAATAGACTGAGATAGATAGATAAACAAAGTAATATAGATAGATATGAACAAATGCAGACAGATAAATAGATATTTTCGACAAGTAAATGTATTTTAGGGGGGGGTTCTTTCAAGTTACACCGCCATGACGACTTAGCTGGGGTCCTTATTTTAACAGTGACCGGGTAGCAATTATTGAGGCAGGTGACCGGGACAGTCTTCCTCATAAATTACCCAAGTATTGTTATTGTTAACCATATTTCCCTGTTTTTATTATCATTTTGTACATCCTACATCTCGGGATATAACAGTAATTATAAGTGAAAACAAAGTACTTTTGCCAGAATTTGAACCCTGTCCACAGATTCCAATTTTCATTCCACAAACTGTTGGGCCACCCCCACACTACCCTGGAAAGTCACAATGTGTTCCACTTGTACGCATTATGGAAAGTTGTGTTAAGAGCAAATCGTGTTTCCAGGGGAATATCCATGGAAGTACTTGATGGATCGCAAGTTCCGAAAGATAAACAAGTTTTGTGAAATACAAATAAAGTTTCATATGCAAATACTTGTGTTGAATGACAAGAAAAGTTAGGTTTATTCTTACTAAAGTACTTACTAGAGTATATATATATATATATATATATATATATGAGTATATTCATAGATATGTTTGTGTGTGTGTGTGTGTATATATATATATATATGCTTATATAAATATATATATATGATTATATATACATATAGGTGTATATATATATATATATGTAAGTACTTACATATAAATTGGTTTGTGTGTGTATGTGTGTATATACATATATGCTTAGACACACACACATATATATATATATATATATGTATATATCTCTATATGAGTATATTCATTGATATGTTTGTGTGTGTGTGTGTGTAATATAATATATATATAATATATATATATATATATATATGCTTATATATACATATAGGTGTATATATATGTATGTATGTATATATGGTAAGTTCTTTACATATAAACATATATATATATATATGGTTAGACACACACACACACACATATATATATATATATACACATATATGCTTACACAAACACACACACATATAAATACATATATACTTACACATACACACATATAAATACATATATATACTTACACACACATATGCATATATATGCTTACACAAATACACACACACACACACATATATATGCTTACACAAATACACACACACACATATATATATACATATATACGCTTACATATATGCATATATTTGCTTACACACACACATGCATATATATGTTTACGTACACACTCATAAATACATATATATGCTTACACTCATTCATATGGTAAGTACTTTACACATAGATTAGTTTGTGTAAGAGTATATATAATATATATATACATACACACACATATATATATATATATATATATATATGTATGTATTTACTTTACCGGAGTAAATATATATATATATATATATATATATATATATATATATATATGCATACGTAAGCATTTATATGTAAGTGTATGTATATATCTCTCTTTGTGAGAATTTATATATATATATATATATATATATATATATATATGTGTGTGTGTGTATGTGTGTGCGTAAGTATTTATACATACTAGCAGGACCTGTGGATATACCACAGTATGATAACTTGATTATTACAACATTTGATATGTTTATTTATTAGCTATGGTATAATAGTTCAATATGTAAAAAGTATAATAATTTTGATTTAACCCTCTCCCACTCTTTCTTAAAAGAGGGGTTGTAAAATATTTACATTGATTTGCCAATAAAAATCTGGGGGGGTGGCATTTAAAACATCTACGTTAATTTGCCAACAACAAAGTGACAAAGACACGACTCAGAAATATCTAAGTTGGGCCAGAATTTTCCCTGACGCTGACTCGCTAAAACATAGCATAATATTAGGGCAGGATACTGGGATGACATGTGATCAAAATTACCAAAATATATTCCATAATTCACAATTTCAATATTTTGAATAAGACAAACATCTATCTTTTTTTTAACCAATTCCTTTTAGTTTTGTTAAGTTTTTAAATGCCATCCTTGGCCAGTTGAAAAGGACTTAAAGTAAGCAAGTCCTGAGTTATGGAATCCTTTGGTAAGCGAATAAGTCCTATCCTGCGTATTGTTAAAGGTCCAGTGATTTAATCCTATGTCCGTCGTCCACGAAAGTCGCAGTAGTTATGAGTATTTATGGCCAGTACTGCCGGTATAAGTATTGTATCAGCAGCAGAGTACTGCCAGCGATTGACCAAGGGTATGATCACATGGTTATCGCCGAGTCTATAAATAGGAGCGGGTATCTAGCACGCACCTTATATAGAAAATTTCTCAACAAATTTTACTTTGGCTGTTTGAAATGTTTGGCTTGTAAAATAAGGTGTAATAAAATGGGACAAATAAAGAAATCTCTGATTAAGCAACACCAGATAATCGGAATTTACATTTTTGCATTGCATCATGACCAATTTGGATTGTCTCATTTTTAAGCAGAGGATGCTAATGGACAGAATATTTAGAAACACATGTATTAATATATAAATGTGTGTGTGTATAAGCACATGTTTATATATCTTATTATAATGGAGATTGTGTGTTTTTCTGTCTGTAACCGAAACTATATTACTACTCAAGTCACAATTCCCTTAGTTATTGGCATCACATTCTCAATGATTTTATTTTATCTTAACCTCAATTATAGATAAAATTATTTTTAAATTATAATACTGTTAACCATATCTACATACTAATAACATACAATTATATTTATATATACAACAAANAATAGCAGTTTACAGTGAATGGGAAGGCTAATTTGCATATTGATATTAAAAAATCGAATTTAATAAATATGTGCTCAGTATTATTGATTTTCTAACTGTTTGGTTTTATTTTAATGAATATAAGCAAAAATCTCTTCAATGAATCTTAAATGAAATCCATTAACAAGAAAAAAATAACTGTCATTTTATTCTTTACTTCCTCATTTAACTAAAATAGTTAAATTAGAAAAATAACAATGAAAGACAAGAGTGATCGAAGAGTAAATTTCAGTTGTTTCTATTTTTTTTTTACCCCTCTGTTTCAAATCTTTTTATCTGCATTCTTATTTTAGCCTCATTAGCCTTTCTAATTTAATATAATATTTTATTATATTAAAACTTAAATACTTGCACCCGGAGGGTGCATATATTTGCTATGTATATATATATATATATATATATATATATATATATATATTGTTCTACCGAGTTTTACTTAAGGCAGTAACATCTCCTCCACAGAAAACGACGTATAGGAAAGGCATGGGCCCCTATAAATAAAATTATCGGTCATATGGAAAATCCAGTCTCACAGACAAGTTAAAGGAAAGTTCTTCCAGGTCATTGTCGTGTCAGTACTGCTGTATGGCTGCACCACCTGGACCCTAACGAAGCAACTAGAGAATAAAATAGATGGGAGCTGCACAAGAATGCTGTGGGTGATCCTGAACAAGATGTGGAAACAACACGCCACAGAGAAAACAAACTATACGGCCACCTGCCACATATTCACCCAAACCATCCGAGCAAGACGGACAAGACATGCAGGACACTGCTGGAGAAGCAAGGACGAACTCATAAGTGACGTCCTCTTGTGGAAGCCAGCACATGGCACGCCATTTGTGGGCCGACCAGCAAAAGACATATATTGATCAGCTCTGTGAGGATACAGGATGCTGCATAGAGGACCTCCGAGAATGATGAGCAATAGGGGACGGATGGAGAGAGATTGTCATGATATCCATGCTAACAGCATGACATGATGATGATGATATATATATATGGGTTTATTGCCCAGCGCCTGAGGTGCCCCCTTGTGGGGGAATGCCGACAGAATTTGACAAATTTTTCACCTGGCACCTATGAGCTTCGGTTGTGGTCGTGGTCCCAGCCGTTAATAGGGTCTTGTGCCTATCCGTACAAGTGGGGTACGAGGTAAATAAAATGAATATATATAATATATATATATATATATATATATATAGACACAATATATGTTTATTAATATATATATATCTATTCCATTCTGTTCATATCTATCCTATTATATGTCTATCTCGTTCTCTCCATTATCTTTCTATCTCATCCTCATAATATTCATTCTCTCTATTTCATTCTCTTCATATCTCTCTATCTATCTATCCATTTCTCTTCATATCTCTCTATCCTCTATCTCATTCTCTTCATATCTCTCTATCTATCTCATTCTCTTCATATCTCTCTATCTCTCTATCTCATTCTCTTCATATCTCTCTATCTCATTCTCTTCATATCTCTCTATCTATCTCATTCTCTTCATATCTATCTATCTCATTCTCTTCATATCTCTCTATCTATCTATCTCATTCTCTTCATATCTCTCTATCTCCTCTCTATCTATCTATCTCATTCACTCTCATATCTCTCTATCTATCTCATTCTCTTCATATCTCTCTATCTATCTATCTATCTATCTCATTCTCTTCATATCTCTCTATCTATCTCTCTATCTCATCCTCTTCATATCTCTCTATCTATTCTCTTCATATCTCTCATCTCTCTATCTCATCACTTCATATCTCTCTATCTATCTATCCCATCCTTTTCATATCTCTCTATCTATCTATCCCATCCTTTTCATATCTATTAGGAAAAAAAACCAAAAAAAAAACCTAGACTTATATAAACTCATCAATCTCCAGACATATACTATTTGTCGGGCATAATTGATATGCATAACTTGTGTAATATGGTTTTCTTTTTTTTAAATACCCCATATTGCTGCAAGATTGCATTTGGTCATATCAGATTTAAAAGATGTGTGCTTAACAGTAATAGATTTAACAAAAAAAAAAAAAAACATTTTTAAATAAAAATCTGTCTGCATAAGAAGTGACTGAATAATTTGGCTAAATATCTCTCTCTTGTGTAAATAATATTTTTCTCATTCCAATAACACACCATCATCATCATCATCACATCATCAACATTATTATTATCAAGGTGTACCAGCAGCATGGATTCCTTGACTCTCTCTCTTGCCATACGTCCCTATCAATCATCGTTCTTAGCAGATATTCTAGACTTCATCCTCATCATCCATTATCATCATCAAGGTGTGTCAAGCAGCATAGATTCCCTTGACTCCGCTCTCACTCACCATACGTCCCTATCATTCATCTCTCTTGACAGGTATTCTAGACATCATCATCAATCATCATCATCATCAAAGGCGTTCCAGCAGCATGTATTCCCTTGACTCTCTCTCTCTCTTGCCCATACGTCCCTATCAATCATCGTTCTTAGCAGATATTCTAGACTTCATCCTCATCATCATTATCATCACAAGGTGTATCAGCAGCATAGATTCCCTTGACTCTCGCTCTCACTCACCATACGTCCTATCATTCATCTCTCATGACAAGTATTCTAGACATCATCATCATTATCATCAAGACGTGCCAGCAGCATGGATTCCCTTGACTTCACTCTCTCACCATACATCCCTATTGATCATCACTCTTGGCAGATATTCTAGACTTCATCATTATCATCATCAAGGTGTTTTCAAGGCAGCATAGATTCCCTTGACTCTCTCTCGCCATACGTCCCTATCGTTCATCGCCCTTGACAGGTATTCTAGACATCATCATCATCAAGGCGTTCCAGCAGCATTTATTCCCTTGACTCTCTCTCTCTCACTCGCCATATGTCCCTTTTGATCATCACTCTTGGCAGATATTCTAGACTTCATCATTATCATCATCAAGGTGTGTCAGCAGCATAGATTCCCTTGACTCTCTCTTTGCCATACGTCCCTATCGTTCATCGCCCTTGACAGGTATTCTAGACATCATCATCACTCAAGGCATTCCAGCAGCATTTATTCCTTGACTCTCTCTCTCATCGCCATACGTTCCTTATCGATAATCTCTCTTGACAGGTATTACTAGACATCATCATCATCAAGGTGTGCTAGAAGTATGGATTCTCTTGACTCTCTCTCTACTCGCCATACATCCCTATGCGATCATCCTCTTGACAGGTGATTCTAGACATCATTCACTCATCTTCTCATCATCTAGACGTGCCTGCAGCATGATTCCTTGAATCTCTATCTCTTCTCGCCATATGTCCCTATCGGTCACTCTCTCTTGACAGGTATTCTAGACATCATCATCATCATCATCATCAAGGTGGTTGCAGCAGCATTTGTATTCCCTTGACTCATCTCTCTCACTCACCATACGTCCCTATCAATCATCGCTCTTGACAAATATTCTAGACATCATCATCATCATCATCATCATCAAGGTGTGCCAGCAGCATAAATTCCCTTGACTCCACTCTCTCTTTCTCACCATACATCCCATCGATCATTATCTTGGCAGGTTTTTATAGACTTCATCATCATCTGCACAGGCATTCCAGCAGCATGGTTCCCTTGACTTTCTCCCTCTCTCTCTCACTCGCCATATGTCCCTATTGTTCATCTCTCTTGACAGGTATTCTAGAACATCATCATCATCATAAGGTGTGCCAGCAGCATGGATTCCCTTGACTCTCTCTCTCATTCTCTCGCCATACATCCCTATTGACAGGCATTCTAGACATCTCATCTCATCATCTTCATTAAGACGTGCCAGCAGCATGAATTCCCTTGACTTTCCTCTCCTCCGATATTCTCTTCATATCTTTCTATCTCATTCCGTTCATATCTATCTAATCTCTCAGATCTATCTATCTATCTCATTCTCTTCATATCTTTCTATCTATCTCATTCTCTTTTCTATCTATCTCAGTCTCTTCATATCTTTCTATCTCTATCTATCTCAAGTCTCATTCATATCTATTCCCTATTCTATCTATCTCAGTCTCTTCTATATCTTTCTACTATCTATCTTCATCTCTTCATATCATTTCATATCATCTTCTAGTCTCTTCATATCTTATCTATCTATCCTCATTCTCTTCATTATCTTATTTATATACTATCTCATTCTCTTCATATCTATCTATCTCATTCTCTCAATCTATCTATCTATCTATCTCATTCCCTTCATATCTCTCTATCTATTCTAATTCTCTTCATATCTATCTATCTCATTCTCTTCATATCTTTCTATCTAATTCTCTTCATATCTATCTATCTCATACTCTTCATATCTCTCATTCTATCTCTATACTCTTCATATCTCTCTATCTCATTCTCTTCATATCTTCTACTCTATCTCATTCTCTCCATATCTTTCTATCTATCTCTTCTTTTCATCTACTATCTCAGTCTCTATCTATCTCATTCTCTTCATATCTTTCTAGCTATCTATCTCAGTCTCTTCATATCTTTCTATCTATCTTTCTTAGTCTCTTCATATCTTTCTATCTCATTCTTTCATATTCTTTCTATCTATCTCATTCTTCATATTCTTTCTATCTATCTCATTCTCTACATATCATTTCTATTCTATCTCATTCTCTACAATCTTTCTATCTAGCTTATTCTTTTCATATCTCTCTATCTATCCATTCTCTTCATATCTCTTCTATCTATCTAATCCATTTCTTTCATATCTTTCTATCTATCTTCAATTCTCTTCCAATATCTTTCCTACTCATCTATTCTCCATATACTTCCTCTCTTCATTTATCTATTCTATCTATCTCATTCTCTTCATATTATCTCTTCTTTCACATCTTCATCCTATCTATCTCAGTCTCTTCCCTATCTCTACCTATCTATCTTCAGTTCTTGCCTATCTTTCTACCTATCTATCTCATTCTCTTCATATCTTTCTATCTATCTATCTCATTCTCTTCATTCTTTCTAATTTATCTTTCTTAGTCTCTTCATATCTTTCTATCTAATTCTCATCTTCATATCTTTCTATCTATCTCATTCTTCTACATATTCTTTCTATCTATTCTCATTCTTCATATCTTTCTATCTCATTCTCTACATATCTTCTATCTATCTCATTCTCTACATAT
The DNA here is from genome assembly GCA_023376005.1 of Doryteuthis pealeii. NCBI lineage: Eukaryota > Metazoa > Mollusca > Cephalopoda > Myopsida > Loliginidae > Doryteuthis > Doryteuthis pealeii. Next base: position 55,258,979 of record CM042178.1, on the reverse strand, counting down.
CTTTCTATCTATCTCATTCTCTTTCTTCATATCTTTCTATCTATCTTTCTTAGTCTCTTCATATCTTCATCTATCCTCATTCCCTTCATATCTATTTATCTCATTCCCTTCATATCTATCTATCTAAATTCTCTCATATCTTTTCTATCTATCTATTCTTCTTCATCTCTCTATCTATCTATCTATCTCATTCCTTCATATCTCTCTTATCTAGTCTCTTTCTATCTAATCTATCCTTCCATTCTCTTCAATATTCTTCTCATTCTTCATATCTCTCTATCTCATTCCCTTCATATCTATCGATCTAATTCTCTTCATATTCTTTCTATCTAATTCTCTATATCTTTCTATCTATCTCATTCTCTTTCATATCTCTCTATCTATCTATCTCATTCTCTTCATATCTCTCTATCTATCTCATTCTCTTCATATCTCTCTATCTATTCTATTCTCATTCTCTATCATATCTCTCTATCTGATCTCATTCTCTCATATCTCTTCTATCTATCTCATTCTCTTCATATCTCTCTATCTATCTATCTTCATTCTCTTCATATCTTTCTATCTATCTCATTCCCTTCATGTCTACTCTATCTCATTCTCTTCTATCTATACTATCATCTCATTCTCTCATATCTATCTATCTCATTCTCTTCATTCTATCATCTATCTTCTCTCATTCTATTCTCTATCTCATTCTCTTCATATCTCTATCTATCTCTCATTCTCTTCATATCTCTATCTATCTCATTCTCTTTCATATCCTCTATCTATCTCATTCTCTTCATATTCTTCTCTATCGTATCTCATTCTCTTCATATCTTATCTATCTCATCTCATATCTTCATATCTTTCTACTCTATCTCATTCTCTTCATATTTTCTATCTATCTCATTTCTCTTCATATCTTTCTATCTATTCTATCTCAGTCTCTTCTATCTTTCTACCTATCTATCTCAGTCTCTTCCTATCTTCTTACCTATCTATCTCATTCTCTTCATATCTTTCTATCTATCTCATTCTCTCATATCTTTCTATCTACTTATCTCATTCCTTCATATCTATCTATCTATCTATCTATCTATCTCATTCTCTCATATTCTATCTAGCTATCTCATTCTCTTCATATCTTTCTATCTATCTCATTCTCTTTTCATAATCTTTCTATCTATTCTAATTTCTCTTCATATCTTTCTATCTATCTCAGTCTCTTTCTATCTTCTCAGTCTCTTCATATCTTTCTTCTATATATCTCAGTCTCTTCATATCTTTCTATCTATATCTCAGTCTCTTCATATCTTTTCTATCTATCTCATCTTCTCTTCATATCTTTTCATCTATTCTACCTCATTCACTTCATATCTTTCTATCTATCTACTCATTCACATACTCACATCTCTCATCAACTTCATAATCTTTCTATCCTATCTCCTCTCCACCATCTATCTTAATCTCTATTCACTTCATATCTTTCTAATCTTTCTATCTAATTCTCTTCAATTCTTTCTATCTATCTCATGCTCTTCTTATCTTTCTATCTATCTATTCTCATTCTCTTCATATCTTTCTATCTTTCGTATCTAATCCTCATATCCTATCTATCTATCTCATGCTCCTCTTATCTTTCTATCTATCTCATTTCTCTCTATCTATCTCAGTCTCTTCATATCTTTCTATCATATATTCTCCAGTCTCCTTCATATCTTTCTATCTATATTATCTCAGTCTCTTCATCATCTTTCTATCTTATCTCAATTCTCTCATATCTCTTCTATCTATCTACCTCAATTCACTTCATATTCTTTCTATCTATCTACCTCATTCACTTCAATTTATCTAATCTATCTACCTCATTACTCATATCTTTCTATCTATCTCATTCTCTTCCTATCTTTCTATCTTCTACCTCATTCACTTCATATTTTCTATCTTTAATCTCATTTCTCTTCATATCTATCTATCTTCTATTCTCATTCATAATCTATCTATCTATCTATCTCATTCCCTTCATATCTCTCTATCTATCTGCATTCTCTTCATATCTATCTATCTCATTCTCTTCATATCTTCTTCTAATTCTCTTCATATCTATCTATCTCATACTCTTCATATCTTCTTCTATCTATCTCATACTCTTCATATCTCTCTATCTCATCTCTCTCATATCTTCTATCTATCTCATTCTCTTCATATCTTTCTATCTATCTCATTCTCTTTCTATCTATCTATCTCAGTCTCTATCTATCTCATTCTCTTCATATCTTTCTATCTATCTATCTCTGTCTCTTCATATCTTCTATCTATCATTTCTTAGTCTCTTCATATCTTCTATCTCATCTTCCATATTCTTTCTACTCATCTCATTCTTCATATTTCTTTCTATCTATCTCATTCTCTACATATCTTTCTATCTATTCCATTCTCTACATATCTTTCTATCTAGCTTATTCTTTTCATATCTCTTCTATCTATTCTCTACTTCTTTCATATTCTCTCTATCTATCTATTACATATCTCTTCATATCATCATCTTCATTCTCCTTATACTCTTTCGTACGTCTAATCTCATTCTTTTTCATTATCTTCCCTAATCTACTTCATTTCTCTTCATATCTTTCTATCTTATCTCATCTCTCTTCATATCTTTCTTATCTCATTTCTCTTCATACTCCTTTCTTATTATCTCATTCTCATTCTATCTATCTCATTCATCTTCATATCTTTCCATCATATCTCAGTCTCTTCCTATGCTTTCTAACCCTATCTATCTGACAGTTCTTCCATATCTTTCTAAACTTAATTTGTCTTAAATATTATTCCTCCATTTATCTTTCTCCCTCTTTTTTTTTTTATTTCTATATCTTTTACTATCTAATCTTTCTCTTCATAGTCTTTCTACTTTATCTTTCTTAACTTCCTCGTCATATCTTTCTATCTATCTCATTCTTCTATCATTTCTATCTATCTCATTCTCTAATATCTTTTTCTATCTATCTCATTCTTCATATTTTCTATCTCATTCTCTCATATACATCTATCTATTCTCACTATTCTCTTCTTTCTATATCTGTTTCTATCTATCTCATTTCTTCTTCTTCGATATCTTTTCTATACTAATCTTTCTTAGTCTCTTCATATCTTTTCTATCTATCTCATTCCCTTCATTATCTATTCTTAATCTCATTCCCTTCATATCTTATCTATCTAATTCTCTTCATATCTTTCTATCCTATCTCATTCTCTTCATATCTCTCTATCTATCTCATCTATCTCATTCTCTTCATATCTCTCTATCTCCATTCTCTTCATCTATCATTTCATATCTTCATCTCATTCCTCACATTCTCTTCTATCTCTATTCTCCTTCATATCTATCGATCTAATTCTCTTCATCATCTTCTCTATCTATCTATCTATTCTCTTCATAGTCTTCCTATCTATCTCAATTCTCTTTTCTATACTCTCTATCTATTCTATTCTTCATTCTCTCTCATACTCTACTATCTCATTCTCGTCATACTCCTACTATCATCCAGTTTCTCTTCATATCTTCTTATCTAACTCTCATTCATTCTTCCATATCTGCTCTATTTTCTTCGTCAGATTTCTCTTCATATCTCTCTATCTCACTCTCACTCTTTCATATCTCTATCTATCTCATTCCTCAATCTAACTCTACTTCATCGTTATGTTCTACTTTCACAGTCCCTACATATGCTACACTCTCATTCTCTTTCATCAAATCTATCCTAAGTGCTCATTTCTCTTTCATATCTATTCTATCTCATTCTCTTCATCATCTTTCTATCTCTCATCCGATTCTCTTCATATCTCGTCTATCTTCTTACTGCATTCTCTTCATGATCGCTATCTATCTCATTCTCTTCTATCTTTCATCTATCTCATTCTCTTCATATCTTTTCTATCTCTCAATATGCCCTTCATATTTTCCTATCATCCTCATATCTCTTCATATCTTTCTCTATCTATCTCATTCTCTTCATTATCTGCTATCTATCTATTTCTCTTCATATCTTTTCTACCTATCTATCTCAGTCTCTTCCTATCTTTCTGACCTATCATCGCTCATCTCTTCCTATCTTCACTATTACCTCATTCTCTTCATATCTTTCTATTATATCTCATTCCTCATTCATTGCTATCTATTCCTCATTCTCTTCAATACTACTCATTCTATCTAATCTATCTATTCTATCTCTATTCATCTTCATATTCTATCTAGCTATCTCATTTCTTTTCACATATCTTTCTATCTATCTCATTCTCTTCATATCTTTCTATCTATCTAATTCTCTTCAATCTTTCTATCTATCTCATTCTCTTTTCTATCTATCTCAGTCTGCTTATATCTTTCTTATCTATTATCGTCAGTCTCTTCAATCTTTCTACTCTATATAATCTCAGTCTCTTCATATCTTCTTTCTATTCTCATTTCTCCCCCCTTCATATCTTTCTATCTAGTCTAACCTCATCCTTCATATCTTTCTATTCTATTACCTCATTCACTTCATATCTTTCTATCTACTCTACCCTCATTCACTTCATATCTTTCTATCTATCTCATTCTCTTCCATCTTCATCTATCTAGCTCTCATTCACATCATATCTTTCTATCTTTCTATCTAATTCTCTCTTTCATAATCTTTCTATCTATCTCATGCTCTTTCTTGATCTGTTCTAATCTATCTATTCATGTCTGCTTCATAGTTATCTATTCATATCTATCTCATATCTACTTCAATCTTTCTATCTTTTATTCTAATTCCTCTTCTATCTTTCTATTCTATCTATCTCATGCTCTTCTTATCTTTCTATCTATCTAATTCTCTTCATATCTTTCTTTCTTCTATTCTCATTCTCTCATAATCTTTGCTACTATCGTATCTCAGTCCTCTCAATCTTCTCCTGACTATCTCAGTCTCTTCATATCTTTTCTATCTAATCTCCTCAATCATCTATCATATCTTTCATCTATCTATCTATCTCGTCTCTTCATTAATCTTTCTATCTATCTAATCTCAGTCTCTCATGATCTTTCCTATCTCATTCTCTTCATATCATCTATCTATTATTTCATATCTTCATTCATCATCTCATATCTCTGATCCATATCTCTAATATCTATCTCATTGCTTCTCATCATATCTTCTCCTATCTATTCGGTTCTTCATATCTCTCTATCTATCTTTCCTATCATTAGCTCTTTCTATCTTTCGTATCTATACTACTCATTTCTCTTCATATGCTTCTCTATTATCTATCTATTCTGCGTTATTCTCTTCTTCTATCTATCTATCTCATTCTCTTCAATATTCTCATTTCTACTTTCTCATTTTCACTAACTATCTCATACTTTCTAATCTATCTAGCTATCATCATCTCATCTCTTCTATCTCATCTATTCATACTCTTTCATATCTTTTCTATCTATTCATTATCATTGAGTGCATCCTTTATGTGATCTTTGATGGAAATTTCTACTGGGAGTGAACTTGTCTCAGCCGAACATAAATATTTAATGTTTTCTATCTCTAGATGTAACCTCATCAATCATATCAGAAGGAAAATGCATATTATATTGATTCCATTAATTATAAAGATATAAAAGATCTGCATGATAGATAATTAGAGTTAGATAGATAGATATGGAACAGACTGAGATAGAATAGATAGTACAGATAGATAGATATGAACGGACTGAGATAATAGATAGATAATAGATATAAAAAGATGAGATAGATAGAATAGATAGATAGATCCATGAATCGGACTGAGATAGATAGATAGATAGATAGATATGAACGGACCTGAATAGATAGATAGGATATGATAATAGATATGAACGGACTTAGATAGATCAGATTAGATAGATATGAACGGACTGAGCTAGATAGAAAGATAGATAGATATAAAAGACTGACGATACGATAGATAGATAGATGATATGAAGGATCTGAGATTAGATAGATAGAAGGATAGATATGAAGGACTGAGATAGATAGATTAGATAGATATGAATCTGGACTGAGATAGATAGAGATGATAGATAGATAGATAATAGATATAAAAGACTTGAGGTGAAGATAGATATACACGACTATTACATATTAGATAGATATGAACGACTGAGATAGATAAGATAGATAGAATAGATGGAGAATCTAGACGGTACTGATATAGATAGATAGGATAGATAGATAGATATAACGATAGATAGATGAAGATAGTGATAAATATAAGTATATGATAGTAGATAGATAATGATAGATAGATGATAAAGGACTGACGAATATAATAGATATGATAATATAAAACAGCTATAGATGGATAGTCAACTGTTACCTATAATATATTCAGTCAGAATTATCCATATGATGGACTTGGTAGGCAGTTTCTGACTCCTTTTTACGTTCCCTTATAGATAGAGAATGTATAAAAGCTGAAGATTTTATATGAACAAAGATAGACAGATTAGATTGGTACCATGTAGAAAGTATGGGATAGATAGATATGAACATCTAATATGAATAATATGATATAAAATTGAGATCAATAGATAGATATGATATGCAAGACTGAGATAGATATGAATAAATATGCACAAATGAATTATAGATATGATATGAACAATAGATAAACTAGATAGAAGCTATAGATGATTAGGAACAGACTGAGATAGATAGATATGAAACAGCCTGATAGAATAGTGAATACACTTGAGATTAGATAGATAGATAGAATCGAGATAGATAGATATGAACAACTGAGATAGATTAGTAGATTAAACAGACTGAGATTAGACAGATATGAACAACACTGAGATTAGATAGATTAGATATGGGACATGACTGAGATAGATTAGATAGATGATGAGTAGAACGAATAGCTATATGACAGACTGATAGTATAGATATATAAAACAGACTGAGAAGAAGATAGATATACTACTAACAGACAATAGAGATATGATGATACAGATTTATGATGATAGATATGAACAAACTGAGATAGATAGTAGATATGACTGAACAGATGGATAATAGAATTATAACAGACTGGAGTAGATAGAGTATGATAGTAAACAGGCTAAGATGGATAGTCAATATGGTACCATAATATTCGCAGATATTATCCTAAGATGATAGCCTTGGAGGTAGTTTTTGGACTCCTTTTACGTCCTATATGATTAGAGAAATGTAAGAATAAGTCTGAATAGAGTTTCTTATTGAAACTAATAGAACAACAGATAGATTGATTACATGCTCGAGACAGTAATGGGAAGTATAGATATGAACAGACTTGAGATGTAATATAGATAGATATGAACACAATTCGAGATCATATGATTAGATAGATATGAACAGACGAGATAGATCAGATAGATAGTCGAAACACAATTTGAGATCTAGATAGATTTAGTTAATGAACAGACTGAGTATAGATAGATAATAGATAGAATAGATAGATACGATAATGAACCAAACTTGGAACAGATAGATAGATAGCGATTACGGATCAACTATGCGAGAGATGCCAACGTGGAATAACTCTTTGACCGCAGTATTTTGATACTCCGAGGTCCAGCTGCTGACCCGGAAATGCGTAGTATCCCTCTCAGGATCGCTCATCTAACATTAATGCGATAAAAAGACTGAATTTTCCTTAAAAAAAGTATCGTTTAAAAACTGAGTTGAGCAAAGAAATGAAATACGGCCAGCACAAGATGGATACAAACTAAAAAAAATTCGGGGATAGCTAGATAACCCAACAACAGGGGTTGACATGACGTAAATTACAACCAAACGCAATTAAACATACAGAGATAGACACACACAGAAGCAATACACACACTCAGATGGCACGAATTGTTTTTTAATGGTAGATTCGCTTCGGTTTTCTGTCTGTACAAAAATTGACGTCACTGCTTACCGACACACTCTAGCCCACAAATCGTCAATAACATACGAATAGGAACTACACTCTCAAAATCTGAAGCAGGCAACATTAGACAGTCATGATTGTTTTTTACAAACAAGTTTTTAATAAGATACATGACTCCGGTATTACACATTGCAGTATTACCTGGATGCTGCGAGAACCTAGTTTGCTAAGCCAATATACGCAGAATGTACGAGATTTCATCAAAAAAAACGTGAAATAAAGTTGGTCGGGGGATGACGCGCTAGAATCGGTACGCCAGCCATAGAGCGAGGGAGTCTATCCCTTTCCTCACCTATCGCTAGACTCAACGGAGATTGTTTTTTTTGCGCTCTGGGAGGAGCTTTTCACACTACCGCCCGTTGCATCACTTTACCGGCACATCATCCCTGTGCTAGCTTAGTACGCTGCGAGGTCGGCGAGACGCCAGTAGTCCCGAACGTAAGAACATTGAGGTCTCTCAGGCCGACAATCCCTACGCCGAGCTGAGCTATAGAACGATCCTGTGCAGTATCAAGCACTCGCTCTTTCAACAAAACCAAATTGATAAACATTGCTTTGAACAAACGATAAGTAAACGCTATCTATCTATGTGCAATATATATCCACGGCCACTTTTCATTAACACTAGAAACAACATTAACCCGACTAATCTGATGAATCCAGCCTAAGAAAATGCAAAATCCCAAAGACGAAAAACAAAGAAAATACGCTTGAAATAATTTGCCTTCGTGTCGTTGTTCTTTCTGTCTTACGTTATCGTCTTTGTTTTGTTTGTGTTCGCTCCATCTAAGAAAATTCGGCCTTCGACAAACGTGTCGAAAAAGTTAAGCCGCCGCAGCCGAAATCATGCTCACAACTTACTCGGCGAAGTAGGGATGTGATCTACAGAGAACCAGCTTCATTTTGGTGTATGATAGTACATGTTACTGTGTTGGTAATTATAACTGTCCTAAACAAATGGCATTACTTTTTGACTCACCCTCGTAGATAATTTTCATTGGCCTTCTTCATCTTCTTCTGACTAGCACGTTTATTTGAGTCACATACTCCAGCCTAAACAGACGAGCGTCAGGTGATCTTGCCAGTTGATGGCACCGGATGTCGGTCGCCTGTCCGGAGCATTTTCCATCCAGCTGTATGGGACACTCGACCGATCCGTGCGTTTCCTTGTGTGTCCAAGGTATCTCTCGTCTCGATTCCCATTCAGGCTTCGTGAAAGGCAGAATCCGTGGGTGGCCAATTAGGACAGCTTTTCTTGGACTCTTTTGAAGCGACTTTTCAATGGGGGGACAAAAAGACAGACTTGTTCTCTCTCTTTCTTTTTCTCTTTCTTGCGAACTTTAATTTATTTATAATACAGTTCTTAAAAGAGAAAATATATTCAGGATGCATCATTACCTTATAAAATCAAGTTAACACAAGGGGTTAACTTTTATTAATATATATATATATACTAGCAAAAGTACCCGGTCCATGACCAGACTAAAAAAAAATTTAACATCAGGTAGTGAGTGGTTAGAGAGATAATAAGAAGAAAATAATTTATAGACTTCAAAAAAATTTAACAGGGTAGTTTTTGTTTTTTTAGCCAGAGGGTGTTGCAAGATGATAACAGTTGTACAATTAAGGAACATGAGTATTAATATATAGACAGGTAAGTACAAATAATAATCTTGATTTAATTCTTACACACCCTGGCATGTCCTTTTTCTTCCCTTTCTTTATAATAAAAATGGGACTATTTTTGCTGAGGTGACAACTCATAAGAAACAAAAATTCGACAGATGATCAGGATTTACATTTTTGCATTTCATCTTGGACAGTCTCATTCTTAAACAGAGGGTGTTGCAAGATGATAACAGTTGTACAAATAAGGAACATGAGTATTAATATATATAGACAGGTAAGTACAGTATGTTTACTGCACAGTTTGGTTTGTTTTACGGCATTTCAACATCAGTGGGTCATTTAATGCCAACAGAGTTTTGGAATAAATTTATTCTTAATAGATACTCACTTTTTTTTATAAACACATTTTTCGGTTATTTCCTATAACTCCAACCTAAAAAAAGGGGAACCACTCTGAGTGAATTTTATCTGTTAATAAATCTACCCATTATTTTTCCATTAAACTAACCCTAAACCCTAACCCATAATATATAGATTAGCTGGACCTGTGGACATACCACAGTATGATAATTTATTTATTACATTTGGTATGTTTACTTAAGAGATATTTGCAAAATAGTTCAAATATGTAAAAAGTATAATAATCTTGATTTAACTCTGCATATTTAAATATTTAAATAAAATGAATAATCTAAATATTTGGATTTTTAAAAATTTGTAATTGATCGTTGGAAATAAATATATTAAAATAAAATAAAAATACCGAAAAAAATGTTTTGATTTTTTATTTGTAATTGATTGTCAAAAAGAATTAACATAAAATTAAAATACCGAAAAAAAAAAGAGTAAACTTGCAAATCGGTCGGAAAATTAAAACATATTACAGGACGACTCAGAAAAAAAAGAATCCAAATTATTTATTTATTTGCCCATAAAACTAACCTTAAACCCCAACCCTAACCCTAAACCAAAATTTGTGGGTTCTGTTTTTTCTGGGTCACACTAATTTGTTCGACCGATTTGCAAGTTTTTTTTTGGATTGAAGGCGTTTTTATCGACAATTTTTTGAAGGTACTGTTTTTAAGTTAACACCGCCTAGTTTTTTAAGGCCGAGACGAAACTCTGCGGATAGTACCGAAATTGACCTTCTGTCACATCCCACTCATGTGACGGGGTTTTTGTGCGTGTGTGTGTGTGTGTGTGTGTGTGTCTTATATATGCTCTCACAGGTGCGTGGTCTAATGGTTAGAGTCGTGGGAAATAGACTCGTTGACCTGAGTTCAATTCCTGGATGAAACTGTTTGAATTTCACATGTCGCTAATACCCTTGGGAAAGGTAGGAATCCAATTCTCCTTCCAGCTATTAGTAAATAGCATGGTCGACTGGACTCTTTAACCATGGCTTGGTAACCAGTCTAGGAGAAGGAAAACTCTGAATTCAAACCTGTTAAACTTCGTTTAAAAAATTGACCTTGTGTCGCATTCTGCTTGTGCGGAGGAGTTGGTGTGTATGTGTGTATATATATATATATATATATATATATATATGCTCTCACATGCACACAAATATGTACATATATATTTA
>CM042178.1:55235303-55245303 GCA_023376005.1 Doryteuthis pealeii | reverse complement strand
GTACAAAAATGTATGGAAAGAAAAAAAATTATTTGAAAGTGAAAAAGATAAGAGTGGAAGAAGAAAATTTACAAAAAAGAAGAAAATTTGAAAAAGAGAGATAGACAGTGAGAGAGAATATTAGAAAAAGAATGAACAACGCAGTAAAACTTGGAAGCATGGAGAGAGAGAGAGAGAGAGAGGAGAGGGAGAGGATGAGAGAGAGGAGAGAGAGGATATTAGAGAGAGAGAGGAGAGATGAGAGAGAGGAGAGAGAGGAGAGAGGATGAGAGAGAGAGGATATTAGAGAGAGAGAGGATATTAGAGAGAGAGAGAGAGAGAGAGAGGAGAGAGAGGAGAGAGAGAGAGGGATATTAGAGAGAGAGAGAGAGGAGAGAGAGAGGGAGAGGATGAGAGAGAGGGAGAGGGGATATTAGAGAGAGAGAGAGGGAGATAGAGAGAGAGGGAGAGGGGGAGAGAGAGAGAGAGAGAGAGGGAGAGAGGGAGAGAGAGAGAGGGAGAGGGATATTAGAGAGAGAGAGAGAGGGGAGAGGGAGAGGATGAGAGAGAGGGGATATTAGAGAGAGAGAGAGAGGAGAGAGAGAGAGAGGATATTAGAGAGAGAGAGAGAGAGAGAGAGAGAGAGAGAGAGGATGAGAGAGAGAGAGAGGATATTAGGAAAAGAAAGAAAAAACTGTTGTAGAAAAAATTATATAAAAGAAAAAAAAAGATGTAAAAACAAGAAAATAGATTTTAAAAAGTAAAAGCACAAAAGAAGGAGAAAAGTGGAAGAAAAATCATCAGGAAAAAGAGAAGATTGAAAAAATGAATGAGAGAGAGAGAGAGAGAATGAAATAAAAGAATTAAGTAGAAAATTTATACGAAAGAAAAAAAAAAGATGTAAGAACAAAAAAAGTAAAAAAGCAAGAAAGTATGAGAAAAATAAATAAAACTCATGAAAAAAGAGGCATGATTGAAAAATGAATGAATTTAAAACAAAGGGAGGAGAGAGGAAGGGAGAGAGAATATTAGCAAAAGGAAAAAAGTAAATAAAAAAAAGAAGTAAAAAAAACTTATGCAAGGAAAAAAGAGAGACACATAAGTACAAAAAAGTAAGAAAAGAAAATGAAGAAAAAAAAGGAAGAAAGTACAAAAGTGAAGGGAACGAAGAAAAAGATAATTATGTGAAAGTGAAAAAGGTTGGGGGTGGGGAGAAAAGAAAAAAATCTATAAAATGAAGAAAAGAAATGAAAGACTTAAATTGGTACAGATGAAAGGGAAAAAAATAGGGGAAGGGGAGAGAAATAAAAAAAAAATGAAGAAAAAAATAAATGAAAGACTTAAATTGCTACAGAAAAAAAACACGAAGAAAAAAAGAAGAAAATAAATAAAAAACTTAAATTCGTACAAATGAAAGTGAAAAAGAGGGAGAGAAAAAAAAAGGAAAAAATTGAAGAAAAAAAGAAGAAAATAAATGAAAGACTTAAATTGGTACAGAAAAAAATAAATAAAAAACCTAAATTCATACAAATGAAAGTGAAAAAGAGAGGGAGAGGACAAAAATGAAGAAAATAAATGAAAAACTTAAATTGGTATAGAAGAAAAAAATAAAATAAATAAAAAACTTAAATTCGTACAAATGAAAGTGAGAAAGTTCGGGTAGGGGAGAGAAAACAAAAAAGAAAAAATTGAATAAAAAAAAATGAAGAAAATAAATGTAGAAAATGAATGAAAGACTTAAATTGGTACAGAAGAAGAAGAAAAAGAAAAAAAAAAGAAAAAAATTAAATTCATACAAATGAAAGTGAGAAAGTTCGGGGAGGAGGAGAAAACAAAAAAGAAAAAATTGAAGAAAAAAATGAAGAAAAAAAGAAGAAAACAAATGAAAGACTTAAATTGGTACAAATGAAATATCATTACTAATATTCTGACAACTTCTTGAATTGCAAATTAATTGATGAAAAAAGAAAATAAAGAAAAAAAAATGTCGTTAAGAATTCAACCATCTTGTTTCTTTTTGTTTTTGCTTTTTTGTTTTTTTTTGTCCTTTTCCATTTAAAATATTTCTCTAGCAACTTCCAAATTTAAAATTCAAACAGAGACGCATCAGATTAAGAAGAAAAACGTATCCAAATCAATAGACAGTTTTGTGTCGTATCAAATTTCATTTAAGACTCCTCTTAGTAGGGGAGGAGTTCCTGTGGCTTAGTAGCTAACAAACTGGACGGCGACATCGACTTCATAGTAAGTGAATTTGAACTCAAGTCATGCTATTACAGTGATGCTGATAGCTTTTTGATTTAGTGTGTCCTGGGATGCACATATTTGCTTTGAATGAGTCCCCAGGAAAATTTATGGATCTTAACTAAAGCTGTCTAGCCCCTACATGTACCCCATACTGTGTAATTCGTTTCTAAGAAAATATTGAAATGTATTTACAGTTAGCTTAAAATGGTGAGGGAAAAAAAAGAAAAACACTGGGACACGTGGATATGATTTTTCTGCGTCAGTGATGCAGGACGTGTATATCAGCATCTCTGCTATTATATTTAGTTTTGAACTAATATCCTTGGGAAAGGTAAGAGTTAAATAGTACCACTACTGTTTTTCTATAAAATTGACTATGGCATTAAATAACCCTCTAAGGTTGATATGCCATGTCTGTCCCTCTTTCTCTGTCTATCTCTGTGGTGTTATTAACTCTTAACATCCTGTTGAGAATTTTCTAAGTCCAGAGCCCCATTCCTATAAAGATTTATCAATAAATGGCTAAAAATGGCCTTTTCATTTAAAGTTGCCTGTTATTGCCTGTAAATCAAAGACTTCTAAATATGTTTAATATTACATTTAAGCAAAGGCTATCGTTTGGAGTAGATTAGAAAAATGAATGTGACTTCCAGCTGGGTGGAATGAGGTGGTATAGGATGTTAAGAGTTAAATTCACTTTTGGACTAATATCCTTGAGAAAGGTAGGAATCTCCTCATCCTCCTAGCATAAATGTCCAACCAGAAACCCTGCTTTAACACCCTGCGACTTTTTTCTTTGGAGTTGGTTTTAAGGAGCAAGTTTTTTCTACGAAACCAATGACTTTGGAATAACTCAAAGGATGAATATGAGAATTTATTTCTGCCATTCTACAAGAGTTCCTGGGAAGATGTTGATGCCATTCCCAAACAGCTTGAGAGGTTGGAGGTGAATGCTGGTGCCCATATAGAATTTTAAATAAAGCTCCATATTGTGTGTTTTCTTCTCATATTCATTTTTTGTAAAAGTAATTATTTCGAAATAGATTATATGATTTTTAAAATAGGGAAAGGATTTACTTTACAATAATCCTGTAGATATTAAGTTAATTGTGTATATGTTCTCTGCAAAGGTTTTTTAAATTAGTGAAATAGATCTCTAATTAGGACTGAGCCTATTTAGTAGTGACCACCCCAAGTGGAGTTTAACAGGTTTGAATTCAGAGTTTTCCTTCTCCTAGAGTGATTGCCTAACTAAGGTTAAAGAGCCCAGTCTTTCCTACTATTTACCCATAACTGGAGGGAGACTAGTTGGATTCATACCTTTCCCAAGGGTATTAGCACTATGTGAACTGTAGCTTTGTCCAGGATTTGAACTCGGGTTGACGAGTCTGTTTCTTACGATTCTAACCATTACACCACGGCATCCAACTTAAAGTTTTTTTAAGGTTGATGTGAGAAGATAAAACAAGGGGCAGATGTCCTAGGAGACATAACAAAGGAATGAATAAATATGATTTTCTTTTGAATTTTTATAGCGAGAGACAAACATGACTCAAGAGAAATAAGGAGGTTGATCCTTGCTGACACAGCTGGACAAATAAATATCATAATTCATTCGAATCCTTGTCATATTTTCAAGAATATATATATATATATATATATATATATATATATATATATATATATATATATATGAGTATAGATAAAAGGATATGAAAAACACCACAAAATGCTGTTAAAGTGAAAACATTTTATAACATATTCATAGCTGATATTGAACAATATTTCGATTTTGTAAAAATCATCTTCAGAGCTTGTTTATACTCCGTGTTATCCTGAGCGGAGACAAAAGTCGTATGAGTTCAAAACAAAAACCTTGATGCTGTAAAAAAAGGAAAAAAAAAAAAAAAAAAAAAGAAGTCATACAATAGTTTCGAATGTGAGCACTTCCGCCGCATTTTTCTCGGTCACTGGATCATGTATATCTTATTGTAACAGTTAAAAAAAAAAAAAAAAAAAGAAGACATATAACAAGATTGACACTAGACGAATTCTCTTATTCAAAACTGGATGAGTATTAGCCTGTTGACGGTAGGCCTTCAACAGATTTTTTTAAAAATAATTTTTATTTTTGTAATTAATTTTGTAATTTTTATTTTTCTATTTTTCTTATATATAAAGTAAAAAAGTATGAACGGTTGTAAGGTTTTTTTATTTTTATTTTTTGGATAATGAGAAAATTTAAATTTGTTGGGAAGTATATAACAGAAAATGTCATGTGAAGAGGATTTTATGATTTCTGACTACAAGTGTTGCTAAGAAAGGGGATATATTTAAAAAAGCCTTGTCTTTGGGGTATGGTTTTATGGGTAAGAATAATGCATTCCATAATTCTACGTAGTGTTCTATTGTGTATGTGGGTTAATATTTTAGCACCTTTAAAGTCAAAGGTATGGTTATGATCAAAAATATGTTTAGCTAGGGCGTTGTTTAGAAAACCTCGTTTAATATGATATCTGTTTTCCGATAGACATTTAGATAAGGATCTGGAAGTCTCACCTACATAGTTTTTGTTACAATTTAAGCAATCTATTGTGTAGACTCCAGCTTCGGAATGTGTGTGTTTATGATCATTTTTATTCTGTAAAATGTTTTTGACAGTTTTAGTGGAGTGAGTGACTGTTTTAATACCTATCTTTTTTAGGTTTCTATTTATTTTATCAGTGATAGGATTTCTATTTATTTTATCAGTGATAGGATTATTATCACTGATAGAATAAATAGAAACCTAAAAAAAAGATAGGTATTAAGACAGTCACTCACTCTACTAAAACAATCAAAAACATTTTACAGAATAAAAATAATCATAATAAGAATTGAGAATAAATGACAGGTTAGCAAACAACACCACAGTTACCTTCTTTTTTCCTTATACTTGCATTGTGATGGCCTTCAAAACCAACCAACAAACCTATATATATATATATATATATATATATATATATATACATATATATCAACTACCATCCACAGGCTTGAGGCTATCACAATAGTATGAGTATTTATAATTTCAATATATTGTTTTATCGAATGCAGAAAGCTGTTAAGTTTTTGTAAAGGTGAATAATTCTCGATTATCATGCAATTTACGTCTCAACGCAGGCATAAAATTAAAAGCAAAATAATCAATGAATTCTCATCTTCAATCTTCTTTTAAAATTTTGCATATCATCTATGACAGCTATGTAGCTATTGGTTGGTTTGCTAGATTTTATGGCATGTCAACCCTTGTTGGGTTATTTTATGCCAAAGATGTTTTGTTTTATTCATTCTTGATGGGTATTCTAAATTGTCTTTTGAAATTCACATTTTCAAGAATTATATATATATATATATAATATATATATATATATATATATATATAAGAGTCATGTTCTTGTGATTACCTGAAGATGCCGTATTAATACGGTTGAAAATAAATTATTGTAATGAAGCAAGTTTAGAGTTTTTCTTCATTTACTATATATATATATATATATATATATACATACATACATATGAGTATAGATAAAAGGATATGAAAACAACACCAAATGCTGTTAAAGTCAAAACATTTTATAACATATTCATAGCTGATATTGAACAATATTTCGATTTTATAAAAATCATCTTCAGAGCTTGTTTATACTCTGTGTTATCCTGAGCAGAGACAAAAGTCATAGGAGTTCAAAACAAAAACCTTGATGTTGCAAAAAATAAGAAAAAAAGTTATACAATAGTTTTGAATGTAAGCACTTCTGCCGCATTTTTCTCGTTTTTTTGTTTAATCCTCTCCAACTGTCCGGCCATCCTCCTAATGTCAGGTTGGAATTGGTGCTGCAATCCACCAAAGGGCAGGTCTCTGTGCCATCTTCAGGTGTGAAACTGGTGGAATGTTTCCATTGTCTCGCTTTTAAAACGAGCAGTAGCAGTAGGAATTAGTAGTAGGAGGAGTTCACAAGTTCCATTTAAATGAACAGTGGCAGTAGAGATTTGTATTTGGCTCACAAAAAAGTAAGTGGAATTGTGGAAGGAGAGAGGATCAAACAAAAACTTGTCCGACAAGAATCATCAGTAGAGTTTAACAAAACATGTTTAAAAGAAAAAATGCTGCCAAAATATACTTATATATATATAAGGGCCGGGTTAGCTCAGTCGGTAGAGCGTTCGGCTAGAAACCATGAGGTTCCTAGTTCGATACCGGCCCTCGCCAACTCAGTGTATGAGTAGCACAGGGATCTGTGCGGTAAAGTAAGGAGCTGATGGTAGGTGTGGCACTGCACCTCAGACGCAAAAACAATCTCCTTGGTCTAGCGCTATTGAAAAGGGGATAGACTCCCTCGCTGTATGGCTCATACCGACATTAGGCCGCCCCAACGACTTTTTAAAAACTTTTATTTATATATATATATATATATATATATATATATATTAAACCGGTTACAATTGTCTTCCTATCAATATGCTCTGAAGGAGATTGTTTTTTCTAAATTGAAATATCGACAATGTAAAGTTGAAGAAATAAATTCAGTTAAACATCTGTGTTTTTTTTTCATATCATTACATATATATATATATATATATATATACTGTAGTGTGGGATGGTCACTATTTCAGCTTTTGCTGGAATGGTGTACCAAAGGCAGTATTAATTGGTAGAGTGCTCAATATAAAATAGAGCTGTTATATAATATAATAAGATAAATATATAGGTTTTACATATCTATTTATTGGGTGACAAAGGAACTTTCCACAACCATATTGGTTTCATGCGATGCAATCATCAGGTGAAGATGTTTCAAATGTAAGGAAAATCGAAAAAATTACAAAAAAATTCAAAATATTCAATAGACATGGGATGCGTATGATTGGATACAATGATGTGTGTGTGCATGTGAAGGTGAATTGAATGTGTGAGAGTGTTTATGGGCTGCATAAAGGTTGCGTACGCGTAGTAACTGGTCACGCACATAATACGTTGATCTCTGAGTGTGTGGTATTTTAACAGCGCTTACGTGCGAGCGCTTGTGCCTGTGCATGTATGTGTGTGCGTATGTTTTTTCTGTCTTTTATCCAATCATACGCATCCCATGTCCATTGAATTCCTCGAAACTCTTTGCAATGTTTCAAATGTGGAGAGGTCGGGAAGGTTGCAAAGAGTTTCGAGGAATTCAATGGACATGGGATGCGTATGATTGGATAAAAGACAGAAAAAAACATACGCACACACATACATGCACAGGCACAAGCGCTCGCACGTAAGCGCTGTTAAAATACCACACACTCAGAGATCAACGTATTATGTGCGTGACCAGTTACTACGCGTACGCAACCTTTATGCAGCCCATAAACACTCTCACACATTCAATTCACCTTCACATGCACACACACATCATTGTATCCAATCATACGCATCCCATGTCTATTGAATATTTTGAATTTTTTTGTAATTTTTTCGATTTTCCTTACATTTGAAACATCTTCACCTGATGATTGCATCGCATGAAACCAATATGGTTGTGGAAAGTTCCTTTGTCACCCAATAAATAGATATGTAAAAACCTATATATTTATCTTATTATATTATATATATATATATATATATATATAATATATATATATATTCTGAATAATATAACTTAATAGCAGACCTATTACAGAAACAGGCATTCTACTCATGGAGAAGGTGATATGCTCACCACCATTTAAAGTGTGAGTGAATGCGACACACTACTCACAGAGTGACAAGGTGTGATCCAGGTTACTGTGAATGACCTGCTGATCTAAGAAGGGGCAAATAACTTGTTTAATTCCTCTCTACATACACACATCCATACGCACACTGTGCATATACATGTCAATACCAGTTCTATATCTTGAGGTGCTACTTCCCACAATAGCATATTGTCATCCAATCCTAAGAATAATCTTTATGAGAAAATAAAGGTAGTTAACCAGAGAGCGAAATTCAATTTGTTTACATAGATTTTTTTAGATTTTTAAAATAATCCTAAATAATTCTTTTTGTTTTAATATTTTCATTTTTATACATTTTTATCATTTATTATAATTTTTTGTTTTTTAAAGTCTATTATTTCATAACTTTTTTTTTTTATAAATTTTAGCTTTTATAATTTTTTCGTTTTATACATTTTTACGTTTTTTTTTTTTTATAAATTTTTTAAATGATTTTTTGGTTATTATAATTCATTGATCTTATAATAATTAGTTTTTTTATAACGTTTTTGAATAATTTTTTTTTTGTTTTAACAATATTTTCGTTTTTATAATTTTAGCTTTTATAATTTTTAAAAATAATTTTTTTAATGATATTTTCGTTTTTATACATTTTTACAGGTTTTTTTTTTTTTAATTTTTGTTATTATAATTTATTGTTTTTATAATTTTTTGTTTTTTCAAAATTTTTTTTATTTTTTTAGATAATCCTTTTTTTTCTGACTGTTGTCCTCATATTTATTGTTACTAGCAAATGCGTAAGTTTTTATCGGCAGCAAAGACATCCATGGCAATCTCTTGCCATCCTTCCCTATCCTTCATTGCCCCTGGGAGGTCCTCTGCGCAGCATTCAGTATCCGCACAGAGTTGATCTATGTGTAACGTTGTGGCATTTTCATGACAGTAAATCGTATGCGTAACGTTGTTTTCAATTCTCATTTGGGGGTCATGCCCCGGTCATATTCCCGACAAACCGTTTTATGTTCATCACTACTTTTTTTAAAACCTTTACTCTCTTTTATTTCTTCTTCCTCTCTTTTCTATAGTAGTCCTCCCAAAACTCAGGACTTTCATCATTTCGTTACAACAGACACCTCTGATATGCTGCTTTTTACCTCATTAATTCAGCTATTATAGTGATAACATTTTGAAAGATTGAAAAATCAGATAATCTATGTTTCGGCTGATGTGCCCTCCAGCCTTCTTCAGGTGTTTCTTGTCAAAATTAGGAACCTTCTGGTCAAACTCAGGAGCGTTCATGTTAATATTTAAAAAAAACAATGAGGACTGTCTAATTCTGCATGTTCAAATTTCTAGTGTATTTATTCTGTTATGATGATTTTGGGTAATGTGACATAAGCAGTGACGTAATTTTTTTTACTGACAAAAAACGTAAGCAAATCTCCATTATTAATATATATATATATAATATATCTATATTATCAAGTCATGCTGACTCTCCCCTCTCCCTCTTTCACTCTCTCTCTCCCTCTCCCCCTCTTTCTCTCATCAACTGTCCCTATCAGACATCATCCCTAGCAGATCTTCTGCACAGCATCCAGACTCCACACAGACCTGATTGATGGATTTTTTTGCTAGTCAGCCTACACTAGTGTGTCCATGTGAAGTTGTCCACAGAAGAACATCACTTAAGAAAATAGGTTAACTATTTATTCATATATTTACCAACCCCCTCCACACGAGCAGGATGTGACACAAGGTCAATTTCTTAAGTGGAGTTTAACAGGTTTGAACCGGACTTTTTATTCAATCCACCAAGGTAGACTGTTCTCATTCCATTAACCCTGACCAGGTACAAGTGTTAAGCGATATTAAGTATTCTGTATTATCATCGCCCTTGGCTGGTTTGGTTTGGTTTGGTTTCTTTTATGGCATATCAACCTCAGTGGGTCATTTAATGCGATAAAGTTTTGAATAAATTCATTCTTAATGAATACTCAATTTTTATAAATACTTTTTCTATTTTAACCCATGATGG
>CM042178.1:55169255-55235203 GCA_023376005.1 Doryteuthis pealeii | reverse complement strand
ATATTAGAGAGATGGATGAGGCATGAGAGAGAGAAGAGAGAGAGAGGATATTAGGAAAGAAAGAAAAAGACTGTAGTAGAAAAGAAAGTTATCAATAAAAGAAAACAAAGATGTAAAAACAGACAAATAGATTTTAATAAAAGGTAAAAACCAAGAAAGAAGTGAGAAAAACAGAGAAAAATCATCAAGAAAAGAGACGATTGATAAAACGCAATGAACTGAGAAGGATCTGACGGACGCGAGAAATGAAACTAACAAGACAATTAAGTAGAAAATTTTAGTACAAAAGAAAAAAAGATCTGAATGAACAAAAAAAATAAAAAAAGTCAAGATAAGAAATGAGAAAAATAAATGAAAAATCTACTAAGAAAAAGAGGCATTGCATGAAAAAGACTAGAATTTAATAATCGTATTGAAGTGTTGGTAGAGAGAGGAAGCAAGAGAGACGAGAGTTGTAGTAGAAAATAGCAAAAGGAATAAAGTAAAAAAAAAAGGAAGGTAAAAAGAAACTTAGATAGAAATTGAGAACACGTAAGTACCATAAAAGTAAGAAAAGAAAATGAAGAAAAAAAAGAGAAAGTACAAAAGTCGAAGCGAAACGAAGAAAAAGATAATTATGTGAAAGTGAAAAAGATTACGGGGGCGGGGAAGAAAGGCAAAAAATTAAAAAATGAAGAAAAGAAATATGGAAAGGACTTAAACTTGGTACAGCATGAAAAAAGTTGAAAAGATAGGGAAGGGGGGAATGCGCTCTTCTGAGAAAAAAATGAAGAAAAAATAAATGAAGACTTAAATTGCTACAGAAAAACATGAAAAACAAAAAGAAGGAAAATAAATAAAAAACTTAAATTCATACAAATGGAAGTGAAAAGAGGGGGGGAGAAAATTTTTTAAACAATGAAAAGAAAATAACATGAAAAAACTTAAATGGGTACTAAGAACCAATTTGTACAAATTAAAAGGTGAAAAAGTTTGGTGGGGTAAAAATTAAAAACAAGAGAGAAGGAAGAAAAAAAAAGAAAACTTCGGCAAAAACAAAAGAATAGATCCATAGAGAGGCGCAAAGAAACAAAAAAGAAAAAGAGATAATGACTCAATCAAAAAGAGAACTAGAGCCTTGTCAAGCTCATAATCTAAAAGAAGAAGAAGTGAAACAAAAGAAAAAAAACAAAAGAAAGCAAAAGAGAAAGAGTCTCTTCCTCACAAAAAAGAAGAAAAAGAGGAAGAAAGATAAAAAGCAAAAGCAACATAAAATTCTAAGAAAAAAAGAAAAAAAAGAAGGAACAGGAAAGAGAAGAAAAAGAAGGAACAAAAGAAAAGAAAAAAAAAAAAAGCATAGAAGAAAGAAAGAAGAAAAGAGAAAGAAATAAAAAAGAAGGGAAGGAAAGAAAAGAGAGAAAAGAAAAAAAAGAAAAAAAAGAAAAGAAAAAAAAAAAAAAAAAAAAAAAAGAAAGAAGAATAAAAAGAAGAAGAAGAAAATAATAAAGAGAAAAGAAAGAATGCAAAGAGAAGGAAAAGAAACAAAAAAGAAAGAAAATGAAGAAAAATTTGAAGAAGAAAATAAAATAAATGAAAGACTTAAATTGGTACAGAAGAAAAAAAAAAAATAAATAAAAACTTAAATTCGTACAAATGAAGTGAGTACATTCGGGGAGGGGGATGAAAACCAAAAAAGAAATAAAAATGAAGAAAAAATAATAAGAAACAAGAAGAAAATAAAATGAAAGACTTAAATTGTACAGAAGAAAAAAAAGAAATAAAGAAAAAAACTTAAATTCATACAAATGAAACTGAAAAAGTTCGGGTAGGGGAGAGAATTCGGGGCTCATGAGGGGAGAGTGCAGCATACTCTGAGATGGATGTTGTCGTCAGTGTTGGCTTTCGGCTGGCGCCACTACTGCGCCTGTCTTGTTCGAGGGACTGGCCTGGGCAGCCGGATCTCAGGGGAAGGCGGGGAATGGGAAGGAGAGCGAGCCTGGCGTTTAGGGAGGAAACGAGGAAAACAAAAAGAAAAAATGAAGAAAAAAACATGAAGCAAAATAAATGTACAAAATGAATGAAAGACTTAAATTGGTACAGAAAGAAAAAAGGAAGAAAAAAAGGAAAAAAAAGAAAAAAATTAAATTCATACAAATGAAAGTGAGAAAGTTCGGGAGGAGGAGAAAACAAAAAAGAAAAAATTGAAGAAAAAAATGAAGAAAAAAAGAAGAAAACAAATAAAAGACTTAAATTGGTACAAATGAAATATCATTACTAATATTCTGACAACTTCTTGAATTGCAAATTAATTGATGAAAAAAGAAAATAAAGAAAAAAAAATGTCGTTAAGAATTCAACCATCTTGTTTTTTTTTTGTTTCTTTTTTTTGTTTTTGTCCTTTTCCATTTAAAATATTTCTCTAGCAACTTCCAAATTTAAAATTCAAACAGAGACGCATCAGATTAAGAAGAAAAACGTATCCAAATCAATAGACAGTTTTGTGTCGTATCAAATTTCATTTAAGACTCCTCTTAGTAGGGGAGGAGTTCCCGTGGCTTAGTGGCTAACAAACTGGACAGCGACATCGACTTCATAGTAAGTGAATTTGAACTCCAGTCATGCTATTACAGTGATGCTGATAGCTTTTTGATTTAGTGTGTCCTGGGATGCACATATTTGCTTTGAATGAGTCCCCAGGAAAATTTATGGATCTTAACTAAAGCCGTCTAGCCCCTACAATGTACCCCATACTGTGTAATTCGTTTCTAAGAAAATATTGAAATGTATTTACAGTTAGCTTAAAATAGTGAGGGAAAAAAAGAAAAACACTGGGACACATGGATATGATTTTTCTGCCGTCAGTGATGCAGGACGTGTATCTATCAGCATCTCTGCTATTATATTTAGTTTTGAACTAATATCCTGGGAAAGGTAAGAGTTAAATAGTACCACTACTGTTTTTCTATAAAATTGACTATGGCATTAAATAACCCTCTAAGGTTGATATGCCATGTCTGTCCCTCTTTCTCTGTCTATCTCTGTGGTTTATTATAACTCTTAACATCCTGTTGAGAATTTTCTAAGTCCAGAGCCCCATTCCTATAAAGATTATCAATAAATGGCTTAAAATGGCCTTTTCATTTAAAGTTGCCTGTTATTGCCTGTAAATCAAAGACTTCTAAATATGTTTAATATTACATTTAAGCAAAGGCTATCGTTTGGAGTAGATTAGAAAAATGAATGTGACTTCCAGCTGGGTGGAATGAGGTGGTATAGGATGTTAAGAGTTTTAAATTCACTTTTGGACTAATATCCTTGAGAAAGGTAGGAATCTCCTCATCCTCCTAGCATAAATGTCCAACCAGAAGCCCTTAACACCTTGCGACTTTTTTCTTTGGAGTTGGTTGAAGGAGCAAGTTTATTCTACGAAACCAATGACTTTGGAATAACTCAAAGGATGAATATGAGAATTTATTTCTGCCATTCTACAAGAGTTTCTGGAAAGATCAGTTGATGACATTCCCAAACAGCTTGAGAGGTTGGGAGGTGAATGCTGGTGCCCATATAGAATTTTAAATAAAGCTCCATATTGTGTGTTTTCTTCTCATATTCATTTTTTGTAAAAGTAATTATTTTGAAATAGATTATATGATTATATGGAAAAGGAGTTACTTTACAATAATCCTTGATATTAAGTTAATAGTGTATTTGTCTTTTTTTAAATTAGTGAAATAGATCTCTAATTAGGACTGAGCCTATTCTAGTAGTGACCACCCAAGTGAGTTTAACAGGTTTGAATTCAGAGTTTTCCTTCTTCCTAGAGCGTGTTGCCTAACTAAGGTTAAAGAGCCCAGTCTTTCCTACTATTTACCCATAACTGGAGGGAGACTAGATGGATTCATACCTTTCCCAAGGGTATTAGCACTATGTGAACTGTAGCTTTGTCCAGGATTTGAACTCGAGTTGACGAGTCTGTTTCCTACGATTCTAACCACTACACCACGGCATCCAACTTAAAGTTTTTTAAGGTTGATGTGAGAAGATAAAACAAGGGGCAGATGTCCTAGGAGACATAACAAATGAATGAATAAATATGATTTTCTATTGAATTTTTATAGCGAGAGACAAACATGACTTTACTCAAGAGAAATAAGGAGGTTGATCCTTGCTGACACAGCTGGACAAATAAATATAATTCATTCAACTCTTAGTCGCATTTTCAAAAATTATATATATATATATATATATATATATATATGAGTATAGATAAAAGGATATGAAAACACCACAAATGCTGTTAAAGTGAAAAATATCTTATAACATATTCATAGCTGATATTGAACAATATTTCGGTTTTTGTAAAAATCATCTTCAGAGCTTGTTTATACTCCGTGTTATCCTGAGCAGACACACAAGTCATATGAGTTCAAATAAAAACCTTGATGTTGCAAAAAAAAAAAAAAAAAAAAAAAAAAAGAAGTTATACAATAGTTTCGAATGTGAGCACTTCCGCCGCATTTTTCTCGGTCACTGGATCATGTATATCTTATTGTAACAGTTTTAAAAAAATAAAAAAGACATATTACAAGATTGACATTAGACGAATTCTCTTATTCAAAACAGGATGAGTATTAGCCTGTTGACGGTAGGCCTTCAACAGATTTTTAGAAAAAGAATTTTTATTTTTGTAATTAATTTTGTAAATTTTTATTTTTCTATTTTTTATTTTTCTTATATATAAAGTAAAAAAGTATGAACGGTTGTAAGGTTTTTTTATTTTTATTTTTTGGATAATGAGAAAATTTAAATTTGTTGGGAAGTATATAACAGAAAATGTCATGTGAAGAGGATTTTATGATTTCTGACCTACAAGTGTTGCTAAGAAAGGGGATATATTAAAAAAGCCTTGTCTTTGGGGTATGGTTTTATGGGTAAGAATAATGCAAGATTCCATAATTCTACGTAGCGTTCTATCATGTATGTGGGTTAATATTTTAGCACCTTTAAAGTCAAAGGTATGGTTATGATCAAAAATATGTTTAGCTAGGGAGTAGTTTAGAAAACCTCGTTTAATATGATATCCGTTTTCTGATAGACATTTAGATAAGGATCTGGAAGTCTCACCTACATAGTTTTTGTTACAATTTAAGCAATCTATTGTGTAGACTCCAGCTTCGGAATGTGTGTGTTTATGATTATTTCTATTCTGTAAAATGTTTTTGACTGTTTTAGTGGAGTGAGTGACTGTTTTAATACCTATCTTTTTTAGGATTTCTATTTATTTTATCAGTGATAGGATTATTATCACTGATAAAATAAATAGAAACCTAAAAAAGATAGGTATTAAAACAATTGTTGCTAGTGCTTGAACAGCCACTAGCAACAACTTCAGTTCTAGTAATCTTCTGTTGAAGGGATTTTTATCCCGAAATATTAAGAATTGAAAATAAATGACAGGTTAACAAACAACACCACAGTTACCTTCTTTTTTTTCTTTATACTTGCATTGTGATGGCCTTCAAAACCAACCAACAAACCTATATATATATATTGACTACCATCCACATGCTTGAGGCTATCACATTAGTATGAGTATTTATAATTTCAATATATTGTTTTATCGAATGCAGAAAGCTGTTAAGTTTTTGTAAAGGTGAATAATTCTCGATTATCATGCAATTTACGTCTCAACGCAGGCATAAAATTAAAAGCAAAATAATCAATGAATTCTCATCTTCAATCTTCTTTTAAAATTTTGCATATCATCTATGACATGGTAGCTATTGGTTGGTTTGCTAGATTTTATGGCATGTCAACCCTTGTTGGGTTATTTTATGCCGAAGATGTTTTGTTTTAGTCATTCTTGATGGGTATTTTAAATTGTCTTTTGAAATTCAATCTTTTTTATAAACACTTTTTTTTTCTGTTTAACTGTTTTTTCTGTTTAGATGGGACCCTAGCAGGTACTACCAGTCTAGGTCAAAGTGGACATGGAAGCAATGGTGATGAAGGAGTTCTCCACATTCCCGAGAGCTCCAGAAGTGGAACCTCACCATCAGATAGTTTAACGTTATGCCTAGGACAAGGGCTGTCTGGTCTGCTGCTTCACTTGTTTTTTTTGTTTATACACACACACACACACATATATATATATATTATATATATATATATATATATATATATATGTGTGTGTGTTTTTAAAACATGTTTTTTTAAACTCTACTGACAATTCTTGTCTGATGAGTTTTTGTTCAATCCTCTCCAACTGTCCGGCCATCCTCCTAATGACAGGAAGGAATTGGTGCAGCAATCCAACAAAGGACTCCTCACAAGCACCTTTGGCACGTCTCTGTGCCATCTTCAGGTGTGAAACTGGTGGAATGTTTCCATTGTCTCCCTTTTAAAATGAGCAGTAGCAGTAGGAATTAGTAGTTGGAGGAGTTCACAAGTTCCGTTTAAACAAACAGTGGCAGTAGAGATTTGTAGGAGGGGGGAGGGGCTCACAAGTTTGTAAAAAAGTAAGGGGAATGGTGGAAGGAGAGAGGATCAAACAAAAACTTGTCCGACAAGAATCATCAGTAGAGTTTAACAAAACATGTTTAAAAGAAAAAATGCTGCCAAAATATACTTATATATATATATATATATATATATATATTAAAATAAGTGTATTTTGGCAGCATTTTTTTTTTATACAAGTTTTGTTGAACTGTACAGACAATTCCTGTCGGACAAGTTTTTCGTGTCAGGGTGTAACTGGTATAACAGTCCCCCAAAGGTTTCAAAATGAGCGCTTTCAGCCATACAATTTGCCATCCTCAAAAAAAAACCTACCTTAAACAAAATAAACTTTGAAATAAGTCAACATATTCTCAAATGTTTATAATTTTCCGCCTATTTTCCTTCCTCTATAACCCTCCCCTTCTCACAACTTGTGCCCCCCTACCACATACAATCACTAGTGCAAAGCTTGCTTGAACCACTACTATTCCTATAACCTCCCACTACCAATGGTTATTACCTCCCACTTCTAATTCCTTACTACTACTCGTTCTCGTTAAAAACGAGACACGAAATCATACCATCGTTTCCCACATGAGGATGGCAAATTGTATTGCCGAAAGCGCTCATTTTGAAACCTTTGGGGGGCTGTTATACCAGTTACACCGCGACATCAGAAAGATGGCCCAAAAATTGGAACGGATCAACGAAAAACTTGTCCGACAGGAATTGTCTGTACAGTTCAACAAAACTTGTATATATATATATATATATATATATATATATATATTAAAATGGTTACAATTGTCTTCCTATCAATATGCTCTTAAGAAGATTGTTTTTTCTAAATTGAAATATCGACAATGCAAAGTTGAAGAAA
Organism: Doryteuthis pealeii; assembly: GCA_023376005.1. Lineage (NCBI taxonomy): Eukaryota > Metazoa > Mollusca > Cephalopoda > Myopsida > Loliginidae > Doryteuthis > Doryteuthis pealeii. The sequence goes on along the minus strand of CM042178.1, from coordinate 55,227,843 downwards.
TAAATTCAGTTAAACAACATCTGTGTTTTTTCATATCATTACATATATATATATATATATATATATATATATTCTGAATAATATAACTTAATAGCAGACCTATTACAGAAACAGGCATTCTACTCATGGAGAAGGTGATATGCTCACCACCATTTAAAGTGTGAGTGAATGCGACACACTACTCACTGAGTGACAAGGTGTGATCCAGGTTACTGTGAATGACCTGCTGATCTAAGAAGGGGCAAATAACTTGTTTAATTTCTCTCTACATACACACATCCATACGCACACTGTGCATAAACATGCCAATACCAGTTCTATATCTTGAGGTGCTACTTCCCACAATAGCACATTGTCATCCAATCCTAAGAATAATCTTTATGAGAAAATAAAGGCAGTAAACCAGAAAGTGAAATTCAATTTGTTTACATAAGATTTTTTAGATTTTAAAAAAATAATCCTAAATAATAATTATTTTTGTTTTAATATTTCATTTTTATACATTTTTATCATTTATTATAATTTGTTTTTTAAAGTCTATATATTTTCATAACTTTTTTTTTTTATAATTTTAGCTTTTTATAATTTCGTTTTATACATTTTTACGTTTTTTTTTTTAATAAATTTTTCATGATTTTTTGGTTATTATAATCATTGATCTTATAATAATTAGTTTTTTTTATAACGTTTTTAAATAATTTTTTTTTGTTTTAACAATATTTTCGTTTTTATAATTTTAGCTTTTATAATTTTTAAAAAATAATTTTAATGATATTTTCGTTTTTATACATTTTTACAGGTTTTTTTTTTTTAATTTTTTGTTATTATAATTTATTGTTTTTATAATTTTTTGTTTTTTCAAAATTTTTTTATTTTTTAGATAATCTTTTTTTCTGACTGTTGTCCTCATATTTATTGTTTACTAGCAAATGTGTAAGTTTTTTCATCGGCAGCAAAGACATCCATGGCAATCTCTTGCCATCCTTCCCTATCATCATTGCCCCTGGGAGGTCCTCTGTGCAGCATTCAGTATCCGCACACAGTTGATCTATGTGTAACGTTGTGGCATTTTCATGACACTAAATCGTATGTGTAACGTTGTTTTCAATTCTCATTTGGGGGTCATGCCCCGGTCATATTCCCGACAAACCGTTTTATGTTCATCACTACTTTTTTTTAAACCTTTACTCTCTTTTATTTCTTCTTCCTCTCTTTTCTATAGTAGTCCTCCCAAAACTCAGGACTTTCATCATCTCGTTACTACAGACACCTCTGATATGCTGCTTTTTACCTCATTAATTAAGCTATTATAGTGATAACATTTTGAAAGATTGAAAAATCAGATAATTTATGTTTCGGCTGATGTGCCCTCCAGCCTTCTTCAGGTGTTTCTTGTCAAAATTAGGAACCTTCTGGTCAAACTCAGGAGCGTTCATGTTAATATTTAAAAAAAACAATGAGGATTGTCTAATTCTGCATGTTCAAATTTTGAGTGTATTTATTCTATGTTATGATGATTTTGGGTAATGTGACGTAAGCAGTGACGTAATTTTTTTTACTGACAAAAAACGTAAGCAAATCTCCATTATTAATATATATATATATATATATATATATATATATATATATATTATCAAGTCATGCTGACTCTCCCCTCTCCTCTTTCACTCTCTCTCTCCCTCTCCCCCTCTCTCTCTCTCATCAACTGTCCCTATCAGACATCATCCCTAGCAGATCTTCTGCACAGCATCCAGACTCCACACAGACCTGATTGATGGATTTTTTTGCTAGTCAGCCTACACTAGTGTGTCCATGTGAAGTTGTCCACAGAAGAACATCACTTAAGAAAATAGGTTAACTATTTATTCATATATTTACCAACCCCTCCACACGAGCAGGATGTGACACAAGGTCAATTTCTTAAGTGGAGTTTAACAGGTTTGAACCGGACTTTTTATTCAATCCACCAAGGTAGACTGTTCTCATTCCATTAACCCTGACCAGGTACAAGTATTAAGCAATATTAAGTATTCTGTATTATCATCGCCCTTGGCTGGTTTGGTTTGGTTTGTTTTCTTTTATGGCATATCAACCTCAGTGGGTCATTTAATGCTGATAAAGTTTTGAAATAAATTCATTCTTAATGAATACTCAATTTTTTTTTATAAATACATTTTTCTATTTAACCCATAGATGGGACCCTAACAGGTACCCCACCGGGTCAGAGTGGACTAGGAAGCAATGGTGATAAAGGGGTGCCCACATTCCCCAAACCTCCCAAACTGGAACCTCACCATCAGAGTTTAACGTCATTCCCAGGACATGTAGACCCTCAGCAAACCGCCTTCTAGCACCTATATGATAAAAAGGGTTGGTGCTTGCCATAAGGGCAATAGGGTTGGGGCAATCATATAGGTGCTAGGGCTTGATGTGACCAGCCGAGTTGATCGGAAGGGGCCTCCCTGACCGCCAGTCTAGCCCAAGAAAGGGACAAGGTGGCGTATTGCAAGTAAATGGACTGCACAACCTCCTGGTTCTATCCTTAAGCATCACAGGTCACCACTCATGGCTTAACAGGTTTCCCCATTGGGGGGAGTCTTACCCCTCTGCCGAGGTGCAGTTGGTGCATTCTAACACCACAGCCGACAGGGCGGAAAGGTATGCATTCAACTAAATAGTAGGGCAGTCTTTAACATTGTTTAGGTAACCAGTCTAGGAGAAGGAAAACTCTGAATACAAACCAGTTAAACTCTGCTTAAGAAACTGACCTTGTGTCACATCCTGCTCGTGTTTAGGGGTTAGTAAATATATATATATGATATAAAACTGAACCCACTCTCACTATACTTGCTCAGTCAATATTACTACCATCTAACTTAATTCTTAACTTTTATCTACGTGTTCCTCTCAGCCATAACTCCGACTACCCTCCCCCTCTTTAACTGACGTTTATTTTCCTCCGAACTAAGAGTCGGTCTCGCTTCTCACGCAGCCCGTTCTCTGTTATTCTAACAGGCTGTAAAAGATTTAACACCACCGTCAATAATTACCCCTTTATTAAATTAACTGACTACGCCCGACTATTTCCTTCCCTGCATAATCACTTTAATCGCTGACGTTTATCAAGTCTACGGACTCGGGATATTTTATACGATTATTATCGAACATCGAAAAGAAGAAGAAGAAAAAAAAAAAAAAAATAAAGATAAACAAAAATGGAAGCACATTTGCTTGACTCTTTTATGACTCTAGCTTGCTGGATGCACTCTGATTGGTTGACAGAGTCACATGACTGTCACGTAGGCCTCTGATTGGCTGGTTCGATTAAGCGCTCTGCTAACTGTTTCACTTTATCTGTTAGTTCAGAGGAATTTCGCACGTTTGTTGTTGGCATTCTTAATGAGATCGAGTTATCACAATTTCATTATTATTGTTATTATTTTTACTTTTATTTCTATTATTATCATTATCATTATTATTATCATTATTATTATCATATTACTTTTATTTCTTTATCATTATTATTATTACTTTTATTTCTATTATTATCATTATCATTATTACTTTTATTTATGTTATTATTATCATTTCTTTTCTTAATGAGACCGAATTATCACAATATTATTATTATCATCATTATTATTATCATTTTTATTTCTTTACTACCATTATTATTATCATTATTATTACTACTTTTATTACTAATATCATTTATTACTATTAATGAGACAGTTATCACAATTTCCTTATTTATCATCATTATAACTTTTATTATTATTATAATTACTTTTATTGATATTATTATTATTATTTCTTTTAGTAATGAGATTGAGTTATCACAATTTCATTATTATTGTTATTATTATTATTACATTTATTTCTTTATCATCATTATCATTATCATTGTTACTTTTATTTTTTATTATCATTTTACTTTATTTCTATTATTATCATTATCATTATTACTTTTATTTATGTTATTATTATTATTTCTTTTCTTAATGAGACCGAATTATCACAATTTCATTATTATTATCATCATCATCATTATTATTATCACTTTTATTTCTTTATTATTATTGCTTTTATTTCTATACTACCATTATTATTACCAATATTATTACTACTTTTATTACTAATATCATTTATTGATATTATCATTGTCATTATTTCTTAATGAGATAGAGTTATCACAATTACCTTATTATCATCATCATTATAACTTTTGTTATTATTATCATTACTTTTATTGATAATGAGATCAAGTTATTACAATTTCATTATTATCATCATATAATCATTACTTTTATTATCATTATTGTTATTATTATTTCTTTTATATCTAATATAATTATTTTATTATTTCTTTATATCTTATAACTATAATAATGTTATTATTTTTATATATTAATTAATTCTTATATTATTATTATATTATTATATTATTCTTTTATATCTTATAATTATTATTATTATTATCATTATTTCTTTATATCTTATATTATTATTATTATTCTTTTATATCTATATAATTATTATTATTTATTATCATTATTTCTTTTATATCTTAATTATTATTATTATTATTTATTATTATTTCTTTTATATCTAATAATTATTATTATTATTATTATTAATTTCTTTATATCTTATAATAATATAATTATTCTCTTTATATCTTATAATTATTCATTATTTATTATTATTATTATTTCTTTTATATCTTATAATTATTATTATTATTATCATTATTTTTTTATATCTATAATTATTATTATTATATATTATTTCTTTTATATCTTATAATTATTATTATATTATTATTTTATATTATTATTATTATATTATTATTTCTTTTATATCTTATAATTATATTATTTTCTTTTATATCTTATATTATTATTATATATTATTTCTTTTATATCTTATAATTATTATTATTATATTCTTTTATATCTATAATATTATATATTATATTATTATCTATCTTATTATTATTATTTATTTCTTTTAATTATATATTATATATTATAATTATTATTATTCATTATTATTATTTATTCTTTTATATCTTATTATTATTATATTATTTATTTCTTTATTCTTATAATTATTATTATTATTTATATTATTTCTTATATCTTATAATTATTATTATTATTATTTATTATTTCTTTATATCTATTTTATTATTTATTAATTTTTTATATCTTATAATTATATATTATTATTATTATTCTTTATATCTTAATATTATATTATATTATTATTATTATTATTATCTTATTATTTATATATTATTATTATTCTTTATATCTTATTATTATTATTTAATCTTTTATATCTTATATATTATATTATATTATTTAATATATTATTTTATTATTATTTCTTTTATATATTATTATTATTATTATTATATTATTTCTTTATATCTTATAATTATTATTAATTATTATAATTATTATTATTAATATCTTATAATATATTATTATTTCTTTTATATCTTATAATTATTATTATTATTATTATTATTATTATTATTATTTCTTTTATATCTTATAATTATTATTATAATTATTATTATTTCTTATATATCTTTATAATTATAATTATTATTATTCTTTTATTTCTTATAATAATTATTATTGTTATTTCTTTATATCTTTATAATTAATATCATCATTAATTTATTTATATTTTCATCATTAACATTACTTTTACTAATTATTATTAGAGTTTTTTTTTAAATCAGCATTAGCTGATTGTATTATTATTTTTCTTTCTTCTTATTATTATTATCATCATTATTATTATGAATATTATTATTTGTTCTTTTAAAAAATTTCTCTCATATATTTATTTTAGTTTTTTATAACTTTTCATTTTTTCCTCCCTTTTCCCATTGAGTATTGGTTGGGACATTTGCAATAAACAGAGTTTAGTTTAATTTGTTTCTTTTTATTTATTTACCTCTTTATTTATCTATTTTATTTATTTATTTTTATTTCCACCAATTTCTTTCTATTTTTTCTTTCTATTTATTGTTATCATATTTATTTATTTTTATATATTTATTTTCGTATCTTTATTTTAATGTATTTATATTATTTATTTTCTATCTTTATATATTTATTTTCGTATCTTTATTATTTATTTTATATATTTATTTTCGTATCTTTTATTTAATGTATTTTTATATATTTATTTTTCGTATCTTTATTTATTTATTTTATATATTTATTTTCGTATCCTTTATGTATGTATTTTATATATTTATTTTCGTATCTTTATTTTCTTTCTATTTATTTTCGTATCTTTATTTTCTTTCAGCTACATTTGGGATATCTTTTTTTTATTTTTTCAAACGTTCTGTAGTGATTAATTTTTTTGATAATTGGGAGGAATTTTTTTTTTTTTTCATTCTTTTTATTTTACCTTCATTATTCATTTATTTATTTATCTATTTTGACTCACCCCCCCCAAAAAAAAAATTACAAAAGAAACAACAACAAAAAAAAAAACAACCAAATAAACAAACAAAGAAAACCCAAAAAACCCTGACGTACCTTCTTTTACCCATCAGTCTTAGCCTGCCTGATAAACTAATTGAGGAGTCACTACCGCTAAAACGCAAAAATTTTGATTCAATTAAACACCTCCCAACCTTATAGGTGTGCTCAGAAGATCAAGATGATACCTCTGATTTTATTTCTTTAATTATTTATTTATGGTGCGTGTATGCAGTTCTTCATTTCTCTGATTTTTATATAAACTAATTTCTGACTATTTACAAATCATTTCTACGGATGGACATAAAATCAAAAAAAAGACACAGGCAAGAGCAAATTTACCAAGTAGTGTAGTAGGTGATTGGGCACTTTTGAACTTTCTTTATATTGTTTAGATATTACGGACTGTTGTCCTCATCTTTATTGTTGTATGCACAACATTACAAGTTCGACAAGAAACACCTGAAGAAAGCTGGAGGGCACATTATTGGAAATTCCATAGCTAATTATCTCCCCCTGCCGCTAGGGGGAGAATCGCCATCATCGTATGTTGACGCCAATACTAAAATCTTTACTTATCACGGAGCACACACTGAGGGTAGTCGCGTAAACAGTGGTCCCTACACTTCATTCATCACTTAGCCCAAAAACAGGGCTTACTTATCGAAAAGCAGTACTGGAGGAGAGACGTAAAAACACCAAGCTCTCATTACCAAGCCCAAAACAGGGCCCACTTATCACAGAACTCTACAACCAGCTCACTTCTAAGGCATTGTATCAGCATACGTTAAAGGCAGGGTACAATAGCACACTTACTGAAGGACGAGAAACTTACCGAGACGAAGCGTCTTATCAACATTTCCTACCGACGAAAAGAATACCGTTATCACCATTACTCCAAGAAAATTACTAACTCAGATAAGTCTTGTAGCAAATACCATTAAAATTTGCAACAATTTTATGTAATTTTTGTCAATACAAGTGTCTGCATTTACTTTCGTGTTTGTTTCTTCGTTGTCCGACAATTTGCCTACAACTACGGAGAAATAAGAGCTCCTTCAAAAACCATAAATACTCTTAACATCAGCTGAAAAATATATATAACAATAAAGGAAATGAACTTGTTGACCCAAGTTCAAATCCTGGATGAGACTAGACAATGAGGGAGTCTCTCCCATTTACAACAGTACTAGACCAGAGAGATGGAGTACCACACCTACCATCAGCTCTCTACTGCACAGATCAGAGCTGGTATCGAACCTGGAACCTTGTTGTTTCTAGGCGGATGCTCTACCGACTGAGCTAAACTGACCATTGTGATTGTGGATGCTCTTCTTATTCGAATGAGACAAGGGAATTTGTTTTTCCAACTGAGAATGGAGCGCCACACCTACCATCAGCTCTCTACTGCACAGATCAAAGCTGGAACCTTGTGGTATCCTAGATGAATACTCTACCGACTGAGATAAACCGGCCCTCGTGATCGTTATTTATGCTCGGATAATTTTCTGGGTGTAAGGCTATGTTAAATCAGTCGGCTTTTTTTTCATGGAAATGTTCTATATGAAGATGTCTTTGCAAACATCGTTGAAAATAATTTTAAAAAATTGGCTTATTTGATTGACTTGAAAGCTTTCAAATAATTTTATAAATTTTTTTTTTTTTTTATTCGAATTATTTTCGTTCCTTCTTTTTTTTTCTTTTCCAAATTGACGATGAACACATTGCACCCAATCCTTCCATCCCCAGGGTCTGTAGTTAATGAACAAACTTAACCTTGTAGAATGACACAAACTGGTTACTTATGAAAATGCACCAATTAAAGAATGTTTCTTCTAGAAAAAAAAAGAAAAAAAAAAAAAAAAAAAAAAGAAAAGTTTTACAGTCAGCTGCAGAGATCTGATGAAAATACATTTGATTGGTGAGCCTTGGAAAAAGATTATATATATATATATATATATATATATATATATATATATATAAAAGAGAGTTTCATAATTTGCTTGAAGCATTGTGTATGTATTGGTTAGGAGGTTGATTTAGAAGGCTATCACAATGCAGTTTGGAATAATAAAGAAATAATAATACGGTAACAATGGTTTGTGTGTTGACCTGTATTTTTTATTCTTTCTTGAATTTTTGAGGTAATTACCTCTTTATCAAAAGAATTGAATTTTTGAGGTAATACCTCTTTATCAAAAGAATTGAATTTTTGAGGTAATACCTCTTTATCAAAAGAATTGAATTTGAGGTAATACCTCTTTATCAAAAGAATTGAATTTTTGAGGTAATACCTCTTTATCAAAAGTGAATTTTTGATACCTCTTTATCAAGAATTGAATTTTCGAGGTAATACCTCTTTTATGAAAAGAATTGAATTTTTCGAGGTAATACCTCTTTATTGAAAAGAAATTGAATTTTTGTTCTTTATGAAAAGAAGAACTTTTAATACCTCTTTATCAAAAGAATTGAATTTTTGAGGTAATACCTCTTTATCAAAAGAATTGAATTTTTGAGTAATACCTCTTTATCAAAAGACATTGTCACCAACACACATTTTCAATGTCACGCGCATTACAACATACACACACGTACAAACAAAAATAAATGCATTCACGCTCACACGAGAATAGAGTTATTTAAAAAATAACATCATTTTCAAAAAAAAAATTCATTTGGGAAGAAATGCCATAGCTGGACTGCTTCAGTTCAATTCTTTTGATAAAGAGGTATTACCTCGAAAATTCAAGAAAGAATAAAAATACAGGTCAACACACAACACCATTGTTACCGTATTACTATTTTTTTATTTATTCCAAACTGCATTGTGATAGCCTTCTAAATCAACCTCCTAACCAATATATATATATATATATATATATATATATATATATAATGACTCAGATATACCTACTAATAGTTTTGCTTACTAGCTCATCAGATCAAGAATCTGACTAAAAATATTTGGAGCAACCATACTTTTAACACTAAAACCAGTCCCATCTTGGTCTTTTCTTCTTTTAATTTTTTTCCCAGGCAAGGTTTTGTAGTATATTTTTACTAACACTTCATATTTAGTTGCAATATCAACTGTTTAAGAGCCACTCTCTTTTTGTCTATAACTGAAACTATGTCACTGCTTATGTCGCAGTAATTCTTTTTTAAATTCTATGAAAAATCAATTAAGCACTATATTTTCAAAAAAATTTTTTTATACTTATTCACCTTTAGATGAATTTATATGTAGAATAGATTTTTTTTCTTAAAATATATTAAGGGAAATATTTTTTTATTAAATCGACCCCCCCCCTTATTTCATTTCATGATATTTCTGTGTATAGCAGATCATGCCTTTCCTATGCATATATTGATATCGCTTTCTGTAGATGAGATATTACGACCTAGGTATGTTAAGTGGTGTACTACTTTCAGAGTCTTGCCATCCAGCATGGAGATATCTCCATCTTGTATGAAACACTACTCATCTCTAAGGGTGGTGTAGCTGTCACCTTAGACTATTTATAATCCAAATAATCCTAATTATCAAGCCTCATCTAAAAAATTCAGTGAAATAGTGTAGATAACAATAAAGATGAGGACAATAGTCCGAATAATCCAAATAATACTAATTATCAAGACTCATCTAAAAAAATTCAGTGAAATAGTATCGATAACAATAAAAATGAGGACAATAATCCGAATAATACAAATAATACAAATTATCAAGTCTCATTTAAAAAATTCAGAAAAATAATAAAATATTAAATTTTCCCCAAAATTATTTAATTTTCTTTTCTTGTAAAATCAAAAAGGTCACGTTTTCATGTTTAACCTTTGACCTTTTTTTTGTTTTCAGCCTTTAATCAATTTTGACCTTGCGATGTTGACTTGGAGTTTTATAAAACAATCACATCTCAAACAATTTCTTACAGAGGGTAAATACATTTTTTATTCAATAATTCAAAGTTTTCCTTCTCATAGACTGGTTGCCAAAACTATGCTGAGGAGGGCAAGTTAATGATTAATAGTTTTTTTGTTTTTTTTCTGATATAAGGTGTGTACCAGATGGCCACTTGTACTTATAGACTCGCCGACAACCATGTGACAAACTTGTTGTCCAATCACTGGCAGTGCTCTGCTGCTGCTATTATTACTTATACTGGCCTTTTCTGGTCATACCTAAGCATTACTACTTGGATCTTCTTGGACGACGGACCATAGGATTCTATATCACAGGACTTATTCACTTACCAAAGGATACTATAACTCAGGACTTACTTACTTATTTACTTTAAGTTCTTTACAACTGACCAAGGATGGCAGCCAGATACTTAACAAGTTTAGTATTATCTGCGTTATTCGGACTATTATCCTCATCTTTATTGCTATTTGTAAAACGTTTCGGCCGATATACCCTCTGGCCTTCTTCAGGTATTTCTTGTCGGACTTGGGAACTTTCTTGTTATAATCGGGAGCCATCGCGGAACTTTGAACTTAACCCTTTATTCAATCCACGGGGGTATCCTGTTCTCATTCCGCTAACCATAGCTGGGGTAGGAGTTGTGTTAATTATTTTTCTATGTTACTGCCGCTACTCAGGATTGAACCCAGAATCCAGAACTGTCTTCACCTAACTCCTTCATCCACTAGACCATGTGTCCAATTGAACAATTCAGTGTGTATTTTGGGAACTTATAAACCTAATCTCTCGTTTTTGGCTAGAATATCTACCTATTCATTTTATGTATGATTTTTTTTACCTAGACTCATATTGTGTTTTTTTATTTATTTATTTTTTTAAAAATCTGATCTAGCCTTCTTAATTATTGGTTCCTGAGTCCGAGAAGGTTCCCGAATACAACAAGAAATACTTAAAGAAGGCCGGAGGATATATCGGCCGAAACGTTGTACAAATAACAATAAAGATGAGGAAAATAGTTCAAATAACGCAGATAATACTAATCATCAAGCCTAATCTCAAACATTCAGAGAAATAGATTGACAGTTTATTGCATTAGTCTGTGTACTCAACCATGTACCATATTATTCTCGAGAATAAACCACCTCTAACTTTCTATATGTGTGTCAACCATACTTATTTTAAAACACAACAAACCTAACCAGCTCTTGCCCTGAAAGTATAAAATTCATTCGCCTCTGGGGATTCTACAATCCCACCAACCTCCACCTACGGTAGACATAATAGTCTTTGAATGTTCTTTGATAAAAAGAAAATTCCTTTCATAAAAATTTCTTTGAATGTCTTAGATAAAGAAATCTCTTTTAGAAAAGATTTTTTTTTTTTTTGGAATGTCTTTGATAAAGCAGCAGTGCTAATTCTTTCTTTGGCTAATTGTTCTTTCATCTTATTTTTGTTGCTTGTTTACTCCTCGTGATGACAGACCAGAATGAAATAATCTACTAACTTACATGTATCTATCTCTATAGATAAAAGATTCTGTCTGTCTGTCTGTATTTATATTTATTTGTACAATGTCCAAGTGCACGTCCTCTTATAAAGGAAAATTGGTGGAGACCAGCAAAGACCAAAATTCAATAAATTGTTTATTTGTACAGCTACTATTTACCCGAGACTGAATTTTTACTGTATATAAAAGGTTTTGTTAATGATATGATCAGAAAAATTATATATATATATATATATATATGGGAGAGTATGTGCTTAATTGAAGTCATACCTAATTTGAGAATTAGTTATAATTAAATGAATTAGGCGTGCATATTGGTTTAAATGTAAGGTGTAAACAAATCAAGAAAAAGTCAATCTCTGTATGTACATTTCAGCCATACAGAGATTGACTATTTCTTGATTTGTTTACGCCTTACATTTAAACCGATATGCACACCTGATTCATTGAATTTTAACTAATTAATTCTCAAATTAGGTATGACTTCAATTAAGCACATAATCTCCCCCAAAATTGTCGGCTACTGCCATCTCAAGCAGATTGTTTGTCCACTTCATATATATATATATATATATATATATAATTACACAACATACTATCTTATATTATACTATCTTATACTATCTTAAGATTCTGTCTGTCTGTCTGTATGTTTATTTGTACAACAACCGAGTGCACGTCCTTTTATAAAGGAAAATTGGTGGAGACCAGCAAAGACCAAAGTTCAATAAATTCCACACACTATTTTTGTCTGTATGTCTGTATGTTTGTTTATACAACAACGGAGTGCACATCCTTTTATAAAGGAAGATTTGTGAGACCAGCAAAACACCAAAGTTAAATAATTAAAAAAAACACAAACATTTAAAAACACACATATATATATTAATACTTGTGCTCCGTAATTGTACGACCATTATCATTTTGTAACATCCTCTGGTTAAAAATGAGACAGCCCAAATCGTCCAAGATGAAATGCAAAAATATAAATCCTGATAATCTATCTAGCACCATATCCACTCTGTGACCAGAAGCCAATCAGGAATCAAGGAATGGAATCACCCAGATGTAAGTATGGAATATTCCATAGTGCTATAAATACCAATTGCTTTGTGTATACATTTTGTTATACTTAGATGTTGTTCATTTCAACAATGCACTAATTTCCAACAAAGGTGAAAATATCGAGAGATGTCCCCTAACAAATCATCAATTTACTGAAACACAGTCAAAAAACAAAGCAGAACAAAATAGGCAGAAAGAGCATGTCTTTACTGTTCAAAGAACAGAGACAAAAGAGACCCAAGGTCACAAGTATGAGGCATCTAGCATGGATTGAACTTGCTTTTCAGTAGTAATGGATAATAATTATCGAGAGATATCCTTCAACAAATAGTCAATTTACTGAAACATTGTCAAAGAACAAAGCTGAACAAAATAGGCAGAAAGAGTATGTCTTTACTGTTCAAAGAACAAAGACAAAAGAGACCGAGGTGGATTCTTGGATTGTCACATGTAATAATGGACAGGCTGATTATTCAAGGGAGACAATTATCTATTGTCTCCCTACACTATGATTATAATTTTATTATTATAAACCTTTTTTTTTTCTTTTAAATGTTTTTTGTTTGAAAGCCTATAAGATAAAATTATTTTTTTTAAATCCCTGAACAATAATGATCAAGAGATGTCCCCAAACAAAATGTCAATTTACTGAAACAGTGTCAAAACACAAAGCAGAAAAAATAGGCAGAAAGAGCATGTCTTTACTGTTCAAAGAACAGAGACAAAAGAGACCGAGATGGATTCTGGGATTGTCTTATATGACCATGGAGAGGCCCCATTATTCAAGGGAGACAATTATCTATTTTCTCCATACACTATGACTATAATTTTATAATTATAATTATATTTTTATAATTTTTTCTTTTAAATGTTTTTTTGTTTGAAATGTTATAAGGTGAAAATATTTCTTAAATCTTCAGGCAATAATTATCAAGAGATGTCATCGAAAAAATCATTGATTTACTGAAATAGAATCAAAGAACAAAGCAGAACTGACCTTCATTTTTGTCGGACAAATAACGACGATAAATAAAAAAAAAAGATTTTCCTTACCTGAAAGAAAAAGAAAAACAACAATTAGGAAACAAATAAACAATTCATTTCAATTTGGTCACAAAACAGAAACATAAAACAATGTGTACATATTTACCCAACCCCTCCACATGAGCAGGATGTGACACAAGGTCAATTTCTTAAGTGGAGTTTACTAGGTCTAACAGAAACATAAAACCCAGTAAAACAGAGTATACAAATTTACCAATCCCTCTGCACGAGCAGGATGTGACACAAGGTCAATTTCTTAAGTGGGGTTTAACAGGTTTCAATTCAAAGTCTTCCTTCTAGACTAGTTGCCTAATCAAGGCTCAAGAGCCCACTTTGCCCTAATATTTAATAGTATATGAATTTACTTTATATACAGAACACAGAAATGGGCCAGGAACAAATATGAAAAAAAAAACCCACTAATTATACAATGCTCAACTTAAAAATTTGGTGAATGTAAAAAACAAAAACAAAATGCATACTTAAATCAAATTTAATGATGCAAAAACAATCTCCTTGGTCTAGCGCTAGTGAAAAAGGGATAGACTCCCTCGCTGATTGGCTGATACCGACATTAGGTCGCCCCAAGACTTTACTTTACTTATTCCATCCTTAACATGGCCCCATTGGGGGCATTTTTACCCTCTACAGAGATGCAGTTGAAAAGTATTCTACAGCCCCACCGACAAGGCATGTATCAATATGAGCATGAAAATAAATGTGTGCATGCGACTATGTGTATGAGAGATGACGTAGTTATTACCTTGACTCAAATTACTCGTAGTTCAAATTGTTAATATTTTAATCGTTAAATAATTAACATTGATATCCCAAGCTGGATGGATCCACAGCCAAAAAAAAAAAAAGAAGGTGCAATGAAATTCTAACACCATGCGTGAATTTTTAAAAGTTTCAGATTGCAGAAAAAGAAAAGTGGTGCAATAATGAAATAAAGTTTGCAAAAGAAAAAAAGGGGACGGAATTTGCAAGATATTCGTCGGTTGATATGCCACAAAAAAAAAAAAAAAAAAAAAAAAAAAAAAAAATCAATGATTGCCTCAAAATTAATAAATAATTCCTGTTGCAGAAATATCATTTGAGATGTACAGGGTGTTTCAGAAAAATTTATATTATTTGACAAGTACAGGGTGTTTCAGAAAGATTGATATCATTTGAGATGTACAGGGTGTTTCAGAAATATTTGATATCATTTGAGATGTACAGGGTGTTTCAGAAATATTTGATATCATTTGAGATGTACTGGGTGTTTCAGAAACATTTGATATCATTTGAGATGTACAGAGTGTTTCAGAAAAATTTGATATCATTTGAGATGTACAGGGTGTTTCAGAAATATTTGATATCATTTGAGATGTACAGAGTGTTTCAGAAAAATTTGATATCATTTGAGATGTACAGTTTTTCAGAAAATACAATATATCATTTGAGATTTACAGGGTGTTTCAGGAAAATTGATATCCTTTAAGATGTACATGGTGTTTCAGAAAAATTGATATCATTTGACATGTACATGGTGTTTCAGAAACATTTGAGAGGTAAAGGTGTTTCAGAAATATTGATATCATTTGAGATGTACATGAGATGTTTCAGAAAAATTTGATATCCTTTGAGAGGTACAGGATGTTTCAGAAAAATTGATATCATTTGAAATGTACATGGTGTTTCAGAAAAATTGATATCCTTTGAGAGGTACAGGGAGTTTCAGAAAAAATTATATTTTAGATGTACAGGGACATCGTATTTTTGTATGTTTGTGTGTTCATGTTGTTCTATTGTGTGTGAGTGTGTGTTCATGTTGTCTTATTTCTCTTTGTGTGTATGTGTGTGTAGTCATGTTGTCCTATTTTTGTCTGTGCGTATGTGTGTTCATGTTGTCCAATTTGTCTGTGTGTGTTCATGTTGTTCAATTTTGTGTGTATTTTTGTGTAGTCATGTTGTCCTATTTTGTGTATGAGTGTGTGTTCATGTTGTCCTATTTTGTGTGTGTGTGTAGTCATATTATCCTATTTGTGTGTGTGTATGTGTTTGTGTAGTCATATTATCCTATTTTTGTGTGTGTATATGTTTGTGTAGTCATGTTGTCCTATTTTTGTGTATGAGTGTGTAGTCATGTTGTCCTATCTTCTTTTGTGTGTGTGTAGTCATATTTTCCTGTGTGTGTGTGTATGTGTGTATTCATGTTGTCCTATTTTCCAGCATACACACGTGTGTGTGTGTGTGCATGCATGCATGAGTGTATGTGTGTGAGGTTATGATCTGTTTAATGAAGGTTTATATTTATCTATAGAATATCGACCCAATGATCACATCATCTATCACACATAAATGGGGGGAAAAAAAAAAAGAATTAAATTTTTTTTTTTTTTTCTAAAAATGAAAAGAAATGTACCAAAGCAGTGAACTTTTTTAGTGCACAATTCTTGACATTAAAGGCTGGCAGGAATACCATTCCTTCCGCCCCATTTTTCAAAAATAATCTTTAATTGCCGTTCTATTAACATCTCTACCCGTGACACAGACAACATGCCACCTGCCTCCGAGCGATTGATCTGTAGAAATGAGGTTGCTTGGTTGGTTGGATTTTATGGCATGTCAACCCTTGTTGGGTTATTTTATTGTGGGGATTAATAAAAGTAGAAATAAATATAACAAAAGTAAAACAAAATTGAATAAAATAAGTAAATAAATAAAAAGACACAAAAATAACAATCTCCCAGAAGGCTTAGGACAGGAAGAGACCTCAGGGCATGCACAGGAAAAAAACACAAGTTCTTGGCATCGAAAAGGTCTTGAAGACGCTTGGACTTTGAGACTTTGGAGAGGTAACACCTATTGAATTGTTCGGGAAATATATCCCCTCAACGAAATAGCATAAACCCGATAATAAAGGTCTAACTCTAAAGTCATCCGTGTCTTTGTCCTTCTCCTTCTTTTCGTTAAATTCTATTTCAGCTCACCAGCCCACACGAAGGAAATCTCTGAATTTAAAACTTAAACGCCGCTTAAGAAATATATATATATTACTTCTTCATGTTGGTGGGAACAAGAACGGTATGTCCGAAAAGGAGTAAAGAATAAAATTGTAGTTTGTATGCAAAGAGCAGGATGGAATCTGTTGATGAGGAAGTCTTTGCATACAAAAACACTATATTTTACTATATATTATAATATTGTGGGGATTAATGAAAGTAAAAATAAATAAAACAAAATAAAATAAATAAATAAATAAAGACACAAAAATAACAATCTCCCAGAGGGCTTAGGACAGGAAGAGTCCTCTAGGCATGCGCAGGAAAAAAAAAATGTTCTTGGCGTCAAAAAGGTCTCTATGACACTTGGATTTTGAGACTTTGGAGAGGTAACACCTATTGAATTGTTCGTGAAATATATCCCCTCAACGAAATAGCGTGAACCCAATAATGAAGGTCTAACTCTAAATTCATCCCTGTCTTTATCCTTCTCCTTCTATTCGTTGAATTCTATTTCAGCTCACCAGCCCCTACACGAAGTAAGTAATACTTTTATTGGGGGATAGGATACAAGACGAATGAACCAAAACTTATTCCCATACATGCCACCTGCCTCCAAGCGATTGATCTGTAGAAAGGAGGCTGGTTGGTTGGTAGGATGTTATGGCATGTCAACCCTTGTTGGGTTATTTTATGCTGAAGACATTTTCTTTTACTCCTCCTTGTTGAGCATTCAATTTTTTTTCAAACTGAATTTTTTAAAAACACATTCTTTTATTTTATCAATTTAACCCATAGATGGGACCCTAACAGGTTGGTTTGATTTATGGCATGTCAACACTTGTTGGGTTATTTTATGCTGAAGACATTTTGTTTTACTCCTTGTTGAGCCTTCAATTTTTTTTTCAAACTGAATTTTTTAAAAACACATTCTTTGATACCTATTTTATTTTTAATCTATTTAATCGATAGATGGGACCCTAACAGGTTGGTTTGATTTTATGGCATGTCAACACTTGTTGGGTTATTTTATGCAGAAGACATTTAGTTTTGCTCCTTCTTGTTGAGCCCTCCATTTTTTTCTTTTTCAAATTGAATTTTTTTTAAACATTTTTTTATTTTATCAATTTAACCCATAGATGGGACCCTAACATGTTGGTTTGATTTTATGGGATGTCAACACTTGTTGGGTTATTTTATGCTGAAGACATTTTGTTTTACTCCTTCTTGTTGAGCCTTCAATTTTTTTTTCAAACTGAATTTTTTAAAAACACATTCTTTGATACCTATTTTATCTTTAATCTATTTAACCGATAGATGGGACCCTAACAGGTTGGTTTGATTTTATGGCATGTCAACACTTGTTGGGTTATTTTATGCAGAAGACATTTTGTTTTATTCATTCTTGATGGGTGCTCGATTTTTTAAACACATTTTTAAAAAAGTTAGAAGA
Organism: Doryteuthis pealeii; assembly: GCA_023376005.1. Classification (NCBI taxonomy): domain Eukaryota; kingdom Metazoa; phylum Mollusca; class Cephalopoda; order Myopsida; family Loliginidae; genus Doryteuthis; species Doryteuthis pealeii. Next base: position 55,209,350 of record CM042178.1, on the reverse strand, counting down.
AATACCAGCCAGCTACTCCAGCAAGAAAGTAAGTAAAAGATTTATGAGGGTATAACCACGGATGCCCTCATAATCTAAATGGAATGAACTCTTGTCATTTACCTATCCAGAACAAGAGGTATATAACACTTATATCAAGGATTACCCTCATAGTTAACTTCACCTCTATTACTATCATTATTAGTACAAAAAGTATACATGACTGGTTAGGAAGTGTAATCCATTTTGAACTGTGCAAATAATAATGGAGATTCAGTCTCCATTTATCTGTAACTGTAAATACATCACTGCTTATGTCACAATACCAAAAAAACGTCAATACACAGAATAAAGAACAAGTCTGTAATCAGTTTAAAATTTTTTTGTTTTTTTAGTCTCGCCTCTTTTTCATTAAAAAGGGGTTAACTGAAAAGTTTATAAATAAATGAATACCTACAATTTTGTGTAAAATATTCAAAATAATTAACTTATAGATAGATAATTAGATAGATATATCATACATTCATACATGTGTTCCTATATTTGTATTATAAAGGCATATCTCTCTCTCTCTCTATATATATATATATATATTTACTTATATTACAGACATAGAAGTATGTATGTATGTATGTATGTATATATGTGTGTGTATATATATAAGTAAGTAAAAGTAAAGTCGACGGGGCGGCCTAAAGTCGGTATCAGCCAATCAGTGAGGGAGCCTATCCCCTTTTCAATAGCGCTAGACCAAGGAGATTGTTTTTTAGCATCTGAGGTGGAGTGCCACACTTACCATCAGCTCCTTACTTTACCGCACAGATCCCTGTGCTACTCATACGCTGAGTTGGCGAGGACCGGTATCGAACTAGGAACCTTGTGGTTTCTAGTCGAACGCTCTACCGACTGAGCTAACCCGGAATCAGACATAGGAACAGAATGATATATGTATGTGTGTGTGTATATATATATATATATATACACACACACACACACACACACACACACATATGCCTTCATAATACAGACATAGAACACACGTTGATAAATATGAACAGACTGAGATAGATAGATAGATAGACAGATAGACATAAACACACTGAAATAGATAGACAGATAGATAGATTGCTATATCATTAGAAAAAAATAGAGATAGATAGATAGATAAATAGATAGAAAGATAGTTATGAATATACTTAAATTTAATTCTTAATTCAAAATTCAACTCTTATGTATGTACACATATACACACTGAATACAACCATATACATACGCACACACAAAAAGTAAACATAGGCACATATACGTAGGCACACACATACACACACCCAAAAAGTATAAATTTAAGTAGAAAAACATAGAATGTCTTCAGAACAAAAAACAAATTACAAACACACACACCTGATATATCAAATGAACATCTGATGAACTTTATCAAGACAACCCAAATAAAAAAAAGTAATAAAAAAAGTTATAAAAAAAGTTATAAAAATTCAGCTAATGACTTTATTAGTAAACCACCCAAAAAAAAAAAACACCTTTAAAGAATAATGTTAAAAATGAAATTCCATTCCACTCCGACAAAAACAGGAAGAGGAGGTGAAATACTCATGTATGTATATATATACACATGCATGTAAAAATTAATTTTCATATTATCAATCAAAGCCTTTGCATAAAAACAAAAAGCTAAAGTAAAGTAAGTAAAGTCGTTGGGTGGCCTAAAGTCGGTATCAGCCAGTCAGCGAGGAAGTCTATCCCCTTTTCAATAGTGCTAGACCAAGGAGATTGTTTTAGCATCTGAGGTGGAGCGCCACACCTACCATCAGCTCCTTTTTACCGCACAGATCCCTGTGCTACTCATACGCTGAGTTGTATCGAACTAGGAACCTTGTGGTTTCTAGCCGAACGCTCTACCGACTGAGCTAACCCGGCCCCTTATTCTGTTTTTTGTTTTTGTTCATTTCCCATGATTAATGTTATACCCCCCAAAAAAAAAATTTCACAATATATATATATATATATATTATATATATATATATATATATGCATTTAATACAGATATAAGAACACACACTGATATATATTTAAGTGTATGTACATGGAAATACTTAAGTAAATGGATGATTTCTTCACCAGGAATGAATCTAATTACGTAGATTTTAATTAATTACGCACCATAACAGATTTTTAAGTTAATGTGCATTCCGCTAACCAAATCCGATTTCGTTGTCGATATCATCCAACTACCCCCACCCCGTCTACCCTCCGACGCCACCCGATTTCTTTTCCGACCCAAAAAGATGTTCCTCAATTCTCTCCCTAAATTGATTGTGACATTCCCTTCAATTTACATTTGCTCAGCGCGTGGTTAATTCCGCAGAACATTGAAAAGGACATCTTTTTTTTTAATTTAATTTTATTTTTATTTAAAAAAAAAAACTGAGTTAACTGTGTTAACTCAGTCTTGGTGACAGATTTTTCATTCCTTCTGTCACAACTGAATCATGAGTTCGATCCTCGTTGGATGCTACGGTTGTAGAGTAGCAAGCACCGATTCAGCATTTTACAAGATGACCTGACTCATAGCCTTAAATTGTCAAGAATTAAGGTTTGGTTTGGTTTGGTTTGGTTTGGTTTTACGGCATATCAACCTCAGTGGATCATTTAATGCCGATAAGATTTTGAAATAAATCAATTCTTAATGGATAATACAATTTTTTTATAAATACATTTTGTTAATTGTTTTGTAACTTACTGTTGTATGGTAGCTAGCAGCCCTTCAGCACTCTACCAGATGTCCTGGCTCCAAAGTCTTTAATAGTCTACCATTAAGAACTTCAACAGTTGATTAATGCATAAGATTATTGTCAATCCCCTGTTTTTCTGAAGGGATGGCCCCTTTTCATATCACAGGTGGGACTTTCCATGGAATATTACAGAAAGCCCGCGAAATATGTGAAGTCATGTGGGACCTGGTTGGGTCGCAGATGTTTAGTTAAGTAAGTAAATAAAAGTTGAAATAAATAATATGGTTTTGTGGTTGATGAATGTCTTGGCAACAAGACTGACCTAGAAGAAAGAAATGAATCAAGGACGACCAATTAGCAAGAACAGAGAAATAGAAGTCATAGAGAAAGAATAGATAACGACTAGAGATCACCAATGGCAAAAGAAGTAAGTTATGAATCTCTCTATCTACCTGTGTCTATCTCTCCCCCCCTCTCCAGTAAAAGAACACTTGTGTATGTACCCAACATGGGTATATGTGTATAATAAGCTGCTTAATATTCGGACTGATCTTACTGCGTTTGGCTATACCACATTTGACCCTCCTGTACTGAATTGTAAAATTTATATTTCTATAAAGTGACATTTATAAACAAAAAATTCTAAAAAAAAAAAAAAAATAATAATAATAAATAAAATGAAATAAAAATAAAATAAAAAATAAAGGTAAAAGTTGTTTTTTTTGTTTGTTTTTTTTGCTTTGAAAATTCATGAATTGTTTTGGCGTTCTCTTTTTAGAATTTTGTTTTATCTTTTGTGAATTTACATGAATGTACTGAAATCCTATACTTTTTATATGTAATCTAATGCTTCTATCTATTGCGCACTATTCTGCATTAGAAAGAAGAAAGAATGAATGAAAAAGAGCTTAGATAAAAATAAATTTAAAAAAATAAATAAAAATATTTTAAAGTAATGTAAATGTTACAAAGATATGAATTTAAAAAAATAGACAAAAAAAATTTAAAAAGAAGTTATAATAAAGAAAAGAATAAATAAATGAAAAAGAAAAAAAAAAAAAAGAAAAAAAAGAAAAAATTTAAAAAAGAAAAAAAGAAAATTAAAGTTGTAGAAATATAAATTTAAAAACAAAAATCAGCCAAAAAAAAAAAAAAAACCAAAAAAAGGAAATTTTAAAAAAAATGAAAAGAATAAATAAATGAAGAAGTTTGGACGAAAAGAAATGAAAGAAAATGAAAAAAAAAATTTTTTTAAATAGACAAAAACAAAAAGAAGTTAGAATAAAGAAAAGAATAAATAAATGAAAAAGAAAAAATAAAAAATAAAAAAAATATTAAAGTTGTAGAAATATAAATTTAAAAACAAAAATCAGCAAAAAGCAAAAAAACAAAAACAAATTTTTTTTTAAATGAAAAGAATAAATAAATGAAGAAGCTTGGATGAAAAGAAATGAAAGAAAAATAAAAAAAATAAAAAAAATAAAAAGGTAAAGTTAATATTGTAAAAATTGCTAGCGGAAAAAAAAAAACTGTTAAAAATTTCAGTTTCAGTTTCTAGTGAAAAGTTAAAACACATTTCTAATAAATGGCATTAAGATGGACGACACTAATATGATATCGAACAAATGTAATTATTTTACTAATTAGAAACAATGCACACACATTGGTAGTGCTCATGGTGTTATGGTTATCACCACAGGGTATGGACACGGCAGCCAGAGTTCAAATCCTGGAAGAGGCTATTTCCATTTAACATAGCACTAATACCCTTGCATCCAACTATTTTACCGCCACGCTGGGGAGATGTGATACGTCAAAACACGGTTTCTGTGGATGAATGTAAACTCTTCCTAATTAAACCCACTTTGGGAGGCTGCAGATCAACTTTAAGGAAGTCTAGAAAGGAACAAGTCATTATGTCTCGATTACGCATTGGTCATACAAGACTAACGCACTCCAATATACTCAAACAAGAACAACAATCACAATGTGGAACACGTCAAACACCTTTGACAGTTAAACACTTATTCATGGAATGCAGATTTTTTGCTCATCAGAAACCGTTATTTTAAAGCAAACAATATGAAAGATCTGTTTAGATAAAAATGCCAAGGTTGAGTTGGTAATAAATCCCTGACATCCGACTTTGATAGGAAATACATCTGTTATCCATCCATTTCTGACGCATTGTTCACATAGGTCTTCGTTTTATTCCAACTTACGCTGATGGACCCAATCAAGATTTTCTTCAAATGGAACTCTCAATTCAACGATAAAAACTTTCTATTGATTAACAGACCAAATGACAATATCAGGACACTGGGCCGTTAACGTTATTTCCAACTGAAATAACGTTAACGGACCAGACATGAACAATATGATCATATATATATATATATATATATATATATTACAAATTTTTGCCAATCCACGAAGTAAATAAATTTACTTCTGGGTTAATAAAATCGAGTTAAAGAGTGCTCTATCAAAAGAGCTAAATATACGTTTTTTTAAAAGCGAGTGTTATAAAAATTCCAACTTCAGTTTCAAGCCGGAGCAATTCATCAGGGAATCAGGATTCCCTGATGAATTGCTCCGGCATGAAACTGAAGTTGGAATGTTTATAACACTCGCTTTTTAAAAAGACGTATATATATATATATATATATATTATATATATATATATATATATATATATATAATTTAGTTAGGTGTCACTCACAATACTAAACTTTAAATGTGCTTTATACCCTAAAGACGGAACCAAATTAAAATCTAAACCAAATTAAAAGCATTTACCCTTAAAACTATTTCTTTAATTAACATTAAAATTCTCAGATAGCCACCTGATCACTTGTTTATTGGACAGCCAATCAGAACCTTTCATTAAACAAAGTTTTCCTCGGCTAATTTGCACACTGTTTACAGTTGCAATAAAAAAAACAACTTTTCGTCAGTCTGACTCACATTAACTAATCACTAAGCATCATCCATTAGGCTCTAGATCAGAGTTTTTCATGCTAGTGTACCGTGAAAACTCAAGAGAAAACTACGTACATTTTTCTCTCCACTCATTACCAGAGTATTACCAAATTTACATATAAAAATATAATTTCGCAGGAATTTCTCTGTGCTGTATCTTGTCCGAAACAGTATAGTTTCTGACTATCCTGCTGAAGTCCCGGTTTCGATTTCTGTCGGAGGGAAATCATTAGTATATATCGCTGATGAGACTTAATAAAGTAGAAACAGTCTGTACGATATTCTACACACCGAGTAATTCTTTGCAAAATTCACTTGTCATTATTATCTTCTATAATTATCGATTTTTATGCGATATGCGCATTGTAATTGCCTTCAAGCAAAAATATAAATATTAATATATACTTTATTCAACAATGCTTCTAAAATAAACAAACATCCAAAAATCTTATTTTTAGATATATTTTTACAATAAAACTTTTACTGACAAATTACTTTATAAAGATCAAACAACTGCCTATGCTAAGGAATTACAGTACACACACACACACACACACACACACACACACACACACATATATATATATATGGATTTACCTACACTTATGGGCTACTTATTTAACAGTTGGATTGTATTACGAACAATTTTGATATTTTAATATACACTTTTTATATAATTATACACTTTTTAAAAAAAATAATTCTACATCAGGCTCTTTTGAGTCTTATTATAAACTATAATGCTTCTGATTTTTTTTTATAAATTAAAACTAAAATTCATTTTATTTTAAGATAAAATTCATTTTATCTTTAATACAGACAGCGCATTTTTAAAAAAAATAATTCCAACTTTTGACTAGCAGCGTTCTGTTTTGCTAACGGTCATTTCTTCCCGTCTTATTTTTGTTGAAGACCGATCCACGTGCGGTCGATGCAGATATTGCAGGGGTCCTTACATCAGTGAGGAGGGCCGATGTTGCTTTTTAAAACCATAGAGGGAAGGCCCCGAAACGGTTTGCACATTCTCTCCTGATGAGCCCATGCATTTGTAAACATCCTTTGTTTTTCTATATATCATATATATATATATATATATATATATATATATATATATATATAGTATTTTTGTCTTTTTGCTTTCTTTTATTTTCAATCTGTGGTCTGCTGAAATTATTTTCTTATTAATTCAGTGATCCATTTGTATCTCAAAGCCCCAGAGTATTTCATGCATCTTATTTTCTAGGACAGATTCTGGTTTGTGAATATACCATTTGTCAGATTTGTTAAATTCTAATCTCTTGCACAATTCCCAGTAGATGACCTATTCCACCCAGTCAGGCCTATAAACTATTCGCTTAAAAATCATATATACAAAAAAGAACAAGATTTGGCATTAAATAGGCCATAAGGGTTGATATGCCATTAAACAATATAACTAACCAACCAATAATAATTATACATATTCATTGTGTTGTACAAGTAATGGAATATAAAGATTTGGGCAAAAGATTTAGTGTTTGGTTAATATGGATTAATTATCCTTCTTTTTACATCAGATAAGCCGCCCTGTCGGCTGGGGCGTTAGAATGCACCGATTGCACTTCTGCAGAGGGGTAAGACTCCCCCAAAGGAGCCACCTGTTGGCCGTGAATGGCGACCCGTGATGCTTAAGGATAGAGCCCAGGTGGATGAGCAGTTCATGACATGCAATACTCTACTTTGGCCCTATCTTGGGCTAGACGGGCGGTCGGAGAGGCCCCCTCTGATCAATCGGCTGGTCACTTCAAGCCCTAGCACCTATATGATTTTCCCAACACTATTGCCCTTATGGCAAGCCCCAACCCCTTTTTATCATATGGGTGCTAGAAGGCGGTGGCTGTGGGTCTACATTTCCTGAGAATGATGTTAAACTCTATCTGATGGTGAGGTTCCAGTTTTTTCATCACCATTGCTCCCTGGTCCACTCTGACCCGGAGTGGTAGTACCTGTTAGGGTCCCATCAATGGATTAAATAGAAAAATGTATTTATAAAAAAATTGTATTATCCATTAAGAATTGATTTATTTCAAAACTTTATCGGCATTAAATGACCCACTGAGGTTGATATGCCGTAAAACAAAAGAAACCAAAACAAACAAACATCAGATAAGATTCCTGACCCCCAAAATTTCTTGATCCCCAAAACATGCGATTGTTGACCTTTTCAACTATTGCAAATTGTTGACAGTGATTTTTGTTGGGTGATCATCCTCTTATATTTTTATTCTATTACTTTAATATTTTTTGTTTTGATTTAATATTTTAATATTTATTCTTTGCCATGATTAAAGATACACCTTTAGAAATAAAATTACCTTGTTTTCTTTTACACTTGTGGCACATTTTTACTATTCCTTTTCTTTTAAAATTTAAATGATAAAATAATTATATGTTTATATACTGATGGTGTACCTCGATCAATTTATTGCCCAGCTCACTGTGCCATGAGATGAAAAAGGTTGAAAAGCTCTTCTCTAGATAGATATGATTGAACTGAGATATATTGGTAGATATGAACAGACTGGGGTAGATAGATAGATATGAACAGACCGGGGTAGATAGATAGATATGAACAGACCGAAATAGATAGATAGATATGAACAGACCGAAATAGATAGATAATATATATATATATATATATATATATATATATATATATATATTAGATAGATAGATAGATAGATAGATAGATATTATCAAAGTGAGATATATTGATAGATAGATATAAATAAATGGAGATAGATAAATATAAACTGAAATAGATGATAGATATGAACAGATTGAAATAGATAGATATGTACAAACTGAGATAGATAGGAAGAGACTTAGGTAGATAGATAAGAACAGATAGATAGATAGATAGATAGATAGATAAATATGAACACACTGAAATAGTTGGATACATAGATACATACAGACTAAAATAGATAAATAGATATGAACAGACTGAGATAGATAGAACGACCCCTCTGCATGAGCAGGATTTGACACAAGGTCAATTTTAAGTGAAATTTAACAGGTTTGAATTCAGAGTCCAGTCCTGTCAGCTGGGGCTTTAGAATACACCATCTGCAGAGGGGTAAACCCCCCCACCACCACCACCAATGGGGCCACCTGTTGGCTGTGGGTGGCAACTTGTGATGCTTAAGGACGGAATCCTGGTGGATGAGCCAATCAATCTGCTTGCCATGTCAATCCCTAGCACCTATATGATTCTTTCAACCTTATTGCCCTTATGTCAACGCCAACCATTTTTATCATATGGGTGCTAAAAGGCGGTGGCTGAGGGTCTTCATGAACAGTCAGACTCATATTAAGTAACCACTAAGCATCATCTATTAGACTCTAGACAGATAGATAGATAGATAGATAGATATTCTTACTCCCCACCCCAACAAAAAAACTTTAATCTAACTTAATCTAATTCTCAACAAAAACCCTCCCCGCAAAAAAAAACCAAAAACAAAAAACGAGGATGCTTTTTGTCACCAGATCTCATAAGCAAACTCTTAACTCAACCCAAAAATCATCCCAAAGCCCCCCCCCGCCTCCACCGTCATCCTCACCTACACCCTGCCTCACCCCTACCCCGAGAATATCGAACGTGTGAAAATTAGAGAAGAAATAAATCCTCCTGTGTTAATGCAAAGATGAGAGAAAGAAGATAATGAAATTAATTGCGTCTGAATCTAAATGAATAGTAATAAAATTATATCCTGACAAAATCCCCATTAGGAGGAAAGTGTCCATTCAGTTTATTTTGACAGATGAATCTGAACATATTCACTTTGTAGGAGACACTCTTCACATTAGAGATAAATAGTTAAGAAGCTGCAGAAATAATAATCTATTAATAATGGAGATTGGGTGTATTTCTGTCTGTAACCAAAACTACCTCACAGCTTACATCACAATATTATGCTATTGCTATAAAATGTAAAGTTGTCGGAGAGGCCTAGAGTCGGTATCAGCCATAGGGAGCCTATCCCCTTTTCACTAGTACTAGACCAAGGAGATTGTTTTTGTAGTATCTGAGGCAGAGCACCACACCTACTGTAGATCCTCACTTTACCGCACAGATCCCTGTGCTACTCATACGCTGAGTTGGCGAGGGCCAGTATCAAACCAGGAACCTTGAGGTTCCCAGTCGAACACTCTACCGACTGAGTTATTGCTATATAGCTATATATATATATATATATATGTGTGTTTTGTGAGTGCGTTGTTCATTTGACCATTTCTGATATCTCTCTTGTGTTCTCGGATTCGTTGGTCAATGTGTCTAGATGTCTCTCCTATGTATTGTTTGTCGCAATCCATAGGAGAGACATCTAGACACATTGACCAACGAATCCGAGAACACAAGAGAGATATCAGAAATGGTTCAAATGAACAACGCACTCACAAAACACATCTCAGAAACTAACCATTCTATATATATATAATATATATATATATTCATATATATATATATATATATATATATATATATATATAGAACACAACAAAGATCCAGATAATCTTTATCCTAATTCTTATTTTAATTATATCATAGTCAGACTGGGTTCTTTAATCTTGGGTAGGTAACCAGTCTAGGAGAGGGATAACTCATGCGTCGAAAATCGACGAGAGAGTCCACTTTTTTTTTCTTTTTTTATTATATATATATACATATATATTGTTTTAAGAATTGGTATTTTTCTGTAGAATTAATTTTCACAATCCATTTTGAGATTTTGGTAAATAATCCTTATTATTGATACAGATCTTTCCTCTCTCTCTCTCTCCTCCTAAACATTTTGACTGCGAAAACAAAAATATCCGACTTTCTTCTAATTCCTGATTATGGAAGGAATAAAAATTAAGAAAAAAAAAGGGGAGGTTGTTTTGCACATTTAATAATGCAGAAAACAACCTTTTTTTCTTTCTTCAAAACTCCCTAATTATTGCTGACATTGAATGTTTTTACAATTTCCACTCTGAAACCATCATTATCAAGTTGTTTATTGGTATGTTAGATTTTACAGCATGTCAACTCATGTTGGGTTATTTTATGCCAAAGACGTTTTGTTTTAATCGTTCTTGTTGGGTATTAAAATTTTTTTAACGCATTTTTAAAAAAAAATTCTCTAAATGCTTTTTTTATCTATTTAACCCATAATATGGGACCCAAACAGATGTGGTTGGTTGGTTGGATTTTATGGTAAGTCAACTCTTGTTGGGTTATTTCATGCTGAAGACATTTTGTTTTACTAATTATTGATGGGGACTCAATTTTTTTTATAAAACTCATTTTTTTTAAAATGTTTTTACAATTTCCACTCTGAAATCATCATTACCAAGTTGTTTATTGGTATGCTAGATTTTACGGCATGTCAACTCTTGTTGGGTTATTTTATGCCAAAGACGTTTTGTTTTAATCGTTCTTGTTGGGTATTAATTCTTTTTTCTATTTAACCCATAGATGGTACCCTAATAGGTACTACCACTCTGGGTTAGAGTGGACCTGAGAGTAATGGTGATAAAGGGGTACTCCACATTCCCTAGAGCTCCAGAATTGGAACCTCAACATCAGATAGAGTGTAATGTCATACCCAGGACATTAAGACACTCAGACACTGCCGGTTCAATCCTGATCAGGGATAGCAGTAACATAGAATAATAATTAACACAGCTTAACACCTGTACCCCAGCTATGGTTAGCTGAATGAGAACAGGATACCCCATGGGTTGAATAAAGACTTAAGTTCAAAGTTCGGTGATGGCTCCCGATTACGACAAGAAGGTTCCTAAGTTCGAGAAGGTTCCCAGGCCTGACAAGAAATACCTGAAGAAGGCCGGAGGGCACATCAGCTGAAACGTTGTACAAATAACAATAAAGATGAGGACAATAGTCTGAATAATCCAACTAATACTATATTACCATCTATCAATCTATACATCCTCCATATGTAGATATATATATGTATTTATATAGATAAAGGGTGGCTTACCGGAGAAAATGAGCACGATTGTTGGAGGTGCACAGAATCCAGGGGTTAAGTCCGCGATAAAACAAATACAAAGTGTTCAATACAAAGTAGAGCAAATTTCATTCAAAGTTCATTGAATAAGATCTTATTCAATGAACACACATGTGATCGGCTGCAATTAATCAGTAACTCGATTAATTCAGTGGATTTAACCCTGATGATCCTAACGGTGAAACTCGAGTAGGTTTCTATTGTATCAATTTCTTTAATATATATATATATATATATATAGATAAATAGATAGGAACAGTGGAACATATGTAAATATGAACTGACTGAGATAGGTAGATATATATGACATAATCCCGATATATAAAAATAAATATATAAATAGGAACAGACTGTAATATATAATATATATATATATATATATATATATATATATATATTCCAGTCTGTTCCTATTTATCTATTTATTTTTATATATCGGGATTAGGGATATATATATATATATATATATATATATATATATATATACACACACATACATATATATATGTGTGTGTGTGTGTGTGTGTGCAGATAGATAGATTGCTAGGAAACAGACTGAGATAGGTACAGATAAATAAAAATAAATAGATAAAATAGAAACAAACTGTATATACACATTATATATATATATATATATATATATATATATATTATATATATATATATATATATATATATAGAGAGAGAGAGAGAGAGAGAGATAGATAGATAGATACTTAGGAACAGACTAGAATATATAGATATGAACAGTGGAACATATGTAAAATATGAACAGACTGAGATAAGTAGATATATATGACCTAATCCAGATAAATAAAAATAAATAAATAGAAACAGACTGGAATATATATATATATATATATATATATATATATATATGTATGTATGTATGTATGTATATATATGTATGTATGTAGATCAATAGATAGGAACAGACTGGAATATATTGATGTGAACAGTGAAACATAGGTAAATATAAACAGACTGAGATAAGTATAGATATATGACCTTTTATATATATATGTGTGTGTGTGTGTGTGTGTATTTATATATGTACATGTATATATATATATATATATATGTGTATATATATATTTATATATATTTAAGAGATAGAGAGAGAGAGAGAGAGAAAGAGGTCTTATGATATCCTATTTCATCTAGAGTACTTCTGACCAGACAAATATAAAAATACAAAACCATTTTGCCACAGTCAGCATGAATCGTGGGGAAAAATAGGGAAAGTCATATGCAACAGAAAGAAATAAATGCATATTTTGCGTGGTTGACAATTCATAAAACAAAACTGGTATTACAAAACAAGATATTTACCAGAGGGTCGGATATTTTTGCTGTCATAATCATTTTTAGAAGAGAATGGGAGAAGAAGCATTGTTTACAGAAAATCCAAGGTGAATTCTGAAACTGAATTCTTCAGCCAAAACCAAAACTTATTTTTTGAATTGAATATTAAGGTAGGTCGATTTTTAACTTTATTTAAAATATCAATTTCTCTCAACCAGCAAAAGTTGTTTGGTGGTATAATAAATACTGATATCAAAAACTAGATCTCGTACTTTCACCATTATTTGAGGAAATAGCATCAAAGATCGTCTACTAAAATGCATCAAAGTTCCTCATTTTCACAACATTTAGCCTAGAATTTGGTTAGAAAATTTAGCAATTTCTATTATCTGTTTTATTCAGACTATTGTCCTCATCTTTATTGTTATCTGTACAACGTTTTGGCCAAAATGCCCTCTGGCCTTCTTCAGGTATTTCTTGTCGGACTTGGAAACCTTCTCGGACTTGGGAACCTTCTTTTCGAACTCGGGAACTTTCTTGTCGTAATCGGGAGCCATCACAGAACTTTGAACCTAACCCTTTATTTATTCCACGGGGGTATCCTGTTCTCATTCCGCTAACCATAGCTGGGGTAGGAGTTGTGTTAATTATTTTTCTATGTTACTGCCGTCTCTCAGGATTGAATCCAGAATCCAGGGATAACTGTCACTTAGAACTGTCTTAACCAACTAGCTTATCCACTAGGCCATGTGTCCAATTGGTTCCCGAGTCCGGCAAGAAATACCTGAAGAAGGCTGGAGGGCATATTGGCCGAAACGTTGTACAGATAACAATAAAGATGGGAGATACTGGTCTGAATAACGCAGATAATACTAATCATCAAGCCTCATCTCAAACATTCAGAGAATTATCAATTTCCATATTTAAAACAGAAAAGGTTATCATTTTAAACGAAACAAATAAAATACTATAACTAGAATTCAAATTGGAAATATGCCCCCATCACAACCGACACCTCTAATGTATTGCTTTTTACCTAATAATTAAGCTGTAACAGTAATAACATTTTAAAAGATTAAATCTATTTCCTCAAACGAAAGCAAAGTTTTGCAAAAAAAAATATTTTGTGTGGTAATTCTTTAAGTTAATTTGCAACTTTTGCCACATGGGAGATATTACAGTTCTAAAATCGATCTACCCTATTGAACATACAAAGAAAGATATAGAGTTATTAAAAGATTGATATGACATGACCAGGTTGAACACATGGCGTAATAGATATAAGGGTTGAGTTAATACAGTTCTAAGTGACAATCATCAGTAGGTTGCAGGTTCAATCCTGGCCAAGGGCAATAATAGCATAGAATACTTAACATAGCTTAACACTTTGTATCCGGTCATTGTTAACAGAATGTGAACAGTCTACCTCAGCGAATTGAATAAAGGGTGTGATTCAAAGTTACGTGAAAGATACCGATTACGACATGAAGGCTCTCTCGTTCAAAGAGAAGTTTCCAGAGCTCAAGAAGGTTCCTGAGTTTGACAAGAAACACCTGAAGAAGGCCAGAAAGCACATCACCTGAAACGTTGTATATATAATGATAAAGATGAGGACAATAGTCCGAATAATCCAAATGATACAAATTATGATTATCTCAAAAATTCAGAGAAATGAGATAGATATATATGAACAGACCGAGATAGAAAAAATAGATAGGAATAAACTCAGATGGATGGATAGATAGATATAAACAGACTGAGATGGATATATAGATAGGGAGGAACAGACTGAGATAGAGAGATAAGGAACAGAATAAGATAGAATGATACATAGATACGAACAGACTGAGATTGATAGATAGATAGGAACATAGATAAATGAATAGATATGAACAGGCTGAAATGGATAGATAGATATGAACAGGCTGAAATGGATAGATAGATATGAACAGGCTGAAATGGATAGATAGATATGAACAGACTGAAATGGATGGATAGATATGAACAGACTGAGATGGATGGATAGATATGAACAGACTGAGATGGATGGATAGATATGAACAGACTGAGATACATAGATAGGTAGGAACAGACTGAAATAGATAAGTAGGAACATACTAGATAAATAGATAGATAGATAGATATGAACAGACTGAGATGGATGCATAGATAGGAACAGACTGAGAAAGATAGATATGAACACAATGAGAAAGATAGATATGAACAGACTGAGAAAGATAGATAGATAGATATGAACAGACTGTGGTAGATAGATAGATAGATATGAACAGACTGTGATAGATAGATAGATATGAACAGACTAAGATGGATGCATAGATAGGAACAGACTGAAAGATAGAGAGAGATATGAACAGACTGAAAGATAGAGAGAGATATGAACTGACTGAGAGATAGAGAGAGATATGAACTGACTGAGATAGAGAGACAGGAACAGACCGAGATAGAGAGATAGATACAAACAGACTGAGATAGATATGAACAGACTGAGATAGATATGAACAGACTGAGATAGATATGAACAGACTGAGATAGATAGAATGATAGATAGATATGAACAGACTGAGATAGATAGAATGATAGATAGATATGAACAGACTGATATAGATAGATAGATACGAACAGACTGAGATAGATAGAGAGATAGACTGAGATAGAGAGATAGATATGAACAGACTGAGATAGATAGATGGAGAGATAGATAGACTGAGATAGATATGAACAGACTGAGATAGATAAATAGGAATAGACAGAGATAGATAGAAAAAAAAAGAACGACCAGTACAGAGGTCAATGTTTCCAAATGACAATGAAAGGAAGTAACAATATAAAAATCACTTCTCCCTCTATATCTTTTCTTTCCGTTTTTCTTTCTTTGTCTTTTTGTGGCAACCCCTGTGATTGTCCGTTTGTGCATACTAAATCTAAGAAAAGTCTTTAAATACATTTCCACTTGCATGGCCTTACAATATGCTCAATTCCTGGAGACACCTTGCGTTTTAAATAATGCATTCTGGCAACTCTCAGAGATTTTGCAGTGAAGATGCACAGAGAAGACTTCATGGACAAACATGCAGATGCACATGTTCACACGCATGTATGTATGACCAATACTTTATGACATTATTTCTTTCATTCTTTTCATTCTTTGATTATTCTCATTCATTCCTTCTTTCTTTCTTTGATTCTTTTTCTTAATTCTCATTCATTCTTTCTTTCTTTCGATTCTTTTTATTCTCATTCATTCTTCTTTCTTTCGATTCTTTTTTTTCTTCATTCTTTCTTTCTTTCTTTCTTTCGATTCTTTTTCTTCTCATTCATTCTTTCTTCGATTCTTTTTTTATTCTCATTCATTCTTTCTTTCGATTCTTTTTTTTTATTCTCATTCATTCTTTCTTTCGATTCTTTTTTTTTATTCTCATTCATTCTTTCTTCGATTCTTTTTTTAATTCTCATTCATTCTTTCTTTCGATTCTTTTTTTTATTCTCATTCATTCTTTCTTTCGATTCTTTTTTTTTCTCATTCATTCTTCTTTCGTCATTCATTCTTTCTTTCGATTCTTTTTTTTTTTTTTATTTTTCTCATTCTTCTTTCGATTCTTTTTTTATTCTCATTCATTCTTTCTTTCGATTCTTTTTTTTTATTTCTCATTCATTCTTTCTTTCGATTCTTTTTTTTTTTATTCTCATTCATTCTTTCTTCGATTCTTTTTTTATTCTCATTCATTCTTTCTTTCGATTCTTTTTTTTTATTCTCATTCATTCTTTCTTTCGATTCTTTTTTCTTATTCTCATTCATTCTTTCTTTCGATTCTTTTTTTTATTCTCATTCATTCTTTCTTTCGATTCTTTTTTGTTATCTCATTCATTCTTTCTTTCGATTCTTTTTTTTTATTCTCATTCATTCTTTCTTTCGATTCTTTTTTTTATTCTCATTCATTCTTTCTTTCGATTTTTTTTATTCTCATTCATTCTTTCTTTCGATTCTTTTTTTTTATTCTCATTCATTCTTTCTTTCGATTCTTTTTTTTTTTCTCATTCATTCTTTCTTTCGATTCTTTTTTTTATTCTCATTCATTCTTTCTTTTGATTCTTTTTTTAATTCTCATTCATTCTTTCTTTTCTTTTTTATTCTCATTCATTCCTTCTTTCTTTCTTTTCATTCTTTTGATCCATTCTTTCTTTCATTCGATTATTTTTTATTCTCATCCATTCATTATTTATTTCTTTTCATTCTTTTGATCCATTCTTTCTTTCTTTTGATACTTTCTTTCTTTCATTAATTCATTCTTTCTTTCATTTGATCCGTTTTTTCTTTCTTTCTTTCCTTTGATTCTTTTTTTCTTATCATTCATTTATTTCATTCATTCTTTTTCTTTCCTTCATTTCTTTCTTTCTTTCTTTCTTCTAATTTATTTTTTTCATTTATTCTTTCTTCTCGTTCTTTTTTTATTCTTATTCTTCCTTTCTTTCTTCTCATTCTCTATTTATTTTATTTTTTTCATTCATTCATTTTTTTTATTTCTTCTCAATTTTTTCTTCTCATTCATTCATTTCTTTCTTTCTTCTCATTTATTTTTTTCATTCTTTCTTTCATCGCATTCATTCTTTTTTTTCTTTACTTCTGTACAACTCATGTAAAAGGGTTAGGGCTTGCCATAAGGGCAATAGGGTTGGGGCAATCATATAGGTGCTAGGGCTTAGCATGACCAACCAATTGATCGGAGGGGGGTGTCTCTGACCACTCGTCTAGCTTAAGTAAGTATCTAAGTGGAGTGTTGCATGTCACGGACTGCTCACCCACCAGGATTCCGTCCTTAAGCATCACAGGTCACCACTCACAGTCAACAGTTGGCCCCATTGGGGGGTGGGGATGTCTTACCCGTCTGCTGAGGTGCAGTCAGTGTATTCTAAAGCCCCAGCTGACAGGGCTCTAACACAATTAGTCTGCAGCGTCAGCCAACAGGGCTGTTGATTTTGAGGAGAGAAATTACAGAAAAAGGAAACGCTCTCAACAACAACAACAGGTTCACAAACAGGACCCTTGATGGTTCTTTTCTTTTTGTAAGTTAATTAATCATTATCCCAACGGAAAGGAAATTTACGAGTCAATATATTTTCATTTAGCTTAATGAATTGGAAGAGAAGCTAAAATGAAAAAATAAAGAAGTAACAAAGGTTGGTTGGCTGGTTGGTTAGATTTTATGGCATATCAACCATTGTTGGGTTATTTTATGCCGAAGACATTTTGTTTTATTCATTCTCGATGGGAACTTAAATTTTTTTCAAAGCACATGTTTTTAACTCATTTTTTTGCTTAAACCCTTAGATTGGTCCCTTCCAGGTACTACTACTTTGAGTCAGAGTGGACCAGTTCTGACACCAGGGTTACATTCTTACGCATCACGGGTCGCCATTCACAGCTAGTGGTTCCATTGGAGGGATTTTACCCCCCTGCAGAGGTTCAGTTGCTGTATTCTTCTACCCCCAACCAACGTGACTGTTGATTGAGAGAAAAGAAATGAAAGAAGCAAGACATACTATCGACCAGATGAACAACAACAGGTTCATAAACAGGACCCTTGATGGTTATTTTCATTTTAATCAGCCTGTAAGTTACTTAATCGTTATCCCAAACGGAAAGGAAATGTATGAGTAAATAAATTGAAATGAAATATATTGTTCCTTTAGCTTAATGAATTGGAAGAGACGCAAAATTTTAAAGAATAAAGAAGTAACAAAGATTGGGGGATAGCGGTTGGAAATGAAAGACCAAAAAAATAAGAAAAATAATTCCAAAAGAAATACAACTCTCCCTTGTATAGAAGCTTATTAGTTTTTTTTATGGCTTTATTGAAAAGAATGAAGACAGGGATAAAAGTAATAATAACACAGCCCGACAGGTAAAAACAGGTAAACAAAAAACTTATAAGATGAAATGATAATCTACAAAAAAAGGAACTAAAGTAATTAAACGTACTTTATATATACTAGCAAATATATGCACCCACCGGGTGCAAGTATTTTAGTTAAATTTTATAATAAAATATATTAAATTAGAAAGGCTAATGAAACTAAATAAGAATGTAGATAAAAAGATTTGGAACAGAGGGGGTATGATTGAAAAATAGAACAACTTTGAAACTAACTCTTCCATCATTTTCCGTTACTCCCGTCTTTCAGTGGTAAATTTTCCTAATTAAACTGTTTAGTTAAAATAGGAAGTAAAGAATAATATTACAGTTATTTCTTCTTGTTATTGGATTTCTTTTAAGATTTATTGAAGAGATTGTTGCTCATATTCAATAAGATAAAACCAAACAATTAGAAATCAATAATACTAAGCATATATTTATTAAAATCATTTTTTTAAGATCAATATGCAAATTAGCCTTCCCATTCATACTGTAAACCTTTATTTTGTTGTATATATAAATACAATTGCATATTATTAGTATGTAGATATGGTCAACAGTGTAAGTAATGTAAAACAATTTTATTAATAATTGAGGTTTAAATAAGAATAAAATCATGGAGTATATGATGTAAATAACTATAGGAATTGTGACTTGTATAGTAATATAGTTTCGGTTACAGACAGACAAACCCACAATCTCCATTATAATAAGATATATATATGTTAGATAAATATATATATATATATATATTTATATATATATATTACTAGACCTCTAGCAAAACATGTCAATTTGATTTTCAAAAATAACTTTTTCTCTCTCATTCTATCAGATTTCATTACAGCAAGAAATGTCTTCAAATAAACACCAGAAGATTTAGCGACCTGACGATGGTGAAATAACATGAAACCTGGGTAGTTGCTTATGAAAAACTTTTATATTTAAAAAATTCAAGAAATAAATATATATATATATATATATATATATATATATATATATACAAGGTGTGTCATAAAAGTATCAAAATTGAAGCTGTATTTACCAAGAATAGAAATGAACAATGAAAGGAACGTTAATTCGATAATTTTAACACACCTTGTATATTTACAAGATTTGTAAAAAAAAGTATCAAGATTTTTTGTACTTTTTGACACACCTTGTATTCTGAAAAAAAAAACCTTCCATTCATTGTTCTTTTCTATCTTGGAAAATACAGCTTCAATCTCAATATTTTTATGACACACCTTGTATATATATACCAGATAAAACATGACACGTTTTTAAATATATATACCAGATACAACGGGAACGTTTTTACATATATATATATATATTATATATATATATATATATATGTTGTGTGTGTGTGTGTGTGTGTGTGTAAATAGTAGAGCAGACTGGGCTCTTTAACCTTGGTTAGGCAACCAGTCTAGGAGAAGGCAAATTTTGAATTCAAACCTGTTAAACTCCGCTTGGGCTGGTCACTACTAGAATAGGCTCAATAAAAATTAGTGATCTTAAAAAAAAATTAAAAAATAACACTCAAAAAAATAAAATGGCAAGCTCACAATATTTTGCAGAAGTCTGTAGAATGGTACCATCAAAATATTGTGATGTCAAAGACCTGAAGATGAGATTCAATTATCCCCACCCCACCAAAAAATAAAATGGCTAGCAGACAATATTTTCCAGAAGTTCGTAGAATGGTACCATCAAAATATTGTGATTAAAATGTCAAAGACCGGAAGATGAGATTCAATTACCCCCCCCCCCCAAAAAAAAAAATTAAATTGGCAAGCACTCAATATTTTCCAGAAGTCCGTTGAATGGTACCGTCAAAATATTGTGGGTAATTTTCACCTTTAGTTGACTAAATTCCCAGCAAATAAGGCAATTAGAGTAACCTCCATTGACTTTCACTTTGAAACAAGCCGGTAGGCATTTTGAAAGTCTCCGTGCGAAATAGACAAATCTTAGAAACTTTTTCGAAAACGATACAACTGCATGCTTTTTACACAAAAATATCATAAAATGTGTTTTTAATAACAATTAAGTTCATTTCAGATAATGCGCGCACACAATTTTATGCTATGAATTTAGCCAACTAAAGGTGAAAATTACCATATTGTGATTACAACGTCAAAGACCTAAAGACGAGATTCAATTACCCCCAGCTCCCCCAAAAAGCTAAGAAAAAGAAAATGGAGTCCTTGTCTTCATATTTGTACATCTGTCTCTAAACGGCACAAAGATCTTTGAGGTCTTCGTAATAAGTAACCATTTCTACCAACAGTTTTCGTGGCTACTGGTAGCCATTGTTCCCGCTCAAATTATATTTGCCAAATCGTATTACAACTCCTTTTGTTCATTTATTTACTTATTTACCAGACACTCAGCCAGTCTGGGGAATAGAGTCACATGACTTAGTTTATGTCTGTCTGTCTGTGTGAAGTCCTTGAAATCTCTCTCTCTCTTTCTCTCTCTGTCTTTGTCTCTGTCTCTGTCTCTCTCTGTTTTTATTATCTTTATTTATTTTGTGTTTGTTATTACCTGTTGCTGCCTTTTTTTCACCTTTCTCGTTATCTTTTCTTTTTCTTTTTTGTTTGTTTCATTTATTTTTTATTTTTTAATTATTCTGTTTTAATTATTGACTTTATTTTGTTTTTGTATATTTCTTTTCTCTTCTTTTTTAAAAAATTCTTTTTTCCTTCTTTCTTTCCTTCTTTTGATTCGTCTTTCATTCTTTTTTCTTTTGATTCGTCTTTCATTCTTTTTTCTTTTGATTCTTTTTTCCTTCTTTCTTTCCTTTTTTTCTTTTGATTATTTTTTTCCTTCTTTCTTTCATTCTTTTTTCTTTTGATTATTTTTTTTTTTTCTTTCTTCTTTTTTCTTTGATTATTTTTTCCTTCTTTCTTTCCTTCTTTTTCTTTTGATTATTTTTTCCTTCTTTCTTTCCTTCTTTTTTTTTTCTTTTGATTATTTTTTCCTTCTTTCTTTCATTTTTTAATTCTTTTTTCCTTCTTTCTTTCCTTCTTTTTTTCTTTTCATTCTTTTTTCGTTCTTTCTTTCATTCTTTTGATTCTTTTTTCTTTTCTTTTTTGTTTGTTTCATTCATTTTTTAATTATTCCGTTTTAACTATTAACTTTATTTTGTTTTTGTATCTTTCTTTTCTCTTCTTTTTTTGATTCTTTTTTCCTTCTTTCTTTCCTTCTTTTTTTCTTTTGATTCGTCTTTCATTCTTTTTCTTTTGATCATTTTTTTCTTTTTTCTTTTGATTATTTTTTTCTTCTTTCTTTCATTCTTTTTTCTTTTGATCATTTTTTCCTTCTTTCTTTCATTCTTTTTTCTTTTGATTCTTTATTCCTTCTTTCTTTCCTTCTTTTTTCTTTTGATTCTTTATTCCTTCTTTCTTTCATTCTTTCATTCTTTTTACTTTTTATTTTTTTCCTTCTTTCTTTCATTCTTCTTTCTTTTGATTTTTCTTTCCTTCTTCTTTCTTTTGATTTTTTTCATTCTTCTTTCTTTTGATTCTTCTTTCTTTCATTCTTTTTTCTTTTGTTTCTTCTCATCGTTTTCATTCTTTCCTTCATCTGCTTACACCCCTTTACTGATTTGTTTATTCTTTCTTCAATTTCTTTTCTTACTCTTCTGTCTGCTCAAACTCCTTTCTTCCTTCTTTCCTTCTTATTTGTTCATCACTCTTCTTCCTTTTCCTTCTCTTTGATTTGTAACATTTTTTTTATTCCCAAAAATTCCCATGAGAATTTTATCAGTTTCTTTTATTCTTTGAATTCTAATTCGAATTTAAACGTTCACATCACATTCACTTTTGTTGCTATTACTTTGTATAAATTTCATTCTTGGTTATTTTTCTTTCTTTCTTCTTTTTCTATCTCTTCTTTTTCTTTCTTTTTTTTCTTCTTTCTTCTTTCTTCTTTTTTTCTCTTCTTTTCTTTCTTTCTTTTCTTCTTTTCTTCTTTCTTTTTCTTCTTTTCTTTATTCTTCTTTTTCTTCCTTTCTTCCTTTTTCTTTTTTTCTTTTTCTTTCTTTTCTTCTTTCTTCTTTCTTCTTTATTCTTCTTTTTCTTCCTTTCTCCCTTTTCTTTTTTTCTTTATTCTTCTTTTTCTTTCCTTTCTCCTTTTTCTTTCTTTTCTTTATTCTTCTTTCTTTCCTTTCTTTTCTTTCTTTTCTTTATTTCTTTTTCTTCCTTTCTCCTTTTTCTTTCTTTTCTTTATTCTTCTTTTTCTTCTTTCTCCTTCTTTTCTATCCTTCTTTTTCTTCCTTTCTTTCATTCTTCTTTTTCTTCTTTCTTTCCTTTTTCTATCTTTCTTTTTTCTTTTCTTTATTCTTCTTTTTCTTTCTTTCTCCTTTTTCTTTCATTTCTTTCTTCTTTTTCTTTCTTCTTTTTCTTCCTTTCTCCTTCTTTTTCTTTTTTTTCTTTCTTTTCTTTATTCTTTTTTTCTTTTCTTTCTCCTTCTTTTTCGATCCCTATTTTTCTTTCTTTTCTTTATTCTTCTTTTTCTTTCTTTGCTTTCTTTTTTTTTCTTTATTCTTTTTTTTCTTTCTTTCCTTTATTCTTCTTTTTCTTTCTTTCCTTTATTCTTCTTTTTCTTTCTTTCTCTCATTGTTCTTTTCCTCCTTCCTTTCTTATTTAATGTCAACTCTTTAACACACACACACACACACACATATATATATATATATAAAAATATATATATATGATACAACATAATACAACACATACATTGTATATTTTCGTTGTTCTTTTTATTGTTTCTTTAAATCTCTACCTTTCTTCTTCTTCTTTATCTTTTCTTGCTTTTTCTCATTCTTCTCTTCTTTCTTTTTTTCTTCCGTTGTCTTTCATTCTTCTTTCTTTTCTTTTTCTCTTTCATTTTCTTTTCTCCTTCCTTCCTTCCTTTCTTTTTCTCTTTCCTTCCTTCCCTTCTTTTTCTCTCTTTCATTTCATTTCTTTCTCTTTTTCCCTCTTTCATTTCATTTCTGTCTTTTCTCTTTCCTTCCTTTCTTTTTCTCTTTCTTCAATTTATTTTTATTTTTCTAATCTTTCTTTTCTCATTTTTCTTTCTTTCCTTCCTTTCTTCTTTTCTTCTTTTTTTCTTCTTTCTTTTCTTTTCATCAGCCCCTCACTTTACTGCACAGATCCCTGTGCTACTAATACACTGAATTGGTGAGGCCCAGTATCAAACTCGGAACTTTGTGGTTCCAAGACGGACACTATGGACTGAACTAAACTGGCCCATATATAATGTTACATAATCATTAGATACCTAATGATTATGACAATAGTGTAGAAATCATATTAGTGCAGCTGATGGCCTTGAGGGTGAGTGACGACGCTTGACCTCGATCTCACCTTGCGTTCTGGGGATAAACCGTGAGAAATGGAACCCTGATAGAGGCCCCTTCCGGTTTAGGGAATAAGCAACTCAGTTAGTTAGAGTTAGAAGTTAGAAGCCAAGCTAGCAAGATGTAGGGATCCGCGCGCTTTGTCTGGTCTGGGGGTTTATGGAATAAAGTAACATCATCGTAAATCGAAGTCTTGTGTTTATTACTAAAAGCTAACAATGACACAGGGCTTCTGATAACAAGAAATCCCTAGCAACAGAAACCAGACCTGGAATCCTCAATAGAAGACCAGACGAGACCTTAGAAGATATACCACACCAAGATAGATGATAGACGATCAGGACTAAAGCCGACCGGAAGAATAGACGACAGAGTAAGAAGTAAGAGAAGTATATAACATATACCTATTTAGTGCCAGCAAAGAAGGGCTATACAACATATATTCTAGATAAAATAAAGACAAACGCTCTTGTGAGAAGGTTTAAATCTTTGGGGGAGAGAGTTCTTGAATCTTTAATGACAAAAAAAATAAAATAAAAAAATAAAAAAACAAGAAAATTACCCTAAAAAAAAACTATCTTAAATACTTTTTAAAAAAAATTTTTTCTTAAATTTTTTGAATTTTTTTCTTTTCGTTAAAAACAAGTTTATTTTTGCTTTCTGAAAACCAATCAAAATGCAAATGTGAAAATCGATTTCCACATAAATTGGTTTAAACAGTTTAAAAGAGTTATTTACCACAACTATAACCATTACACCATAAGCACATACATATATATACTAGTACAAAATAAAAAACACCCACCAGTCGATGTAAAAATAGATTTTTGAAACATATTGCCTGAGGGGTGGGAGTAAAAAAATTGAATCTCAGCGAGTTTGTACCCTAAGTAAGTAAAATCATCAAATTCACTAAAGGATTAAAAAATAAAACAATTTGAAATGTAAACTTTAAATATGTATTAAAATAAAACAAACTATATATAGATATATAATACCAGTCATGTATTTATTAAAACTTGTTTTAAAAAATAATGAGGATTGTCTAATGCTGTATGTTCAAATTTTGAGTGTATTTATTCTATGTTATGATGATTTTGGATAATGTGACGTAAGCAGCAACGTAAATTTTGTTACAGACAAAAACCGGAAGCGAATCTCCATTATTAATAGATATATAGTATCCGATTGCCGCTTTATTATATATATATATATATATATATATATATATATATATATATATATATATATATATATATATATATAGTATCCGGTTGCCACTTTAACTTTGGCGTCAGTAAATAATCCAAAAGTGCTCAATATATTAAAAATAAAGAGCAGTAATAATACTAATATCATCATTGTTAGATGTAAAATAAAGTGTCTACCATGGTTTCAATCAAAAATTGATCTCGTCAGGACGCCACTCTACATTAACCAAGCTGATGTAATTCCTCGGTTAAATTGAATATAATGAATTAGATATTCAATTTAACCAAGGAATTACATCAAATTGGTTAATGTAGAGTGGCGTCCTGACGAGATCAATTTTTGATTGAAACCATGGTAGACCCTTTATTTTACTAACAATATTATTAGTATTATATAAGTGTATTTTGGCAGCATTTTTTCTTTTATACAAGTTTTGTTGAATTGAACAGACAATTCCTGTCTGACAAGTCTTTCATTGATCCTTTCCAATCTTCGGGCCATCCTTCTGGTGTCTTGACTTGTCAGACAGGAATTGTCTGTTCAATTCAACAAAACTTGTATATATAATATATATATATATATATATATATATATATATATATTACAAGGTATGTCAGTAAAATTCCGGTATGTCAGAAAACTTTGATGTGAGGGGCATCGTCCACTGTGAGTTCTTGCCACAGGGCCAGATGATCAACCAATATGTCTACAAAGAGATACTGTGGCTTTTCTTCATTCAGTGCACGAGAAGAGGCAAGAGATGTGGCAAGACAACTCATGGATGCTTCACCATGATAACGCACTTGCCCACTTCCCTGAGTATCCAAGAGTTTCTGACCCAGAAGAACATCACTGTGCTGGAGCAACCTTCCTACTTGCCCGACCTGGCTCCATATTTTTTTCCTCTTTCCCAAGCTCAAGGGGGTCATCAAGGGAACCCGTTTTAAGGATGCGCACGATTTAAAAAGGCCGTGATGACAGAGATATGGAGAATCCCGGAAGAATCCTTCCAGAAATACATGCAAGCGTGTGAGAGAAGAATAGGAAAATGCATTAGACTCCAAGGGGATTACTTTGAAGGGGATAACTTGTAGTTTGGATTTGAAATAAATTTTTTGTGACACCAGTCCTGGAACTTTTTTGACATACCTTTTATAAAAATATATATATACATATAAAATTTTCCAGAGTAGCCTATTGTCAGTCTCAACCAGATAGTGAGGGAGTCTATCCCCTTTTTCCTAGCCTAGATCAGGAAGATTGTTTTTTTTTTTTTTTTTGGTAGAGGTGGAGTACCTCACCTACTGTCAGCTCCTCACTTTACCGCACAGATCAGATAACCCAATCTGTGCTACTCTGGTACTGAGTTGGCGGTGACTGGTATCGAAACAGAAACCTTGGAATTCCTTAGCAGGTGCTCTACCGACTAGGCTAAACAGATCCCCCTATATATATATATATATATATATATATATATATATATTTATTTATGAAGATGGGGTGACATTATGGAGAAGGCAATATATATATATATATATATAATATATATATTTATTTATTTATGAAGATGGGGTGACATTATGGAGAAGGCAATATATCGAGAGAGTTGCATCTGTGACTGTCGATAAAATAATAAATCAAATAAGCTGGGTTATTAATGAATATAAAAGTGCTCAATACGTTTGTAGAGCAGCATAGTAAAATGGTATAGTCAGATTCTTGCCCTGATGAGCTACTAAGTGAAACTATTAGTTGGTATATCTGACTCACTAGGATTAATATTACTATTTGCTCTACTTAGGTGTTAAGCACTCTTTATATTTTAACTTTAGACACTCCCAGCGGCATATATATTTTTTTCTTTTAGCTTAGTGTTATAGTGTCAGTTGATTATTTTTGGTTAGTGCAATTGTCTTGGTCTTTTCTTTTTTCATTTCTTTTTCTCAGGCAAGGTTTTGTTGTATATTTTTACTAACAAATTATTTGCTAGAGTTTTTTCTTACTGCAAGGGTTTAATAATAGGATTAGTATTGTATAGTATGTATATATATATATATATATATATATATATATATACTATAAAAAAGAAGGTCTGCAAAATGGATTGTTTTTTTATAATTTATCATTTTACATATGCGACACGTGTTTCAGATCTTCTGATATCTTCTTCAGGTGTTAATTAACCATATTCTGTTCTTAACCATATAATTAATGCCTGATATTTTCTATATCAGAAGATCTGAAACATGTGTCACAAATGTAAAATAATAATAAGATTTTTAAAAAATCCATTTTGCGGACCTACTCTTTTATAAAATATTAAATTTTCTCCCATTGGACTCATAACAACACTTATATATATATATATATATATATATATAATATATATATATATATAGGGTCATCCACAGACACGTGTTTCGACTTATCATGTCTCTTCAGTGTGGCTAGACATTTTGTAAGCTACCTACAGCCGGAATTGAACTCCGGTCGGTTGGGTGTCAGTCCGGCACCTTAACCATTAGGCTGTCTTCACTTACAGAATGGGAAGGGGATTTTAACTGTTTTAATACACACATCACTTTGTATGTAAAGGCCGTCACAGAGTGCTCCATTCCTTATAGAGAAGAGCGTTGCATTTACGCTTGAGTTGGCGGCCGTCAGCGCGATCCCCCCAGAGTGCTCAACCCTCTCTCTGTCTGTCTGTCTGTCTGTCTCTCTCTCTCTCTATATATATATATATATATATAGAGAGAGAGAGAGAGAGACAGACAGACAGACAGAGAGAGAGAGACAGAGTTTTTGAATTAATGATGGCCAAAAAACAAGAAGAGAAAGTTTGCAAATTGCTTTCAGTGGGGGGAGACAAACTTTAATAAGTTGAGGTTTTTTTTTGGGGGGGGGAGGTGAGTTTTTTTTCTTTTTTTTTTTAATTAATTCCTTTAATTTTTTTAAATTTTTTTTTTTTAGATTTTTGGAATTTTATTTTTTTTATTTTTTTATTTTTTTTTTACTTCTCTTTAATAAAACTAGTTTATTTTCACTTTCTTGAAAAACCAATCAAAATATGAAGAAAGAATTTATCGATTTCCTTCGTAAAATTGATTTAAGAGCGTTTTTAAAAGGCAAAATTTGCAAGAGTTATTATCAGATTACAATCAATAATCAATCATGTGGGGTTGGGGTTGGGGTGATTGGGTGTGTGTGTTGTATGTGGTGGGTTAATTATTGATAGTATAAAGACGGGCCATCACTTCACACCTGTAACTTTCAGTTTTATCTCTGGCAATCTAACAGGATTCCATTTTCTGAAAAGTCGGTTGGCAGCAGAATTCTTACCATCTTTTTGAACGGCGGCGCATCTATCCTGTAAGTAGTGTTCAATGAAAAGTAGATGATTGACTGATATGCTAGGAACGATTTAATTCTTATTCGCGGCTGAATCATTGGCACTGCTAATTTGCCTGGCAGGGGTTGATGTGTAAGTGTGTGTAGGGCCGGGATAGGGGGATTGTGTGGGAGGGTGTACGGGGGATGGAGGCAGTGGTTGCAGAGAGAGAGAGAGAGAGAGAGAGAGAGAGAATGTCAAGAAACGTAAGTGGAGATATTTACGAGAATTAATTAACTTAACAGGGCCATTATGAAATATTTATAATGAAAATAAATACTGGAAAGTTTAATAAAAAAAAAAAAAATTGAAAAATTTATCAAATAAAAAATACAAATTAGAATTTAAATGAAAATACAAAAATAAAATAAAAATTAAGATGAAATAAGGGTGTTTTAATTAATTAAAAATGAACTGATATGGAAAAGAGTGAATCAAATATTTGAATACCAAATTCAACATGAATTACATCGAATATAGAATATATATATATATATATATATATATATATAGGTGTGTGTGTGAAGGGTATCAGGTTTCATATCTATTATATCTAGTTTTACTATATATGTTTTGGCTATCAAGAACCTCTTCAGAAAGTTACACACACAAACACACATGTATGTATGTATGTATATATATATATATATATTATATATATATATATATATATATGTTGTGTGTGTGTGTGTGTGTTGTGTGTGTGTGTGTTAGTTTCCCTATCTATTATATTTTGGTTACTATATATGGTTTGGCTATCAAAAACCTCTTCAGAAAGCCTGTTCGTTAAAGACAAGGTACAATGTTAAATTATCACAATTTTAGAATGCTAAATTCAACATGAATTATGTCAAGTGCCTGTGCATGACTATATATGCTCCCTCATCTGCTAGTTATTATTCTGTGATAAAATTTTTTACTCTTCCTTATATCAACAAATGCCCTGAAGAAGATCTACTTTACAGATTGAAACACTGCAGCGTCGGCTAATAAACTTGCCACTCATTTTATTAAAACCTGTGTTTTTTCAAATTTCTTAATATACTACATGCCGTCGGATTCACTTCCATCTCTTCATAAATATATATATATATGTGTGTGTGTGTGTGTGTGTGTGTATTTGGTTTTCATATCTATTATATTTGGTTTTGCAATATATGTTTTGGCTATCAAGAACCTCTTCAGAAAGATTATATATATATATATATATATATATATATATATATTTACAATGGAAAGGAGTAACCTACTCGAGTTTCATCGATTGATTCTTCAGGGTTACATTAGTTGAATTAATCGAGTTTTCGATTAATCTCAGTTGGTATAATACATGCCCGTTGGAATGGGACTTATCCTTTATAGACGAACGCTTATTTATATTTTCAAAGATTTATCGTGAACCGTTTTTGTTTATTGGATTAAAAATTTTGATTGATTTATGGGGATTATTTTTTCAATTACTATTTAATGAAAGGTAGATTATGGGGTGTATAAATAGTTAAAAAGCGAAAGGTTAAAATTATTTATTATTTGGTTTGAGTTGGTTAGAGAGTATTAAGAAAAGCCTAGTTGTAGGCGTTACGATAACAGAAGTTTTGGGTAGTTAGATATAGTTAATCATATAAATCTTTGAAAATATAAATAAGAGTTCGCCTATAAAGGCTAAGTCCCATTCCAACGGACATGTATTATACCAACTGAGATTAATCGAAAACTCGATTAATTCAACTAATGTAACCCTGAAGAATCAATCGATGAAACTCGAGTAGGTTACTCCTTTCCATTGTAAAAATAAATTTTGCTCTACATTGTATTGAGCACTTTGTATTTGTTTTTTTTCTCAGTCTTAACCCCTGGATACTGTGCGCTTCCAACGATCGTACTCATCCCCACCGGTAAGCTACTACTCATAACATAACAATATATATATATATATATATATATTATATTATATATTATATGTGTGTGTGGTGTGTGTGTGTGTGTGTATGCATAATATATAATACAGGGTGCAATGGATAAATTATTGGCTGTTTTAGAATTCTAAATTCAACTCATCTTAAAGGTAACAGATTAAAAGACATATAAAAAAAAAAGAAAGCTGATTCCGAGATACTTCAACCAATGGAAAACTCGCTGGAGTAAGTTTCTCAGGTGCTTCAACAATGTAAAATTCATTGCACAAAGTATGTTGAATGACAATCAACTATTTTGAAGAAAATTAAAATTTCATTTATTGATGATTTAAGTCTTGGTAAATACAGCTTCAGTCTAGATACATTTTGAATGTACAGCTTGTATTTTGTAGAAAATAAAAAAAACATTTCATTCATTGTTCATTTCTGTCTTTGTAAGTAGAGGTTCTGTCTCTATACTTTCTGAAACACAGCTCAAATAATATTACCTCTGTCCCATAATGGATGCTGCATTTTGTATAAGAAATGTACCTATGATTGTACCATCTATTATGGTTTGGTTTGTTTTACAGCATATCAAACTCAGTGGGTTATTTAATGCCGATAAAGTTTTTAAATAAATTCATTCTTAATGCATAATACAATTTTGTTTATCAATTCATGTTTTTCTATTTAACCCATAGATGGGACCCTAACAGGTACTACCACTCCGGGTCAGAGTAGACCAGGGAGCAATGGTGATAAAGGGGTGCTCCACATTCCCCAAACCTACAAAACTGGAACCTCACCATCAGATAAAGTTTTAAGTCATTCCCGGGACATGTAGATCCTCAGTCACCACCTTCTAGCACCCATATGATATTAAGGGTTGGGCTTGCATAGGGCAATAGGGTTGGGAAAATCATATAGGTTGCTAGGGCTTGATGTGACCAGCCGATTGATCGGAGGGGGCCTCTCTGCCGCCCGTCTAGCTCAGATAAGGCTAAAGTGGAGTATTGCAAGTCATGAACTGCTCATCCACATGGGCTTGTAAGATTAGTGGTATTAATACTTGATATACAAACTCCGACAAAAGGTTGATAAACAAAACATTTAATACGTATACAGCACATGGATAAAAGGTACATAATACATAGGTACATAAGAAAGATAAAGACACATTCATGAATGGTAAAAAGATATCATAAAAAGCCACAGACATGAGACTAGGGATAGTCCATGCTGTGTGAATAACTTACAGTAATGTAAGGGGGGACGAAGCCCCAACGAGAAGGGGTAGACCTTAACTAACCCATGTGTCTCGTAGTTAGAGGAACAGGAAAAGAGAGAAAGATACGTTTGAACCAGGCGCTTAAATACTATAGCCCCTGGTGAGAACATGTGACAACTCAGCGGGAAGATAATCCCTACAGGCTCTATCCTTAAGCATCACGGGTCACCACCCACTGCCAACAGGTGGCCCCATTCGGGGGAGTCTTACCCCTCTGCAGAGGTGCAGTCGGTGCATTCTAACGCCACAGCCGACAGGGCGTCCAACTATTATGGCACCAAAATATTTCCAATCATTGTTCATTTCTGTTTCGGTAAATACTGCTTCAGTCTCGATACTCTTTCAGCACACTTGTATATTGGTAAGTCAGATTTGACAGAACTGTCGATCAGACAAGTGTTGCAAAGATATGAAAATACGATAATCAAAAGATGACAGATGCGACATGCAGAAAAAAAAATTCCTGCTAAGATCAATGATTCAGAAATTGTTTTTCTTTCCTATTCAATATATATATATATATAAGTGTATTTAGGCAGCATTTTTTCTTTTATACAGGTTTCGTTGAATTGAACAGACAATTCCTGTCTGACAAGTCTTTCGTTGATCCGTTCTAATCTCCGGGCCATCCTTCTGGTGTCAGGGTGGAACTGGTATACCAGTCCACCGAATGTTTCGTCACTAGCGCTTTCGGCAATACACTTTGCCATCCTCAGGTGGGAAACACAACCTGTGCCCCCACCCTCCAAAAAAAATCAACACTGCTTTTTTCAAAACTACTACCATTCCAAAAACCTCCCACTACCAATTGATATACCTCCCACTAATTCCTTGCTTCTACTCGTTCTCGTTAAAAACGAGACATGAAAACTATTCCATCGTTTTCCCACCTGAGGATGGCAAAGTGTATTGCCGAAAGTGCTAGTGTTGAAACATTCGGTGGACTGGTATACCAGTTCCACCCTGACACCAGAAGGATGGCCCGAAGATTAGAACGGATCAACGAAAGACTTGTCAGACAGGAATTGTCTGTTCAATTCAATGAAACACACATATATATATATATGTGTGTGTGTGTGTGTGTGTGTGTGTTGTGTGTGAAGAAAATATTTTCAAAACATATACCAAACACAGGGTGTTACGAGCAGAGGAAACAATTTTATGTGTCTATACTTAAGTATTTTGGTATTAAACCATCATCAGGACACTGTTATAGAAATAAAAGTAATTGGTAATTTGCATGAAGTATTGTTAAGTATGTTATTATATATTAATGATTTGAAGGCAATTACAATGCATATAAAAATAAAAACAAAAATATTTTTTTTGTCTTATCGATTTCAAAGTAAACTTTATCTTCAGAGACGATTTTCAGAAATGGACGCATTTTTTGTGTCGTTATTTTTTTAATGTTCAATATCAATATCTTGATTAATTCAGTGGATTTAACCCTGAAGATCCTTATGGTAAAACTCAAATAGGTTATTTCTGTACAAATTGTAATACTATATATATATGTATATATGAATATCTAATAGACTAAATGAGTTGGTGGTGAGAATGTTTCTATTTAGGACCTTCTTATCCTCCATACAAATACAAATATATATATATATATATATATATATATATTGTTGGCATCCTTCTGTCTATGAGAGATGATGGAGTAGTGTCCAAAATGTTTTTTTAACTACGTAGCTTGGGCGGTTCATATGGAGGATGAGCTGTTACACAAGCAGCAAATCTCTTCTCTCCACACTGCTGCTGTGATCCAAAGGAAAGGTATGGAACTAATGCAGTTTAAAAGCAGCAATTTTTTTTCAGGCTATACTCCCTTATATATATATATATATATATAATATATATATATATCTTATCATAATGGAGATTTGGTGTCTGTCTGTAACCAAAAGTAAGTCACAGTCAAAATCATAAATCCATTTTGTTTTGTTTTACGGCATATCAACTCCAGTGGGTTATTTAATGCTGACAAAATTTAGAAATAAATCTATCTTTTTATAAAGACATTTTCCTATTTAACCTATAGATGGCACACTAACAGGTACTACCACTCCGGGTCAGGGTGGACCTGAGAGCAATGGTGATGAATAGGTGCTCCACATTCCCCAGAACTTGAACCTTAATTCATACCAAAATTGAACCCTCTAGCCATAAGTTGTTTATCAGAGGTTTTAAACTGGACATAAAAAGGGGGATTAGTTTAGTACTTAAATAATAACAAAACTGAACCCTCTAGCCACAAGTAGTTTATTAAAGGTTTTATACTGGACATAAAGTGGGGGATTAGTTTAGTATTTAAATAATAACAAAACTGAAACCTTCTAGCGCACAAGTAGTTTATTAGAGGTTTTAAACTGGACATAAAAAGGGGGATTAGTTAGGTCTTAAATAATAACAAAACTGAAGCCTCTAGCCACAAGTAGTTTATTAAAGGTTTTATATTGGACATAAAGTGGGGGTTTAGTTTAGGACATAAATAATAACAAAACTGAACCCTCTAGCCACAAGTAGTTTATTAAAGGTTTTATACTGGACATAAAATTGGGGATTAGTTTAGGACTTAAATAATAACAAAACTCAACCCTCTAGCCACAAGTAGTTTATTAGGTTTTATACTGGACATAAAAAGGGGGATTAGTTTAGGTCTTAAATAATAACAAAACTGAAGCCTCTAGCCACAAGTAGTTTATTAAAGGTTTTATACTGGACATAAAAAGGGGGATTAGTTTAGTACTTAAATAATAACAAAACTGAACCCTCTAGCCACCAGTTTATTAGAGGTTTTATACTGGACATAAAGTTGGGGATTAGTTTATATACTTAGATAATAACAAAACTGAAGCCTCTAGCCACCAGTTGTTTATTAAAGGTTTTATACTGGACATAAAAAGGGGGATTAGTTTAGGACTTAAATAATAACAAAACACCCTTTTAGCCATCAGTTATTCCTTAGGCATTTTTTCTATTGTACATAATATGATCGAATCAATTGAATAACAAAACTGACCCTTACTTGTCATTTTTCTCTTTTTTTCTTTCTATTTTTATTTTTTTATTAGACATCTCAGACAATATAAAGTGCTGTACCATTTTGATGCTCAAATAATATCGGTGAAAAAGCCGACTTCTGCTCTTTTACACATAGCTAGCTGATGTACAATACAAATACGACGATAGCAACATTTTGACGGAGGCCATAGGAGTGGTCGGTTATTTTGTTGGGAGATATAATCTCGCTGCAAATTTATCATCGATAGAAAAGATATCACTGTTGTCCATCAATGGGGAATCATTTGCGACAATCACCAACAAAAGATCTGGAAAAAGTCCACAAGGGAAGAACAGTGTAATGGCGTCGCTTTATCAATGGGGACCCTTTACAGGAAGCCAGTGAAGTGAAAAGCATTATGGGTAAATTTGTGACTCCTTCCTGTGCAGCCATAAAGAATTTTATTTGATATTAAAGGCTAGGAGGAATATTCTAATTCAATTATATATATATATATATATATATAATATATATATATATACATACATACATACATATCTCTATTTGTTTGTGTGCACCTGTAATTGTTTTGTGATACGGTACACCACTGTTGTAAACACAAAAAGAGATATGTAGGTATATATGTGTGTGTGTGTATGTATAGATTGAAATATATACATACAATAATATAGAAATATGTGGGGGATATCTCTCTCTCCCCTTTTGCCTGACCCTGTCTGTCTCCCACATAAACTCTGTCTGTCTGTCTGTCTCTCTCTCTTAACCTGACTGTCGGCCTTACACTCTCTCACACTAACTTTCTCTCTCTCTTAGCCAGGCACAAACACACACACTCACACACACACTCTCTCTCTCTCCCTGAATCTCTTTTCTTCTCTTTCTCTCTAGCCTGATTGTCTATCTGTCCGACTCTTTTCTTCTCTCTCTCTCTCTCTCTCTCTGACTCTCTCTGACTCTCTGTCTCTCTCTCCTCTCTCTCTCTCTCTCTCTCTCTTTAGGCCCAACTGTCTGTCTACATGATTTTTTTTTCTCTTTCTCTCTGTCTGCCTAACCTGACTGTCTATGTGCCTCAAACACTCGCTCTCTGTCTCTGTTTGTGTTTGCCTCAAACTATCTCTTATCTCTCCGCCCTCTTCTCTCTCTCTCTTCTCTCTATATATAATATATATATGAATGAATGAATGGTTAGTTTTTGAGATGTGTTTTGTGAGTGCGTTATTCATTTGACATTTCTGATATTCTCGTGTGTTCTCGATTCGTTGGTCAATATGTCTGGACGTTCTCCTATGTATTTGTTTGTTGGCAATCCAAACATTGGATGGTGTATACACCAGCATTAGACCTTGTGTGATGTTGTTTTTTTTTTGGTTGTTAATAATATTTTTTTTATTTTTTTGGAGGAGTTTGATACCGTTTTTTTATTCCTAAATTATTAAGGTTGAATTAAGGTAGAAATGACCCAATATCCATTTCTACTCACATCACAACACCAAAAATCAAAAGTGGTTTGGTTTATAGGTTTCTATCGCGTACCAAGAAATTTTTGAGATGAAGAATTTTAAAAATATAGATAAATCCTTTAGCAACTACAATACCATTGACTGCTGGATGAGACCAATTAGGTCTAATCAGCTGTACAGTGTTCTCAAACGTCGCACATGGTATTCGGATTTGCTTGTCATGATTAATCGAATTATATAAATAAAAATTTCTCTCCATAAAATAAAAATTACCTATATTTCTGGGTGCCCAGCAAATGGGTATGAGGTACGTGGATGTGTTGCCGTCATGCGGGAAGATGTGACTCTGAGAGGTAACGAAATGATGCGTGCTTAAATGTCACATGTTGCACATAGGTTGGCAAGTTGATTTGGCAAGTTTCAGTGTGGCGTGTCCGGTTGGCCTAGGGTAAAGGTCTCTAACTCTGCATCCTGGGTTCTCCATTCGATCTCTGTCGAGGAGATCGTAGATATACACTGCTGATTGAAGAATAATTAAAGTTCCAATACCGTCGAACTGGGAAGACAAGGCAACAAACGGTTGTAACTTAAATACAAACCCGAACAGTCACAAAGTCTACTGCAGAATGACAAGGTATTTATAAGACTCCACAATGTCATTCAAATCAAGCAGTCAAGCAGCCAATCAGAACTCAAGGAATGGAATCACCCAAATCCATGAATGGATCATTCTTGATTTCTATACATACCAACTGTCTTGGACACTGCTTAAGTTGTACTTAGTTAGCTGCTGTTATTCAAACCAACTGTAGACTTACTGACTTCAATACTGATCAAATTAGGTCGAAACAGCTGTACAGTGTTCCTCACATTGCTTGTCATGATTAATCGAATTATATAAATATATATATGTGTGTGTATATATATATATATATATATATATATATGTGTGTAATATATACATTATATATATATATATATATGGTGTTATATATACATATATATATGAATATTAATCCTAATGAGTCAGATATATAATTTTTTTCTCTATTAATCCAATTAGTAAACCCTTATAGTAAGAATGAAAAAAAAAGTTTAAATATCTTTAGCTTTAAGCAATCCTAGTTGCGTATATTTTCTTTCTTTTGGCTGAGTGTTATAGGGTTAATCGATTATTTTCAGTTAGTCTTAGTCTTTCTTTTTTTGTTCATTTTTTTTCCCAGGCAAGGTGTTGTAGTATATTTTTACTAACAAGCTATTTGCCTTTTTTTTTACTGTAAGAGTTTACTAATAGGATTAGTATAGTATTGTATATATATAAACATAACAGCAAGAAATACCTTCAATAAACACCAGAAGATCTATTAGCAACCTGATGATGGCAAAATAGCCTGAAACCTGGGTAGTTGCTTATGGAAACAATTATATTTTAAAAATTCAACAAATAATAAATAAATAAAGCTCCTACAAATTTGTGGTTGAGCACTGTGATTTCTTTGTTTCATCAAAAAAAATTTTTAAAATATATATCTATATATAAATATTATATATATATATATATATATATATATATATATATATTAGTTAAATCTATAATATGCTCTGAAGAAAATTTTTAACAGATCGAAATATTGCAATATCAGCATAATAAAACTTTATTTGAACAACATATGTGATTTTCATATTACTGTTGATTAATTTCCTTTACTTTTAATTAAT
Source organism: Doryteuthis pealeii (assembly GCA_023376005.1). Taxonomy (NCBI): domain Eukaryota; kingdom Metazoa; phylum Mollusca; class Cephalopoda; order Myopsida; family Loliginidae; genus Doryteuthis; species Doryteuthis pealeii. The sequence goes on along the minus strand of CM042178.1, from coordinate 55,170,972 downwards.
ATATATATATATATATATATATATAATATATATATATACATATTATGGAGGCGCGTGGGCTAGTGGTTAGAGTGTGGAAAATGGAATTCGAGTTCAATTCCTAGATGAAGCTGTTGGCTTTTCACATAGTGCTAATACCCTTGGGAAGGTATGAATCCATATATTCTCCCTCCAGCTATGGGTTAAATAGTAGGGCAGACTGGACCCTTCAGCCTTGGGTAGGTAACCAGTCTAGGAGAGGGATAACTCTGAATTCAAAAATTCCTGAGGTCGGTCGTTGATTGGGTTTGTGGCAACCCTTGATGCACAATTCCAAAATGTGTGGATGGTCCGACACAAGCCTTCACACTATAAACAAATTACTGTGTGGGTGTTCATTGTATATATGAACCCTCATGCATCGAAAATCGACGAGAGAGTCCATAATATATATATATTAACTAATAGGTCACCCATGGAGCTCTGGATAGATAATTGGGATTAGGGAAAAATGAGTTTATAAAGTGAATCAATAGGCATAATGTGAAGTAGAGATGGGTCAGTTTTTGACTTAATTGCTGATTATGACTAATTAGAACTGATTAAAATTGAATTTTTTTTCAAAAATAACTAAAAGCAAGGAATATTTTAGTATGAAATTTTGTGCCATTAAACTAAACAGGAAAAAGTCTTTAGGAGACAATGATTCACTCAACTTTAGTATGATTATAAGAATAATTTATATATATATTATATGTATATATATATATATATATATACGTGACGCTGCTTCTATATATAAGGGATGGAGCACTCTATGACGGCCTTTACATGCAAAGCGATGTGTGTATTAAAACAGTTAAATTCCATTCTGTAAGTTATGACAGCCTAATGGTTAAGGTGTCGGACAGACACCCAGCAATCGGATTTCAATTCCGGCTGTAGGTAGCTTACAAAATATCTAGCCACACTGAACAGACTTGATAAGTTGAAAACGTGTCTGTGGATGACCTATATATATATATATATAATATATATATAGTATCCAATTACAACTTTAACGTTTCAGTTGCTGTGGCAGAAGTAAATTATCCAAAAGTGCTCAATATATCAAAGTATATATGAACCCTCATGCATTGAAAATCGACGAGAGAGTCCATAATATATATATCATAGTAAAAACTACACGAGTAGTGCAGGGGTTTCTTATTTTGACAATGAAATTTAATAGACAATATATTGTGCTCCTTCAATTTGAAAATAATGTTTGAATCCTTATAGGGATCGACTCATATAAGGAATGTATATTATTCAGGTGTTATTGTATTTTCCAAGGTAGACAGAATTGCTGCTATTTAAAAGTTCTTCCCTTTAAGCCTTCTCGTGTTTCCACTTGAAACATTTTCTATTATATTCCCGTTGGGAGAGTTTGCTGTGACTCTAACATTAAGAGCACACATTGAGCTCTCAAACTGTGACAGGTTTTTTAAATAAGACTCTTGTGTCGTAAGGAAGATTTCTTCTCTTGACTTTTGGATTATATATAATTTAAAAAATGGACTCTCTCGTCGATTTTCGACAGATGAGTGTTCATTCAATGAAAAACCAACACAGTGATTTGTTTATAGTGGTGAAGGCTTGTGTAGGACCATTCCGCACTTTTTGGTACAGTCGATAGAAAGAATTGGTGCATCAAGGAATGCCATGAACCCAATCAACAATCGACCTCAGGAATTTT
>CM042178.1:55161755-55164255 GCA_023376005.1 Doryteuthis pealeii | reverse complement strand
TTATAATATATTTATAATTTGAAGGCAAATACAATGCGTATAAAAAGAAATATAAAAATAATAACAAAAAGATGTTTTTTTGACAAAAAACATCTTTTTATTTTTATATGCATTGTAAATGCCTTCAAATTATTAATATATCATAATGTATATATATATATATATTATTATTATTATTTATATTTTTTGCTTGAAGGCAGTTACAATGCGTATATCGTATAAACTTTCATAATTAATGAAAATAATCATGACAAGTGAACTCGGCAAATATTGACCATTACGTAGAACATTGTACAGCAGCCATTTTAACTTTATTAAGTCTCATATATATATAATATGCTATTCCTAAAAGTAAACCCTTGCGGTAAGAAAAAAAACCCGCAATTTCTACTATAGGAATACATTGGACAATGATTTTACTATAGGAATGCATTGAAAATGATTTTTACTATAGTAATGCATTGGAAAATGATTTTTACTATAGGAATGCATTGGAAAAGGATTTTTACTATAGGAATGCATTGGACAATGATTTTACTATAGAATGCATTGGACAATGATTTTTACTATAGAAATGCATGGACAATGATTTTTACTATAGGAATGCATTGTAAAATGATTTTTACTATTAAATGCAATGATTTTACTATAGGAATGCATTAGACAATGATTTTTACTATAGGAATGCATTGGACAATGCCTTGAACAATGATTTTTACTATAGAAATTCATTGGACTATGATTTTACTATAGAATGCCTTGAACAATGATTTTTACCATAGGAATGCATTGGAAAAGATTTTTACTATAGGAATGCCTTGAACAATGATTTTTACTATAGGAATTCATTGGACAATAATTTACTATAGGAATGCATTTGAAAAAGATTTTAATATAGGAATACATTGGACAATGATTTTTACTATAGGAATGCATTGGATAATGATTTTTACTATAGGAATGCATTGGATAATGATTTTTACTATAGGAATGCATTGTAAAATGATTTTTACTATAAAAATGCATTGTAAAATGATTTTTACTATAGGAATGCATTGGACAATGATTTTTACTATAGGAATGCATTGGACAATGATTTTTACTATAGAATGCATTGGACAATGATTTTTACTATAGAAATTCATTGGACTATGATTTTACTATAGGAATGCCTTGAACAATGATTTTTACCATAGGAATGCATTGGAAAAAGATTTTTACTATAGGAATGCCTTGAACAATGATTTTTACTATAGGAATTCATTGGACAATAATTTTACTATAGGAATGCATTTGAAAAAGATTTTACTATAGAAAATGAATGCATTGAACAACAATTTGAACTTGGGTCAACGATTCCATTTTCTAGAATGGTTAACGCTAACTCACTTCAACAGTAACCATTACACAAGAGCACCTCTAGCTATAAAAAAATCTGACAATTTCAAATAGCAGGTTCAGAAATCAATTAAAAAGAATGTTTTTATCTGACCAAGGAAATTATGTCTAGACAAATGTACTGCCTTGTAGCATATGATCTCTGAAACCAAACTAAACTTTTAAGAATTTGACATTACAAAACACTTTAAAAAATATAAACTCACACAAACACACACACACATATATATATATATATATACATACACACTCATAACCCTATATATATATATATACATACTCATAACCCTATATATATATATACATACACACTCATAACCCCCCATATATATATATATATATATATATATTCATATATACACACATATATGCACATGCTAATACCAAACACACACACATATCTATCTATATATATATATATATACACGCACACATTTATGTACACACATGCATATATATATGCACTCTCACATAGAGACATATATATATATACACACACACACATATATATACATATATACACACATACACACATATATATATATATATACATATATATATATATATATATTACACAATATATATACACACACACAGACACACATATATACACAAACACACATATATATATATATACATACAGACACACATATATACACACACACATATATATATATACACACAGACACACACACATATATATATATACACAGACACACACACATATATATATACACACATATATATATATATACACAGACACACATATATATACACACATATATATATATATATATACAGACACACACACACATATATATACACATATATATATATATACACACAGACACACACATATATATATATATACACTCCTACGGATGTATTCATGCATTTCCAAAGGTGATTAAGATGAAGTGAAAAGTTAACAGCCTCATCCAGGATTTGAACTCTGGTCAACAATTCCATTTCCTCCGACAATAACCATTCCGCCAAGAGTACCTGTAGCTATAAAATAAATCTGATAATTTCAAATGGGAGTTTCAGAGATCATTTAAAAAAAAAAGAAAAGATGTTTCCATGTGACCAAAGGGAGGGAGAA
>CM042178.1:55149255-55156755 GCA_023376005.1 Doryteuthis pealeii | reverse complement strand
ATATATATTATATATATATATATATATATATATATATAATTTAATATACCAAGCGTGTTGGTAGATCCTTGCGGAGAGAAAAAAAAACCTGGCAGAGAGTTTGATTGTAAAAATATACTACCAAACATCAACCAGGAAGAAAAAATTTTTTGAAAAAAAGAAAAGACCAAGATATTCGTACCAACAAAAAATAATCTATTGGTATAGTATTTGGCCAAAAGAAAAAACAATTTATATGTATATATATGTATATAAAGATATATATATATATATTCATATAACCGCTAGGAGAAGCTAATTTGTAAAAAGTGCATCGATACCTAAGTAGAGCCAAGTAATATATATATATATATATATATATATATATATATATGATTTCTGATTTGGAAAATTTTAACTGATGTTGTACTTCTGTTCTGAGCAAATATCAAACTATCTTTTTGGTACAAATAATGTTCAATATATTTGAACTAATAATGGACAAGGATTTTGTCATAGATGCAGTGCCACATCGAGATATTGATCTTACTGGGGATAGTCGGTGTATTCTACAGCCACAGCCAACAGGGTAGCATTTAAAATAAGTGACTTTTGTATAAAAGTTTAACAGGTTTGAATTCAATATTTTCCTTCTCCTAGACTGGTCGTCTAAAACTAAAGAGCTCAACTGCCCTACTATTTACTTGTAGAATAAACATCATACTCACTGTAGAAGAATTCCCATTACTGTCGAATTGGCCAGACAAAGCAGCAAGGTAAGATTCGTAATTGGGTTACAGCTACCTTGTTGCCTTGTCTGCCAATTCGACGGTAATTATAATTCTATGATTACCCATAGCTAGTGTTGGAATTTTCTGTATATAAGGCATGAGACAAGTAGTCACTTCTAAATATAGACTCGTTGACTACCACGTGACACCAGAAGATTCCTATTATCCAATCACTGCAGTGCTGCTGCTGTTGGTGTATTTATAGAGGCCTGATTCTAATCTTAACTCATTCACACTTGGACGTCAGACGTAAAGGACTATCCAACAAGAGACTTATTTACTTTAAGTTCTTTTACAACTGAACCGAGGATGGCGGCCAGTTACTCAACAGCTAGAAGATGTCATACCTTTCCCAAGGGCTAGATGAAATGCAGATCAACCTCATCCAGAATTTGAACTAAAGTCTATGACCATAACCATTAACAACACGCCTCCTTGTACCACCTTGTATATGTATTTATGTGTGTGTGTGGATGGGGGGGCGGAATATTCGTAACACTTCGAGGACATACATTTGACAAAAACATTCTAAAATAATCAAGTTGTGTTTTATAAGAAACGCGCAATTTTAAACTCCATTTAAAAGCACTTGACATGTGTTAAATTTTTAAAAAATATTTTAAAAATGTTACTTAACAAGGTTTTTATATATCAAATTGATTCAAAAATTATATATATATTATTATATATGTATATATAAGTCGACACGTACATACCAGAAACATCCTTTTATATATATATATATATATATATGAAATATAACATTTTGAAAAAACATATGATGTTTGTTATGTGATTAGCTGACAAGCTTGTTTCGACCCAAAACGATAAGTTGGTCTTCATCAAAGAGCGACATAGACGAGAAGAAAATATCCGTTAAAAAAGACTGTTTACAAAAACGAACGCTGATATCAGACCGCTGAAAATTTTTTTTTTTTTTTTTTTTGAAAATGCATGTTCTGTTTTAAAAATAAAAATAAAATAAAATAAACAGCGGTTGATATCAGCGTTCGTTTTGTAAAATATATATATATATACACCCCACACACACATATATATATAGGTGTATATATATATATATATACACCCCACCCCCACACAACATATTATATATATACACACACACACATATATGTACATATATACACAACACACATATATTATATACACACACACACACATGGATCCTGATAACGTATAGTACCATATTTATTTAGGATGACATGCATTTATACTCACATGCATACACAATTATTGAGATGTTTTCTTTTAATAGTTATTAATTTTAAATAGGAGAGATACTGAAAAGAACAATGAAAAACTATCAATTAGTAATATTAAACCCCTAAGATATAATTAGAATTAAATATTAACTGTCTTTTTTTTTACTAGTTATCATTTATAATTAGAATTAAATTAATTACAGAAATGAGAACATGGTAATTAGAAAAAAATATTAAATAACAGAGTGCTCAACTGTTAAAAAAGTTTATCTCAGTTTAATTTAAGGAGTTAGATAGTCTTAGTTAAGCATAGGGTGAGTCCTGATGAAATCATTTGGATTGAAACCATGGTAGACCTTTTCTACTTCTATAATTAATGATATTATTAGTAGTGCTCTACGCCTTTGATATATTGAGCACTTTTAGATAATTTACTTTATGCCACAGCAACTGAAACGTTAAAGTTGTAATTGGATACTATATATATATATATATATATATATATATATATATATAGAGAGAGAGAGAGAGTCATCCACAGACACGTGTTTCAACTTATCAAGTCTCTTCGGTGTGGCTAGACATTTTGTAAGCTACCTACAGCCGGAATTGAAATTCCGATCGGTTGGGTGTCTGTCTGACTCCTTAACCATTTAGGCATCACCACAGAATCGAAGGGGATTTTAACTATTTTAAATAACACACTTTGTATGTAAAGTCATAGAGTGCTCCATTCCTTATATAGAAGAGCGTCGCGTATATATATATATATATATATATATATATATATATATATAATTACTCTTATAATCATACAAAAGCTGAGTGAATCATTGTCTCCTAAAGAATTTTTTTCCTGTTTAGTTTAATGGCATAAAATTCATACTAAAATATTCCTTGCTTTTAGTATTGAGTTATGTTTGAAAAAAATGCCATTTTAATCAGTTCTAATTAGTCATAATCAGCAATTAAGTCAAAAACTGACCCATCTCTTACTTCACATTATGCCTATCACTTTCCCCCTCTCTATGTATATCTTGATTACCTCCTCGTTATATATGTTAGTTTCACTGAGAGAGAGAGAGAGAGAGAGAGAGAGAGAGATATGGGAGAGTTTGAAATGTATTTGTATATTAGGATTCAGCAGCAGCGAGCTAGTAGCTTTAGATTTAGGTCAAACATTCCCTTTCTTAAAAATCTTACAAATGATTTTAATTTTTTTTTAATTCTCTGGGTGTATTTATTATTTAAAATTTGATCCGCTTTATAAACTCACTTTTCCCTAATCCCAATTATCTATCCAGAGCTCAATGGGTGACCTATTAGTTTAATGTATATATATATATATGTTGAAAAAGTAAATAAAGGAAAGAAAATGTTGAATGGATGAAAATTATATATTGGAGTGCCGACACGTGTTTCAACCAAAAGTATTCCTTGTACACATTGTATTCTATTTATTATTATTTTAAATACAAAATAAAATAAAATAACAATAATAGAAAAAAATATATATTTTTTTAAGTATACAAAAAAGCGGACATCATCAGGGCAAAATATTGATATTTTTAAATAAATTTTATCCATTCAACATTTTCATTCCTTTATTTGTTTATTTATTCAACATAATTGTCAGATTCCCTTGCATTTTTCAACACGCGCATGGATACGGTCATAACGTCACAGTCTACACGCATTACAACATACGCTCACGTACAAACAAAAAAGCACATTCACGTAAAACATGCAATACGAGAATACATTTATAAAAAAAAATACCATCTGTAACATTTTAAAAAAAAAATTCATTTAACTAAAAATGCCATAGCAAGACAACAACTACTTCAGTTCCAGTGTTCTTCTGAAAAAGAGATTTTATCTCGAAATATCAAGAATAAATTACAGGTTAACAAACAACACCATTGTTACCTTATTATATATTTTCTTTACACCTGCATTGTGATAGCCTTCAAAATCAACCTCCAATACATATTGGTTTATACACAATGCTTCAAGCAAATTATAAAACTCTCCTATATATATATATTATATATATATAGTATATATATATAATATAATAATATATGAGGTTAAGTAAACAAACAAATATGTTTATTTTTTTATATGGCTTTAAGCCGACAATTTTTTGGAGGATATGTGCCTAATAGAAGTAATACCTAATTTTGAAAATTAATTAGTAATTAATGAATTTAGACGGGCATATATGTTCAGATGTAAGGCTAAACGAATCGAGAAAATGTCAATCCCTGAATGTACATTTCGTCCTATTAGATCTCATCAGCAAATAATGATATATATATGTAAATAATATATAGATATATATATATATATATATAATAGAGAAATACTGAGAAAAGTATTGGCATATAAAGGTGCTTAATGTAAAAATAGCAGAGCAGGTTTTACAATCAATAATAATGTGAACTCGTTTCGAAATGCAGGCATTTGAACAAATTTTTATTGTGCCATTTACCACCTGATCTTAATTAATACCTTAATTTTCGCCCTCCTTTTATTTATTTAACAATTAAATAAAAAATTAATCTGAACACCACGTGCATTAAGACCAAAGCAAGTTTGTTATATTCATTTTTTAATACAACTTTGACGCTATAACATTCCATCGCATGGGGCGCGCTTCACGTTATATAGGCGCTGAACAAGCCACAGTTTAAAAAAAAAACAATTAGCGTTATAACATTCCACCGGTGTGAACACGATTCATGTTTATTTTTAATCTCAACTCTTGTCTGAGGATTGTGTAAGCATGAAGCTAATAGTAACGAGATAATAATATCCATAATATATTATTGATTATATATATATATATATATATATATATGGAGGTGCGTGGTGTAATGGTTAAGTTTATAGGAAATGGACTTGTCATTAATACCCTTGGGAAAGGTATGAATCCATCTATCTCTCCAGTTCTGGGTAAATAGTAGGGCAGACTGGGTTCTTTAACCATGGCTAGGTAACCAATCTAGGAGAAGGAAACGCAATGAATTCAGACCTGTTAAATTCCGCTAAAAATTGACCTTGTGTCACATCCTGCTCGTGTGGAGGTGTTGGTAAAATATATATATATATATATATATATATATTATATATATATATCATCATCATTTCAACTCCATCTGATTATTTTAATAATAATAATAATAACGTAAATCCGTATACATTTTGATAAACAGACCGAAACACATGTGTAAGCGATATCGATTAAAAGTGATATCGATAAAATTGTTTTTATCCATCTACATTTCTTTTCTTTACTCATTTTTTCCTCATATTGTCGGATTCATTTCCCAGTTCACACACACACACATATATATATATATATATATATATATTATATGTGTGTGTGTGTGTGTGTGTGTGTGTGTGTGTGTGTGTGGTGTATGAATATGGAACACATGAATAACCATACTTTTGTTGCATATGCACACATACACATACACAAATAATTTAGCTTATTTAAATTCATTTTCTGAAACATTTTTCCCTAATCCCAATTATCTATCCAGAGCTCAATGGGTAACCCAATGGGTCATATTTTGTCTAGTATATATATATATATATATATATATATATATATATATATGAGTGTGGAAGACATACATAACCATACTTGTGTTACACAGGCATACACATACACAAATAATTTAGCTTACCTAAATTCATTTCCTGAAACATTTCCAGTCACATAAGCTATTTTCTCAAGCACCCCCCCCCCCGTACCGCACACACCACTGGTACCGGTGACGGACTTCACCGTTTTTTGCCATTGGCTCTTAAAACATTTAATGGTAACACTCTAAGTGGCAAATGATTATGTCTCTTTGGAGACACATTTTCCAGCGAAAACCTCCGACCAAAACGCAACGTCCGACTCACCTGACACAGCGGCTAAGTCCCGTCATCTGTCAAGTGACTAGAGATACTGCCCCGACGCATAATGTCCAGTGAACTTATATTGATTGGTCAGAGAGAGAGAGAGAGAGAGGGGGGGAGAGAGAGAGAGAGAGAGGAGAGAGGGAGGAGAGGAGAGGGAAAAAAAAAAAAAAAAAACATAGTAGATAGATTTTGATAAGTCTCTGTAGAGTTAGATGACGGATTCTTTTCCGAACAGAAGACGTTTTTTATGGAGATTTTTCTAAGAGGTCGAGTGGAACACGGTTTAGAAATTAAACCCTGATAACTTAAATAAGCATACACACACACATATATATATATATACTAGACAAAATGTGACCCGTTGGACCACCCATTGAGCTCTGGGTAGATAATTGAGATTAAGGAAAAGTGATTTTTCAAGGCAAATTAAATTTTTAAAAAAATAAATACAGCCTGAAAATTTTTTAAAAAACAATATTAAAATTATTTTGAAATATTTCTATAAAAGGGAACGTTTGACCCAAATTCCTTAAGAGCCATCCTAATTTAGATATATATATATATGTTCTATTACTAATATTGAACACTTTTTATTCATAGATATAGCAAACTATATATATAAGTAAAAAAAATAACAAAAGACTTAGAGATTTAGCTTTATAGTCTATTTCAGGGAGCTTAATAGACTATAATGCATTGAGCTCTCAAACTGCGACAGGTTTTTAAAATAAAACTCTTGTGTCGTAAGGAAGATTTCTTCTCTGGACTTTTGGATTATATATATATATATATTATATATATATATATATATATATAAATGTTGTTTGACGGTGAACATATGGTAAACTAATCATTTATTCCAAAGAATTTTAGGAGACATAGATAAAAATAATCTTAAACTAGGCGAGTATATATAATATTAGCTACGTAATTTTCTTCAGTTCTCCTGAGGAAGGTGTACCTTGAACACCGAAACCGTGGTAGAGAGAATAACTTTTCTACAACTATTAATGCTCTATATTTTACAAGATATATTGAGCCCTTTTGGATTAACTACTTATGCTACTGCAATGAAAACATGGTAATAACATTTTGATGAATGTATGTGTAATATATATATATATATATATATATATATATATATATATATATATGAATATTTGTTTCGATGTCGTTTATCAAAAAGATGTATACACACATGCGCAACCACACACACAAAACACCTGAAAATGCACAATGCCGTTTTTTGACTCACACACTTTCATACTCATACCGTAAAAGAGAATATTTGACGTCATATTTCAAACCATCCACTTTTTTCAGCGTCTTTTCTTCAGACTTCAAATTTTGAACTGATAAACAAGGACTATCACTTGCTTTTCTCGTTATTCTAATTTTTTTATCACCTTCCATATACCAACAAATGCCCTGAAGATGATCTAATTAATAGATCGAAACACTGCAGCGTGGGCCAATAAACTTACCACTCAACTTATCTAAACTGTGTTTTTCCAATTTTCTTAATATTCTACATACCGTCGGATCCAGTTCCTTTTCTTCACACACACACACATATATATATATAT
>CM042178.1:55135438-55144155 GCA_023376005.1 Doryteuthis pealeii | reverse complement strand
GAGAGAGATGCAAGCGTGTGAGAGAAGGATACGGAAAATGCATTAGACTCCAAGGGGATTACGTTTGAAGGGGATAACTTGTAGTTTGGATTTGAAATAAATTTTTTGTGACACCAGTCCTGGAACTTTTCTGACATACCTTTTATAAAAATATATATATATACATATAAAATTTGCCAGGATAGTGAGGGAGTCTATCCCCTTTTTCCTAGCCTAGATCAGGAAGATTGTTTTTTTTTTTGGTAGAGGTGGAGTACCTCACCTACTGTCAGCTCCTCACTTTACCGCACAGATCAGATTACCCAATTTGTGCTACGCTGGTACTGAGTTGGCGGTGACTGGTATCGAACCAGAAACCTTGGAATTCCTTAGCAGGTGCTCTACCGACTGGGCTAAACAGATCCCCCTATATATATATATATATATATATATATATATATATTTATTTATTTATGAAGATGGGGTGAAATTATGGAGAAGGCAATATATCGAGAGAGTTGCAACTTTGACTGTCGATAAAATAATAAACCAAATAAGCTGGGTTATTAATGAATATAAAAGTGCTCAATACGTTTGTAGAGCAGCATAGTAAAATGGTATAGTCAGATTCTTGCCCTGATGAGCTACTAAGTGAAACTATTAGTTGGTATATCTGACTCATTAGGATTAATATTACTATTTGCTCTACTTAGGTGTTAAGCACTCTTTATATTTTAACTTTAGACAATCCCAGCGGCATATATATATTTTTCTTTTGGCTTAGTGTTATAGTGTCAGTTGATTATTTTTGGTTGGTGCAATTGTCTTGGTCTTATCTATTTTCATTTCTTTTTCTCAGGCAAGGTTTTGTTGTATATTTTTACTAACAAATTATTTGCCAGAGTTTTTTCTTACTGCAAGGGTTTAATAATAGGATTAGTATTGTATAGTATATATATATATATATATATATATATATATATATACTATAAAAAAGAAGGTCTGCAAAATGGATTGTTTTTTTTTAATTTATCATTTTACATTTGCGACACGTGTTTCAGATCTTCTGATATCTTCTTCGGGTGTTAATTAACCATATTCTGTTCTTAACCATATAATTAATGCCTGATATTTTCTATATCAGAAGATCTGAAACATGTGTCACAAATGTAAAATAATAATAAGATTTTTTAAAAAATCCATTTTAAAAAAATCCATTTTATAAAATATTAAATTTTCTCCCATTGGACTCATAACAACACTTCTTATATATATATATATATATATATATATATAGGGTCATCCACAGACACGTGTTTCGACTTATCATGTCTCTTCAGTGTGGCTAGACATTTTGTAAGCTACCTACAGCCGGAATTGAACTCCGGTCGGTTGGGTGTCAGTCCGGCACCTTAACCATTAGGCTGTCTTCACTTACAGAATGGGAAGGGAATTTTAACTGTTTTAATACACACATCGCTTTGTATGTAAAGGCCGTCACAGAGTGCTCCATTCCTTATAGAGAAGAGCGTTGCATTTACGCTTGAGTTGGCGGCCGTCAGTGCGATCCCCACCAGAGTGCTCAACCCTCTCTGTCTGTCTGTCTGTCTGTCTCTCTCTCTCTCTCTCTCTATATATATATATATAGAGAGAGAGAGAGAGACAGAGAGAGAGAGACAGAGACAGAGTTTTTGAATTAATGATGGCCAAAAAACAAGAAGAGAAAGTTTGCAAATTGCTTTCAGTGGGGGAGACAAACTTTAATAAGTTGTGTTTTTTTTTTGGGGGGGGATTTTTTTTTTCGTTTTTTGTTAATTAATTACTTTAATTTTTTTTAATTTTTTTTTTTAGATTTTGGTATTTTATTTTTTATTTTTTATTTTTTTTTTTTACTTCTCTTTAATAAAACTAGTTTATTTTCACTTTCTTGAAAAACCAATCAAAATATGAAGAAAGAATTTATCGATTTCCTTCGTAAATTGATTTAAGCCGTTTTTAAAAAGGCAAAATTTGCAAGAGTTATTATCAGATTACAATCAATAATCAATCATGTGGGGGTTGGGGGGTTGGGGGTGATTGGGTGTGTGTGTGTATGTGTGTGGGTGGGGTGTGTGGGTTAATTATTGATAGTATAAAGACGGGCCATCACTTCACACCTGTAACTTTCAGTTTTATCTCTGGCAATCTAACAGGATTCCATTTTCTGAAAAGTCGGTTGGCAGCAGAATTCTTACCATCTTTTTGAACGGCGGCGCATCTATCCTGTAAGTAGTGTTCAATGAAAAGGTAGATGATTGACTGATATGCTAGGAACGATTTAATTCTTATTCGCGGCTGAATCATTGGCACTGCTAATTTGCCTGGCAGGGGTTGATGTGTAAGTGTGTGTAGGGCCGGGGATAGGGGGATTGTGTGGGAGGGTGTACGGGGGATGGAGGCAGTGGTTGCAGAAAGAGAGAGAGAGAGAGAGAGAGAGAGAGAGAGAGAGAGAGAGAGAGAGAGAGAGAGAGAATGTCAAGAAACGTAAGTGGAGATATTTACGAGAATTAATTAACTTAACAGGGCCATTATGAAATATTTATAATGAAAATAAATACTGGAAAGTTTAATAAAAAAAAAATTGAAAAATTTATCAAATAGAAAATACAAATTAGAATTTAAATGAAAATACAAAAATAAAATAAAAATTAAGATGAAATAAGGGTGTTTTAATTAATTAAAAATGAACTGATATGGAAAAGAGTGAATCAAATATTTGAATACCAAATTCAACATGAATTACATCGAATATAGAATATATATATATATATAGGTGTGTGTGTGGAGGGTATCAGGTTTCATATCTATTATATCTAGTTTTACTATATATGTTTTGGCTATCAAGAACCTCTTCAGAAAGTTACAAACACAAACACACATGTATGTATGTATGTATGTATATATATATATATAAGTGTGTGTGTGTGTGTGTTAGTTTCCCTATCTATTATATTTTGGTTTACTATATATGTTTTGGCTATCAAGAACCTCTTCTAGATGACTGTTTGTTAAAGATAAGTGTGTATATATATATATATATATATATATATATATATATATGCACACAATATATGCATATACATATATATGCACACAATATATACATATACATATATGCACACAATATATACATATACATATATGCACACAATATATATATATATATATTCACACACGGAGCAGTCTCCCATGTATATAACCTTGCTGATGAGACCTAATAGGTCGAAATCTACATTCAGGGATTGACATTTTCTCAATTCGTTTGGCCTTACATTTGAACATATATGCTCACCTAAAATTCATTAATATATATATATATATATATATATATATATATGCACACAATGTGCAATGTTAAATTATCACCATTTTAGCATGCTGAATTATGTCAAATAGAGAAACTATATACATATACATATATGTCAGTGTGTGTGTGTGTGTGTTGGTATTAAGTTTTCATAATTATTATATATGTTTTGGCTATCAAAAACCTCTTCAGAAAGCCTGTTCATTAAAGACAAGGTACAATGTTAAATTATCACAATTTTAGAATGCTTAATTCAACATGAATTATGTCAAGTGCCTGTGCATAACTATATATGCTCCCTCATCTGCTAGGAGGTGGGGTTGAGCACTTTGGAGGGGATTTCGCTGAAACCACCAACTAAACTGTAAACGCAACGCTCTTCTATAATAAGGAGGGAGCACTCTATTTCGGCCTTTACATACGTACAGATGTGTATATTTATCAGTTAAAATCCCCTTCTCATTCTGTGGGTCACGATAGCAGAATGGCTAAGCAGCTCGGCAGATGAGGAATTGATCATGGTTCTATCCCGGCTGTAGGTAGCTTACAAATGTCTAGCCATGCAGAAGAGACATGATACATCGAAACACAGTGTCTCTGGATGACTATATATATGTGTGTGTGTGTGTGTGTGAAGAAAAGGAAGTGAATCCGACGGTATGTAGTATATTAAGAACCTACAGCATTGGCTAAGTGCATTTTATCACAGAATAACGAGAAAAACTGCACTAGTCCTTGTTTATAAATCTGTTCAAAATTTGAGGTTTGAAGAAGGAACGCTGGAAAGGTAGACGGTTTGAAAGATGACGTCAAATATTCTTCTTTTAGGTGTGAGTGTGTGTGTGTGTATGTATTGTTATTCTGTGATAAAATTTTTTTTATTATTGTTCCTTATATCAATAAATGCCCTGAAGAAGATCTACTTAACAGATCGAAACACTGCAGCATCAGCTAATAAACTTGCCACTTATTTTATTTAAACCTGTGTTTTTTCAAATTTCTTAATATACTACATACCGTCGGATTCACTTCCATCTCTTCACAATATATATATATATATATATATATTTGTGTGTGTATTTGGTTTTCATATCTATTATATTTGGTTTTGCAATATATGTTTTGGCTATCAAGAATCATTTAAGAAAGATTATATATATATATATATATATATATATATATATATGTGTGTGTGTGTGTGTGTGGTGTGTGTGTATGCATATATATAAATACAGGGTGCAATGGATGAATTATTGGCTGTTTTAGAATTCTAAATTCAACTCATCTTAAAGGTAACAGATTTAAAGACATATCAAAAAAGAAGAAAAAAAAAAAGATGTTTCCGAGATACTTCAACCAATGGAAAACTCGCTGGAGTAAGTTTCTCAGGTGCTTCAACAATGTAAAATTTATTGCACAAAGTATGTTGAATGACAATCAACTACTTTGAAGAAAATTAAAATTTCATTCATTGATGATTTGAGTCTTGGTAAATACAGCTTCAGTCTCAATACATTTTGAACACACAGCTCGTATTTTGTAGAAAATAAAAAAAACATTTCATTCATTGTTCATTTCTTTCTTAGTAAGTAGAGGTTCTGTCTCTATACTTTCTGAAACACAGCTCAGATAATATTACCTCTGTCCCATAATGGATGCTGCATTTTGTATAAGAAATGTACATGGGAATGTACCAACTATTATGGTTTGGTTTGTTTTTACGGAATATCAACCTCGGTGGGTCATTTAATGCCAATAAAGTTGTGAAATAAATTCATTCTTAATGCGTAATACAATTTTGTTTATCAATTCATGTTTTTCTATTTAACCCATAGATGGGACCCTAACAGGTACTACCACTCTGGGTCAGTGTGGACCAGGGAGCAATGGGGATAAAGGGGTGCTCCACATTCCCCAAACCTCCAAAACTGGAACCTCACCATCAGATAGAGTTTAACGTAATTCCCAGGACATGTAGACCCCCAGCCACCACCTTCTAGCACCCATATGATATTAAGGGGTTGGAGCTTGCCATAAGGGCAATAGGGTTGCGAAAATCATATAGGTGCTAGGGCTTGATGTGACCAGCCGATTGATCGGAGGGGGCCTTTCTGACTGCCCGTCTAGCCCAAGATAGGGCTAAAGTGGAGAATTGCAAGTCATGAACTGCTCATCCACATGGGCTTGTAAGATTAAGTGGTATTATACTTGATATACAAATACCGACAAAGGTTTGATAAACAAAACATTTAATACGTATACAGCACATGGATAAAAGGTACATAATACATAGGTACATAAGTAAAGATAAAGACACATTCATGAATGGTAAAAAGATATACATAAAAGCCACAGACATGAGACTAGGGATAGTCCATGCTGTGTGAATAACTTACAGTAATGTAAGGGGGGACGAAGCCCTAACGAGAAGGGGTAGACCTTAACTAACCCATGTGTCTCGTAGTTAGAGGAACAGGAAAAGAGAGAAAGACACGTTTGAACCAGGCGCTTAAATACTATAGCCCCTGGTGAGAACAAGCGACAACTCAGCGGGAAGATAATCGCTACAGGCTCTATCCTTAAGCATCACGGGTCGCCACCCACTGCCAACAGGTGGCCCCATTGGGGAGTCTTACCCCTCTGCAGAGGTGCAGTCGGCGCATTCTAACGCCCAAGCCGACAGGGCGGCCAACTATTATGGTACCAAAATGTTTCCAATCATTGTTCATTTCTGTCTCGGTAAATACTGCTTCAGTCTCGATACTCTTTCAGCACACTTGTATATTGGTAAGTCAGATTTGACAGAACTGTCGATCAGACAAGTGTTGCAAAGAATGAAAAAGCGATAATCAGAAAATGACAGATGCGACATGCAGAAAAAAAATTCCTGCTAAGATCAATGATCCAGAAATTGTTTTTCTTTCCTATTCAATATATATATATATATATATATATATATATATATATATATAAGTGTATTTAGGCAGCATTTTTTCTTTTATACAGGTTTCGTTGAATCGAACAGACAATTCCTGTCTGACAAGTCTTTCGTTGATCCGTTCTAATCTTCGGGCCATCCTTCTGGTGTCAGGGTGGAACTGGTATACCAGTCCACCGAATGTTTCGTCACTAGCGCTTTCGGCAATACACTTTGCCATCCTCAGGTGGGAAACACAACCTGTGCCCCCACCCTCCAAAAAAAAATCACCACTGCTTTTTTCAAAACTACTACCATTCCAAAAACCTCCCACTACCAATTGATATTACCTCCCACTAATTCCTTGCTTCTACTCGTTCTTGTTAAAAACGAGACATGAAAACTATTCCATCGTTTCCCCACCTGAGGATGGCAAAGTGTATTGCCGAAAGCGCTACTGACGAAACATTTGGTGGACTGGTATACCAGTTCCACCCTGACACCAGAAGGATGGCCTGAAGATTAGAACGGATCAACGAAAGACTTGTCAGACAGGAATTGTTTGTTCAATTCAACGAAACCTATATATATATATATATATATATATTATAATATATATATATGTGTGTGTGTGTGTTGCGTGTGAAGAAAAATATTTCAAAACATATACCAAACACAGGATGTTACGATCAGAGGAAACAATTTTATGTGTCTATAATTAAGTATTTCGGTATTAAACCATCATCAGGACACTGTTATAGAAATAAAAGTAATTGGTAATTTGCATGAAGCATTGTTAAGTATGTTATTATATATTAATGATTTGAAGGCAATTACAATGCATATAAAAAATAAAAACAAAAAGAGGGTTTTTTTTTGTCTTATTGATTTCAAAGTAAACTTTATCTTCAGAGACGATTTTCAGAAATGGACGTGTTTTTTTGTGTTGTTATTTTATTTTATTTTTCTTATGCTATAAACACATGTCTCGTGGTGTTCTTTTTTTTTTAACGCCACGCAGAAGGTCGTGATAGTCGTAATAGCCGTTTTTCATTCAATTTCAATTCTATTATTTTCATCTATATATATATTTATAAAAAAAGAAGAAGGTCTGCAAAATGTATCGTTCTCAGAAAAAATGTTTTATTCTTTTTATTTCACATACGCAACACGTGTTTCAGATATTCTGGTATCTTCTTCAGGCTTTGATCAATACATATATTGATATACATATATATGTATACACATCTATATACATAGGTTGTGCGTGTTTCTGTAATTTTTCTGTTATCCTATGTATATATATTATTAGAGGTTTTATACTGGACATAAAGTGGGGGTTTAGTTTAGTTTAGGACTTAAATAAAAAAAACAAACAAAAAACTGAACCCTTCTGACCACAAGAAATTCATTAGAGATTTTATGCTGGACATAAAGTGGGATATTAGTTTAATACTTAATTCATAACAAAACTGAACCCTCTAGTCACCACTAGTTTATTAGAGGATTTATACAGTACATAAAATTGGGGATTCAGGCCATCAGCAGTTTATTAGAGCTTTTATACTGAACATAAAGTGGGGGATTAGTTTAGGACATAAATAATAACAAAACTGAACCCCCTAGCCATAAGTAGTATATTAAAGGTTTTATACTGGACATAAAGTGGGGGATTAGTTTAGGACATAAATAATAACAAAACTGAACCCTCTAGACACAAGTAGTTTATTAAAGGTTTTATACTGGACATAAAGTGGGGGATTAGTTTAGGACATAAATAATAACAAAACTGAACACTCTAGCCACAAGTAGTTTATTAAAGGTTTTATACTGGACATAAAATGGGGGATTAGTTTAGGACATAAATAATAATAAAACTGAACCCTCTAGCCACCAGTTGTTTATTAAAGGTTTTATACTGGACATAAAATTGGGGATTAATTTAGGACTTAAATAATAACAAAACTGAACCCTCTAGCCACAAGTAGTTTATTAGGTTTTATACTGGACATAAAAAGGGGGATTAGTTTAGGTCTTAAATAATAACAAAACTGAACCCTCTAGCCACAAGTAGTTTATTAGAGGTTTTATACTGGACATAAAGTTGGGGATTAGTTTATATACTTAGATAATAACAAAACTGAAGCCTCTAGCCACCAGTTGTTTATTAAAGGTTTTATACTGGACATAAAAAGGGGGATTAGTTTAGGACTTAAATAATAACAAAACACAACCCTTTTAGCCACCAGTTATTCCTTAGGCATTTTTTCTATTGTACATAATATGATCGAATCAATTGAATAACAAAACTGACCCTTATTGGTCATTTTTCTCTTTTTTTCTTTCTATTTTTATTTTTTTATTAGACATCTCAGACAATATAAAGTGCTGTACCATTTTGATGCTCAAATAATATCAGTGAAAAAGCCGACTTCTGCTCTTTTACACATAGCTAGCTGATGTACAATACAAATA
>CM042178.1:55130438-55132938 GCA_023376005.1 Doryteuthis pealeii | reverse complement strand
AAATAGTAAACCCTTGTAGTAAGAATGAAAAATAAAGTTTAAATATCTTTAGCTTTAAGCAATCCTAGTTGCGTATATTTTCTTTCTTTTGGCTGAGTGTTATAGGGTTAATCGATTATTTTCAGTTAGTCTTAGTCTTTTCTTTTTTGTTCATTTTTTTTCCCAGGCAAGGTGTTGTAGTATATTTTTACTAACAAGCTATTTGCCTTTTTTTTTACTGTAAGAGTTTACTAATAGGATTAGTATAGTATTGTATATATATAAACATAACAGCAAGAAATGTCTTCACATAAACACCAGAAGATCTATTAGCAACCTGATGATGGCAAAATAGCCTGAAACCTGGGTAGTTGCTTATGGAAAACAATTATATTTTAAAAATTCAACAAATAAATAAATAAATAAAGCTCCTACAAATTTGTGGTTGAGCACTGTGATTTCTTTGTTTCATCAAAAAAAATTTTTAAAATATATATCTATATATAAATATTATATATATATATATATATATATATATATATATATATTAGTTAAATCTATAATATGCTCTGAAGAAAATTTTTAACAGATCGAAATATTGCAATATCAGCATAATAAAAACTTTATTTGAACAACATATGTGATTTTCATATTACTGTTGTATTAATTTCCTTTACTTTTAATTAATAATATATATATATATATATATATATATATATATATATACATATTATGGAGGCGCGTGGGCTAGTGGTTAGAGTTGTGGAAAATGGAATTCGAGTTCAATTCCTAGACGAAGCTGTTGGCTTTTCACATAGTGCTAATACCCTTGGGAAAGGTATGAATCCATATATTCTCCCTCCAGCTATGGGTTAAATAGTAGGGCAGACTGGACCCTTCAGCCTTGGGTAGGTAACCAGTCTAGGAGAGGGATAACTCTGAATTCAAAAATTCCTGAGGTCGGTCGTTGATTGGGTTTGTGGCAACCCTTGATGCACCAATTCCAAAATGTGTGGATGGTCCGACACAAGCCTTCACCACTATAAACAAATTACTGTGTGGGTGTTCATTGTATATATGAACCCTCATGCATCGAAAATCGACGAGAGAGTCCATAATATATATATATTAAACTAATAGGTCACCCATGGAGCTCTGGATAGATAATTGGGATTAGGGAAAAATGAGTTTATAAAGTGAATCAATAGGCATAATGTGAAGTAAGAGATGGGTCAGTTTTTGACTTAATTGCTGATTATGACTAATTAGAACTGATTAAAATTGAATTTTTTTTCAAACATAACTAAAAGCAAGGAATATTTTAGTATGAATTTTGTGCCATTAAACTAAACAGGAAAAAAGTCTTAGGAGACAATGATTCACTCAACTTTAGTATGATTATAAGAATAATTATATATATATATATATATGTATATATATATATATATATACGTGACGCTCTTCTATATATAAGGGATGGAGCACTCTATGACGGCCTTTACATGCAAAGCGATGTGTGTATTAAAACAGTTAAAATTCCCATTCTGTAAGTTATGACAGCCTAATGGTTAAGGTGTCGGACAGACACCCAAGCAATCGGATTTCAATTCCGGCTGTAGGTAGCTTACAAAATATCTAGCCACACTGAACAGACTTGATAAGTTGAAACACGTGTCTGTGGATGACCCTATATATATATATATATAATATATATATAGTATCCAATTACAACTTTAACGTTTCAGTTGCTGTGGCAGAAGTAAATTATCCAAAAGTGCTCAATATATCAAAGTATATATGAACCCTCATGCATTGAAAATCGACGAGAGAGTCCATAATATATATATCATAGTAAAAACTACACGAGTAGTGCAGGGGTTTCTTATTTTGACAATGAAATTTAATAGACAATATATTGTGCTCCTTCAATTGAAAATAATGTTTGAATCCTTATAGGATCGACTCATATAAGGAATTATATTATTCAGGTGTTATTGTATTTTCCAAGGTAGACAGAATGCTGCTATTTAAAGTTCTTCCTTTAAGCCTTCTCGTGTTTCCACTTGAAACATTTTCTATTATATTCCCGTTGGGAGAGTTTGCTGTGACTCTAACATTAAGAGCACACATTGAGCTCTCAAACTGTGACAGGTTTTTAAAAATAAGACTCTTGTGTCGTAAGGAAGATTTCTTCTCTTGACTTTTGGATTATATATAATTTAAAAAATGGACTCTCTCGTCGATTTTCGACAGATGAGTGTTCATTCAATGAAAACCAACACAGTGATTTTTTATAGTGGTGAAGGCTTGTGTAGGACCACGCACTTTTTGGTACAGTCGATAGAAAGAATTGGTGCATCAAGGAATGCCATGAACCCAATCAACAATCGACCTCAGGAATTTTGAATTCAGAGTTATCCCTCTCCTAGACTGTTACCTACCCAGGTTAAAGAGCCCAGTCTGTCCTACTTTTTACCCATATATATATATATATATATATATATATTAGTAAAACTACATG
>CM042178.1:55122938-55125438 GCA_023376005.1 Doryteuthis pealeii | reverse complement strand
CTTCAAATTATTAATATATCATAATGTATATATATATATATATTATTATTATTATTTATATTTTTTGCTTGAAGGCAGTTACAATGCGTATATCGTATAAACTTTCATAATTAATGAAAATAATCATGACAAGTGAACTCGGCAAATATTGACCATTACGTAGAACATTGTACAGCAGCCATTTTAACTTTATTAAGTCTCATATATATATAATATGCTATTCCTAAAAGTAAACCCTTGCGGTAAGAAAAAAAACCCGCAATTTCTACTATAGGAATACATTGGACAATGATTTTACTATAGGAATGCATTGAAAATGATTTTTACTATAGTAATGCATTGGAAAATGATTTTTACTATAGGAATGCATTGGAAAAGGATTTTTACTATAGGAATGCATTGGACAATGATTTTACTATAGAATGCATTGGACAATGATTTTTACTATAGAAATGCATGGACAATGATTTTTACTATAGGAATGCATTGTAAAATGATTTTTACCAATGATTTTACTATAGGAATGCATTAGACAATGATTTTTACTATAGGAATGCAGGAATGCTTGAACAATGATTTTTACTATAGAAATTCATTGGACTATGATTTTACTATAGGAATGCCTTGAACAATGATTTTTACCATAGGAATGCATTGGAAAAAGATTTTTACTATAGGAATGCCTTGAACAATGATTTTTACTATAGGAATTCATTGGACAATAATTTACTATAGGAATGCATTTGAAAAAGATTTTAATATAGGAATACATTGGACAATGATTTTTACTATAGGAATGCATTGGATAATGATTTTTACTATAGGAATGCATTGGATAATGATTTTTACTATAGGAATGCATTGTAAAATGATTTTTACTATAAAAATGCATTGTAAAATGATTTTTACTATAGGAATGCATTGGACAATGATTTTTACTATAGGAATGCATTGGACAATGATTTTTACTATAGAATGCATTGGACAATGATTTTTACTATAGAAATTCATTGGACTATGATTTTACTATAGGAATGCCTTGAACAATGATTTTTACCATAGGAATGCATTGGAAAAAGATTTTTACTATAGGAATGCCTTGAACAATGATTTTTACTATAGGAATTCATTGGACAATAATTTTACTATAGGAATGCATTTGAAAAAGATTTTACTATAGAAAATGAATGCATTGAACAACAATTTGAACTTGGGTCAACGATTCCATTTTCTAGAATGGTTAACGCTAACTCACTTCAACAGTAACCATTACACAAGAGCACCTCTAGCTATAAAAAAATCTGACAATTTCAAATAGCAGGTTCAGAAATCAATTAAAAAGAATGTTTTTATCTGACCAAGGAAATTATGTCTAGACAAATGTACTGCCTTGTAGCATATGATCTCTGAAACCAAACTAAACTTTTAAGAATTTGACATTACAAAACACTTTAAAAAATATAAACTCACACAAACACACACACACATATATATATATATATATACATACACACTCATAACCCTATATATATATATATACATACTCATAACCCTATATATATATATACATACACACTCATAACCCCCCATATATATATATATATATATATATATTCATATATACACACATATATGCACATGCTAATACCAAACACACACACATATCTATCTATATATATATATATATACACGCACACATTTATGTACACACATGCATATATATATGCACTCTCACATAGAGACATATATATATATACACACACACACATATATATACATATATACACACATACACACATATATATATATATATACATATATATATATATATATATTACACAATATATATACACACACACAGACACACATATATACACAAACACACATATATATATATATACATACAGACACACATATATACACACACACATATATATATATACACACAGACACACACACATATATATATATACACAGACACACACACATATATATATACACACATATATATATATATACACAGACACACATATATATACACACATATATATATATATATATACAGACACACACACACATATATATACACATATATATATATATACACACAGACACACACATATATATATATATACACTCCTACGGATGTATTCATGCATTTCCAAAGGTGATTAAGATGAAGTGAAAAGTTAACAGCCTCATCCAGGATTTGAACTCTGGTCAACAATTCCATTTCCTCCGACAATAACCATTCCGCCAAGAGTACCTGTAGCTATAAAATAAATCTGATAATTTCAAATGGGAGTTTCAGAGATCATTTAAAAAAAAAAGAAAAGATGTTTCCATGTGACCAAAGGGAGGGAGAAAATTACGTCTAGACAAACGTTTGGCCTTGCAGCACAGCAAAAATATGATCTCTTAAACGTAACTAAAATTTTATAAGATTGGCATTTAAAAAAAAAACAACATATAACCAAATATATATATATATATATATATA
>CM042178.1:55110438-55115438 GCA_023376005.1 Doryteuthis pealeii | reverse complement strand
GAGAGAGTCATCCACAGACACGTGTTTCAACTTATCAAGTCTCTTCGGTGTGGCTAGACATTTTGTAAGCTACCTACAGCCGGAATTGAAATCCGATCGGTTGGGTGTCTGTCTGACTCCTTAACCATTAGGCTGTCATCACTCACAGAATCCGAAGGGGATTTTAACTATTTTAATACACACATCGCTTTGTATGTAAAGGCCGTCATAGAGTGCTCCATTCCTTATATAGAAGAGCGTCGCGTTTATATATATATATATATATATATATATATATAATTACTCTTATAATCATACAAAAGCTGAGTGAATCATTGTCTCCTAAAGAATTTTTTCCTGTTTAGTTTAATGGCATAAAATTCATACTAAAATATTCCTTGCTTTTAGTATTGAGTTATGTTTGAAAAAAATGCCATTTTAATCAGTTCTAATTAGTCATAATCAGCAATTAAGTCAAAAACTGACCCATCTCTTACTTCACATTATGCCTATCACTTTCCCCCTCTCTATGTATATCTTGATTACCTCCTCGTTATATATGTTAGTTTCACTGAGAGAGAGAGAGAGAGAGAGAGAGAGAGAGATATGGGAGAGTTTGAAATGTATTTGTATATTAGGATTCAGCAGCAGCGAGCTAGTAGCTTTAGATTAGGTCAAACATTCCCTTTCTTAAAAATCTTACAAAATGATTTTAATTTTTTTTTAATTCTCTGGGTGTATTTATTATTTAAAATTTGATCCGCTTTATAAACTCACTTTTCCCTAATCCCAATTATCTATCCAGAGCTCAATGGGTGACCTATTAGTTTAATGTATATATATATATATGTTGAAAAAGTAAATAAAGGAAAGAAAATGTTGAATGGATGAAAATTATATATTGGAGTGCCGACACGTGTTTCAACCAAAAGTATTCCTTGTACACATTGTATTCTATTTATTATTATTTTAAATACAAAATAAAATAAAATAACAATAATAGAAAAAAATATATATTTTTTTAAGTATACAAAAAAGCGGACATCATCAGGGCAAAATATTTGATATTTTAAATAAATTTTATCCATTCAACATTTTCATTCCTTTATTTGTTTATTTATTCAACATAATTGTCAGATTCCCTTGCATTTTTCAACACGCGCATGGATACGGTCATAACGTCACAGTCTACACGCATTACAACATACGCTCACGTACAAACAAAAAAGCACATTCACGTAAACATGCAATACGAGAATACATTTATAAAAAAAATACCATCTGTAACATTTTAAAAAAAAAATTCATTTAACTAAAAATGCCATAGCAAGACAACAACTACTTCAGTTCCAGTGTTCTTCTGAAAAAGAGATTTTATCTCGAAATATCAAGAATAAATTACAGGTTAACAAACAACACCATTGTTACCTTATTATATATTTTCTTTACACCTGCATTGTGATAGCCTTCAAAATCAACCTCCAATACATATTGGTTTATACACAATGCTTCAAGCAAATTATAAAACTCTCCTATATATATATATATATATATATATATATATATATAATATAATAATATATGAGGTTAAGTAAACAAACAAATATGTTTATTTTTTTATATGGCTTTAAGCCGACAATTTTTGGAGGATATGTGCCTAATAGAAGTAATACCTAATTTTGAAAATTAATTAGTAATTAATGAATTTAGACGGGCATATATGTTCAGATGTAAGGCTAAACGAATCGAGAAAATGTCAATCCCTGAATGTACATTTCGTCCTATTAGATCTCATCAGCAAATAATGATATATATATGTAAATAATATATAGATATATATATATATATATATAATAGAGAAATACTGAGAAAAGTATTGGCATATAAAGGTGCTTAATGTAAAAATAGCAGAGCAGGTTTTACAATCAATAATAATGTGAACTCGTTTCGAAATGCAGGCATTTGAACAAATTTTTATTGTGCCATTTACCACCTGATCTTAATTAATACCTTAATTTTCGCCCTCCTTTTATTTATTTAAACAATTAAATAAAAAATTAATCTGAACACCACGTGCATTAAGACCAAAGCAAGTTTGTTATATTCATTTTTTAATACAACTTTGACGCTATAACATTCCATCGCATGGGCGCGCTTCACGTTATATAGGCGCTGAACAAGCCACAGTTTAAAAAAAAACAATTAGCGTTATAACATTCCACCGGGTGAACACGATTCATGTTTATTTTTAATCTCAACTCTTGTCTGAGGATTGTGTAAGCATGAAGCTAATAGTAACGAGATAATAATATCCATAATATATTATTGATTATATATATATATATATATATATATATGGAGGTGCGTGGTGTAATGGTTAAGTTATAGGAAATGGACTTGTCATTAATACCCTTGGGAAAGGTATGAATCCATCTATCTCTCCAGTTCTGGGTAAATAGTAGGGCAGACTGGGTTCTTTAACCATGGCTAGGTAACCAATCTAGGAGAAGGAAACGCAATGAATTCAGACCTGTTAAATTCCGCTAAAAAATTGACCTTGTGTCACATCCTGCTCGTGTGGAGGTGTTGGTAAAATATATATATATATATATATATATATATATATATTATATCATCATCATTTCAACTCCATCTGATTATTTTAATAATAATAATAATAATAACGTAAATCCGTATACATTTTGATAAACAGACCGAAACACATGTGTAAGCGATATCGATTAAAAGTGATATCGATAAAATTCGTTTTTATCCATCTACATTTCTTTTCTTTACTCATTTTTTCCTCATATTGTCGGATTCATTTCCCATTCACACACACACACATATATATATATATATATATATATATTATATGTGTGTGTGTGTGTGTGTGTGTGTGTGTGTGTGTGTGTATGTATGAATATGGAACACATGAATAACCATACTTTTGTTGCATATGCATACACATACACATACACAAATAATTTAGCTTATTTAAATTCATTTTCTGAAACATTTTTCCCTAATCCCAATTATCTATCCAGAGCTCAATGGGTAACCCAATGGGTCATATTTTGTCTAGTATATAAATATATATATATATATATATATATATATATATATGAGTGTGGAAGACATACATAACCATACTTGTGTTACACAGGCATACACATACACAAATAATTTAGCTTACCTAAATTCATTTCCTGAAACATTTCCAGTCACATAAGCTATTTTCTCAAGCACCCCCCCTCCCCGTACCGCACACACCACTGGTACCGTGACGGACATTCCACCTTCAACCGTTTGGCCCGTTGCCATTGGCTCTTACAAACATTTAATGGTAACACTCTAAGTGGCAAATGATTATGTCTCTTTGGAGACACATTTTCCAGCGAAAACCTCCGACCAAAACGCAACGTCCGACTCACCTGACACAGCGGCTAAGTCCCGTCATCTGTCAAGTGACTAGAGATACTGCCCCGACGCATAATGTCCAGTGAACTTATATTGATTGGTCAGAGAGAGAGAGAGAGAGAGGAGGAGGGAGAGAGAGAGAGAGAGAGAGAGAGAGGGGGAGAGGAAGGGAAAAAAAAAAAAAAAAAACATAGTAGATAGATTTTGATAAGTCTCTGTAGAGTTAGATGACGGATTCTTTTCCGAACAGAAGACGTTTTTTATGGAGATTTTTCTAAGAGGTCGAGTGGAACACGGTTTAGAAATTAAACCCTGATAACTTAAATAAGCATACACACACACATATATATATATATACTAGACAAAATGTGACCCGTTGGACCACCCATTGAGCTCTGGGTAGATAATTGAGATTAAGGAAAAGTGATTTTTCAAGGCAAATTAAATTTTTAAAAAAATAAATACAGCCTGAAAATTTTTTAAAAAACAATATTAAAATTATTTTGAAATATTTCTATAAAAGGGAACGTTTGACCCAAATTCCTTAAGAGCCATCCTAATTTAGATATATATATATATGTTCTATTACTAATATTGAACACTTTTTATTCATAGATATAGCAAACTATATATATAAGTAAAAAAAATAACAAAAGACTTAGAGATTTAGCTTTATAGTCTATTTCAGGGAGCTTAATAGACTATAATGCATTGAGCTCTCAAACTGCGACAGGTTTTTAAAATAAAACTCTTGTGTCGTAAGGAAGATTTCTTCTCTGGACTTTTGGATTATATATATATATATATTATATATATATATATATATATATAAATGTTGTTTGACGGTGAACATATGGTAAACTAATCATTTATTCCAAAGAATTTTAGGAGACATAGATAAAAATAATCTTAAACTAGGCGAGTATATATAATATTAGCTACGTAATTTTCTTCAGTTCTCCTGAGGAAGGTGTACCTTGAACACCGAAACCGTGGTAGAGAGAATAACTTTTCTACAACTATTAATGCTCTATATTTTACAAGATATATTGAGCCCTTTTGGATTAACTACTTATGCTACTGCAATGAAAACATGGTAATAACATTTTGATGAATGTATGTGTAATATATATATATATATATATATATATATATATATATATATATATGAATATTTGTTTCGATGTCGTTTATCACAAAAGATGTATACACACATGCGCAACCACACACACAAAACACCTGAAAATGCACAATGCCGTTTTTTGACTCACACACTTTCATACTCATACCGTAAAAGAGAATATTTGACGTCATATTTCAAACCATCCACTTTTTTCAGCGTCTTTTCTTCAGACTTCAAATTTTGAACTGATAAACAAGGACTATCACTTGCTTTTCTCGTTATTCTAATTTTTTTATCACCTTCCATATACCAACAAATGCCCTGAAGATGATCTAATTAATAGATCGAAACACTGCAGCGTGGGCCAATAAACTTACCACTCAACTTATCTAAACTGTGTTTTTCCAATTTTCTTAATATTCTACATACCGTCGGATCCAGTTCCTTTTCTTCACACACACACACATATATATATATA
>CM042178.1:55036079-55105338 GCA_023376005.1 Doryteuthis pealeii | reverse complement strand
GGGCTCCGGAGCGTATGATTGTTTTCGGAGTGGGCTATGGTCCCCAATGGGTGCACCTGGGATATATCGGAGAAGCAATGTCGGTGTCAGAGGCGGTAGTTCGGGCTGGGGCTATTATGGTTGGACTAGTATGCTTCATCTTTTATTGTTTTGACGATATTATATTTTAGCGCACGGTCTGTACTCCAGCCATCAACAATGCTTTCAGAGTAAGATGAATTATTGATCGATAGTATTCCAAGCAAGCTGTTTTAGGTTGGGTGTAAGGCACCATACGCGCATGTGAGGCGCAAGATAGAGATATAATATGGTCAGATATGAGATGTATGGTATATGAGGGTCGCATTCTGAGCGTGTCTGTTTGTGTGTGTGTGTGTGTGTGTGTTTTGGCACCGGAGGACGAAGTGTGTGCCGGAGCGTAGCGGACTAAAAAGGCTAAAATGAAGTATTATCTTTTGATTCCAGCAACTTATATGGAGTAACTAGTATCTTCATCTTTGTTGTTTGTTGAATCAAATATATTGTGTAGGCCAGTTCTGGTTCTCCCGGCCATCACAATTCTTTCGAAAAAGAGTAAGATGAAGAGTATATATCATTATTAAACAACTGATATTGAGACTAGTAACTCTATCTTTCGTTGTTTTGATGCCCATATTAATCAATGAGTGTGCTTTGGTTGTTCCTCAGGTGGATGTTCGTATCGCGGGTAATCACAAGTGTCATTTTTTTTCTTCTCGCAAATCTCGCCACCGGCCTTAATCATAACAAAACCGCTAATCCACACATCAAAGTCGTGGAATAATGTTTGGGATTAATTTTGGATTAAGTCTTGGCTTTATAAATCCGGCAAAGAAACGAAAGGAAATGACATTTTTATTGTCAAGGTTGTCTGAAAGTTCTTAGAGAAGATTTTGTCTTTCTTCCATGAATTACTTTCACCCTCGTTAGTTTTATACACGATACGACGACGAACAACTTTGGAAAGCGGTGTAAAATAAAGGAAGTGTCAAATATGAGTTTGTCTGGAAAAAAATGTACACATAATGAAACTATATATATATATATATTATATATTATAATGTTAAACACAGGAATAACCTTAATCAAGTTTCACCATAAGGAAATCTTCAGGGTAAATCGCAGTAAATTAATCAGATATTGGTCAATTGCCGTCAATTGTATAGCGCGTGTATTTTCTATATATTATATTATATATATACTATATGATCAGTTATTACAAGATATAAGAGACAGAGTGATAACCTACTAGAGTGTTCACCATAGAGGATTTCAGGGTTAAAAAGGTCCAGTAAGTTAAATCAAAGAGTAGTGTTTAGTCATTTGCATTCAGTGTATACCTGGGGTGTATTTTCTATATATTTTATTTTATTTTATTATATATATATATATATATATATATATATATATTACAATATAGGTACAAGTGATAACCTACTCGAGTTTCACCATAAGGATCTTCAGGGTTAAATCCAGTAATTAATCAATATTTGGTTAATTGCAGTCTATTGTATACGCGTGTATTTTCTATATATTTTATTTTTCTATATACATATATTACAATATAGGTACAAGTGATAACCTACTCGAGTTTCACCATAAGGATCTTCAGGGTTAAATCCACTGAATAAATCAAGATACCAATTAATTGCAGTCGATTACATGTGTGTGTTCATTGCGTTAAACTGTTCGTTATGAGGAACGCTGGTTTCAGATTTAAATGTTCTCACACTGGAAGTTGCTTTTTCGTAAGGTTCAAAATGTAAACAATAAATGTGAATCATTTTGTGTTAATGTTTGTCCTAGATTACGGCTGTCTAACAACTGTATGGGTCATAATGCTTAAATGTGTAATCGACTGCAATTAATCAGTATCTCGATTTATTCAGTGGATTTAACCCTGAAGATCCTTATGGTGAAACTCGAGTAGGTTATCACTTGTACCTATATTGTAATAAATTTGCTCTACTTACGTATTGAGCACTTTGTATTTGTTATATCGTTGACTTACCCCCCTGAATTCTGCACCATCTAACCATCGTGACCATATTAACCGGTAAGTAAAATTTTTCATTATACATATATATATATATATATATATATATATATATATATATATATATATTACCAACCCCTCCGCACAAGCAGGATGTGACACAAGGTCAATTGCTTAAGTGGAGTTTAACAGGTTAAACAGTCTGACTGATGCTGAATCGATCAGGTTTCTATCCCAGCTGTTGGTAGCTTACAAATGTCTAGCCACACTAAATATTTTTTCTTTCTTCCATGAATTACTTTTAACCTCGTTAATTTTATATGCAATACAACAACGAACAACTTTGGAAAGTATCACATATGAGTTTCTCTGGAAAAAAATGTACACGTAATGAAACTGTATATAATATATATATATCCTACTTGAGTTTCACCATAATGATCTACAGGGTTAAATCCAGTAAATTATTCAAGTGTCACATATGAGTTTGTCTGGAAAAAAATGTCCACATAATAAAACTATATATATATTTACCATCCCCTCCACACGAGCAGGATGTGACACAAGGTCAATATTCTTTAGCGGAGTTCAACAGGTTTTAATTCAGAGTTTTCCTTCTCCTAGACTGCTTGTCTAACCAAAGTTAAAGAGCCCAGTGTGCCCTACTATGTATCCATAGCCGGAAGAAGAGTAGGATCCATACCTTTCCCAAGGGTATTAGCACTAAGGGAATTCAATTACCACATCCAGGATTTGAACTCGGGGCGACGAGTCCATTTACCATGACTTTAACCATTGCACCACTCGCTTCCATATAAAACTATATATATATATTTAAATAATAAATATAACTGACACTCTAATCTTAACAACACTCTAAAAAATAGCATTTGATATAGGTAACTGTTGAAGTGAGTTAGTGTACTGTTGGTTTGAGCAACAAGCTAAGCACAATTGAACCAGTGCCAAGACAAGGTACTTATGGGAATCCAGAATAGTCCACTCATGCATTTGGGTGACTCTATTCCTTGAGTCCTGATTGGCTGCTTGGTTTCTATGATGTTCTGAGGCTTCATAAATAATCTGCCATTTTGCAGTAGTCTTTGCAGCAAAACAGGTTCGTATTAAGTTATGACTGCTTGCTGCCTTGTCATACCAATTCGACGGTAATTGGAACTAGTATGATTATTCTACAGTAACAATATACTAAACATCTTCAATAACTAACCCACTAATCTTAGCGACCTGCTAAAAAAACCCAGAGTTCTTAATTTGAAAATGCAAAAAAAAAACACAAAAAAACGAATACATTACAACCTACAATCCCCTGATGACGACCGATGAAACGTTTGAAAGCACAAGGGTAAAGAGTATGGGAAAGATAAAGATCATGAAAAAGAAATATTCCGTGTTTTTAACAATACTTGCCTAAATAATATATATATATATATATATATATATATTTCTTAAGCATAGTTTATCAGGTTTGAATTCAGTGTTTTTCTTTCTAAACCAAATTATAAACTGTATGAAGGAATGATCTTCGCAAGTTAAACATATTATTAATCTTCTAAAGTTAAACATATTATCATTACTAACAAGAATATGTGCCCTCCGGGCGCAAGTATTTAATTTCATCTAATGTAATGAAATACATTAAATTAGAAAGACTAACGAAATTAAATAAGAACGCATATAAAAGATTACACTAGACATACCCAATTTTGTCGGCTGCTAGGTTTTTAAAAACAAATTAAAATTCATTAAATCTATTATTCAAGGTCAAACTTTCGTCTAAAATGATAAGTAGTAACATAATGACAATCATTAAAAAAAGAAAAATATCATTACATATGCAGTTTATTTTTAATATATTTAAAACGATTTGTTTTGGTCAATTTCGACACGATCCGCCATTATGTCTCTTTTTCAATGGTTTTTAGGCACTTGTTTACAATTTTAACGTAACATTCAGGTTTGCAAAAAAAATTACCAAAAATCAGGTAATTATGTGATTTTAATTAAATTTTCAGTATTGATTTATCAATTAATGAATTTTATAATGCATTAGTTATTTTATTTCAAACTTTAATTTAGTATTTTTGCTATGAAAAATTAATATATAAAATTCATTTAAAATATGAAAAGCCTGATGTTAAGTTTAAAATGTTATATTCTTAGATTCTAAAAATAAATATCTATCTAATGCAAACCTTATTTTATTACATCAAAGTATACTTTTTGAAGAAAAACTCGATTGAAAAGGTCCCCCGCCCCCGTTTTAAACAGAAAAATATCGATGTATAATTTTTTCTTTTATAAGATAATAGCCAATTAAATAATTATTGAAATGAGTAAAAAAGAAATCTGCAAAAAATTAATTATCTATTATTTTTTTACATTTTTCTATTTTCGATACTTATTTCCTCATAGAAAAGCCAACGTATTTTTTTTTGTTTCTATTCATAACTTCGGTCTTTTATCTCATTATTTATACTGTAATTAGAAAACTATAAAACCAACTTGAAAAAAATGTTACGCCCCCAACATAAGGGGGGTCAAAATTAAGTGACCTGAAAAAAATGAGACAGTTTTGAAATAAAATAAATAATGCATTATAAAGATCATTCATTGATAAATAAACACTGAAAATTTCATTAAAATCCGATAATTCCCTGATTTTTGGTAAATTATTTTCTGTAGGGGGGGGCTAAAGTCATTTTGTCAAAAACGCATTTTAGGACCATTTTGGGTATACCTAGATTACACTTATCTTAATTATATTCTAATTAGTTTCTATAAAAATCGTTCATTGGATTGATTTTAATACGTTGGAGGATTAAACAGTAATATCAGATACAATAACAGAAACCTGTTTTTTAAACTAGTATGCAAAACTCCAACATATTTTAAGGAAACCTTTATTTCTTAGTGATAAATAGGACACATTTCAGGATTTTAAACACACTAATAACTAGGCTATTTTGAGGTAAATTTAACTCAGATTTTTATTGAGATGTCATTATTAGTTAAGATCTATTCTATGTTTTAATGTTTTTTACTATAAATTAAATTCTTATATGTTAAACCAAGGCCCAGGCTTCCCTACTATTTACCCATAGCTAGAGGGGGAGAATAGTTGGATGCATACCTTTCCCAAGGATATTAGTGCAATTTGAAATGATTCATTATGATAATAATCTCTCTCTCTCTCTCTCTCTCTCTCTCCTAGTTTTTCTCACTCTCTCTTTCTTTCTTCTAGTTGCCCCCTCTTTATTCTAGTTTGCTCTCTCTCTCTCTAGTTCACCTCTCTCTCGCTATTCTAGTTTGCTTCTCTCTCCTAGTTCCCCCTCTCTCTCTATTCTAGTTTGCTTCTCTCTGTGTGTCTCTCTTTCTCCTTTATAGTTTGCATCTCTCTCTCTCTCCCCCCTCTCTCTCTCTCTATTCCTAGTTTACTTATCTCTGTAAGTCTTTCTTTCTCTTTTTCTATCTCTCTCTCTATTCTAGTTTGCTTCTCTCTCCGAGTTCCCCTCGCTCTCTCTTCTAGTTTACTTCTCTCTCTCTCTCTCTCTCTCTCATATATATATATATATATATATATATATTTCCAGTTTGCTTCTCTCTTTTTTTTTTTTTTAGTTTGCTTGCTTCTTTCTTTCTTTCGCTTCTCTCTCTCTCTCTC
The DNA here is from genome assembly GCA_023376005.1 of Doryteuthis pealeii. Lineage (NCBI taxonomy): Eukaryota > Metazoa > Mollusca > Cephalopoda > Myopsida > Loliginidae > Doryteuthis > Doryteuthis pealeii. The sequence goes on along the minus strand of CM042178.1, from coordinate 55,099,642 downwards.
TCTCTCTCTCTCTCTCTCTCTAGTTTGTTTCTTTTCTCTCAGAGATTCAGATAGAAACACAATATAAGACTGACGAAGAACAAAGAAACTAAGGACTGAAACATGATAATAATTTAAAAAAAACATACAATGAATAAATTCATAGAATATCTTTTATTACTAATGAACCGAAATTGTTTTTAAGGTTCACAATGATCGCACAATTTGCATTGTTTTCAATCCGCGTTTCTTAACAAGGAAAGATTTTTTATTTCTTTTTTGATTTAATTTCGTCTAACCCGAGAAGATCAACACGAAGAGAAATTAGATCGTTATAATCATCACAAAAGAGCCGTTGGCACTTTAAAAAACAACATTCAGCAGGTCCCTGTGGGTCCCCTTGCAGATTTTCCGTTTTGAAGAATCAAGAACGGTCTTGCCACGATTCTTCGAGTGAAAATTCCTTCGCAACTTTAAGGAAGCAAAAATAAATAATAAGGAATTGTTGTTCTGATGAAGAAATGGTTTTCTGCTCTGGGGCTTCAATAATGTGTCTGACAGCTAAATGGCTAATGGGGAATCACATGACAAGACAAAACAAAACAAAAATGGGTCTTTTGAAAGCTTAATGAAAGAGCATAGGAGCAAAGTTGGTTTGCCTTTGTGTGAGATGTGTGGAAAAGAGTAAAAAAATTTACAAAAATGTTAATGAAGAAAATTTAAAAAAATTTAAAACGGAAGGAGAAAGAAAGAAAAAAGCGGGGGGGAAGGGGGGGAGAGAATATGAAAAAGAAAGGAAGAAAGAAAATATAATGTAAGAAGAAGAGATTGCCGGAAAAAAGGAATGAAAAATTCTAGAAAGGAAGAAAGAAAGAAAGAAAGAGACAATGAAAGAATAAGAGACTGCCAAAAAGAAAGACAAATGAAAAAGGCAAGAAAGAGAGAAGAGAGAGAGAGAGAGAGAGAGAGAGAGAGAGAGAGAGAGAGAGAAAGAAGAAAGAAAGAAAAGGGGAGACTGAGAGAAGAAAGAAAAATAAAGGAGAAGAGAGAAAGAAGAAATAAAAGGAGAGAGAGAAAGAAGAAAGAAAAGGAGAGAGAGAAAGAAAGGAGGAGAGAGAGAGAAAGGAAATTAAAAGGAGGGAGAAAGAAAGGGAGAGAAAGAAAAAGAAAAGGAAAGAATAAGAGACTGCCAATAAAAGGCAACTGAAAAAACGCTATAATGAAAGAAAAAAGGAGAGAGAGAGAGAGAGAGGAGAGACGAGAGAGAGAGAGAGAGAGAGAGAGAGATGGAAAAAAGAAAAGGAGACAGAATGGAAAAAGAAATGGAGACAGAATGAAAAAGAAATGGAGACAGAATGGAAGAAAGAAAAAAGAGAAAGAAGAAGAAAAAGGAAAAGAAAAGAAAGAAAGAAAAGGAGAAAGAAAGAAAGAAAAAGGGAGAAAGAAAGAAAGAAAGAAAGAAAAAAAGAAAAGGAAAGAATAAGAGAGCCAAAAAAGAAAGCAACTTAAAAACGCTATAATGGGAGAGAAAAAAGAAAGAAAGGAGAGAGAAAGAAAGAAAGAAAAGGAGAGAAAGAAAGAAGAAGGAGAAAGAAAAGAAGAATGAAACGGAGAGAGCAAGAAAGAAAAAGAGAAAGAAAGAAAATGAGAGAGAGAGAGAGAGAGAGACGGGATAGAGAAAGAGAAAAGGAAGAATGAAAGAGAAAAGGGAGAAAGAAATAAAGAAAAAAGGGGACAAAGGGAGAAAGAAAGGGATAGAGAAAGAGAGAAAGAATGAAAGAAAAAGAAAAGGAAAGAATAAGAGACTGCCAAAAAAGAAAGGCAACTGAAAAACGCTATAGAGGGAGAAAGAAAGAAAGAAAGAAAACGAGAGAGAGGAGAGATAAAGAAAGAGAGAGAGAGATATATATAAAGAAAGGGAGAGGGAGAGAGAGGGGAATGAAGGGAGAAGAAAGAAAGAAAAACATAAGGAAAGAATAAGAGACAGAGTCTGTTTATATCTAATTATCTGTTTCAGTTTTTAATATCTATCTCAAATAATTAATATTTATTTTTTACATACGTATGAGGGTAATTCAAAAAGGTTTCATCCAGAAGTCTCACCCTGAAAAAAAAAAGAGCCACTTATTATAAAACTAGAAAAATCTAATTCAGATATTTGTCCTAATTTCAGTGCAGGTGAGACCCATGCCAAGGTGAGAGCTGTACGACAAACCTAAAAATCTATTTCATTTCTTGTTTTTTTTTTGTTTTTTTTCAGACTTCAGTTAGGCTTCCCACGAAGCATTTTTCTAATTTATTGTCTTATGTTCCAGAAACTAAATAATTCACAAACAAATAAATAAATAAATAAACCGTAAAATACAAGTGGCGGGGGATAGAGGAGATGAGGTGCGGCCAGGTGAGTGGAAAGAAACAAAACAAAACAAAAAAGAAGAAAAATAGTAAAGTCTGAGAGAATGAAACATGGTTGACAGCATTCGTGCCACACTAATGGAAAAAAAAGAGAGAGAAAAATAACTACAAATCATCATCATCATCATCGAGAGTGCTAACAGCGCATATTCCTTTAATTCTCTCTCGCCATCTGTCCTTATTGGTTTGGTTTTTTTTTGGTTTTTTTGTTTTACAGCGTATCAACGTACGAATTTTTTACTTTTTATGCTAATTTTTACCCACTGAGATACCCTATCAATCTATCTATCTATCTATCTATCTATACATATATAAAGGCAGTTGAGTGTATATGTATGTCCGGAGGAAACTTCGAAAATGAAACAATCAACGACAAAGTAAATATATATACACATTAAATATCACCAGGACTTTGTTTTTGAGGCAAAATTATAGAGATTTGATTTAAATGCATGAAGATAATTAGAAAATAAAATTTAAATGATAACAGCATGGATTTTTTTTCATTTAATATTTTAGATAGTAGACATTAACATTTCTTTTCAGAGTAGCTGGATCAATACAAGGTCTAGTTTTTTTTACATAGGGATTTAAATGGGGTATCCCATGAGGATTCAACTCACGATTCAGTAATAATGGATCTGCAGGACTAACTTAAAAAATACCCCTTTACCCAGGCAACGCCGGGTAGCCGGTGCTAGTTCTATAATAAAAGACGTCTGTAACAACCTCCTTCAGTCAGAATTATTCTGAAGAACGATTTGGGTGAAACCTAGGTTGATAGTGTTTGACTCATGTAGGTCCTTATAATTATGCTCTACTTAGCGTATTGAGCACATTTTACACATATATAACTGAGCAAGCTATTTCGGTGTTTTTTTTCTTTTTCGTACGATACTGATGATTATTTTAAGAAAGGTTCAGATGTGCTGATATTTTCCTGTTTAAATTTTTTTTCTCTGTGAGCATAATGTTAGAAAGTGTGAAATATATTTGTATGTTAAGTTTCAGAAGTAGCTAGCCTATAGCAGGTCCATTTAAATTTACATGGAGTCAACGGCACCTGGTTACTGACAGTTTCTCACCTATGTGATCTTCAGACCAAAAATGTGATCTTCAGACCCACAGGGTGGCTATCCCTTTATATACTGTTGTGTGGAGCATGATCTAGTCTGTGGGGCATCCTGAGAAGGGCAGTCTAGTTTATACTGTGTGGTTATTTACATGGTTATATTAATTTTGTGATTCATTAATTTATTCAACTGTTTAATTTATTAGTGTCCTTATTTTGGTTATATGTATGTATGTATGTATGTATGTATATATATATATATTTATATATATTATGGTGTACAATACATTTAAGGTGCGATTGTTACCATTGGTTTCAAAGCAGCTTGTTAGCCACTTATTAACGTGCTTCTTAAGAAATGCAGAAATTCTGACACTAGAAAAAACTACACACACACATATATATATATATATATATATATATATATATATATAAATGCGTGACATAATTTTTTTTTCTTATTTTTCTTATTTTGAAAACTGAGTTATTGGTTTTTTTTCACACCCGGTAGAGTTTTGAAATAAAAGAAATTATATATATATATAAGTATATAAAAAAAATCGAAAAGAATAAAAATGAAATCATCCAGGATTTGAACTCGCGTTGCTGTATCCCTTTCCTTCGCGATGACCATTACACCACATGCCCCCAAGAATTAAATATAAAGAGACAAAAAGAAAAGCAAATGGAATAAAAAAAGAAAACAAAGAAATCAAAATAATACAAAACATTAAGCCTCATTTGAAAAATAATAAGAAACGCCCGAAGAAGGCTGGAGAGCACAGCGGCCAAAACATTGTGAATATGATAATAAAGATGAGGACAATAGTCTGAAAAGTCTTGATAATACAAATTATCAAGCCTCATCTGAAAAATAACAAGAAACACCTTAAGAAAGTCAGAGAACACATCAGCCGAAATGTAATGTATATAACAATAAAGATGAGGACAACAGTCCAAAAAATCTAAATAATGCAAATAATCAAGCCTCATCTCAAAAAATTCTAACAAATAAGGGAAGAAAATAAAATCCGAAAATGCCCGTAGAAAAAAAGGTTTGGTTTTGGTTTGTTTTGTTTTATGGCATATCAACCTCAGTGGGTCATTTAATGCCGATAAAATTTTGAAATAAATCAATTCTTAATGGATAATAGATTTTTTTTATAAATACATTTTTCTATTTAACCCATAGATGGGACCCTAACAGGTACTACCACACCGGGTCAGAGTGGACCAGAGAGCAATGGTGATGAAGGGGTGCTCCACATTCCGGAAACCTCCAAAACCGGAACCTCACCATCATATATAGAGTTTAACGTCATTCCCAGGACATGTAGACCCGCAGCCACTACCTTCTAGCACCCATATGATAAAAAGAGGTTGGGGCTTGCCATAAGAGCAATAGGGTTGGGAAAATCATATAGGTGCTAGGGCTTGACGTGACCAGCCGATTGATCGGAGGGGGCCTCTCCGACCGCCCGTCTAGCCCAAGATAGGGCCAAAGTGGAGTATTGCATGTCATGAACTGCTCATCCACCTGGGCTCTATCCTTAAGCATCACGGTTCGCCACCCACGACCAACAGATGGCCCCATTGGGGGAGTCTTACCCCTCTGCAGAGGTGCAGTCGGTGCATTCTAACGCCCCAGCCGACAGGGTGGAGAAAAAAGGAATGAAACCCAACCCTTTATTCAATCCACGGCGGTATCCTGTTGAATAATGGGTTAGGTTTAAGGTTCTGTGATGGCTCCCGATTACGACAAAATGGTTCCCACGTTTCTAGAAGGCTCTCGAGTCCAACAAGAAATACCTGAAGAAGGCCGGAGGGCACATCGACCGAAACATTGTACAGATAATAATAAAGATGAGGACAATAGTCTGAATAATACAAATGAATAAAAATTATCAAGCCTCATCTCAAAAATTCAAAGAAATCAAACAGACTTGTAGAAATGAATGAAAGAGAGATATGAAGCGAATGAAATATAAAGATAAAAGAAGCGAATGAAACTGAGACCTGTAAAAATGTATGAAATAAAAATATGAAGAGAATGAAATATAGTTTTTAAAAAAAGCGAATGAAACAGAGACCCGCAGAAATGAATGAAAGAGAGATATGAAGCGAATGAAATATAGAGATAAAAAAAGCGAATGAAACTGAGACCTATAAAAATGAAGGAAATAGAAATATGAAGCGAATGAAATATAGAGATAAAAAAGCAAATGAAATATAGAGATAAAAAAAGCGAATGAAATATGAGATAAAAAAGCGAATGAAATAGAAATATGAAGCGAATGAAATATAGAGAAAAGAAGCGAATGAAACTGAGATCTATAAAATGAATGAAATAGAAATATGAAGCGAACGAAATATAGTTAAAACAAAGTGATGAAACTGAGATCTGTAGAATGAATGAAGAGAGATATGAAGATATGAAATAGAGACAAAAAAAAGTGAATGAATGAAACAGACCCCCGCAGAAATGAATGAAAGAGAGATATTGAGACCAAAAAAAAAAAAAATAAAAAAGCGAATGAAATTGAGACATGATAAAGCGAATGAAATCATCCAGGATTTGAACTCGGGTCGCTGAGTCCATTTCCTCCCACAATAACCATTAAACCACGTACTCCAAGAATGAAATATATAGAGACAAAAAAAAAGCGAATGACACAAAGATGTAAAGAAACGAATGAAATTGAGACACGATAAAGTGAAGGAAATCAAGACAGAAAACTAAAGAAAAAAAAAAAAACAAAAAAAACATGTTGTTACAGAAAAAAAAAGAAATATAAAAAAACAGTGATGATTATAGCAAAAATTGTAAAAAAAAAAAGGAAAAAGAAAAAGAAAAAAATAAAGAAATAAAAAAAAAAAAAAAAGAAAAAAAGAAAGAAGAAAAGTCATTTGCTTGCTGACAGGTCAAAAATGGCTCTATGAACAGAACAGAAACATGAAAATCGTAACGATGAAAAAAAAAAAAAAATTTAAAAAAAAAAAAGATAGAAAGAAAGAAAGAAAAAGAAAAAAAATCAAACAAACAAAAAAATATTTGTTTAAGATGAGAATGATGGCCATGTTTGCATGCAATTGACGGAAAACGCATCTAAATTGAGAGCTTGAATGCTCTGACGAGGATCAAAAGTGCACACTTAACTTTGATGATTGATGTGAGCCGGTATTGGTGCCAGCAACTCTAAGTTTAAAATGAATAACTTTTGAGCCTACTTTCACTTTTGCTTTCAAGCGAAACAACTAATATGACTCGACTCTAAATGACATTGGCTCTTTTGTGCATTCTATTAAAGAATTTCTGCTCTTAGGTTCAAATAGAATGATTCTGTTTCTTCGACCTGACCTAAACTAAAATTGATCACCCAAAAGATTTCTTTGTTTATAAGATGCTCAAAGAAAGTTATCTTTTGTGCATCTTATTATAATAAAGATTCTGTGTTTGTTTGTCTGTAACCGAAACCATGTTACTACTCAAGTCACAATCCACTTACTTTATTTATGTCAAATTTTCGATGATTTTATTTTTTTATTTAAACCTTAATTATTAATAAAATTGTTTTACATTATTAATACTGTTGACCATACCTACATACTAATAACATGCAAGTGTACTTATATATATATATATATATATATATTATAATGGAGATTGTGTGTTTTTCTCTCTGTAACCGAAACTAAATCACTACTCAAGTCACAATTCCCTTAGTAATTGACGTCACATTCACCATGAATTTATCCTTATTTTAACCTCAATTATTAATAAAATTGTTTTACATTATTTATACTGTTAACCATATCTACATACGAATAACATGCAATTGTATTTATATATACAACAAAATAGCGGTTTACAGTGTGAACGGGAAGGCTAATTTGCATATTGATATTAAAAATGTGATTTTAATAAATATGTGCTCAGTGTTATTGATTTCTAATTGTTTGGTTTTATTTTAATGAATATAAGCAAAAATCTCTTCAATGAAATCTTAAATGAAATCCATTAACAAGAAAAACTGTCATTTTATTCTTTACTTCTCTTTAAACTAAATACTTAAATTAGAAAAATAACAATGAAAGACGAGAGTGATGGAAGAGTAAGTTTCAGTTGTTCTATTTTTTATTATACTCCCTCTGTTTCAAATCTTTTTATCTGCATTCTTATTTAGTTTCATTAGCCTTTCTGATTTAATACAATATTTTATTACATTAAAACTTAAATACTTGCACCCGGAGGGTGCATATATTTGCTAGTTATAATAAAGATTCTGTGTTTGTCTGTCTGTAACTGAAACCATGTTACTACTCAAGTCACAATCCCCTTACTTTATTTATGTCAAATTTTCGATGATTTTATTTTTTATTTAAACCTTAATTATTAATAAAATTGTTTTACATTATTAATACTGTTGACCATACCTACATGATATGATATTTTCCACGTACCCCACTTGTACGGGTCAGGCACAAAGGCCCTATTTATGTGGGACCACCCACAAGCCGAGACTAATGGGGTGGCAGGTGAAAAATTGCGTCGATCCCGTCGGCATTCCCCCTCAAGGGGGGCGCCTCAGGCACTGGGCAATAAACCCAGCCCTGTCCCTTTAAATCGAGGGGGCAGGTGTTGCCTGGGGGGATGGCCCCCTGGGATCGACGCCGTTAATTATAGCAATGGTCCAGAGGCCGAAGCCACTGTTGACCATATCTACATACTAATAACATGCAAGTGTACTTATATATATATAAAAATAGGAGGCGCATGGTCTAATGATTAGAATTGTAGGAAATGGACTCGTCGGCCAGAGTTCAATTCCTGGATGAAGCTGTTTGTATTTTACATAGCGCTAATACCCTTGAGAAAGGTATGAATCCAATTCTCCCTCCAGCTATGGGTAAATAGCAGGGAAGACTGGTCTCTTTAAGCATGGCTAGGTAACTAGAAGAAAATCTCTGAATTCAAATCTGTTAAACTCTGCTTAAAAGATTGACATTGTATTGCATCCTGTTCGAGTGGAGGGTTGGTAAAATATATATATATATATATATATACAAAAAATAGTGTTTTAAAAATGTGAACGGGAACGCTAATTTGCATCTTGATCTTAAAAAAATAATTTTAATAAATAATTGCTGAGTATTATTTATTTCTTATTGTTTGATTTTATCATAATGAATATGAGCAAAAATCTCAGGGAAAAATTATATCTTGTAGGTTACTCCCATTTTTACGGATACAAAGTCGTGCTGGGACAAACCAGCTCTGTGCGGATAATGGATGCTGTGTGTGGGATCTGACAGGGGTTGTTGGAATATTTGTGATATAAGGTGTGCTCCAATTCCCACCCTGAATTTATAGACTAGCCGAGGTCACGTTGTTTACTCCTCCGGCCAATCAACAGCATTGCTGATTCACTACTTAAACACTGATAATTGCCACAGTTCACTTGCAATCATTGTGGAGGAACTTACGACCATTGACGAAGGAACTGAGGACTCTTTACCAGAAGAACCAAAGGATTCATTATCAGAGGACTACCAACGACAGATGGCCCATGAGATTGTAACAGGGGTGATAGGGATTGTTGGTAAGAGAAAATCATGGGAATCTAAAGTGAAACAAATTTTAGTGATTTTTTTTGTTCATTGTTTTTATTGTAAATCACGCGTAGTAGGTTGGTTAGGAAAAAAATCATTGTCTGCAGCTGGCTTTGACAATATTTCTTCATCTTAAACAATGCCGAAAAAATTACCAAAAATACATTGTCTGAAGATGCTGTCAGGGTGTCTACTATGAGGATTCTTCACAAAAATTCCACAACACATTTCTGATTATATGAGAATGCTAGTTGAACTATTCCTCTACGCAAATGTCATAACTCAACTATATATATATATATAAAAGTAATTGGTAATTTGCTTGAAGCATTGTTAAGTATGTTATAATATATTAATAATTTGAAGGCAATTACAATGCGTAAAAAATAAAGACAAAAAGATGTTTTATATGTCTAATCGATTTCAAAGCAAAGCTTTATCATCAGAGTTTTATTCAGAAATAAATATTCTGAATAAAACTCTGATGATAAAGCTTTGCTTTGAAATCGATTAGACATATAAAACATCTTTTTGTCTTTATTTTTTACGCATTGTAATTGCCTTCAAATTTTATTATTTTATATATATATATATATATATATATATATATATATATTAAAAATGGACTCTCTCGTCGATTTTCGACGCATGAGTGTTCATCCAGTAAACAACCAGCACAGTGATTTGTTTATAGTGGTGAAGGCTTGTGTAGAACCATTCCACACTTTTTGGCACAGTCGATAGGAAAGAATTGGTGCATCAAGCTAAAGCCACGAACCCAATCAACGACTGACCTCAGGAATTTTGAATTCAGAGTTATCCCTCTCCTAGACTGGTTACCTATCCAAGGTTAAAGAGCCCCAGTCTACCCTACTATTTAACCCATGGCTGGAGGGAGAATATATGGATTCATACCTTTCCCAAGGGTATTAGCGCTATGTGAAATGCCAACAGCTTCGTCTAGGAATTGAACTCGAATCGACGAGTCCATTTTCCACGACTCTTATATATATATATATATATATATATATATATATATATATGAGGGTTTGTCAAAAAGTAATGCCATTTTGTTTAGTACAGGTATAATTACCAACACAGGAACATGTATCATACTTTAAATTATTTAAAGGGAGAAAATGGCAATTAATTCGATATTTAACCGTCTGAGGATTGCCTAATATGCATAAAATTTTAGTAACGGTAAATTAGTACTTTAATATTTTATTTGAGTTTTTAACCTGCTCAGCTAACTTAGCATTGAGCACTTTCGTTTGCAAACACTTTTCATATATTCTTATATATATATATATATATATATATATATATATATATATATATACACACGCAAACGTTATATACCTGAATAATCTTTTACCTTTTGGCTACATCTGATGCTTGTGATCTTTGAGTGAACCATTTCCAAAATCTGCAAGAAGCGTTCTTTAAATTCCCAGTTCCAGTGCCATGGTGTCTATAAAAATGGTAGCTAGACAGAATCATGGGATTATCTCGGATTATCCCAAAAACCAGGCGAAAGTCTCGGATTTCTCGTCTCCTTTTAGGGTCATCGTTTTTATATCTCTTGTGTAAATCTTTCCCATACAATGCCAGGAAACATTTTGTATGAAAATAGTTTAGTTGCAAAGATTTCCGTTTTCTATATTTGCTTTAGTTTGCAACAAGATCTATTAATTTGGTGAAATCTTTGTTTCCTTGTTTTAAAAGACTTTCAGGTTGATTTACAGACAAGTTGTCCGTTTATTTTTAAGTCACTTCTAACACACACACACACACACATATATATATATATATATTAGATAGATAGAAAGTATAAAGGTACATATAGATAACCTACTTAAGTTTCACCAAAAAGAATTATCAGGTTTATTTATGATGAATTAATCAAGATATTATATTATAATTGTATTATTCACTTTCGCAATCTAAGGATTGCCTAATACACATGAAATTTCTTAATAGTAAATTAGTACCATAATATCTTTTATATATATATATATATATATATATATATATATATAAAGTAAAGTCGTCGGGGCGGCCTAAAGTCGGTATCAGCCAATCAGCGAGGGATTCTATCCCCTTTTCACTTGCGCTAGACCAAGGAGATTATTTTAGCGTCTGAGGTGGAGAGCCACACCTACCACCAGCTCCTTACTTTACCGCACAGATCCATGTGCTACTCATACGCTGAGTTGGCGAGGGCGGGTATCGAACTAGGAACCTTGTGGTTGCTAGCCAAACGCTATACCGACTGAGCTATATATATATATATATATATATATATATATATATATATATAGGCAGCATTTCTTCTTGTAGGCATATATTGTTGAACATTGCAGCCATGTTTTGTCTGCAAATTTTTCTTTTATCCTTTCATATTGCTGGATTGTTTTAATAATATCTGGCAAAAATTGGCTGATGTATTTGCCATAGTTGATTGTAATTACCCTGAGGATGGCCCACGATAGGGCGTAAAGTACTAGGTCAATCAACTATGGCAAATACATCAGCCAATTTTCGCCAGGTATTATTAAAACAATCCGGTAATATGAAAGGATAAAAGAAAAAATTTGCAGACAAAAAATGGCTGCAATGTTCAACTATATATATATATATATATATATATATATATGAAGATAGGATTGATGTAGTAGAATCCGACAGTATGAGGTAGGTAAAATACCTCACATGTACTCGCACGTAATTTTGCTTTCAATAAAAAAATCTTTGACTGAGGATGTCCGTATAAATCGGACGAAACGTTTCAACTCTTAGATTTGTTTTGTGTTATCATTTCTTGTTCACTATCCTTTTACCTACCATATATATATATATATATATATATATATATATATATATATATAGATATATAGTTTGCTATATCTATAAGTAAAGAGTGCTGATCATGCACAGGGTGATTGTAAAGTAACTTCCTATTTTAAAAACCCTATAATTTATTTGTGAATAATTATTTTTACAAAAAAATGAATATGCGAACACACATAATTTGGAGTTATATTTAAAATTCTTTTTCAGGAATACACACACACACACACACACACACACACACACAGACAGACACACACACACATATATATATATTTATTTAAGAAATGGATATAAAGTAACCTACTCGAGTTTCATCATCTGAATCGTCAGGGTTACATCCGCTGAATTAATCGAGTTTTCGATTAATATCAGTTAATACCACGTATGTCCGTTGGAACGGCAGATGATGAAACTCGAGTAGGTTACTTTATATCCATTTCTTAAATAAATGTTGCTCTACATTGTATTGAGCACTTTGTATTTGTTTTTTCACGGTCTTAACCCCTGGATCCTGCGCGCTCCCAACGATCGTACCCGTACCCACCGGTAAGCCACTACTCATATATATATATCTATATATCTATCTATCTATCTATATATATATATATATATATATATATATAGATAGATAGATAGATAGATAGAAGGTGTGTCATGAAAGTATTGAGATTGAAGCTGTATTTACCTAGATAGAAATGAACAATGAATGGAACATTTATTTTTTTCAGAATACAAATTGTGTCAAAACATACAAAAAACATTAATACTTTTTGACACACCTTATGTGTGTGTATTATATATATATATATATATATATATATTATATATATTGACACACCTTATGTGTGTGTGTGTATCTATCTATCTATCTCTCTCTCTATATATATATATATACTGGGTTATCGGGATGTAATTTGTACACCAAATTGCCATTATTATTTATGAACTCTCTCAACATCAGCAACAGGCACTTCACGTAAAAATTAGCCAATGAGAAACGTATCCAAAACTCTTTTAAGATCGTAGTCAGCTGTCCTCGGATCACTTGCTAATTGCCAGAAGGAGATCTACAAACACTCAACTCCTTTATACCAAGGAACACTACAGACATGAATTACAAAGAGTATCTACTGATATTACACTCTTTTATTTTTACTAAGGACTAGGATTATAAGGAGTATCTAATATTACTCTCTTTTATACCAAGGAATACTATGGACTCGGATTACAAGGCACATCTATAAATACTACCCTCTTTTCTAGCAAGGAAAACTATAGACAAGGATTACAATGAGTATTACTGATACTATACTCTTTTCTACCTAGGATTTCAAGAAACACTACAAGACTACCATCACTGACAACCTGTCACTTGATGCTGAACTCAGTTGCCGGATCGGAAAAGCTGCCTCAACTTTTGAGAAGCTCACAACAAGAGTGTGGGACAACAGCAAGCTCACTATCTGTACAAAGGTACAAGTGTATAGGGCTTGTGTTTTCAGCACCCTCATGTATGGAAGTGAAACATGGACCTTATACTCCCACCAAGAGCGGCGGCTAAATAACTTCTACCTTCGCTGCCTTAGACGTGTACTGGGCATCACATGGAGGGACAGGATCACTAACACAGCAGTCCTAGAGAGAGCTCAACTCCACAGCCTGTACTCTCTACTGAGACAACGTCGTCTCCGATGGTTGGTCATGTACGTCGGATGGATGATGGACGAATCCCGAAAGACATCCTGTATGGAGAGCTAACATCTGGTAAAAGACAGATTGGTCGCCCCCTATTGCGATTCAAGGATGTCTGCAAAAATGATCTCAGGTGCTTTGGCATTGTACCTTCCAGCTGGGAAAATTTGGCTCAAGACCGCCCTCGGTGGCGGCAGAATCTCCATAGAGGACTGTACATGTCAGAAATCACCCTGACACAACATGATGAAGCTAAGAGGTCCATAATAAAGCAACGGCAACAAAGCATCGGAACATCATCATCTACAGGGACAACCTACAAATGCAAAATCTGTGGTCGAGAATGTTTCTCAAACATAGGACTTCATAGTCACAGGAGGCGCTGCAACTTCAGGGGCACACAAAAACTTTTATCATAGTCTTTCGAGACTGAATTGCCAATGAATGATATATATATATATATATATATATATATATATATATATATATCTACAAATGCAAAATCTGTGGTCGAGAATGTGTCTCAAACATAGAACTTCATAGTCACAGGAGGCGCTGCACCGAAGTTAAGCTGCGATGAGCTCGTTCAATACTTAGATAGGTGACCATTTAAGCAACAACATGTACTGTAAGTAAATTGAATATCAAGATAACTTGATTCGGCATTAAATGACTTGAAAATGGATAATGTACCGTAAAACAATCAACCAAACAATCAACCCATGTTAAAAAGTCCTTAAGTCAATCCAGCCTGGTGGAAGGTCAGGATTTTTTTTTTTGTCGCTTTGAACAGCCTTGTCCAGGATTTGAACACGTTTCGCCGAATCCATTTTCTACGACGATAACCATTAAACCTCGTGACTCCATCGGACTCATTGTAGTAGTATATATATATAAGATTGTTTAGAAAAGATTTTATGCACTAGGTCCCATTGGCTGTTCTTAGAAACACAACTTAAAGACCTATTGACTATCTCCATCTTCATCCATACAAATTGATATTTTGAATTATCTTGACAGCCAGGTTTGACTTATTCTTTTTTTTTACCCCACAGTTTTATATCAGAGTTTATAGTCTCTGGTTATTTGTATCGAAAGTGAAGTTTATGTTTGTCTTATGTGCATACAAATGATCATTAGTTACTTGAATATTTCTGTATAAATTATTAGTACTAGTACAAAATAAAAAAACGCCCTCTGGGCGATGTAAAAATAGATTTTTGAAACATATTGCCTGAGGGGTGGGAGTAAAAAATTCAATGTCAGCAAGTTTGTACCCTAAGTAAGTAAAATCATCAAATTCATTAAAGGATTAAAAACAATGAGGACTGTCTAATGTTGCATGTTCAAATTTTGAGTGTATTTATTCTATGTTATGACGATTTTACAAGACTAGTACTTACACCAATATGTTTTTTTTTCTTTTGTTTTACGGAATATCAACCTTTTTGGGGTAATTTAATGCCGAATCAAGCCATTTTCATAAACAAAGAACTCATCTTGCTTACATTACCTGCTGTTGCTTTTTAAAAATTGGATTTTAAGATGCTAGGGCTTGACGTCACCAGCTGATTGATCGGAGAGGGTCTCTCTGACTGCCCGTCTAGCCTAAGTAAGGGCCAAAGTGGGGTGTTGCATGTCATGGACTGTTCATCCACCAGGGTTTCATCCTTAAGCATCACAGGTAGCCCCCATTGGGGGAGGGGGGGTCTTACCCCTTTGCAGATGTGCAGTCAGTGTATTTTAAAGCCCCACCGACAGGGCTCCTCTGGCAAGGGATATAATTTCCAATCATCAAATATTTATAAAGTAATCAATGGGACACAAAGAAAACGGATTCAAAAATGCAAACATTATATGACCTACATATCAATCAAGCGCCATATTCTAATACTAGAAGCGGCTACCCGGCATCACCTAGGTAGAGAGGGATTTTTTTTAAAGTTAGTCCCATAGATCCATTATTACTGGATCATGAGTTGAATCCTCGTGAGATGCCCTATTTAAACCCCTATGTAAAAAAAAAGACCTTGCATTGATCCAGCTACTCTGAAAAGAAATGTTAATGTCTACTATTTAAAATATTAAATTTTAAAAAATCCATGCTGTTATTTTTAAATTTTATTTATTAAATTATCTTCACAAATATAAATCAAATCTCTATAATTTTGCTCAAAAACCAAGCCCTGGTGATATTTAATGTGTGTATATATATTTTCTTTAATTTTTAATGTTCATAATTTGTTATTATTTACTAGTTTATCCACCTTGCCTGATCGAATGATTTTACCTTCAGGATATTTAGAATAAAAAGAAAGAATTTCTCTGAATGTTTGAGATTGAGGCTTGATGATTAGTATTATCAGCATTATACGGACTATTGTCCTCATCTTCATTGTTATCTATATAGAATTATAGACTGAATTGCCAATGATGACAAGACTACGATTACAAGGATTAACTAAGTGAAGCCAAACTCGATACCGACTTGGATTTACCGACAGAAGAACTAGATGCCTAAAATGGTAAGTAGAATTTTAACAATATACATACACGAGATATATATATATATATATATATATATATATATATATATATATATATATATATATATATATATGAACAATGTGAACAAAAGAGGAAAGAAATGTAGGAATATTTCTTTGGTGTCATTTATTTTTTTCATTGTTCTCAACTTGCTTTGAACTTTAAAAGTTTTTATGGAAAAAGTTTTTTGTTGGAGTTGATAAGTTATAAGAAAGGCAACAAAAATGCACTGGTGACATAGCAAATCTATCTGTTGAATGAAAATTATTTTGTGTGGGTGTATATATACACTATATATATATATATATATATATATATATGTATATATACACAAAATACACACACACACATATATATATACGCATGTATTCACACAAAACATACATATATATATATATACACACACACACATGTATCCCCACAATATATATATATATATATATATATATATACACACGCACATATATATATATATATATATATATACACACACACACACATATATATATATATATATACCACACACACACATATATACACATGTATTCCCACAATATAATATATATATATATATGTATATATACACACCACACACACACATATATACACATGTATTCCCACAATATATATATATATATATATATATATATATTACATGTATCCGCACAATATATATAATATTATATATACACATACACACATATATATACACACATGTATCCCCACAATATATATATATATATATATATATACACACACATATATATACACACATGTATCCCCACAATATGTATATATATATATACATATATATATACATACACACACACATATGTATACACATATGTATCCCCACAATATATATATATTTATATATGTATACACACACAAATATATATACACACATGTATCCCCACAATATATATATATATACACATATATTCACACAATATATGTATACACATATACATATCTATATATATATATACACATATTTTCACACAATATAAATATACAAACATGTATTCCCACAATATATATATATATATATATATATATATATATATATATATATATATACACACATGTATTCACACAATATATATATACATACACACATGTATTCACACAATATATATATAAATATATGAATATATATATATACACATATATTCACACAATCTATATATGTAAGTGTCTTTATTTCAAAGAAGTAAGGTGTATATTTCTTACCCTATAAAAATTATTCAGTAGCAAAAATAAAAATATCTTCATCAAGTCGAATGTATTATTTATATCAATTGTATCATACACCTAAGTGAATTCGGTGAATTTATACCTTTTGAAATGAAAGAAACTTTGAAAATCTCTACCTTCAGAATACATCGACTGCACCTCTGCAGAGAATTAAGACCCCCACCCCCAATAGGGCCACCTGTTAGACATGGTTGGTGACCCGTGATGCTTAAGGACAGAATCCTGGTGGCTGGGCAGCCCATGCCATGCAACACTTCACTTTGGCCCTTACTTGGGCTAGACAGGTAGACGGAGAAGCCACCTCCGATCAATCGGCTGGTCACGTCAAGCCCTAGCACTTACAGGATTCTCCCAACCCTATTGCAAGCCTCAACCTTTTTTTTTATTAATTTGCAGTAATATCTTTCAGCAATAAAAGGATATGACACTTCCTGATGAAATCTGGAATACATCTTGGTAAAGACTAAATTCAGAAGTACACAGGACATTTAGAATCAGAAGCAGCTGATGTCTTAGTTATGTGACTACCACTGGCTTGTTGCTTTGTTGATGCTTTCTGTGCCCATGTGGTGTTCTAGGCTTGTGGGTTCTTTCTTTTAGAGATAAGGAGTGATTTCAGTCGTAAAGTAATACTATGTGAAGTCCATATGGGGGAACTAGGAAAGTTCCGTCTGCCTCCCAAGAGGGCCAAGCCGAAAAAAAAAAAAACGATTTTTCTCTTCTTCCGTTTGTCGCCCCGTTTGAATTCAGTGTTTTTGGACAGTTAATAAAAAAGAAAGAGAAAGAAAACAAACAAAAAACTCAGAAAAAAACAAAAAAAAAAACATGTTAAATTTTAAGAATAACTTTTTCATCCCGTTTTTAAAGTTACACAAAATCCAGCCTCGAAGACAACAGCTATTCGGGTAAGTAAGAGAAATGAAATCTGTTGTTGAATAATTAAACTTCTTAAACCATCGCTAAAAATCACAAACAAAATGACGTAAAAAGTAGATAAAAACAACAAAACCAAAAACCAATAAGTCTTTCTTTACTAGACGATCCACGAATTCAAGTGGTTCCCCTATTAAAAAATCAATCCATAATGATATTAGTGCTTCTATTTAGGAAGAATTCTAATTTGTAATTTCATAATTCTCTATGTTTACGATCATTTTGGATTTTTAAAAAAATGACATTCACCGCGAATCCTGACACCCACAAAATTCTCACTTACTTAAAATTGCAAATTGATTTTTTTTAGCAAGTTAATGTGTTGCAGGTACCACCAAAATAGCTCACAAACAGATACTGTATAATGTTTCAAAACGATGTATCTATATTTTTTTGTTGCATTCAAAATGAACAACCTCTCAACCAGCTAGTGTTTTAAAAACATTTAACTTGTATTATTTTAAAAAGAACTATTTTAGTTATCTATTTATCTATTAAGGACGTTACGAAACACCAATAATATCTTGAACCTGTATATCTATATATATATATATATATATATATATATAATATATATATATATATATATATTCTTATTATAATGGAGATTGTGTGTTTTTCTGTCTGTAACCGAAACTATATTACTACTCAAGTAACAATTCCCTTTGTTATTTACGTCACATTCTCCATGATTTTATTTTCATTTAAACCTCAATTATTTAATAAAATTATTTTTAGATTATTAATACTGTTGACCATATCTACATACTAACAATATGCAATTGTATTTATATATACAACAAAATAGCGGTTTGTAGTGTGAATGGGAAAGTTAATTTGCATATTGATATTAAAAACTTGATTTTAATAAATATGTGCTTAGTATTATTGATTTCTAATTTTTTGGTTTTATCTTAATGAATATGAGCAAAAATCTCTTCAATAAATCTTAAAAGAAATCCCTTAACAAGAAGAAATAACTAATATTATTCTTTACTTCCTATTTTAACTAAACAGTTAAATTAGGAAAATTTAACAATGAAAGACGGGAGTAAGGGAAAATGATGGAATAGTTTCAAAGTTGTTCTATTTTTCAGTCATACCCCCTCTGTTCCAAATCTTTTTATCTACATTCTTATTCAGTTTCATTAGCCTTTCTAATTTAATATGATATTTTATCATATTAAAACTTAAATACTTGCACCCGGAGGGTGCATATATTTGCTAGTATACTTTAATGTAAGGACATGTAATGGGATATAATTTAACCTATATTAAGAAGAACTCTTTTTGTTTATCTATTTATTTTTAAGGATGTCTTGAACCTATATATATATATATATATATATAATATATACACACACTTTAATGTAATGACATGTAATGGGATATATAAGATCAAATTGATCCAAGCCAAATTTCGAGGAACTCTAATCAACTTAAAAAAATCTTTAGGGATATAAAAGATCCACCTCGATGTTTGAGGTTTTGATCCAGGATCCTTGATGCAATTGGATTATATCATCATGGTTCAAGTAAAAAAAAAGAGAAAAAAAAAGATCTATTGCGTTGCTAGATCAAAGGGAGAGAGAGAGAGGGGAAAAAAGAGAGGGGAGAGAGAGAGAGAGAGGAGAGAGAGAGAGGAAGAAGAGGGGAGAGAGAATGAAGGGAGGGGAGAGAATGAAAGGGAGAGATGGAGAATGAGAGGGAGGGAGAGAGATGACAATAATAGAGAGGAGAGAGAGAAAAGAATGAGAGAGAGGAGAGAGAGAAAAGAATGAGAGAAAAGAATGAGAGAGAGGGGAGTGAGAAAAGAATGAGAGAGAGAGAGAAAGAATGAGAGAGAGTAGAGAGAGAAAAGAATGAGAGAGAGAGAGGATAGAGAGAAAAGAATGAGAAAGAGAGAGAGAGAGAAAGAAGAGAGAGAGAGAGAGAGAAAAGAATGAGAGAGAGAGAGAGAGAGAAAACAATGAGAGAGAGAAAACAATGAGAGAGGAGAGAGAGGAGAGAGAGAAAAGAATGAGAGAGAGGAGAGAGAAAGAATGAGTGAGGGAGGAGATAGAGAAAAGAATGAGAGAGAGAGGAGAGAGAGAAAAGAATGAGAGAGGAGAGAGAGAGAAAAGAATGAAGAGAGGGAGGAGGAGAGAGAGAGAGAAAAGGAATGAGAGAGAGGAGAGAGAGAGAAAAGAATGAGAGAGAGAGAGAGGAGAGAGAGAAAAGAATGAGAGAGAGAGAGGAGAGAGAGAAAAGAATGAGAGAGAGAGAGAGAGAGAGAGAGAGAGAGGAGAGAGAGAAAAGAATGAGAGAGAGAGAGGAAGAGAGAAAGAATGAGAGAGAGAGAGAGAGAGAAAAGAATGAAGAGAGAGAAGAGAGAGAGAAGAAAGAGAGAGAGAGAGAGAGAGAGAGAAAAGAATGAGAGAGAGAAAAGAATGAGAGAGAGAAAGAGAGAGGGAGAGGAGAATGAAAGGGAGGGAGAGGAGAATGAAGGGAGAGATGGAGAATGAGAGGGAGGGAGAGAGATGACAATAAGAGAGAGGAGAGAGAGAAAAGAATGAGAGAGAGAGAGAGAGAGAAAAGAATGAGAGAGAGGAGAGAGAGAAAAGAATGAGAGAGAGGAGAGAGATAAAAGAATGAGAGAGAGAGAGAGGAGAGAGAGAAAAAGAATGAGAGAGAGAGAGGAGGAGAGAGAGAAAAGAATGAGAGAGAGGGGAGAGAGAGAAAGAAGAGAGAGAATGAGAGAGAGAGAGAGAAGAAAAGAATGAGAGAGAGGAGAAAAGAGAGATGAGAGAGAAAAAGAATGAGGAGAGAGAGAGGAAGAGAGAAAGAATGAGAGAGGAGGAGGAAGAGAGAAAAATGAGAGAGAGGAGAGGAGAGAGAAAGAATGAGAGAGAGAGGAGAGAGAGAGAATGAGAGAGAGAGAGAGAGAGAAAAGAATGAGAGAGAGAGGAGAGAGAGAAAGAATGAGAGAGAGGAGAGAGAGAGAGAGATGAGAGAGAGGAGAGAGAGAAAAAGAATGAGAGAGAGGAGAGAGAGAAAAGAATGAGAGAGAGAGGAGAGAGAGAAAAGAGAGAGAGAGAGAGAGAGAAAAGAATGAGAGAGAGAGGAGAGAGAGAGAGAGAGAGAGAGAGAGAAAGAGAAAAGAATGAGAGAGAGAGGAGAGAGAGAAAAGAATGAAGAGAGAGGAGAGAGAGAGAAAAGAATGAGAGAGAGGAGAGAGAGAGAAAAAGAATGAGAGAGAGGAGAGAGAGAAAAGAAGGAGAGGAGAGAGAGAAAGAATGAGAGAGAGATGAGAGAGAGAAAAGAATGAGAGAGAGGAGAATGAGAGGAAGGAGAGAGATGAGAATGAGAGAGAGAGAGGAGAGAGAGAAAGAATGAGAAAGAGGAGAATGAGAGGAAGGAGAGAGAGGAGAATGAGAGGAGAGAGAGAGAGAATGAGAAAGGAGAGAGGAGAGAGGGGAGAATGAGAGAGAAAGGAGTAGAGAGGGAGAATGAGAGAGAAAGGAGTGAGAGAGGGGAGAATGAGAGAGGAGAGAGAAAAGAAAGAGAGAGAATGATGAGAGAGAGAGAGAGAGAGAGAGAGAGAGAGAGAGAGAGAGGGGCTTGAGCCTGAAAGCAAGTAACTACAAAAGAATAGACTTGATCTCGGGGTTTATATACTTTTATGAGATAAGACTTGATATGAATAATTTTGATATTTCAGACTGTTGTCCTCATCTTTACTGTGTATAAAAGTGTTTTATTATTATTATTATTATTATTATTATTATTATTATTATTATTATTATTATTATCTTAGATAAGGCATCTTCTGACGATTACCCTGAATTCAAACATGATTCCGGGGCTGATATTTTGGACTGTTGTCCTCATCTTTATTGTGTATAAATGCAACATTCACACCACTGTAAATCTCGGGGTATGTTTAGGTGTTTCTAATTACTTTAAGATAAGTCATATGCCGGTGGTGATTACCCTGAATTCAAACGTGGTTTCTGAGCTGAAATCGTTACCACTAGTTCAAGAGGGCTTCAAGCAGCATCAATTCCACCAGACTTATTGTCTCATGATGGCTTATTTTAAGGTAATTAAAAAAACCCACCTAAACTGAGCCCGAGGTTTCAATGAACTGAACGTTGTGTTTATACACAATAAAGATGAGGACAACAGTCCGAAATATCAAAATTGTTCATATTAAACCTCAGCTCATAAATACATTTCTTTTTTTACTTCTCTTTCTTTCTAGTGAAATTATGTCACAGAGGACATACCTGAACTTTTTTACAGACCTCATACTACAACATAAAAGTTGTCTGTATTTATTCATTCATTTATTTCTATTATAAATTTTGATATTTCGGACTGTTGTCCTCATCTTTATTATGTATAAACACAAATGTTCTAGCCACTGTATCCTCGGGTTCAGTTTGGGTGCGTTTTAATTACCTTAGAATAAATAATCTTTAGACTATGAAACTGAATTCAAACGTGGTAACGATTTCAGCTCCGAAACTACGTTTAAATTCAGGATAATCGTCTGAAGATGACTTCTTTTAAGGTAATTAAAAAAAACCCACCTAAACAGAGACCGCAGTTACAATAGCCTGGACATTGTGTTTGTATACAATAAAGATAAGGACAACAGTACAAAATTACCTTAGAATAAGTCATCTTAAGACTATTACCCTAAATTCAAACGTGGTAACGATTTCAGCTCCGAAACTACGTTTCAATTCAGGGCAATCGTCTGAAGATGACTTCTTTTAAGGTAATTAAAAAAACACACCTAAGCGGTTACAATGGCCTGGACATTGTCTTTATACTCAATAAAGATGAGGACAACAGTAAAAAAAATTACCTTAGAATAAGTCATCTTAAGACTATTACCCCTTAATTAAAACGTGGTAATGATTTCAGCTCCGAAACTACGTTTGAATTCAGGGTAATCGTCTGAAGATGACTTCTTTTAAGGTAATTAAAAAAACACACCTAAGCGGTTACAATGGCCTGGACATTGTGTTTATACTCAATAAAGATGAGGACAACAGTACAAAATTACCTTAGAATAAGTCATCTTAAGACTATTACCCCCTAATTCAAACGTGGTAACGATTTCAGCTCCGAAACTACGTTTGAATTTAGGGTAATCGTCTGAAGATTACTTATTTTAAGGTAAATAAAAAAAACCCACCTAAACTGAGCCCGACGTTACAGTGAACTGAACGTTGTGTTTTTACACAATAAAGATGAGGACAACAGTCCGAGATATCAGTTGCTTAATCAAGATAAGGATAACAGTCCGAAATATCACCTGCTAAACCACGTTTGAATTCAGTGTAATCATCTGAAGATAACCTATTTTAGGGTAATTAAAAAAAATAAATAAACAGAGCCCGAGGTTACTGTGAACTGAATGTTGTGTTTATACACAAAGATGAGGACAACAGTCCGAAATATCATAATTATTCATATCAAGCCTCATCTCATAAATAAAAAACAAATCCAAGTATATAAATTTCGATACGGACCTGATCAATAAAAAAAATGGATATTATCTTCAAGATAAACACTAACTATCTAAAGTAAAGTGATCAGGATGGCCTTAAGTGAATATCAGCCAGATAGCGAAGGGAGTCTATCCTCTTTTCATTAATGCTAGACCAAGGAGATTGTTTTAGCATCTAAGGTGGAGCACCACACCTACCATCAGCTTTTCACTTTACCACACAGATCCCTGTTCAACTCATACACCGAGTTCGCGAGGGCCCGTCTCGAACTAGGAAACTAGCGATTCCTTGGCAAGTGCCCTACAGACTGAGCTAAACCAGACCTATCTCAAGTAAAATCACCTAAAAGAGCCTGAGGTTACAGCATTCTAAACATTGTGTTTATACACAATAAAGATGAGGATAACAGTCTGAAATATCATGATTATTCATATCAAGCCTCATCTCATAAATACAAACAAATCCAAGTATATAGATTTCGATACAGACCTGATCAATAAAAAAATGGATAATATCAAAATAAACACTAAATATCTAAAGTGAGTCATCGGGCAAGACAGCGAGGGAGTCTATCCCCTTTTCACTAATGCTAGACCAAGGAGATTGTTTTAGCATCTGATTTGATTGGTTTGTTTTGTTTTGTTTTACGGCATTTACGGTCGGTCATTTAATGCCGATGAAGTTGTGAAATAAATTCATTCTTAATGCATAATACAATTTTGTTTATAAACTCATGTTTTTATATTTAACCCATAGATAGGACCCTAACTGGTACTACCACTCCCGGTCAGAGTTGACCAGAGAGCAATGGTGATGAATGGGTGCTCCACATTCCTCAAACTTCCAAAACTGGAACCTTACCATCAGATAGAGCTTAATGTCATTCCCAGGACATGCAGACCCTCAGTCACCGCCTTCTAGCACCCATATGATAAAAAGGGGTTGGAGCTCGCCACAAGGGCAATAGGGTTGAGAAAATCATATAGGTGCTAGGGCTTGACGTGACCAGCCGATTGATCTCCGACCGCCCGTCTAGCCTAAGTAAGGGCCAAAGTGGAGTATTGAAAGTCATGGACTGCTCATCCATCTGGGTTCTATCCTTAAGCATCACGGGTCACCACCCACGGGCAACAGGTGGCCCCATTGGGGGAGTCTTACTCCTCTAGAGAGGTGCAGTCGGTGCATTTTAATGCCGCAGCCGACAGGGCGGTTTAGCATCTGAGATAGAGCACCACACCTACCATCAGCTCCTTACTTTACCGCACAGATCCCTGTGCTACTCATACGCTGAGCTGGTGGCGAGGACCGGGTATCGAACTAGGAACCTTGTGGTTTCAATCCGAACGCTCTACCGACTGAGCTAACCTGGTCCGAAAGTAAAAAAAAAAAAAAAAAAAAAAAAAAAAAAAAAAAACTAATTCACAGTGGCATAAAGGTTGCGTTTATACGTAATAAAGATGAGGACAACAGTCCGAAGAATATCAAAATCATTCATACCGATCTCGGTAGTTCCACTACTTGATCTCGGAACTCTGGTCAACATGAAGGAGGTTCAACACGGAATTTGTTCAATGTGGTTCAATAGACCGTCTCTCTCTCTCTCTCTCTCTCTCTCTCTCTCTCTCTCTCTTTCTTTTTATCTCTCTTTCTACCTATCTTAAGATAAAACGTACAGCATATCTTTTGCTACCCCGTTCCCCCCACCCCGCCCAGAAATGAATAAAAGACAGCGTGTGTATCGATACACAAAAGGTTTTCTGATTGGCATCGCTCAAAATATTTGATCCGTAATCCGAGACAAAACTGTCTGGATAAACATGGTTCGATACACTCGTTTCTTAATCTTTCAGGATTGAGCTCAGTGCTGAAGATTTGAGCCACCTCAAAATGACCGAGCAAGATCAACTTGATTACTGTTAACTTTACTACTTGATCTTGGGAACCCTGGTCAACAAGAAGGAGGTTCAACACGGAATTTGTTCAACGTGATTCAATAGCCCGTCTCTCTCTTTTCATGTTAATCTCTCTTTCTTTCTTTTCTTTCTTTTTATCTCTCTTTGTATCTATCTTAATCTTTCTCTCTCTCTCTTCTCTCTCTCTCTCTCTCTTTTCTTAGGTTTTTGATCCGGATCCTTATTGCAATTGCGATAGTTATATCATTCATGGTTAACGTAATAAAAAAAGAGAAATAAAAAGAGTCTATTGCCGTTGCTATAGATCAAAGGGGAGAGAGAGAGAGAGACGAAAAGAGGAGGGAGAAGAAGAGAAGAGAGAGAGTAGAGAGGAGAGAGAGAATGAAAGGGAGAGATGGAGAATGAAGGAGAGATGAGAATGGAAAGGGAGAGATGGGAAGAGAGACAATACAGAAGATAGAGAGAGAGAAAGAATAAGAGAGAGGAGAGAGAGAAGAAGGCAGAGAGATGAGAGAGAAAAGAGAGAGAGAAGAGAATGAGAGATGAGAGGAGAGGAGAGAAAAAAACTGAGATTAGAGAGACGAGAGCAAGAATGAGAGAAGGAGAAGGCGAAATAGAGAGTGCAGAAAGAATTGCAGAGAGAGGAGAGAGAGAAGAAGAATGAGAGAGAGAAGAGAAGAAGAAGTAAAAAGAAAGGAGACGAGAAAAGAATGAGAGAGAGAAAAGAATGAGAGAGGGAGAAGAGAGAAAGAATGAGAGAGAGGAGAGGAGAAAAAGAAAGAGAGAAAAGAATGCAGAGGAGAAGGAAGAGAGACGAAAAAGATATGAGAGAGAGGACAGAGAAAAGACATGAGAGAAGAGGGGAGAGATGAACAAGAATGAGTAGAGAGAGAGAGAGGAATGAGAAAAGAATGAGAGAGAGAGAGAGATGAGGAGAGGAGTGAGAGGAGAGAAAAAATAAGAGAGAGAGAGAGAGACGAGAGAGAGAAAAGAATGAGAGAGAGAGAGAGAGAGAGAAGAAAAGATTAGAGATGAGAGAGAGAGAGAGAAAGAATGAGAGAAGAGAGGAGAGAATAAAAGAAGAGAGAGAGTAGAGAGATAAAAGAAATGAGAGAGAGGAGAGAGAAAAAGAATGAGAGAGAGAGGAGAGAGGAAAAGAATAGAGAGAGAGATGAGAGAAAAGAATGAGAGAGAGGAGAAGAAAAAAGAATGAGAGGAGAGAGAGAATAAAAGAATAAGAGAGAGGAGGAAGAGAGAGGAAGAAATGAGAGAGAGAGAGAGAAAAGAATGAGAAGTAGAGGAGAGAGAGAAAAGAATGAGAGAGAGGAGAGAGAAAGAATGAGAGAGTAGAGGAGAGAACGAGAAAGAATGAAGAAGAGAGAGAGAGAAGAAAGAGAAAGAATGAGAGAGATGGAGAGAGAGAAAAGCAATAGGAGATAGAGAATGAGAGGGGGAGAGAGGAAACAGAGAGATGAGAATGAGGAGAAAAGGCAGTGAGAGGGAGAATGAGAGAGAAAAGGAATGAGAAAGGAGAGAGAGAGGGCGAGAAGGAGAGAGAGAGAGAGAGAGAGAGAGAGAGAGAGAAGGGCTTGAGCCTGAAAGCAAGTAACTGCAAAGAATAGACTTGATCTCGGGATTTATATTTACTTTTATGTATTTATGAGATGAGCTTGATATGAATAATTTGATATTTCAGGACATTGTCCCCATCTTTACTGTGTTTAGAGGTGTATTATTATTTATTATTATTATTATTATTATTTATTATTATTATTATCTAAATAAGCATCTTCTGACGATTACCCTGAATTCAAACATGATTCGGGTGCATGATATTTGGACTGTTCCTCGATCTTTATTGTTTATAAACGCAACATTCACCACACCGTAAATCTCGAGTCTGTTTAGTGTTTTTAATACCTCAAGTCATATGCAGGTGGTGATTACCCTGAATTCAAAGTGTTCTGAGCTGAATCGTTACCACTAGTTCAAGAGGCTTCAAGCAGCAAAATTCCACCCAGACTTATTGTCACATGATGGCTTATTTTAGGTAATTAAAAAAAAACCCACCTAGAACTGAGCCTCGAGGTTCAATGATCTGAACGTTGTGTCTATACACAATAAAGATGAGGACAACAGTCCGAAATATCAAAATTTGTTCATAAATACATTTCTTTCTTTACTTCTCTTTCTTTCTTCTAGGTGAAATATGTCACAGAGGACATACCTGAACTTTTTTACAGACCTCATTCGTACAACATAAAAGTTGTCTGTATTTATTCATTCATTCATTTATCTTATAATAAATTTTGATATTTTCGCGACTGTTGTTCCTCATCTTATTATTGTATAATATACAAATGTTCTAGCCACTGTTTTCTCGGGTTCAGTTTAGGTGTGTTTTAATTCCCTTAGAATAGTAATCTTATAACTATGTTGAAACTGAATTCAAACGTGTAACGATTTCAGCTCCGAAACTACGTTTTAAATTCAGGATAATCGTCTGAAGATGACTTCTTTTAGGTAATTAAAAAAACCCACTAAACAGAGACCGCAGTATAGAATAGCCTGGACATTGTGTTTTACACAATAAAGATAAGGACAACAACAAATTACCTTAGAAAAGTCATCTTAAGACTATTACCCTAAATTCAAACGTCAGCCTGGTAACGATTTCAGCTCCGAAACTACGTTTGAATTCAGGGTAATCGTCTGAAAGATGGTTATTTTAGTAATTAAAAAACCCACCTAAGCGGTTTAATGGCCTGGACATTGTTTACTCGTTATAAAGATGAGATAGTCAAAATTACCTCTAGAATAAGTCATCTTTAAGACAGTACTCCTAATTCAAAACGTGGTAACCGATTTCAGCTCCCAGAAACTACCTTTCAATCCGGGTAATCGTTGAAATACTATTTTAGTATTAACAAAAACCACCTAACAGACAGACCCGACGTTACGTGGAATCTGAACGTCTGTTTTATTACACATAATGAGATGAGTACACATCAGTCCGACTTCAGCTGCTAAATTCAAGATGAGGACAAACTGCCCGAAAATTCAGCCTTCTAACCACGTTTGAATTCAGTGTAATTCATCTGAAGATAATTATTTTGGATATTTTTTTAAAAAAATAAACAGACGCCGAGTTACTGTGAACTGAACGTTGGTATTTATACACAATAAAAATGGAGGACAACAGTCCGAAATATCATAATTATTCATATTAAGCCTCATCTAATAAATACAATCAAATCCAAGTACATATAAATTTCGATACAGACCTGATCAATTAAAAAAAGGAGAGTATCTTCAAGATAAACACTAAAATACTAAAGTGAATCCATTAGGCCAGTAGCGAGGGAGTCTATCCACTTTTCACTAATGCTAAACCAGGAGATTGTTAGCATCTGATTGTTTGTTTGTTTTGTTTTTACGCATATCAACCCCGGTGGGTCAATTAAAGTGAGGACAACAGTACAAAATTACCTTAGATAAGTCATCTTAAGTACTATGCCCTAAATTCAAATCAACGTGGTAACGATTTCAGCTCCGAATACGTCTTGAATTCAGTAATCGTCTGAAGATGACTCTCTTAAGGTATTTTTTTTTAACCCACCTAAGCGGTTTACAATGGCTCTGGAACTTTATCTATCAAATAAACCACCAAACTTATCTAAAGTAATAATCAGGATGCGCCTTATGAATACAGCCAGACAGCGAGCAGTCTTCATCTCTTTCTTAAATGCTAGCCCGAGAGTATGTTTTAGCACGTTTTAAGGTGAGCACCACATTCTACCATCAGCTTATCATTTACCACACAATCCCCTGCTTCACTCGGCCCCTCGAACTAGAAACACTTGCATTCCTTGCAAAGTGCCCTACAGAGCTGACTAAACCAGACCCTATCTCAAGTAAAATCACCCCTAAAACAGACCTGCGGTTACAGCATCCCCTAAACGTGCGTTTTATACACAATTAGTAGAGGACAACAGTCCAAATATTCATAATTTATTCATATAAGCCTCACTCTCATACAATTACAAACAAATCAAGATATATAATCCCATACAACCTGTCAATAAAAAAAATGGATAATATCTTCTCAAAATTAAACACTTAAATATCTAAGTGAGGTCATCGAGCCAGACCGAGAGGCCTATCCCCTTCTTCACTAACTCTGACACAGATGTTTTAGCAAATCTTTATTGATCTTGTTTGTTATGTTTTACGGCATAATTTAACCTCGTGTGGTCATTTAATGCCGGAAGTTATGAAAAAATCCATTCTGTAATGGATAATACATTTGTTTATAAACGTCATTTTTCTAGTTTAAACCCCATAATTTGATTGGCCCTAACAGGTACTACCCACTCCGGGCAGGAGTGGACCAGGACCAATGTGATGAAAGGGGTGCGCCACCATTAACTCAAACCTCCCAAAACTGAACTCACCATCAGTAGGTTTAACGTCATTCCCAGGACAGGTGCAGACCCTCAGTCATACCGCCTTCCTGACCCCCATATGATTAAAAAGTGGGGCTCCCATAAGGCATAACGGTGGAAACATAAATATAGGTGCTAGGCTTACGACCACCGACTGATCGAGGGTGCCTCTCCGACCCGCTGTCTAGCACAGATAGACCAAAGGGCATGTATTGCATGTCATGAACTGCTCATCCAGCTGGTTCTATTCTTACAGATCACGGTCCACCACCACAGTGCTGGTCCTTCAGAGGTGCAGTTCGTGATCTAAGCCCCAGGACTTGACCTGGCCCGTGCGTTTGCGAATCTTCACCCGGGCGTACCGATCTGAGTGCAACCCACACCTACCATTCAGTTCTCTCACTTTACCGCACAATCCCTTTCGTTACTCATATGCCAGTTGGCGAGGACCGGTATTTGAAAACTTAGACTTGAGTTCCAATTGGATGGCTCTACCAACGTGATCTAAACCAGCCCTATCTAAAATAAAAACTACCTAATACAGAGCCTGATGTTACAGTGCCTGACACGTTGTGTTCTATGCCCAATAAAGATAGTGACAACAGTCTGAAATATCATAATTTTCATATCAAGCCTCATCCAAAATACAAACAAACACACAAGTATTATAAATTTAAACTAGATTAATACACTAAACATCTAAAAGTCAATGTAAAGTAAGTAAGTCGTCGGTGGCCAAATGTCTGGTATCAGCCAATCAGCGAGGGAGTCTATTCCCCTTTTCACTACGCACTCTAGGACCAAAGAGATATCTGTGAGTAGTAGTTATATGAGTATTTGTGGAGTTGTGTGTGTTAGTATGGCATTACTAATTTATATATAATTATATTATATGTGTATTTTGTGTGTGTATATATATATACTAATATATATTATATAATAATATTATAAAGTAAACGTAACAGCGACGGGGCGGCCTAAGTCGGTATCAGCCATCAGCAAGGAGTTCTATCCCTTCACTAGCGCTAAATGACCAATGGAGATTATTTAAGCATTGAATGACAATATATATATATAAGTGGCTTTATTTCAAAGAAGTAAGATGCATATTTCTTACCCTATAAAAATTATTCAGTAGCAAAAATAAAAGTATCTTCATTAAATCGAATGTATTATCTATTTCAATTCTATCATACACTTAAGGGGGACTCGGTAAATTTAGACCTTTTAAAATGAAAGAAACTTTGAAAATCTCTACCTTCAGAAAACATCGACTGCACCTCTGCAGAGAGGTAAGACCCCCACCTCCAATAGGGCCACCTGTTAGCTATGGTTGGTGACCCGTGATGCTTAAGGACAGAATCCTGGTCGCTGGGTAGCCCATGACATGCAACACTTCACTTTGGTCCTTGCTTAGGCTAGACGGTCAGACGGAGAAGCCCCCTCCGATCAATCGGTTGGTCACGTCAAGCCCTAGCACTTACATGATTGTCCCAACCATATTGCCCTTATGGCAAGCCTCAACCTGTTTTTTTATCAATTTGCAGTAATATCTTTCAGCAATAAAATGATATGACACTTCCTGATGAAATCTGGAATACATCTTGGAAAAGACTAAATTCAGAAGTACACAGGACATCTAGAATCAGAAGCAGCTGATGTCTTAGTTCTGTGACTACCACTGGCTTGTTGCTTTGTTGATGCTTTCTGCGCCCATGTGGTGTTCTAGGCTTGTGGGTTCTTTCTTTTAGAGAGAAGGAGTGATTTCAGTCGTAAAGTACTACTATGTGAAGTCCATATGGGGGAACTCGGAAAGTTCCGTCTGCCTCCCACGAGGGCCTAGCCGAAAAAAAAAGACCGATTTTTCTCTTCTTCCGTTTGAATTCAGAGTTTTTGGTCAGTTAATGAAAGAGAAAGAAAAAAACAAAAAACTCAGAAAAAAAAACAAAAAAAAAAAACATGTTAAATTTTAAGAATAACTTTTTCATCCCGTTTTTAAAGTTACACAAAATCCAGCCTCGAAGACAACAGCTATTCGGGTAAGTAAGAGAAATGAAATCTGTTGTTGAATAATTAAACTTCTTAAACCATCGCTAAAAATCAACAAACAAAATGACGTAAAAAGTAGATAAAAACAACAAAACCAAAAAACCAATAAGTCTTTCTTTACTAGACGATCCACGAATTCAAGTGGTTCCCCTATTAAAAAATCAATCCATAATGATATTAGTGCTTCTATTTAGGAAGAATTCTAATTTGTAATTTCATAATTCTCTATGTTTACGATCATTTTGGATTTTTAAAAAATGACATTCACCGCGAATCCTGACACCCACAAAATTCTCACTTACTTAAAATTGCAAATTGATTTTTTTTAGCAAGTTAATGTGTTGCAGGTACCACCAAAATAGCTCACAAACAGATACTGTATAATGTTTTCAAACGATGTATCTATATTTTTTTGGTTGCATTCAAAATGAACAACCTCTCAACCAGCTAGTGTTTAAAAACATTTAACTTGTATTATTTTAAAAAGAACTATTTTAGTTTATCTATTTATCTATTAAGGACGTTACGAAACACCAATATATATCTTGAACCTGTATATCTATATATATATATATATATATATATCTTATTATAATGGAGATTGTGTGTTTTTCTGTCTGTAACCGAAACTATATTACTACTCAAGTAACAATTCCCTTTGTTATTTACGTCACATTCTCCATGATTTTATTTTCATTTAAACCTCAATTATTAATAAAATTATTTTTAGTTTATTAATACTGTTGACCATATCTACATACTAACAATATGCAATTGTATTTATATATACAACAAAATAGCGGTTTGTAGTGTGAATGGGAAAGTTAATTTGCATATTGATATTAAAAATGTGATTTTAATAATATGTGCTTAGTATTATTGATTTCTAATTTTTGGTTTTATCTTAATGAATATGAGCAAAATCTCTTCAATAAATCTTAAAAGAAATCCCTTAACAAGAAGAAATAACTAATATTATTCTTTACTTCCTATTTTAACTAAACAGTTAAATTAGGAAAATTTAACAATGAAAGACGGGAGTAAGGGAAAATGATGGAATAGTTTCAAAGTTGTTCTATCTTTCAGTCATACCCCCTCTGTTCCAAATCTTTTTATCTACATTCTTATTCAGTTTCATTAGCCTTTCTAATTTAATATGATATTTTATCATATTAAAACTTAAATACTTGCACCCGGAGGGTGCATATATTTGCTAGTATACTTTAATGTAAGGACATGTAATGGGATATAATTTAACCTATATTAAGAAGAACTCTTTTTGTTTATCTATTTATTTTTAAGGATGTCTTGAACATTATATATATATATATATATATATATATATATATATATACACTTTAATGTAATGACATGTAATGGGATATATAAGATCAAATTGATCCAAGCCAAATTTCGAGGAACTCTAATCAACTTAAAAAAATCTTTAGGGATATAAAAGATCCACCTCGATGTTTGAGGTTTTGATCCAGGATCCTTGATGCAATTGGATTATATCATCATGGTTCAAGTAATAAAAAAAAGAGAAAAAAAAGATCTATTGCGTTGCTAGATCAAAGGGGGAGAGAGAGAGAGAGAGAAAAGAGAGGGGAGAATGAGAGAAGAGAAGAGAGAGAGAGGGGAGAGGAGAATGAAAGGGAGAGATGAGAGAATGAGAGGGAGAGATGAGAATGAAAGGGAGAGATGGGAGAGAGATGACAATAAGAGAGAAGAGAGAGAGAAAAGAATAAGAGAGAGGAGAGAGAGAAAAGAATGAGAGAGAGAAGAGAGAGAAAAGAAAGAGAGAGAGGAGAGAGAGAAAAGAATGAGAGAGAGAGGAGAGAGAAAAGAATAGAGAGAGAGGAGAGAGAGAAAAGAATGAGAGAGTGAGAAAAGAATGAGAGAGAGGAGAGAGAGAAAAGAATGAGAGAGAGGAGAGAGAGAAGAAAGAGAGAAAAGAATGAGAGAGAGAAAAGAATGAGAGAGAGAAAAGAATGAGAGAAGAGAGAGAGAGAAAAGAATGAGAGAGAGGAGAGAGAGAAAAGAAAGAAGAGAGAGAAAAGAATGAGAGAGAGGAGAGAGAGAAAGAATGAGAGAGAGGAGAGAAGAAGAATGAGAGAGAGGGAGAGAGAAAAGAATGAGAGAGAGGAGAGAGAGAAAAGAATGAGAGAGAGGAGAGAGAGAAGAGAGAGGAGAGAGAGAAAATAATAAGAGAGAGGAGAGAGAGAGAGAGAGAGAAAAGAATGAGAGAGAGAGGAGAGAGAAGAGAGAAAAGAATGAGAGAGAGAGGAGAGAGAGAGAATGAGAGAGAGAGGAGAGAGAAGAATGAGCGAGAGAGGAGAGAGATAAAAGAATGAGAGAGAGGAGAGAGATAAAAGAATGAGAGAGAGAGGAGAGAGAGAAAGAATGAGAGAGAGAGAGAGAAAAGAATGAGAGAGGAGAGAGAGAAAAGAATGAGAGAGAGGAGAGAGATAAAAGAATGAGAGAGAGGAGAGAGAGAAAAGAATGAGAGAGAGAGGGGAGAGAAAAGAATGAGAGAGAGAGGAAAGAGAGAAAAGAATGAGAGAGAGGAGAGAGAGAAAAGAATAGAGAGAGGAGATGAGAGGGGGAGAGAGGAAACAGAGAGATGAGAATGAGAGAGAAAGGAGTGAGAGGAGAATGAGAGAGAAAGGAATGAGAAAGGAGAGAGAGAGGGGAGAAGGAGAGAGAGAGAGAGAGAGAGAGAGAGAGAGAGAGAAGGCTTGAGCCTGAAAGCAAGTAACTGCAAAAGAATAGACTTGATCTCGGGATTTATATACTTTTATGTATTTATGAGATGAGGCTTGATATGAATAATTTTGATATTTCAGACTATTGTCCCCATCTTTACTGTGTATAGAGGTGTTTATTATTATTATTATTATTATTATTATTATTATTATTATTATTATCTAAGATAAGGCATCTTCTGACGATTACCCTGAATTCAAACATGATTCCGGGGCTGATATTTTGGACTGTTGTCCTCATCTTTATTGTTTATAAACGCAACATTCACACCACCGTAAATCTCGGAGTCTGTTTAGGTGTTTTTAATTACCTCAAGTCATATGCAGGTGGTGATTACCCTGAATTCAAACGTGGTTTCTGAGCTGAAATCGTTACCACTAGTTCAAGAGGGCTTCAAGCAGCATAAATTCCACCAGACTTATTGTCACATGATGGCTTATTTTAAGGTAATTAAAAAAAAACCCACCTAAACTGAGCCCGAGGTTTCAATGATCTGAACGTTGTGCTTATACACAATAAAGATGAGGACAACAGTCCGAAATATCAAAATTGTTCATAAATACATTTCTTTCTTTACTTCTCTTTCTTTCTTTCTAGTGAAATTATGTCACAGAGGACATACCTGAACTTTTTTACAGACCTCATTCTACAACATAAAAGTTGTCTGTATTTATTCATTCATTCATTTATTTCTATAATAAATTTTGATATTTCGGACTGTTGTCCTCATCTTTATTATGTATAAATACAAATGTTCTAGCCACTGTTTTCTCGGGTTCAGTTTAGGTGTGTTTTAATTCCCTTAGAATAAGTAATCTTTAGACTATGAAACTGAATTCAAACGTGGTAACGATTTCAGCTCCGAAACTACGTTTAAATTCAGGATAATCGTCTGAAGATGACTTCTTTTAAGGTAATTAAAAAAAACCCACCTAAACAGAGACCGCAGTTAGAATAGCCTGGACATTGTGTTTGTACACAATAAAGATAAGGACAACAGTACAAAATTACCTTAGAATAAGTCATCTTAAGACTATTACCCTAAATTCAAACGTGGTAACGATTTCAGCTCCGAAACTACGTTTGAATTCAGGGTAATCGTCTGAAGATGGGTTATTTTAAGGTAATTAAAAAAACCCACCTAAGCGGTTATAATGGCCTGGACATTGTTTACTCAATAAAGATGAGGATAACGGTACAAAATTACCTTAGAATAAGTCATCTTAAGACTAGTACCTCCTAATTCAAACGTGGTAACGATTTCAGCTCCGAAACTACCTTTCAATCCGGGGTAATCGTCTGAAAATTACTTATTTTAAGGTAATTAAAAAAACCACCTAAACAGAGCCCGACGTTACAGTGAACTGAACGTTGTGTTTATACACAATAAAGATGAGGACAACAGTCCGACATATCAGCTGCTAAATCAAGATGAGGACAACTGTCCGAAAATTCAGCTTCTAAACCACGTTTGAATTCAGTGTAATCATCTGAAGATAATTTATTTTGGGATATTTTTTAAAAAATAAACAGAGCCCGAGGTTACTGTGAACTGAACGTTGTATTTATACACAATAAAAATGAGGACAACAGTCCGAAATATCATAATTATTCATATTAAGCCTCATCTAATAAATACAATCAAATCCAAGTACATAAATTTCGATACAGACCTGATCAATAAAAAAAAAGGAGAGTATCTTCAAGATAAACACTAAATATCTAAAGTGAATCATTAGGCCAGATAGCGAGGGAGTCTATCCACTTTTCACTAATGCTAAACCAAGGAGATTGTTTTAGCATCTGATTTGTTTGGTTTGTTTTGTTTTACGGCATATCAACCCCGGTGGGTCAATAAAGATGAGGACAACAGTACAAAATTACCTTAGAATAAGTCATCTTAAGACTATTGCCCTAAATTCAAACGTGGTAACGATTTCAGCTCCGAAACTACGTTTGAATTCAGGGTAATCGTCTGAAGATGACTTCTCTTAAGGTATTTTTTTTTAAACCCACCTAAGCGGTTACAATGGCCTGGATATTATCTTCAAGATAAACACTAACTATCTAAAGTAAAGTGATCAGGATGGCCTTAAGTGAATATCAGCCAGACAGCGAAGGGAGTCTATCCTCTTTTCATTAATGCTAGCCCAAGGAGATTGTTTTAGCATTTAAGGTGGAGCACCACATCTACCATCAGCTTATCACTTTACCACACAGATCCCTGTTCAACTCGGCCCGTCTCGAACTAGGAAACTTGCGATTCCTTGGCAAGTGCCCTACAGACTGAACTAAACCAGACCTATCTCAAGTAAAATCACCTAAAACAGAGCCTGGGGTTACAGCATCCTAAACGTTGCGTTTATACACAATTAAGATGAGGACAACAGTCCGAAATATCATAATTATTCATATTAAGCCTCATCTCATAAATACAAACAAATCCAAGTATATAGATTTCGATACAGACCTGATCAATAAAAAAAATGGATAATATCTTCAAAATAAACACTAAATATCTAAAGTGAGTCATCGAGCCAGACAGCGAGGGAGCCTATCCCCTTTTCACTAATGCTAGACCAAGGAGATTGTTTTAGCATCTGATTTGATTGGTTTGTTTTGTTTTACGGCATATTAACCTCGGTGGGTCATTTAATGCCGACGAAGTTGTGAAATAAATCCATTCTTAATGGATAATACAATTTTGTTTATAAACTCATGTTTTTCTATTTAACCCATAGATTGGACCCTAACAGGTACTACCACTCCGGGGCAGAGTGGACCAGGGAGCAATGGTGATGAAGGGGTGCGCCACATTACCCAAACCTCCAAAACTGGAACCTCACCATCAGATAGAGTTTAACGTCATTCCCAGGACATGCAGACCCTCAGTCACCGCCTTCTAGCACCCATATGATAAAAAGGGGTTGGGGCTCGCCATAAGGGCAATAGGGTTGAGAAAATAATATAGGTGCTAGGGCTTGACGTGACCAGCCGACTGATCGGAGGGTGCCTCTCCGACCGCCTGTCTAGCACAAGATAGGACCAAAGTGGAGTATTGCATGTCATGAACTGCTCATCCACCTGGGTTCTATTCTTAAGCATCACGGGTCACCACCCACGGCCAACAGGTGGCCCCATAGGGGGATTCTTACCCCTTTGCAGAGGTGCAGTTGGTGAATTCTAATGCCCCAGCCGACAGGGCGGTTTAGCGTCTGAGGTGGTGCACCACACCTACCATCAGTTCCTCACTTTACCGCACAGATCCCTATGTTACTCATATGCTGAGTTGGCGAGGACCGGTATTGAACTAGGAACCTTGTAGTTCCTAGTTGGATGCTCTACCAACTGATCTAAACCAGCCCTATCTAAAATAAAAACACCTAAAACAGAGCCTGAGGTTACAGTGGCCTGAACGTTGTGTTTATGCACAATAAAGATGAGGACAACAGTCTGAAATATCATAATTATTCATATCAAGCCTCATCCCATAAATACAAACAAACACAAGTATATAAATTTAAATATGGATAAACACTAAACATCTAAAGTCAAGTAAAGTAAGTAAAGTCGTCGGGGTGGCCTAAAGTCGGTATCAGCCAATCAGCGAGGGAGTCTATCCCCTTTTCACTAGCACTAGACCAAGGAGATTCTGTGAGTGTATATATATATATGTGTGAGTGTGTGTGTATACATATATATATATATATATATATGTGTGTATTTTGTGTGTGTATATATATATATATATATATATATATATATATATATATATATAAAGTAAAAGTAAAGTCGACGGGGCGGCCTAAAGTCGGTATCAGCCAATCAGCAAGGGAGTCTATCCCCTTTTCACTAGCGCTAGACCAAGGAGATTATTTAAGCATCTGAGATGGAGCACCACACCTTCCATCAGCTCCTTACTTTACCGAATAGATCCCTGTGCTACTCATACGCTGAGCTGGCGAGGGCCGGTATCGAACTAGGAACCTTGCGGTTTCTATCCGAACGCTCTAACGACTGAGCTAACCTGGCCCGAAAGTTAAAAAAAAAAAAAAAAAAAAAAAAAAACACCTAATTCTGAGCTCGAATTTTACAGTGGCATAAAGGTTGCGTTTATACGTAATAAAGATGAGGACAACAGTCCGAAAAATATAAAAATCATTCATACCGATCTCTAGTTCCACTACTTGATCTCGGGAACTCTGGTCAACATGAAGGAGGTTCAACACGGAATTTTGTTCAATGTGGTTCAGTAGACCGTCTCTCTCTTCTCTCTCTCTCTCTCTCTCTCTCTCTCTCTCTCTCTCTCTCTCTCTCTCGAAAGTGGACAATAGCCTTCCTCTCTCTCTCTCTCTCTCTCTCTCTCTCTCTCCTGTTCCTCTCTCTTTCCCTCTTTCTTTCTTTTTATCTCTCTTTCTATCTATCTTAAGATAAAACGTACAGCATATCTTTTGCTACCCCCCCCCACCCCGCCCAGAAATGAATAAAAGACAGCGTGTGTATCGATACACAAAAGGTTTTCTGATTGGCATCGCTCAAAATATTTGATCCGTAATCCGAGACAAAACTGTCTGGATAAACATGGTTCGATACACTCGTTTCTTAATCTTTCAGGATTGAGCTCAGTGCTGAAGATTTGAGCCACCTCAAAATGACCGAGCAAGATCAACTTGATTACTGTTAACTTTACTACTTGATCTTGGGAACCCTGGTCAACAAGAAGGAGGTTCAACACGGAATTTGTTCAACGTGATTCAATAGCCCGTCTCTCTCTTTCCATGTTAGTCTCTCTTTCCTTCTTTCTTTCTTTTTATCTCTCTTTGTATCTATCTTAATCTCTCTCTCTCTCTCTCTTTCCTTCCTTCTTTCTTTATCTCTTTCCTTCTTTCTATCTTTCTCTTTCTTTCCTTCTTTCTATCTCTCTCTTTCTTTCTCTTTCTTTCCTTCTTTCTATCTCTCTCTTTCTTTCTCTTTCTTTCCTTCTTTCTATCTCTCTCTTTCTTTCTCTTTCTTTCCTTCTCTCTTTCTTTCTCTTTCTTTCCTTCTTTCTATCTCTCTCTTTCTTTCTATCTTCCTCTCTCTTTCCTTCCTTCTTTGTTTCTATCTCTCTCTCTTTATCTATTTCCTCTCTCTTTCCTTCCTTCTTTCTATCTCTCTTTGTTTCTCTCTCTCTCTGTATCTATTTTCCTCTCTCTTTCCTTCCTTCTTTCTATCTCTCTCTCTCTCTCTCTCTTTATCTATTTTCCTCTCTCTTTTCCTTCTTTCTATCTCTCTCTCTTTCTATCTATCTCTCTTCTTCTCTCTCTTTATCTATTTCCTCTCTCTTTCCTTCCTTCTTTCTATCTCTCTCTCTTTCTATTTATTTTCCTCTCTTTCCTTCCTTTTTCTATCTCTCTCTTTATCTATTTCCTCTCTCTTTCCTTCCTTCTATCTCTCTTTCTATCTATTTTCCTCTCTTTCCTTCCTTCCTTCTTTCTCTTTCTATCTTCTTCTTTCTATCTATTTTCCTC
This sequence comes from Doryteuthis pealeii, assembly GCA_023376005.1. Lineage (NCBI taxonomy): Eukaryota > Metazoa > Mollusca > Cephalopoda > Myopsida > Loliginidae > Doryteuthis > Doryteuthis pealeii. The sequence goes on along the minus strand of CM042178.1, from coordinate 55,059,094 downwards.
TCTCTTTCCTTCCTTCTTTCTATCTCTCTTCTCTATCTTCTATCTATTTTCCTCTCTCTTTCCTTCCTTCTATCTCTCTTTCTATCTATTTTCCTCTCTCTTTCCTTCCTGTCTATCTCTCTTTCTATCTCTTTCTCTCTCTCTTTCTATCTATTTTCCTCTCTCTCTTTCCTTCCTTTTTTCTATCTCTCTTTCTATCTATCACTTTCCTGTCTGCCTTCTTTCTTTCTATCCCCCTCTCTCTTTATTTTCCTCTCTCTTTCCTTCCTTCTTTCTATCTCTCTTTCTATCTCTCTCTTTATCTATTTTCCTCTCTCTTTCCTTCCTTCCTTCTTTCTATCTCTCTCTTTTTCTATCTATTTTCCCCTCTCTTTCCTTCCTTCTTTCTATCTCTCTCTTTTCTATCTATTTTTCCCTCTCTTTCCTTCCTTCTGTCTATCTCTCTTTCTATCTCTCTCTCTCTTTATCTATTTTCCTCTCTCTTTCCTTCCTTCTTTCTATCTCTCTTTCTATCTATTTTCCTCTCTCTTTCCTTCCTTCTTTCTATCTCTCTTTCTATCTCTCTCTCTCTCTCTTATCTATTTTCTTCTCTCTTTCCTTCCTTCTTTCTATCTTCTCTCTTTTTCTATCTATTTTCCTCTCTCTTTCCTTCCTTCTTTCTATCTCTCTTTCTATCTCTCTCTTTATCTATTTTCCTCTCTCTTTCCTTCCTTCCTTCTTTCTATCTCTCTTTCTATCTCTCTCTTTTTCTATTTTCCCTCTCTTTCCTTCCTTCTGTCTATCTCTCTTTCTATCTCTCTCTCTCTTTCTATTTTCCTCTCTCTTTCCTTCTCTCTTTCTATCTATTTTCCTCTCTCTTTCCTTCTGTCTTTCTATCTCTTTCTATCTCTCTCTTTCTTGTCTACCTTCTTTCTATCTCTTTCTATCTCTCTCTTTCCTGTCTGCCTTCTTTCTATCTCTTTCTATCTCTCTCTTTCCTGTCTGCCTTCTTTCTATCTCTCTCTCTCTCTCTTTATCTTCCTCTATTTCATTCCTTCTTTCTCTCTCTCTCTCTATCTTTCTTCCTATCCTACTCTCTCTTTCTATTTCCCTTTCTCTTTAACTTCCTCTTTCTTTCCATCCTTCCTTTTTTCTCACTATATCTTTCTATCTTCCTCTCTTTCCTTCCTTCTTTCTATCTCTCCCTCTCATTCTTTCTATCTTCCCATTTCATCTATTTCTCTTTCTTTCTTTCTCTGTCTATCTGTCTCTCTCCCTCTCTCTCGAAAATGGACAATAGCCTTCTCTCTCTCTCTCTCTCTCTCTCTCTCTCTCTCTCTCTCTCTCTCTCTCTCTCTCTTACTTGACCTTTTTTATTTTAGTTTTTAGTTAGTTTTAGTGGCGTGTTTAAGGGGATAAAGATCCCCCTCTCTCTTTCCATTAACCTCCCTCTCTTTTCTCCATCTATCTCCCCCTCTCTTAACATTTGTCTCTCTCTCCCCCCCTCTCTCTCTTTCCATCAACTTATTTCATCTATTTTCATCTATATCACTTCCCTCCTCTCTCTATCTATCGCTCATTTTTGTTTATTTTGCGTGGTGGCGTGTTTAAGGGGATACAGACATCTCTCTTTCCTTCCATCTCTCCATTCTCCCCTCTCTTTCCATCAAATTCCCTCTCTTTCCATTTCTCCCTCTCTCTCTTTACATCTATCCCCTCTCTCTTAACTCTCTCTCTCTCTCTCTCTCTTGTCTCTCTCTTTCCATCAACCTATTAAATCTATTTTCATCTCCCGATCTCTTCACATCTGTTCTCCCCCTTTCTCTCTCTCTCTCCATCAATCTACCTCTCTCTTTCCCTCTCTCTCCTCTCTCTCTCTCTCTCTCTCTCTCTCTCTCTCTCTCTCATTTTGTTATTTGGGTGGCATGTATAAGGTAATAGAACTTACTCTCTCACTCTCTCTTGAAAGCGGACAATAGCTAGCCCTCTCTCTCTCTCTCTCTCTCTCTCTCTCTCTCTCTCTCTCTCTCTCTCTCTCTCTCTCTCTTCATTTTTTAAATTTTGGTTTACGTATTTAAGAGGATACAAACATTTATCTTTTTCCTTTCATCTCAGCATCTCCTCTCTCTTTACATCTATCTTTCTCTCTCTTTTACATCTCTCCCTCAACTATTTTCTCATTTTTCTTTCCATCAACCTATTTCCCGCCCCCTCTCTCTCTCTCTCTCTCTCTCTCTCTCTCTTTATATCTATTTCCCTTTTACTCTCTGCATCTGTCTATCTGTCTCTCTCTCTCTCTCTGTCTCTTTCCATCTATTTCCCTTTCACACCCTCTCTCTATATATCTTGAAAGCGGACAATAGCCAGCCCCCCTCTCTCTCTCTCTCTCGCTGATTGCTTTTTTGTTTTTGTTTTGATGGCGTGTTTAAGGGGATACGAACATCTCTCTGTCTTTTCATTCCTGCCTCTCCATCAACCTCCATCTCTTTCTCCATCTCTCTCTCTCTCTCTCCCATCTATTTCCCTTTCTTTCTTCTCTCTCTCTCTCTCTCTCTCTCTCTCTTTCTCTCCTCTTTGAAAGCGGACAATAGCTAGCCCTATTTCTCTCACTCACTATGATTGATTTCTTTATTGTTTTTGTTTTGGTTGCGTCTCTCTCTCTCTCTTCATCTTTCTCTCTTCATCTTTCTCTCTTCATCTTTCTCATCCTCAACCTCCCTCTCTCTTTAAATCTATTCCCCCCCCCTCTCTCACTTTCTCTCTCGTTCTTTTTTATATTTTTGTGGCGTGTTTTAAGGGGGATAGAAATCTACCTCTCTCTTTCATTCCATATATTTCTTTCTCTCTCTCTCTCTCTCTCTCTCTCTCTCTCTCTCTCTCTCTCTCTTCTCTCTCTCTCTCTCTCTCTCTTCTCTTGAAAGCGGACAATTTCCCCCCCTCTCTCTCACTCTCTCTCTCTGATTGCTTTTTTGTTTTTGTTTTGATGGCGTGTTTAAGGGGATAGAAATGTGATTTAGAGTAGCTACTAAGATCAGAGTCCAGGAAATGCAAATTTGAGGTGAGTCTCTTGCAAAATCAATGAAGACAACATTTCTGAGAAGGAACGAGTAACACAATGGGTGAGTGGGTGGGTGGGGGGTATTCGGTTTTTGAGGATGAGGAGGCAACAGGGCAGACGGGAGCGGTGGGATGGAGCAGTGAGCAGAGAAATCATGAAAACCAATCTATTGATCAATACAATGAAACACAGATCAGAAAAGAGTTGCTGTATGGATGTGTGTGGGGGGAGGAAGAAAGAGTAGAAAGGTTTATATAAAGATGTAGAAATAACGGATATAATATATATATATATATATATATAGAGAGAGAGAGAGAGGAGAGAGAGAAACATACATATATATATATGTATTTGCATATATATATATATATTTATATAGACATACATATATATAATATACATATATACACACATATATATATGAGTGTATAGACATACATATATATGTAAAGAGAGAGAAACATGCATATATATATATATATAGAGGAGAGAGAGAGAGAGACATACATATATATATAAAAGAAGCGCGTGGTGTAATGGTTAAAGTCATGGGAAATGGACTCGTTGCCCCGAGTTCAAATCCTGGACGTAGTAATTGCATTTCACATGGTGCTAATACCCTTGGGAAAGGTGCGAATCCTACTCACCCTCCAGCTATGGGTAAATAGTAGGGCAGACTGGGCTCTTTAACCTTGTTTAGGCAACCGGTCTAGGAGAAGGAAAACTCTGAATTCAAACCTGTTGAACTCCACTTAAGAAAATGACCTTGTGTCACATCCTGCTCGTGCGGAGGGGTTTGTGTTTGTGTGTGTGTGTGTGTGTGTATATATATATATATATATATATAAGAGAGTTTCATAATTTGCTTGAAGCATTGTGTATGTATTGGTTAAGAGGTTGATTTGGAAGGCTATCACAATGCAGTTTGGAATAAATAAAAAAATAATAATACGGTAATAATGGTGTTGTGTGTTGACCTGTATTTTTATTCTTTCTTGAATTTTCGAGGTAATGCCTCTTTATCAAAAGAATTGAACTGAAGCAGTCCAGCTATGGCATTTCTTCCCAAATTAATTTTTTTTTTCATAGGCAAGAAAATGTCAGCAAACACCATGGAATTCCTTATAAATGTGTTTGTGCGTATAATGCATATTCGTCTATACACTCACATTCTTTGTAGTTCTTTTAGTCTGTCTGTCTGTCTCTCTCTCTCTCATGAACGGTTTATTTGTCTCCTCTTTCAATCTCCTTATTTTCCTTCTTTATTTTCTTACACATATATAAAATTTATTTATTGTAATGTTGACACTTGTTTCGACCATTAATGTTTCCTTGTATACATAGTATCGTATTTAGTATTCTAGTCCTATTTAGCATTACATATGTAGGTTTATGAAGAGGGGTGACGTAATGGAGAAGGTAAAATATCAAGTGTGTCGCAACTTTGACTGTCGATAAAATGATTAACCGAATAAATCGGGTTTATTGATTAATATAAAAGGGCTATGAACACACACTTAGCTGTCAAGACTTATCTACTTATAAATAGCTCAATATTATCAAATATATATATATATATGCTAGCAAATATATGCACCCTCCGGGTGCAAGTATTTAAGTTTTAATGTAATAAAATATTTTATTAAATTAGAAAGGCTAATGAAACTAAATAAGAATACAGATAAAAAGATTTGAAACAGAGGGGAGTATAATAAAGATTTGAAACAGAGGGAGTATAATAAAAAATGGAACAACTGAAACTTACTCTTCCTCACTCTCGTCTTTCATTGTTTTATTTTTTCTAATTTAAGTATTTAGTTATAAGAGGGAAGTAAAGAATAAAATGACAGTTATTTTATCTTGTTAATGGATTTCTTTTAAGATTCATTGAAGAGATTTTTGCTTATATTCATTAAAATAAACCAAACAGTTAGAAATCAATAATACTAAGCACATATTTATTAAATTCGATTTTTTAATATTAATATGCAAATTAGCCTTCCCGTTCACATTGTAAACCGCTATTTTGTTGTATATATAAATATAATTGCAGGTTATTAATATGTAGACATAGTTAACAGTATTAATAGTGTAAGACAATTTTATTAATAATTGAGGTTTAGATAAAAATAAAATCATGGAGAATGTGATGTCAATAACTAAGAGAATTGTGACTTGAGTAGGAATATAGTTTCGGTTACAGACAGAAAAACACACAATCTCCATTATAATAAGATTATATATATATATATTATATATATATATATATATATTATATTATATATATATTCTTTGGTAGGGTACAAAGTTGTTTGATATTAGGATGATTCTAAGCTGGTCCTTACATCCAACTGTATGGTGTTGCAAAGTTCAGGTACGATTTGAGAGCTCAATGTTTACTTTTTATAAACAGAGAAAAGTCATTATATATATATAATATATTATATATATATATATATGTGTGTGTGTGTGTGTGTGTGTGTGTGTGTGTGTGTGTGTGTGTGTGTGTGTGTCGTCGTCATAATCATCATTTTGGTGAATATATTTACATATATGTGTGTGAGTATAGATAAAAGGATATGAAAACAACACAATATGCTGTTAAAGTGAAAACATTTTATAACATATTCATAGCTAATATTGAACAATATTTCGATTTTATAAAAATCATCTTCAGAGCTTGTTTATACTCCGTACTATCAAGAGCGGAGACGAAAGTCATATGAATTTGGTGTTGAATTCATATCACTTTTTTGCAACATCAAGGTTTTCGTTTTGAATTCGTATGACTTTCGTCTCCGCTCTTGTTAGTACGGGGTATTAACAAGCTGTGAAGATGATTTTTATAAAATCGAAATATTGTTCAATATCAGCTATGAATATGTTATAAAATGTTTTCACTTTAACAGCATATTGTGTTGTTTTCATATCCTTTTATCTATACTCATACCGTCGGATTTATTTCCTTTATTTTTAACTTATATATATGTGTGTGAAATATAACACACACTCGCCTATATATATATATAATATATATATATATATATATATATCGTATATATATTATATAACTATGAACACACACTCGCCTAAATATAATATATATATATATTATATATATATATATATATATATGAACATACAAACAAGCTCTGAAGATGATTTTTATAATCGAAATATTGTTCAATATTAGCTATGAATATGTTATAAAATGTTTTCACTTTAAAAGCATATATATATATATATATATATATATATATAATATATATATATATGTATATATATATATATATGAACACACACTCACCTATATATATATATATATATATATAAACACACTCACCTAAATATATATATATATATATATAATATAAACACACACTCACCTATATATATATATATATATTATATATATATATCACATCACTCATATATATATATATATATATATATATAAACACACTCACCTATAATATATATATATATATATATATATATATATATATTAAAAACACATATCACATCATATATATATATATTATATATATATATATATATAACACACACTCACGCTATATATTATATATATATATATATATATATGAAAACACACTCACCTATATATATATATATATATATATATATATATATATATATATATATATATATATGAACACACTCACATATATATAATATATATATATATATATATATATATGAACACACACTCATATATATATATAGTATATATATATATATACATATGAAACTATGAACACACATTCACCTATATATATATATATATAATATATATATAAGATGCGGATGAAACATGTATATGTATAATTACGATAAAGTTTCTATCGTAGCAGATTAACATGCATTTAGAATGAAAATTGAAACAAAACAAAATAACAAAAAAATATAAACAAGAAAAATATAGAATTTTAAAAAAAAATCAAAATGGGTGGGGTGGGGGGTATTATTTGGTTCAAAGCAAAAATAGAACTTAGGTTAGAAGCTTGCCAAGCCGAGTTGTGTAGGTGGTGAGAAATCTAAGTAGAAACAAAATAAAAAGATTAAAAGGTAGAAGTTTACGCTAATCAAAAGAATTATTAAAAAGAACGGATATTAGTACTTTTGATCTTTTTTCTTTTAATCTAGTTTTGTTATTTTTCTTCACTTTTCTTGATTATTTCGGCTATTGTCCACATCTTTATTATATCTCCACTATTTCTCTGAATCTTTGAGATGAGGCTTGATTATTTGGATTATTCAGGCTATGGTCCTCATCTTTATTATTATCTACAATATTTCTCTGAAATTTTGAGATGAGGCTAGATAATTTTGATTATTTGGTTTATTCGGACTATTGTCCTCATCTTTATTGCTATCTACACTATTTCTCTGAAATTTTGAAATGAGGCTTGATTATTTGATTATTTGGCTATTGTCCCATCTTTATTATTATCTACCAATATTTCTCTGAAATTTTTGAGATGATTATTTGGATTATTTAGGCTATTGTCCCATCTTTATTATTATCTACAATATTTCTCTGAAATTTTGAGATGAGGCTTGTTATTTGGATTATTCAGGCTATTGTCCCCATCTTTATTATTATCTACAATATTTCTCTGAAATTTTGAGATGAGGCTTGATTATTTGGATTATTCGGACTATTGTCCCCATCTTTATTATTAGCTCCACTATTTCTCTGAAATTTTGAGATGAGGCTTGATAATTTGGATTATTTAGACTATTGTCCCCATCCTTATTATTATCTCCACTATTTCAATGAATCTTTGAGATGAGGCTTGATTATTTGGATTATTCAGACTATTGTCCTCATCTTTATTATCATCTCCACTATTTCTTTGAAATTTTGAGATGAGGCTTGATTATTTGGATTATTTGGGCTATTATCCTCATCTTTATTGTTATCTACACTATTTGTCTGAATTTTTAAAATGAGGCTTGATTATTTGGATTATTCAGGCTATTGTCCTCATCTTTATTGTTATGTACACTATTTCTCTGAAATTTTGAGATGAGGCTTGATTATTTGGATTATTCGGACTATTTTCCCCATCTTTATTATTAGCTCCACTATTTCTCTGAAATTTTGAGATGAGGCTTGATAATTTGGATTATTTAGGCTATTGTCCCCATCCTTATTATTATCTCCACTATTTCTCTGAATCTTTGAGATGAGGCTTGATTATTTGGATTATTCAGACTATTGTCCTCATCTTTATTATCATCTACACTATTTCTCTGATATTTTGAGATGAGGCTTGATTATTTGGATTATTCAGGCTATTGTCCTCATCTTTATTGCTATCTACACTATTTCTCTGAAATTTTGAGATGAGGCTTGATTATTTGGATTATTTAGGCTATTGTCCCCATCTTTATTATTATCTACAATATTTCTCTGATATTTTGAGATGAGGCTTGATTATTTGGATTATTCAGGCTATTGTCCTCATCTTTATTGCTATCTACAATATTTCTCTGAAATTTTGAGATGAGGCTTGCTTTATTTGGATTATTCAGGCTATTGTCCTCATCTTTATTGCTATCTACACTATTTCTCTGAATCTTTGAGATGAGGCTTGATTATTTGGATTATTCACGCAATTGTACTCATCTTTATTGCTATCTACACTATTTCTCTGAAATTTTGAGATGAGGCATGATAATTTGTATTATTCGGGCTACTGTCCTCATCTTTATTGCTATCTACACTATTTCTCTGAATTTTTGAGATGAGGCTTGATAATTTGTATTATTTGGATTATTTAGGCTATTTTCCTCATCTTTATTGTTATCTATACTATTTCTCTGAATTTTTAAAATGAGGCTTGATTATTTGGATTATTCGGGCTACTGTCCTCATCTTTATTGTTATCTACACTATTTCTCTGAACTTTTGAGATGAGGCTTGATTATTTGCATTATTTGGGCTATTGTCCTCATCTTTATTGTTGTCAACACTCTTTCTCTGAACTGTTGAGATGAGGCTTGATTATTGGGATTATTCGGACTATTTTCCTCATCTTTATTGTTATGTACACTATTTGTCTTAATTTTTAAAATGAGGCTTGATTATTTGGATTATTCAGGCTACTGTCCTCATCTTTATTGTTATCTACACTATTTCTCTGAAATTTTAAGATGAGGCTTGATTATTTGGATTATTTGGGCTATTGTCCTCATCTTTATTATTATCTACACTATTTATTTGAATTTTTTAGATGAAGCTTGATAATTTGTATTATTTGGATTATTCGGGCTATTCTCCTCATCTTTATTGTTAACTGTAAAACATTTCAGCCAATGTGCATTCTGACATTTCGATAATTACATACATATCAAGACAGAAAGTAAATCACTCCTAATCATAAATTGTCTTATATTCTCTGGTATACAATCATGCAGCATCCTCCCTATCTTTTCCTATCATAGCCAAGACTCCAAGGAATTAACTAAATGTATATTCCCGAGACAAGACAATTAAGGTTCTTTAATTAAGCCATTTTCAGCTATGGGCTTGTCAAGCGTCTAATCTCATATTGGTTCCTTTATTAACAGAGACAAACTAGATTCTTTAGTCTTGGTATGGTAACTTAGAAAAAGAAAAATCTGAATCGTATTAAGCTGATTTGAAAAAATTGACCTTGTGCCACACCCTGCCTGTGGTTAGAGATTTGGGTAAATACATACATATCAAGATTGGAAGTAAATCTTCTTGATCATAAATTGTCTTATATTCTCTGGTATACCATTATGCAGTGTTTTCCCTATCTTTTCCTATCCTAACCAAGATTCCAAGGAAATAGCTAAATTTATATTCCCTGACAAATACTTGGACCTTACCTTACTTCAGCTAATCATGAATAGTCTTATATTCTCTGGTATACCATCATGCAGCATCCTCCCTGTCTTTTCTTATCAGAGCCAAGATTCTAAGGATATATCTACATGTATATTCTAAAGTCAAAATAATCAAGGGTCTTTGATTAAGTCGTTTTCAGCTACACGCTCGTCAAGCTTGTAATCACATATCAGTTCATTTATTACGAGAGACGAACTAGATTCTTTAGTTTTGGTATGGTAACTTAGAAAAGGAAAACTTAATTATATTAAGCTGTAATCTGCTTTAAAAATTGACCTTGTGCCACACCCTGCTGTGTGGTACAAGATTTGGGTCAAAACTAAAAGTAAATCACACATGATCATAAATTATCTTATATTCTGTGGTATGCCATCGTGCACAGTCCTCCTATCTTTTCCTATCATAGCCAAGATGCCAAGGAAATAAACTAAATGTATATTCCCAGACAAATCCTTGGATCTTACCTTACTTAAGCTAATCATAAATTGTCTTATATTCTCTGGTATACCATTATGCAGGGTTTTCCCTATCTTTCCCTATCATAGCCAAGATTCCAAGGAAATATCTACGTGTATACTCCCAAATCAAGTCAGTCCAGGTTCTTTAATTAAATGCTTGTCAGGAATGTAATCTCATATTGGATCCTTTATTAACAGGGACAGACTGGACTCTTTAGCCTTGATAGGACAACTCTTAATTCAATCAATCTGTACTCTGCTTTGAAAAATTGACCTTGTGCCACACCCTACCTGTGGTGAAAGGTTTGGGTAAATACATACATATCAAGATTGGAAGTAAATCACTCATGATCATAATTGTCATATTCTCTGGTATACCATCATGCAGCGTCCTCCCTATGTTTTCCTATCGTAGCCAAGACTCCAAGGAAATATCTACGTGTATATTCCCAAGTCAAGATAATCAGGGTTCTTTAATTAAGTCGTTTTCAGCTACGTGCTCATCAAGCGTGTAATCTCATATCGCTTCCTTTATTACCAGGGACATGATGTTTAATAATTCTGGGAGATCGGTGTTCGCATTTGCAATCATGTTAATGAATAACTTAGCTTGGGACGAGCTCGGCACAAACTGCTGGTATGCAATAATGCAGTCCTGTCCCCATCCGCTGTCTTTACGATAAATATCTCATCTCACAAAGCAATGTAATTATTGTAATCGTGAGCTTATTACCTAATAAAACAACTTTCATCCTCTGTTGCGACATCGTGCGTACTCAGCCCTGATTTTTTTTTTTTTCTTTGCACAAGAAATTATCCTTTGTTTTAGGGAGCTAGATTATAGTCCTGCTCTCTTTCTTTTGATGAATTTCGGTAAATGTATTACATGGTTTAGCTCAGTTGGTAGAGAATCTGCCTGGAAAACATGAGGTTCTGTTCTGACTGAATTTATCAAATATAAGCTTATATGATGAAAATATGTTTTTTTAAATATCTTGCCAATAATTATTGAGAGAAGTCCCCCAAAAAGAGTCAAAGAACAAAGCCGTACAAAATAGGCAGAAAGTGCATATCATTACTGTTCAAAGAACAGAGACAAAAGAGACAAAGGTGGATTTGGGGATTGTCATGTGACCATAGACAGGCCCCATTATTCAAGAGAGACAATTAGCTATTTTCTCCCTACACAATATTTATAATTTTATCATTATCAACATTTTTAAAAAAAAATGTTTTTTGTTTGAAAGCCTATAAGGCAAACATTTTTTTTTTTTAAATCCCTGGACAATAATTATTGAGAGATGTCCCCTAAGGAATCATCAATTCACTGAACAAATCAGAACAAAATAGGCAGAAAGTGCATGTCTTTACTGTTCAAAGAACAGAGACAAAAGAGACCAAGGTGGATTTTTAGGATTGTAACCACTGACATGCCCCATTATTCAAGGGAGACAATCATCTATTTTCTCATTACACTATAATTATAATTTTATCATTATCAACATTTTTTTTTTTTAGATGTTTTTATGTTTGAAATGTTATAAGGGGAAATTAAAAAAAAAAATCTCTAGGCAATAATTATCAAGAGATATCCCCCAAAAATCATCACTTTACTGAAATGGAATCAAAGAACAAAGCAGAACTGACCTTCATTTTTGTCGGACAAATAATGACAATAAATAAAAATAATCTTTTGAAGATTTTCCTTACCTGAAAGACAAAGAAAAAGAACAATTAGAAAACAAATAAACAATTCATTTCAATTTGGTCACAAAACAGAAACAGAAAACAATGTATACATATTTACCCAACCCCTCCACACGAGTAGGATGTGACAATGTTGCATCATCTATGTGGCAGCATAGATTATTGACAAGCACCTGTAGAAGCGGGCATTCAAATCAGCATGTAGGCAGGTAAGTTTCCGTGGAGAAAACACCAGACATTGGTAAAAGCGGTAATCTCGCATATTATATTCCACATTAGATTCCTAATTCTTGTATACAGTAGTGTAAAAAAACAAAATGGCTGTTATAAGTTCAGCCGGCGGCTTGAAGGATTGAATGATAAGGCTTGACCTCAGGCCTGATCCTTCCAGTGGATACCGTGAGAATGGGTGGAGAAGACCCTCTTCCGGTTTAGATTAGAGAGAGTTTTAGTCAGATCGGCCAAAAATCACGACGGTGTTCAGTCGTGTTATGCACGGTGCTGACTCAATCTGCGCAGGTAGTCTGGTGGGGATTTCAGAATAAAATATGATCTAAGTTAAATCGAAGTCTTGTGTTATTATCTAAAAACTACCAATGACACAGGGCTTCTGATAAAGAGAAATCCCCAATGGAAGACCAGACATGAAGTCCCCAAGACAAAGTCCCCAAGACGAAGTCCAGATGCTGGAAGAAGAATAATAGAAGTAAGAAAGAGTATACAACAAAGGGATGTCCAGAACAAGATCAGTATCTCAGTGGTTGCAGTGATTGACTGGGAGTATTCTGTGTATACATCCGACCTCATAGGTTGTCACACATCTGGCTTTGCCGGGGATTGAATATTAGCCTAGAAATTAATTAATTAGCCTAGAAATTAATGACCATATTGAATCTAATAAAAATCATTTTTTGAAAGATATTGCCTGAGGGTGGCAGTTAATAATTCAATATCAGAGGGTTTGTATTATATGTAAGTAAAATCATCAAATTTATTAAAGGAGTAAAAAAAAATAAAACAATTTGAAATAGAAACTTAGTTCTGTCCCCTCAAATAAAATGTTGCACGCATTTATTAGTTATTAATAAAAATAATTATTTTTATTTTTTTTATTTATATTTTTATAAAATGTTCTAGAAATGAGAAAATCTTGGTATCTTTTGGTTTAGAAGAAAATTTACTTTTTATTAAATGTAGAAATGCCTTATGAATTAGAAATTAAGATTGTTAGTTGGAGAGAAGCCTTAGCTTATTATATGAATAATATAAATAGATAGTTTTCTCAAGAAAAATTTTTATAAGAAAATTAACTTTTTATTAAAAAATTTTAGGGGCGTACTTATTTATGGGCAATACTGTTTAGATTTCTAATTTTTTTAATTGAGAAAATGCTATCAAATAATTCTTTTAGAACTCTCAATGAAACCATAGGAATTTGGTATAACTAATACCGGCTACTATTATTTGTCCTAGTTGTTTTTTTTCTTTTCTGATGCAGTTAGTGAATGGTAGAAAGCATATCTGCTGAGTTGAAAATTTGCCAATTTTAAATCTTTTATAGAATATCCACAAAGTTCTAATATTAACCTATTTGTATTTAAATAATTATTTTCAATACATATAAATTTTACACAAAATCGTAGATATTTATTTATTTGTAAACTTTTTAGTTAACTTCTTGTTACTGAAAAAATGGCGAGGGTAAAAAATAATTTTTTAAATTGATTACAAATTTCGCAAATAATTTTTTTCCATATATAAGTAATAATCATATAATACAATCAATAATTTTATTTGAGGGGGACAGAACTAAGTATCTATTTCAATTTTTTTTTTTTTTACTCCAATAAATTTGCCGATTTTACTTACTTATATATAAAACCCTCTGGCATGGATTTTTTAAAACTCCCACCCCACTCAGACAATATTTTTCAAAAATAAACTTTTACAGGAGGGTGTTTTTTGCTAGTCTATAAATAATGGAGATTTTATTATTATTATTGTTATTACTAGCAAATATATGCACCCTCCGGGTGCAAGTATTTAAGTTTTAATAAGATGAAATATCATTTTAAATTAGAAAGGCTAATGAAACTGAATAAGAATGCAGATAAAAAGATTTGGAACAGAGGGGGTATGATTGAAAAAATAGAACACCTTTGAAACTAACTCTTCCATCATTTTCCATTACTCCCGTCTTTCATTGGTAAATTTTTCCTAATTTAACTATTTAGTTAAAAATAGGAAGTAAATAATAATATTACAGTTATTTCTTCTTGTTAATGGATTTCATTTAGATTTATTGAAGAGATGTTTGCTTATATTCATTAAAATAAAAAACAAACAATTAGAAATCAATAGTACTAAACACATATTTATTAAAATCACATTTTTAATATCAATATGCAAATTAGCCTTCCCGTTCACACTGTAAACCACTATTTTGTTGTATATATAAATATAATTGCATGTTGTATGTATGTAGATATGGTCAACAGTAATAATAATGTAAAACAATTTTATTAATAATTGAGGTTTAGATAAAAAATAGAATCATTCAGAATGCGATGTCAATAACTAAGGGAATTGTAACTTGAGTAGTAATATAGTTTCGGTTACAGACAGAAAAACAGACAATCTCCATTATAATAAGATTTCACTCCATGAAAGTTTTTCATACCCACCATAACTGGTGGTTCATTGGAGCTTGAGTGACTGCAGGTCTCCAGGACTCTTCGGAGTATTCCAGCCGATCTTAGCTATGTTATTGTTTGAGTAGTCAACTTTTTTTTAACTAAATATATAGTTTTATCTATTTAAAATGTCATTATTACAATGGAAAGGATTCAAATGTTGAATTATAAGGAACAGCTTTTATTTTATTTTATTAATATTAATGCTGAATATTTAAAAAGATAAATAAGAAGATAAATAATACAGAATGGTTCTTTATTCTATGTATTAACAATTTTGGGTATTGTGACGTAAGCAGTGACGTAGTTTCGGTTACAGACAGATAGACAGGGAATCCTCATTATTAACAGAACCCAAATTATTTATTTTCCCATTAAACTAACCCTAAACCCCAACTCTAACCCTAACCCCTAACCCTATACCCTCTAGTTGAGTAATATAATATTGCAGGCTGACCTAGAAAAAACAGAACCCACAAATTTTGTCATAAAACTGATGATTTTAATTTTAGTTTTTTTAAAAGTTTAAATCCAACAAGGTTTAGGGTTAGGGTTAGGGTTGGGTTTTAGGGTTAGTTTAATGGGAAAATAAATAAATAATTTGGGTTCTGTTTTTTCTGGGTCACTCATATTACTCAACTAGGAAATAAGCCAATTATTGTTCCTCGAACTTTGAGTAAATAGTAGGGCCGACTAGACCAGTTTATCTCAGTCGGTAGAGTGGCCGCCTGGGAACCACAGGGTTCCTGGTTCGATACAGGCCCTCACCAACTCAGCGTATGAGTAGCACAATCTTAAGAACTATATAATGCTATCTCTTTTGCAAATGGGAAACCACTTTTTAATACAAAACTTCATCAAGATCAAAATTGGCAATACTAATGGAAATAGAGAGACATTATAAAATTTGCCAAAAAATCCAATAATATATATACCAACCCCTCCGCACGAGCAGGATGTGTCACAAGGTCAATTTCTTAAACGGAGTTTAACAGGTTTGAATTCAGAGTTTTCCTTCTCCTAGACTGGTTGCCTAACCAAGGTTAAAGCACCCAGTCTTCCTTCCTATTTATCCATAGCTGGAGGGAGAGTAAGATTCATACCTTTCCCAAGGATATTAACTCTAAGTGAAATGCAATTACCACATCCAGGATTTGAACTCAGGGCGACGAGTCCATTTCCCGTGACTTTAACCATTACACCACGCGCTTCCATAATAAATCCAATAATATAAATATATCTATAATTCATCTTTTGTTGAAGTGCTGATGCTGATTACATTTTATACTTATATGGGTGGCCATTTGTAAACATGAGCTTCTGTAAGTAACCTTGACAGATTAAGCAAAACTTAAGAAATTATAATATAATAGGTCTCACTCTATCAGCGATTAATAGTGCTGCAGCACCTGTGGATATATCATAGTATCATCATCGTCACGCATGCAGCATGGATATCCATGACAATCTCTCGCCGACATTCCCTATAATTCATTGCACCTGGGAGGTCCTCTGCGGAGCAACCAGCATCTTCGCATATCTGGTCAATGTAGGTCCTTGCTGGGCGCCCCACACTTGCATGTCCATGTGTTGGCTTCCACAGGAGAAGGTCGCTTATGAGCTCATCCTTGCTTCTTCAGCAGTGTCTTCTGTGCCTTGTCCGTCTCATTCGGATGTTTGTGAGATATGGGGCAAGTGACCGAACAGCTGCTTCCTTGTGGGGTGCTGTTTCCACGACTTGTTCAGGACTGCACGCAGCATTCTTGTGCAGCTCCCATCTAGCTTATTCTCAAGATGCTTCGTTAGGGTCCAAGTGGTGCAGCCATATAGCAGCACCGATACAACCACAGCCTGGAAGAACTGTTGCTTTAGCTTGTCAGTGATATCGGACCTCCATATGACTGATAATCTATTTGTGGCCAACCATGCCTTTACTATTCATGTATTAACATGGCTCTCTGTTGATGAGATATTACCACCTAGATACGTGAATTGTTCTACTGGCTTAAGAGAGTTGCCATTGAGTGTGTAATCTAAAGAAATAAGTATCCGGTTATAATTGTAATTTATGTTGTATTTTTATTAAAAACTAGCAATTAAGTTAACTGCTGGACGGAGCCTTTAATGGGGCTTTTGGCCTAAAGATGACATTGAGTATTTATAGAGTAAGTTGCTCATCTGTGCATGCATTTAATTTTTTTATTTTTAAATTAGAAATTAAAAACTTCAATTTCTATAATTCTTTCTTTTTTTTTTTTAGCAAAATTTATACCGTTATTCTAATTGTGTTTTCATTGAATTCATTCAAACTGACACGTGCCATTCACTTTAAACGGCGACGATTTCTAATGACAGAAATAGAAGATTAATGTGTACTCAAGAAATTGGTGCCTGGAATTGGGTGGAGGTCTAATCTTTATATATTTTAAACAGGAAATAAATTGGATTTGTTTGTTTGTTTTTACGGCATATCAACCTCAGTGGGTCATTTAATGCCGATAAAGATTTGAAATAAATCAATTCTTAATGGATAATACAATTTTTTTATAAATACATTTTTCTATTTAACCCATATATGGGACCCTAACAGGTACTACACTCCGGGTCAGAGTGGACCAGGGAGCAATGGTGATGAAGGGGTGCTCCACATTCCCAAACCTCCAGAACTGGAACCTCACCATCAGATAGAGTTAACGTCATTCCCAGGACATGTAGACCTGCAGCCACCACCTTCTAGCACCCATATGATAAAAAGGGGTTGGGGCTTGCCACAAGGGCAATAGGGTTGGGAACATCATATAGGTTCTAGGGCTTGATGTGACCAGCCGATTGATCGGAGGGGGCTTCTCTGACCGCCTGTCTAGCCCAAGATAGAGCCAAAGTGGAGTATTGCAAGATTTATCCCCGAGATTTTTGCTCATATTCATTAATATAAAACCAAACAATAAGAAATCAATAATACTAAGCATATATTTATCAAAATCCGATTTTTTATATCAAAATGCAAATTAGCCTTCCAATTCACACTGTAAACCACTATTTTGTTGTGTATATAAATACAATTGCATGTTATTCTTATGTAGATATTGTCAACAGTATTAATAATGTAAAACAATTTTATTAATAATTGAGGTTTAAATAAAAATAAAATCCTGTAGAATGCGATGTAAATAACTAAGGGAATTGTGACTTGAATAGTAATATAGTTTCGGTTACAGACAGAAAAACACACAATCTCCATTATAATAAGATATATATATATATATATATATATATATATAGGTATGAGAGAAAAATAGGACTGGAAACTAATTTGGTAGAGTGTTTTATTTCACCTGTAAGAGCTTCATTAGATAATGATTTGAAAAAAGTTTTAGCAACATGACAAATATCTACGAAGTTGTCATGGTAACGTCAGCATCATAGGGAAACACACATCATTATGAAACTTTAAAAGTTTGAGAAGATAAAAAAATGAAAATTATGTTGATCTCTAAGCCTCACTAAAATGTAACATATATATATAAATATATATATCTTAAACCCTGATGGCATGAAAAAACTCCTGAAAATACAATTTGTAAATGCAAAATACAAGCTGGTGCCTGGAAAAAGAAATATGAAAAAAAAGAAAAAAAATTTATGAAAAAGAAAGAAAAAAAACCATTCATATCACTTAAAAATAATCAACTGTCACCTGTGTAATGGCTAAAAGAAAAATAACTCAAAGAGTTGCTTAATATGTTAAAATACCCTAAGTAGAGCCAAATAATAATATTAAAGCCAAAAGTGTCAGAAACTACCCACCTAGGTTTCACCAGACAGATCTTCAGGATAATCACGATTATCCTGATGATGGGTGGTGAAACGTAGGTAGGTATTTTTTTATTCTTTAGGCTTAATTACATACTTATATATATATATATATATATATATATATATATCTTATTATAATGGAGATTGTGTGTTTTTCTGTCTGTAATCGAAACTATATTACTACTCAAGTCACAATTCCCTTAATTATTTACGTCAAATTCTCCATGATTTCATTCTTTTAAACCTTCAGTTATTAATAAAAATTGTACTACATTATTAATACTGTTGACCATATCTACGTACTAATAACATGCAATTGTATTTATATATATACAACAAAATAGCGGTTTACAGTTTGAACAAGAAGGCTAATTTGCATATTGATATTTAAAATTTTATTTTAATAAATATGTGCTTGGTATTATTGATTTCTAATTGTTTGGTTTTATCTTAAGAAATATAAACAAAATCTCATGGATAAATCTTAAAAGAAATTTATTTACAAGAAAAATACCTGTAATATTATTCTTTACTTCCTATTTTAACTAAATAGTTAAATTAGGAAAATTTACCAATGAAAGAGGGGAGTAATGGAAAATGATGGAATAGTTAGTTTCAAAGTTGTTCTATTTTTCGATTATACAGTTCGATGATCTGTTGCAGATCTTTTTATCTGCATTATTAGTCAGTTTCATTAGCCTTTCTAATTTAATATGATATTTTATTATATCAAAACTTAAATACTTGCACCCGGAGGGTGCATATATTTGCTAGTATATATATATATACATATATAGTCATCTACAGACACCGTGTTTTGACATATTACATCTCTTCAGTGTGGCCAGACATTAGCAGGCTATCTCTAGCTGGGCTGGAATCCCAATTGATTTATCATCAGTCAGGCTTCTTAACCACTCGGCTATCATCAGAACCTACAGACTGGGATGCGGATTTTAACTGATAAATATATACATTATATATATATAAATTGTCGGCAAAAAAGCCATTCCAAACAAACCGTGTTTACAACTTATCATATATATATATATATATATATATATATTTATATATATGAGAGTACACAAACACTTTGTTTTGAGATGGCGATAGCCGACAATTTTTGGGAGAATATGTGCTTAATTGAAGTCATACCTAATTTGAAAATTAATTAGTTGATAATTAATGAATTAGGTGTGAAATATCTGTTCAAATGTAAGGCATAAACAAATCGAGAAAAAGTCGATCTCTGTATGTACATTTCAGCATATTATGCCTTATCAGCAGAGTTATAACAGGAAGTTGCTTCTATAACTCTGCTGATGAGGCATAAAGTCTATCGCCTTTTCACTAGGGCTAGACCAAGGAGATTATCTTAGCATCTGAGGTGGAGCGCTGCAACCTACCATCAGCTCTTCTTTTCCATACAGATGCCTGTGCTACTCATACGCTGAGTTGGCGAGGGCCGGTATCGAACTAGGAACCTTGTGGTTTCTAGTCGAACGCTCTATATATATGAAAAATGTTATGTTCGTGATGTGTTTGGAGATTTCGCCCCTTCCACTTTATATGATATTCTCATTTCAATCAAATCCCCCCTAACCTCCTAATTCCACCACTAACTCACTTTCTCTTCTATAAACACAAATGTATGTATTTTGCTTTGAATAAAGTCAGCATTGAGGATGTTTTTCGCGTCAGAACGACGAAATATTTGACTTATTTGCTTTGGGTTGGTTTGGTTTTTATGGCATATCAAACTCAGTGGGTCATTTAATGCCGATAAAGTTTTGAAATAAATTCATTCTTAATGGATAATACAATTTTTTTATAAATACATTTTTCTATTTAACCCATAGATGGGACCCTAACAGGTACTACCACTCCGGGTCAGAGTGGACCAGGGAGCAATGGTGATGAAGGGGTGCTCCACATTCCCCAAACCTCCAAAACTGGAACCTCACCATCAGATAGAGTTTAATGTCATTCCCAGGACATGTAGACCCGCAGCCACCGCCTTCTAGCACCCATATGATAAAAAGGGATTGGGGCTTGGCATAAGGGCAATACGGTTGGGAAAATTATATAGGTGCTAGGGCTTGACGTGACCAGCCGATTGATCGGAGGGGGCCTCTCCGACCGCCCGTCTAGCCCCAGATAGGGCCAAAGTGGAGTATTGCATCATGAAATACTCATCCATGACTTGTTTGAGTCATCATTTTTGTTCACTTTTCCTTCCTACCTCACACACACACACACACACATATATATATATATATATATATATATATATATATATATAATAAGATGTACATGAGATAACAGATTGCCAGAAATTTTTCAATCTTATGTGACAATTGTTTTTGGACTCTTCCCGACTTGCTCTCCGTATCCACCTCACCCCACCCGGCGCCTCCGCCTCCTCCCCCGCTTCAACACCTCCTCCCCCTCCCACACCTCACCCCCTTCGATTCCGATAGCATTACTGAATTAAACCCGAGTAATTCACTCGTGAAAAGCAACGTCGAAATTCCATACTTTTACTCTTTGTCTCCTGCCAGACAAACAAATATTGCTTAATTGTTTGTTGTAAATCTCTCCGATTCCATCGTGACAGAAGCTTTTACCATTTAATTCGAAGAGCCGCGTTTCGGCGGGGGCGGGGGGTGTAGGTGATTAGACACAGGGGGTATGGGGAGCGTCGGAAAGTATGTGAGTGTGGGGAGGGCGGTGTTGTCCACTAATGGACACCGCTTCCATATTTGGCTTTGCTGGTTCTTGGTCTGAAATTTTCCAATCTCAAAGATGGGTCTCAATTTGCCGTGACCGTCCTTACCTTCCCACCCCTCCTGTGTAATCATAAAACCCACCCACCCACCAACCAACCAGCACCCTGTGGATAAACCGAAAAATCCAACACAGCCCCAACCAACCAACCACCCACCGACTCATCCGTTCTTCGATATTATCTTTCTTGTATTTAAAACTTAAGCTGATTACTAACTGCCGCCTGTTATGTGGAATGTGATACTAAGTTTTTTTCCCCTTCTCCTCGGAAAATCTTTGAAAAATAGGCAATGCCAATAATTTCCTCAATAGTTCAATTTGTACTATCGAAGTATCACTTAGATTAACAGTGTTGGGTTCAAGGTTATAATAAGTTGAACAAAACAACCCCGACACGAGTGTTAAACATAACATAATGGACTTTAATAAATTGGACAGCACATGGAGTAACATATAAGACATGAAATACATATACGTGACAAAGATACATAATGTATACTAGCAAATATATGCACCCTCCGGGTGCTAGTATTAATGTTCTAAAATATTATATTAAATTACAAAGTCCAAAGAGACTAAATAATAATGCAAATAAAATGATTTGAAACAGAGGTATAATCGAAAAATGTAACAACTTTAGCTTCCTCTTCCATCACCCCCGTCTTTCCTTGCTAAACTTTTCCAATTCAACTATTTAGTTAAATTAGGAAGTAAAGAATAAAATTACAGTTATTTCTTTTTGTTAATTGATTTCTTTTAAGGATTTATCTCCGAGATTTTTGCTCATATTCATTAAGATAAGACCAAACAATTAGAAATCAACAATACCAAGCACATATTTATTAAAATCAAATTTTAAATATCAATATGCAAATTAGCCTTCCCATTCACACTGTAAAGCGCTATTTGTTGTATATAAATACAATTGCATTTATTAGTACGTAGATATGACTAGCAGTTTTAATAATAAAAACAATTTTATTAATAATTGAGGTTTAAATAAAAATGAAATGGAGAATGTGATGTATAATAACTAAATGGATAGTGATTTGAGTAGTGATATAGTTTCGGTTACAGACAAACAAACACATAATCTCCATTATAATAAGATGTGAATGACACATAAAAAGAAGGGTACACAAAGTAGATATATCTAGAATATAGCAGTAATGAGGGGTTATGGAGAGTCCATAAGAAAGTCACTTACTAATGTTACATAATCTATGAATAGATTATTGTCAACCCCCTGTATTTCTGAAGGGGTGGCCCCTTTGCATATCACGGGTGGTACTTTCCATGGAATATTACAGGAAGCCCGCGAAATACGTTAAGTCACGCGGGACCTGGTTGGCTCTCTTTCAGCTTGGACGTCAGGCAGATAAGGTCTTTCTGCCTTAGCTAAAGCTCACTGCATACGCGCGTTATGTTAGTTACATGAAATGTTTAGTTAAGTAAATAAAAGCTTACATAAATAATATGGCTTTGTGGTTGATGAATGTCTTGGCAACAAGACTGATCTAGAATAAGAGAAATGAATCAAGAACGACCAACCAGCAAGAACAGAGAAATAGAAGCATAGAAAAGTCCAGACGCTAGAAGATGAACGTAAGATACCA
>CM042178.1:54991079-55031079 GCA_023376005.1 Doryteuthis pealeii | reverse complement strand
TGATACCGACATTAGGCCGCCCCGACGACTTTACTTATATATATATATATATATATATATATATATATATATATATAGGATTGGAATGAAAGCCTTGTCCGATACAAAGTAACATTTACGGTATTACCACATCCACCATACTCACAAGACTTTTCCCCTTCAGACTATCACCTGTTTTCTCCTATGAAAAACTCACTCCGTGGGAAAACGTATCAGTCCGCTGAAGAAGTTAACGGTGATTTGAAAAAACTGGTTCGCTTCAAATCCTGTAGAATTCTATGCAAATGGCATAAAACAACTTCCAGAACGTTGGCAAAGTAGTGTGGATCATAAGGGAGACTATTTTCAACATTTTAGAGACACTAACAAATGATGTTTTGTTTATAGTTTTCAATTTTCATCTTGTCTTTATTGGGTAAATAAATACTATCTTATATCGGACAAGACTTCGTTCCAGTCCTCTCTCTCTCTCTCTCTCTATATATATATATATATGGACTCTCTCGTCGATTTTCGATGCATGAGTGTTCACATACACAATGAACACCCACACAGTGATTTTTTATAGTGGTGAAGGCTTGTGTTGGACCATCCACACTTTTTGGCACAGTCGATAGGAAAGAATTGGTGCATCAATGGTTGCCACAAATCCAATCAACGACCGACCTCAGGAATTTTGAATTCAGAGTCATCCTTCTCCTAGACTGGTTACCTACCCAAGGCTGAAGAGCCCAGTCTGTCCTACTATTTAACCCATAGCTGGAGGGAGAATATATGGATTCATACCTTTCCCAAGTGTATTAGCGCTGTGTGAAATGCCAACAGCTTCGTCTAGGAATTGAACTCGAATCGACGAGTCTATTTCCCACGACTCTAACCACTAGCCCACACACCTCCACACACACACACACACACACACACACACACACACATATATATATATATATATATATATACTAATTTGTATTGGACAAGACTTTCGTTCTAATCCTATATATATATATATATATATATATTTCAAGAGTGAATAAAATAAAATGTCTTTGGCATAAGATAACCCAACAAGGGTTGGCATGCGGTAAAACCAAACCAACCAACCAAGCACCACACAACAGCATATAAGGACAAATCAAAGACACAAATATTGATTTTGTTTGAAAATCGCATTGATGAGAAAGTATCAGTTGCCAAGCGCACTGACTTTGTCTTCGCTACCGTAGCTTAGATATTCATGTTCTATCAATGATATTGAGCTCATTTTACTTATAAATATAGCATTATAATATATATATATATATATATATATATATATATATATATTGGTTAGGAGGTTGATTTAGAAGGCTATCACAATGCAGGTGTAAAGAAAAAAATAATAATACGGTAGCAATGGTGTTGTGTGTTAACCTGTATTTAATTCTTGAATTTTCGAGATAATATCTCTTTTTCAAAAGATCATGGACACGCGCATGACAACATACGCGCAAGTACAAACAAAAACGCATTCACGTAAACATACAACACGAGAATACAGTTATATAAAAAAAATACCATCATTTCAAAAAAAAAAAAAATTCATTAAAAAAGAAATGCCATAACTAGACTGCTTCAGTTCCAGTGATCTTTTGAAAAAGAGACGTTATCTCGAAAATTCAAGAATTAAATACAGGTTAATACACAACACCATTGTTACCGTATTATTATTTTTTTCTTTACACCTGCATTGCGATAGCCTTCTAAATCGACCTCCTAACCAATATATACACAATGCTCCAAGCAAATTATAAAACTCTCTCTATATATATATATATATATATATATATATATATATATATATATCTACTAAAGCTGAGTGAATCGATGTTTGTCTCCTAAAGGAGTTTTGCTTAAATCGAACTATACGGACCTAAATTCTACCATTGTATGTCACCCCGCCGAAAAAAAAAACCCCCAAAATCAGGGAATTGACCGAATTTAAGGAAATGTTCAACTTTTACATTTTTTCAGGTCAGTTAACTTTGAACCACGTATCTTTGAGGCATAACACAGATTTTTGGTATTTTTTTCTTTCGGCGGGGAGATATACGATGGTGTATTTTTAGGTCCATTATGTTAGATATAACCGGCTTTTTTACTGTTAATATAATGACACGAAATTTATGCTAAATTATTCCTTAGTTTTAGGATTGAGTTATGTTTGAAAAAAATATCATTTTAATTGGTTCTAATTGGTCATAATTTGCAATTAAGCCAAAAAACTGACCGGTCTCTAAATTCACATTCTGTCACTTTCCCTCTCTCTTACGTATATCTTGATTACCTCCTCGTAATATATGTTAGTTTCTGAATGAGAGGAGAGAGAGAGAGATCTGAGAGTTTGAAACGGAATTGTGTGTTAAGTTTCATAAGCTGCAACCTGACCAACATTTTGGCTCTTAATTTAAATTAGGTCAAACATCCTTTCTTAGAATTTAATGATTTTAATGTTGTTGTTTTTTTTTTAATTCTCCAGCCGAATGTATTTTTTTGAAAATTTAATTCGCTTTGCAAACTCACTTTTCCTAATCCCAATTACCTACGCATAGTTTGACAGGCTTCCCAAATCCGACAAGAAATACCTGAAGAAGGCTGGAAGACATATTGGCCTAAATGTTATACATATAACAATAAAAATTAGGACAATAGTCCGAATAATACAAATGATGCAAATTAAATTACATTTTCCAAATTTTTGTGGGTTGGAGTTGGAACGGATTAATGGCATTCCAGTTTATTTAAATGTGGAAAATTGATTTGATATACAAGGAAATTAAGTTACATTTTCCAAATTTTTGTGGGGTAATGTTGGAACGGATTAATAGCATTTCGGTTTATTTGAATGGGGAAAATTGATTTGATATACGAGGAAATTAAGTTACATTTTTCACATTTTTGTGGGGTAGTGTTGGAATGGATTAATAGAATTTCGGTTTATTTCAATGGGGAAAATTGATTTGATATACGAGGAAATTAAGTTACATTTTCCAAATTTTTGTGGGATGGAGTTGGAACGGATTAATGGCATTCCAGTTTATTTGAATAGGGGAAATTGATTTGATATACGAGGAAATTAAGTTACATTTTTCCACATTTTTTTTGGATAGTGTTGGAACGGATTAATGGCATTTAGTTTATTTGAATGGGAAAATTGATTTGATATACGAGGAAATTAAGTTACATTTTCCAAATTTTGTGGGGTGGGTTGGAACGGATTAATAGCATTTCTGTTTATTTCAATGGGGAAAATCGATTTGATATACGAGAAAATCAAGTTACATTTTCCAAGTTTATTGTGGGGTGGGGTTGGAACGGATTAATAGCATTTCAGTTTATTTCAATGGGAAAAATTGATTTGATATACGAGGAAATTAAGTTACATTTTTCACATTTTTGTGGGGTAGTTTTGGAACGGATTAATAGCATTTCGGTTTTATTTCAATGGGGAAAATTAATTTGATATACGAGGAAATTGAGTTATGTTTTCTGAATTTTGAGAGGATCGCTCTACCGCACATTTCTCGTAAACTGCTTAATTTTTGGAAAATCTTCAAGTCTTCGTATCGCTTGTATCTATAAACTAAGTTTAAATACCCAGAAAGGGATACAGTAAAATTGCTCCAAGAACATTTTTATCATTTTATCGATGCCAGAACAATATAAAGATTATCGTTGATGTCTTTATCCAAAGAATTTTTTTTTTATTCTTCTTTTAATATTGAATTTTCCAGAAGATTCCTTAGAAAAGTCCAAAATGTCTTGCGCGGTGCCAAAATCTTGATCTTCGTTTCCGAAATTCTTCAGGCAAACACTTTGGAGATTTCCCAGAATGTCTGTCTGGTTATTTACCATTTAATAAAATTTCCTTTTTTTTTAATAAAAAATACTCATAATATCTTTGTTTTGTTCCTGACCACTGACTATACCTTTCTTGCAGATTTTTAATTCATATCAAATGAAGCCAAAATGAGCTAAGTGACGTTCTCCTGTGGGCCCCTTCACATAGGCACAACAGTATAGGTCAACCAGCAAAAACCTACATTGATCAACTGTGCAGATACTGAATGCTGTGCAGAAGACCTCCCAGGAGCAATGGTTGATAGGGAGAGGTGGTGAGGAACAGTCATGGAGATCTGTGCTGTCAGCACAAGTTGATGATGATGATGATGATGATATATTTTTCCATTTTTTAATGAAAATAATCATAACATCTTTGTTTTGTTAGTAATTAATTCCTGACCACGGACTATACCTTTCTTCCAGATTTTCAATTCATATAAACCAGCAACAAACCTATATTGATCAACTCTGTGCATATATTGGATGCTGTGCAGAAGACCTTCCAGGAACAATCGTTGATGGGAAGGGGTATTGAGGATTGTTAATTTGTTTTCTTTTGTTTTATGGCATATCAACCACGGTGGGTTATGTAATGCTGGCAAAATATTAAAAGATTTGGAAGAAAATTTTTTTAAAACTTTTTTTTTTGTAAACAAATTTTCTATTTAACCTATTGATGGGACCCTAACAGGTAATACCACTCCAGATCAGAATGGACCTGGGAGCAATGGGGAAGAAGGAGTGCTCCACATTCCCCAGACCTCCAGAACTGGAACCTCACCACCAGATAGAGTTTAATGTCATTTCCAGGACACGAAGACCCTAAGTCACCACCTTCTAGCACATATATGATAAAAAGGGTTGGGTCTTTCCTTAAGGGCAATAGGGATGGGGCAATCATATAGGTGCTAGGGCTTTGATATGACCAGCCCAAGTAAGGGCCAAAGTGGAGTGTTGCATTTCATGGACTGTTCAGCCATCCAGGTTCCATCCTTAAGCATCATGGGTTGCCACAGACGCCCAACAGGTGGCTCCATTGGAGGAGTCTGACCCGTTTGCAGAGGTGCAGTCAGTGAATTCTAACATCCACGAACAGGCGGCTAGACTGTTTGTCATAACAAGATTAAACTGCCCATCTCTAGTATAAAATTCTTATCCAATTCCAAAAATCACTTTCAAACACACCATGTCTTCATATTTGTGCACGTTTTCTCATTATGTGAATGGGAAAGAGACCGTCCTGCTAAAAAAAAACAGTCATTCATTATGCAATACACAACCGACTGGCCAACCAATGCACGTGGCTTCCTTTAAAAATTTAAGCCGGTTTATTTTTTTAGTTTTTTTTATGACAAAACTGCTGCTGTTGCATTTTGTGTTATTGAGATAACAACACTTTTTTTTAACGTTTTACAACAGAGACAAGCCAATCTAACTCGTCACTAGGCAATTCTTCCTAGATATTTTAATTATGTAAATATATACATATTTGCTTATGAGAAGTTGGTCAGTCTGTGTAATGATGTAGTTACCCTAGTCCTTGGCTGTGTAAACTAATAACAAAAGGTCAATCACGAGAACTCTCGCGATAGGTGCCAGAAGCCGTCACACACGAGACTGGAGGACTAAATTAGTTACCGGGGGAGCGCCTAGAAACGACCTAAAACATATCTACGTTATTCCTTTCTTATTGGAGAAAACTGCATTGGGTCATATTGTTGCATACTGTGACTCTAATATTGTTACATAATCTATGCATAGATTATTGTCAAACCCCTGTATTTCTGAAGGGATGGCCCCTTTTCATATCACGGGCGGGACTTTCCATAGAATATTACAGAAAGCCCGCGAAATACTTGACCAGGATGTGACATGAGGACAATTTTTTTAAAGCAGAGTTTAATAGGCTTGAATTCAGAGTTCTCCTTCTACTAGGCTGGTTGCCATACCAAGGTTAAAGAGCCCAGTCTGGCATATTTATTCACCAGGGGAATATTTGGATTACTACTTTTATCAGAATTATAATAATGATTTTTTTTCCTCTAATTCTTCAAGACTGGTACTTTTGGCATCAGTTTTGAAATCAGGACTGGACAGATCAGATCAGCTGTGCAGCGCTACCAAAATCTCAATATTGGTAAGCTTGAGTTATGATTCTTGAGACAAGAAGTGTCAAAGACTATCAAACTGATCCTGATGCAGAAGAATTTTTGAACAAGACAGGACAAAAAAAAAAAAGAGTTGTAAACCCCCACCCTATTCCACTTTCTACGTTTGTCATCCGAGTGGTCAGATTGTGAAATCTTCAGGTCTTATTCGCCTGCAGAGATGGAAGAAGTTCTGTGGCGAAGAAGAAAAAAAAAAAAAAAAAAAAAAAAAAAAAAAAAAGAAGAAAGAGTCGCTTTCTTTGAACGCCTGGTGGGAATTCATTGTTGCCAAAAACAAACATCTGTCTGGTCATCTGGACTCGACCTGCCTGTCACGTATGCCACCTTTATATCCAATAGATGGCGCCACTCTGAGACTTGTCAGACACGCTTGTCTGTATGTAAAGATTTTTAACAAGACAAAATATTCAAGAAAGTTTTTTTTTTTTTTGGTTTGTTATTCTTTCCATCATCAGAATGAAAAGAATGAAATGTTTTATGATTTCATTTGATGTATCTTATACAGGTGCCCTTTGATACATTTTGTATCAATGCCCTTTAATGCATTTTGTTTGTTTTGTTTTACGACATATCAACCACAGTGGGTCATTTAACTTTCTTCCTAATTTTTGCAGCCCGAGATGCCCCACAAGAATCTTTAGGATTCAGCACTTTCGAGATGGCCTTTGGACATTCTGTAAGAGTACCTTTGTCTATGTTGCGAGAGAAATGGATGCAGGACAGTCCAAATACCATATACTGACTTGAAACCTAAAATTAATAGATTCCTTCTTACAAAATGGCAGCAACACTGGAATAACTGTATCCACAATAAACTCTTCCTAATCAAACCGACTTTGGGAGGCTGCAGACCAACTTTAAGGAAGTCTAGAAAGGAACAAGTCATTATGTCCCGATTATGCATTGGTCATACAAAACTAACGCACTCTTATATACTCAAACAAGAACAACAACCACAATGTGAAACATGTCAAACACCCCTGACAGTTAAACACTTATTGATGGAATGCAGATTTTTTGCTCCCATCAGAAACCATTATTTTAAAGCAAACAATATGAAGGATCTATTTGAAAATGTTAACATTGGGGATATTTTCTCCTTTTTGAGGGAAATAAAATTATACCATAGAATATAGACATGAAACAAATCAATGCCATACAATATAATCCCCAATAATTCTAACACATTTTTAAAACCAATTAATAAAAGTATATATATGAATGCACAATATGTATAACACCCCAACCGCTAGGCATGATATAACCCTGGACGGGTTGATATGCCGTTAAAATTAATAAACCAACCAGCCAAGGACAGTCCAACGAGGGAATCCCTATCCGAGATCATGACTCGATTTTGAAAACGTTTATACGAAACGAGAGAGAGAGAAAATCTCCGGGTAAGCCAGGACCGGATGAAACACCTCTATGATCGAAATGCAGTCCATAGAAGCTTCGAAATAAGAGATCAAGTGCTAGCATTATTACCCTTATTCCGAATTTTCAGTTCATATCAACCAGCAAATCTTACATTGATCAACTGGAGAAGACCTTGTGCAGAAGGAGTGGTAGTACCTATTAGGGTCCCATCTATGTGTTAAATAGAAAAAAATGAGTTTTTGAAAAAAATTGATAGAAGAAAATGCCTTTGGCATAAAATAACCCAACAAGTGTTGACATGCTGTAAATCAAACAAACCAAAACTAACCAAACCAACGGTAATTCGTTTTATTACCTAACAACCCCAGTTTAGAGTAGCTTGCAACCTCGTTCCTATAACGAGCTCCCAACCGGTCTAGCTGGGGGTGCAGTGTGCTTCGGCCACTGGACCGGTAAAGTACAAATAATAGTGTCGATCCCAGGGGGCTTTCCCCCAGGCAATACCTGTCCCTTTGGGGACAGGGCTGGGTTTAATGCCCAGCGCCTGAGGCGCCCCCCTTGAGGAGGAATGCCAAAGGGATCGACGCAATTTTTGTTCTTTCCCACCCATGAGCTTTAGCTTGTGAGTGGGCCCATGTTGAAACGAGGCCTTGTGCCCAGCCCATACAAGTGGGGTATGAGGCAAATATACCCATCCCTATAACAAGGCTGTAAAAATAACACATATTAGATGACACCAATCTAGAATAACCAAGCTAAGTTCCAATTACCGTCGAATTGATAAGACACAGCAACAAGTAGTCATAACTGAATACAAACCTATCTTGCTGCAATCCCTACCGCAGAATGACAGGGTATTTATGAAACTCCACCACATCATAGAAACCAAGCAGCCAATCAGAACTCAAGGAATGGAATCACCCAAATACATGAATGGACTATTCTTGATTTCCATAAATACCGACTGGCTTGGACACTTCAGTTGTGCTTAACCAGTTGCTGTTGTTCAAACCAACAGTAGACTGACTGACTGATTAACTGACTTCAATAACCAGTTTTGTATCCAGAACACCTTTCTTTATTCAGAGTATTGAAGTCAGTAAGTCTACTGTTGGTTTGAATAACAGCAGCTAACTAAGTACAACTTAAGCAGTGTCCAAGACAGTTGGTATATATAGAAATCAAGAATGATCCATTCATGAATTTGGGTGATTTGGGTGATTCCATTCCTTGATTTCTGATTGGCTGCTTGACTTGAATGACATTGTGGAGTCTTATAAATACCCTGTCACTCTGCAGTAGACTTAGTGACTATTCAGGTTTGTATTAAGTTACAACCGTTTGTTGCCTTGTCTTCCCAGTTCAACAGTAATTGGAACTTTAAGTATTCTTCTTTATACTACTCAATTTCCAGTTTTGAAGCATAATACAAAATCCCCAGACAGATTCCACCAGCAATTCCAGGAGGCAGCGACATTAAAAGCTCCTCAATGAATATTGTTATTCATAGTTTTATTTGTTCTTTAATAAATTGTTAGAATTAAACTAAGTATTAATTCATTTATTTGTTGATGTTAGTCTTAGAATTAAATGCTATACTAACACAAAAAAAGGAAGGACTTTATATTGTTACTCATTGTTTTATTTGTTCTTTAATAAATTGTTAGAATTAAACTAAGTATTAATTCATTTATTTATTGCTGTTAGTCTTAGAATTAAATGCTATACTAACACAATAACAGGAAGGACTTTATATTGTTACTCATTGTTTTATTTGTTCTTTAATAAATTGTTTCATGTGCTGGTTAATACATTGTTAGAATTAAACTAAGTATTAATTTATTTACTTGTTGATGTTAGCCTTAGAATTATATATATAGATAAACAGACTGATAGATAGATAGATAAACAGACTGATAGATAGGTAGATAGATAAACAGACTGATAGAAAGATAGATAAACAGACTAATAGATAGATAGATAGATAGATAAACAGATTGATATATAGATAGATAGATAGATAAACAGATAGATAGACAGATAGATAAACAGACTGATAGATAGATAAAGTGATAGATAGACATATAGATAGAGAGACTAAGTGATAGATAGATAGACTAAGTGATAGATAGACTAAGTGATAGATAGTGATAGAAGATAGATAGACTAGTGATATAGATGGATAGATAGACTAAGTGATAGATAGATAGACTAGGTGATAGATAGATGGATAGATAGACTAAGTGATAGATAGATAGACTAGGTGATAGATAGATGGATAGATAGACTAAGTGATAGATAGATAGACTAGGTGATAGAAGATGGATAGATAGACTAGATAGATAGATGATAGATAGATGGATAGATTAAGTGATAGATAGATAGACTAGGTGATAGATAGATAGACTAGGTGATAGATAGATGGATAGATAGACTAAGTGATAGATAGATAGACATAGATAGATAGATAGATAGATAGATAGACTAGGTGATAGATAGATAGACTAGGTGATAGATAGATGGATAGATAGACTAAGTGATAGATAGATAGACATATAGATAGATAGATAGATAGATAGATAGACTAGGTGATAGATAGATGGATAGATAGACTAAGTGATAGATAGATAGACTAGATGATAGATAGACTAGGTGATAGATAGATAGACTAAGTGATAGATAGATAGATAGATAGACTAAGTGATAGATAGATAGACTAGGATAGATAGATAGATAGATAGATAGATAGATGATAAGTGATAGATAGACTAGGTGATAGATAGATGGATAGATAGACTAAGTGATAGATAGATAGACTAGGTGATAGATAGATGATAGATAGATAGTGATAGATAATAAGTGATAGATAGATAGACAGACTAGGTGATAGATAGATGGATAGATAGACTAAGTGATAGATAGATAGACAATAGATAGATAGACATAGATAGACTAAGATAGATAGATAGACTAGGTGATAGATAGATGGATAGATAGATAGTGATAGATAGATAGACTAGATAGTGATAGATAGAGATAGACTAAGTGATAGATAGGATAGATAGATAGATAGATAGATAGATAGATAGATAGATAGACTAGGTGATAGATAGATAGACTAGGTGATAGATAGATGGATAGATAGACTAAGTGATAGATAGATAGACTAGTGATAGATAGATGATAGATAGACTAAGTGATAGATAGATAGACTGGATAGATAGACTAGACAGATAGATAGATAGACTAGGTGATAGATAGATGATAGATAGACTAAGTGAGATAGATAGACTAGGTGATAAATAGATGGATAGACTAAGTGATAGATAGATAAGTGATAGATAGATAGACAGACTAGGTGATAGATAGATGGATAGATAGACTAAGTGATAATAGATGACATATAGATAGATAGACTAAGTGATAGATAGATAGATAGACTAAGTGATTAGATAGACTAGGTGATAGATAGATGGATAGATAGACTAAGTGATAGATAGATAGACTAGGATAGATAGATGGTAGATAGACTAAGTGATAGATAGATAGACTAGGTGATAAATAGATGGATAGACTAAGTGATAGATAGATAAACTGATAGATAGATAGACAGACTAGGTGATAGATAGATGGATAGATAGACTAAGTGATAGATAGATAGACTAGGTGATAAATAGATGGATAGACTAAGTGATAGATAGATAAACTAAGTGATAGATAGATAGACAGACTAGGTGATAGATAGATGGATAGATAGACTAAGTGATAGATAGATAGACTAGGTGATAAATAGATGGATAGAAGATAGACTAAGTATATATAGATAGATAGACTAGGTGATAGATAGATAGATAAGTGATAGATGGATAGATAGATAGACTAAGTGATAGATAGATAGACTAGGTGATAGATAGATAGATAGACTAAGTGACTGATAGATAGATAGACTAAGTGATAGATGGATAGATAGATAGACTAAGTGATAGATAGATAGATAGACTAGGTGATAGATAGATAGACTGATAGATGGATAGATAGATAACTAAGGATAGATAGATAGACTAGTGATAGATAGATAGACTAGGTGATAGATAGATGGAGATAGACTAAGTGATAGATAGATTAGACTAGATAGATAGAGATAGATAGACTAGGTGATAGATAGATGGATAGATAGACTATAGATAGGTGATAGATAGAGGATAGATAGACTATAGATAGATAGACTAGGTGATAGATAGATATAGATAGACTAGGTGATAGATAGATAGACTAGTGATAGATAGATGATAGATAGATAGACTAGATAGATAGATAGACTATAGATAGATAGACTAGGTGATAGATAGATGGATAGATAGATAGACTAAGTGATAGATAGATAGACTAGGTGATAGATAGATAGACTAGGTGATAGATAGATGGATAGATAGACTAGGTGATAGATAGATAGACTATAGATGATAGATAGATAGACTAGTGATAGATAGATGGATAGATAGACTAAGTGATAGATAGATAGACTAGATAGGTAGATAGACTAGATAGATAGATGGATAGATAGACTAGATAGATAGATAGATAGACTAGGTGATAGATAGATAGAGATAGATAGATGGATAGATAGACTAGTGATAGATAGATAGACTAGTGATAGATAGACTAGGTGATAGATAGATAGACTAGGATAGCTAGATAGATGGATAGATAGACTAGATAGATAGACTAGATAGATAGATAGATAGGACTAGGTGATAGATAGAGATAGATAGACTAGGTGATAGATAGATAGATAGATAGATAGATAGACTAAGTGATAGATAGATAGACTAGATAGATAGATAGATAGACTAGATAGATAGATAGATAGATAGATAGATAGATAGACTAAGTGATAGACTAGGTTGTAGATAGATAGATAGATAAAGTGATAGATAGATCAACTAAGTGATAGATAGATAGATAGATAGACTAAGTGATAGATAGACTAGATTGTAGATAGATAGATACTAACACAATAAATCAAATAATACTAAGAATCAAGCCTCTTCTAAAAAATTCCAAGAAAAAGCCTTTGGCATAAAATAACCCAACAAGGGTTGACACCAACTAACCAAAAACTACCCAAAACAACCGTAACTCATTTTGTTCCCTAAGAACCCCTGTTTTGAGCAGCTTGGAACCCCGTCCCTATAACGAGGCTGTAAAAATAACACCTTTCTTTATTCAGACTTGATGCTACTCACTTTGATAATTACAGGTTATCCAATTAAGATTGTTACGTTAAAAAGGAAAAAAAATAAAAGATTTGAAATAAAAAAATTGAAAAAAAAAAATCAGTCAGAAATTGTTAATTGCCAAAGATAGCTGTAATGTAAAATTCATTATTTCAACCCTGTCGACTAGAAATAGTTATTTTGCGAAATATCTGACAAAAATCTCACTGCCGATTTTGATCGAAGAATTTGAGAATTAAATGCACTTCTGATGTTAACCATTTTGCAACAGAGGAAAAAAAAAATTCCCGTACGGTACGCTCTTTTTTATTCAATTTATATTCTTATCGTATTTAGTGTGATATTTCTTTAATTCATTAACACTGGGTTATTTTATTGTTTTTTTTGCTTTTTGAAAAAAAAAATTTTTTTCTGATTTTTTGTACTCATTTTTATTTTTATTTTTTATTTTTGTTTATTATTTTAATTTTTTTTTTTTTTTTATAAAATTGTCGGGAAAAATAATAAAAGAAAATTTTCTGATTAATTTCAGAAGTTGTGTATCAGAATGATAATTAACCTGTGCAGAACGCAAATAAGAAATTTTGATGTTAAAGAAAAGAAAGAAAAAAAGTAAGAAAAAAGAAAGAAAGAAAAAAAAGAAAGAAAAAAAGAAGAAAAAACAAAGAAAGAAAAAAAAAAGATGAAACAAAGAAAAAAAGGAAAAAAGAAAGTAAGAAAAGAAAGAAAAAAGAAAAGGAAAAAAAAAAATGAAAAAAGAAAGAAAAAAAGAAAGAAAAAAAATGAAAAAAACAAAGAAAAAAAGAGAAAAAAAATTAAAAAATTAAAAAAAAGAGAGAAAAGAAAGAATGAAAAATAGAAAGATAAAAAGAAAGAAAAAAAAGAAAAAGAAAAAAAGAATGAAAAAAAAGAAAGAAAAGAAAAAAGTTTTTAGAAGAGGTGACACACCTGTACTAAAAACTACTTTGTTTTTGTTTTTTCTATCTTTATTTTGTTCCTTTCAAATAACACAAATTCATTAAAAAAAATACCAAAAATAAAACTGGTAAGTTGAAAGTTGCGAGAGAAAATTAAGTAGAAAACTAATTACACTCAATAATACTGAAACAAAAGACTGTGTTTTTAAATGACTAAAACACATTAAGATGTCTCCATTATCTTATATATATATATATATATATATAATATATATATATATGTATATATGAGCATTTTCCATGATGCCATTGGCTCATTTGTGAGTATCAAGGTGAGAGTTTACATAACAATTATTTGCACTGAAATCGTCAGTCTGACTCCAAAATTAGATGAGGCATCTTACTTTCACTTAGAAATAAAACTCTCTCTCTCCATGTATGTATATATATATATATAAGTGTATTTTGGCAGCATTTTTTCTTTTATTTAAGTTTTGTTGAACTGTACAGACAATTCTTGTCGGACAAGTTTTTGGTTGATCCTTTCTAATTTTCGGGCCATCTTTTTGGCGTCGGGGTGGAACTGGTGTAACAGTCCACCAAAGGTTTCAAAACAATACAGTTGCCATCATCAGGTAGGAAACGATGGTACGGTTTTGTGTATCGTTTTTAACGAGAAATGAGTAGTAGCAAGGAATTAGAAGTGGGAGGTAATAACCATTGGTAGTGGGAGGTTGTAGGAATGGTAGTGGTTCGAGCGAGTGATGCAGTAGTAATTTTTTTTGGGAGGTGGGGCACAAGTTGTGAGAAGGGAAGAGTATATACTGTATTGCCGAAAGCTCTCGTTTTGAAACCTTTGGTGGACTGTTACACCAGTTACACCCCGACACCAAAAAAATGGCCTGAAAATTAGAAAGGATCAACCAAAAACTTGTCTGACAAGAATATATATATATATATATATATATATATATATATATATATATATATATATATATATATAATATATAGAGAGAGAGAGAGAGAGAGAGAGAGAGAGAGATAGTTCAGTGCAAGTAATTGTTATGCAAACTCTCACCTTGATACTCATATATATATATGTATATATATATGTATATATAGTGTTGGATGGTCACTGTTTCAGCTTTTGCACAACTGAACCAGTGTTAAGACAGTTG
Organism: Doryteuthis pealeii; assembly: GCA_023376005.1. Classification (NCBI taxonomy): domain Eukaryota; kingdom Metazoa; phylum Mollusca; class Cephalopoda; order Myopsida; family Loliginidae; genus Doryteuthis; species Doryteuthis pealeii. The sequence goes on along the minus strand of CM042178.1, from coordinate 55,016,323 downwards.
GTAATTATGGGAATCCAGAATAGTCCATTCTTGCATTTGGGTAATTCCATTCCTTGAGTCCTGATTGGCTGCTTAGTTTCTATGATGTTCTGAGGCCTCATAAACAACCTGCCATTTTGCAGTAGTCTTTGCAGCAAAACAGATTCGTATTAAGTTACGACTGCTTGCTGCCTTGTCTTACCAATTTGAACTAGTATGATTATTCTCTCTCTCTCTCTCTCTCTCTCTCTCTCTCTCTCTCTCTCTATATATTATATATATATATATATATATATATATATATATATATATATATATATATATATATATATATATACATGTGTGTGTGTGTGTGTGAATAGAGGAAAGTGTGGATAAAACAGTACAAAACAGCTTAAATTCAATTGATATTTTACCTCATGTTGAATGAAGCTTTGTCAGAGCTTTTATTGAATCCTGTTTTGTGCAGTTTTATCCACATTTTCCTCTATTCTTAACTACATTTTATCGGATTTATTCAAATCCTCTACTCCACTCCTCTTATATGTGTGTGTATATATATATATATATATATATATAGTTGTAAAAGTTTACAACTATTAATGCTCTATATGCACAATATATTGAGCCCTATTGGATTAACTACTTACGCTATGTTCACATAGTAGTATCCATAAATATATATATATATATATATATAAACTAAAAAAACAAAAAAAAAAACAACCTGGAACACATCACCCCTGATGATGAAACTTCAAAGTGCCGAAAGTACTCAGGACATGAACTTTGGTGGACTAACCACAAATTCCACCCAAATATTAAAAAGTTGTCCAGAAAACTTGAAAAAAATCACAAATAAAATTGTCCAACAGGAGATGTATCTTTTGTTTAATATATATATATATATATATATATATATATATATATATATAAGTTAAGATAGTGTGGAAGTGGAAATCGTGGTGCCTGGTTAATGACAGTTTTTTGCCAATGTGATATTCCAACGCCAACTCAGCGTATGAGTAGCACAGGGATCTGTGCGGTAAAGTAAGGAGTTGATGGTAGGTGTGGCGCTACACCTCAGATGCTAAATACAATCTCCTTGGTCTAGCGCTATTGAAAAGGGGATAGACTCCATCACTGACTGGCTGATACCAACTTTAGGCCGCCCCGACGACTTTACTTATATATATATTATATATATATATATATATATATATATATATGTGTGTGTGTGTGTGTGTGTACAGTTGTATCTACATACACAAATATATATAAATAATATTTATTTTGGTAATTTATCACCAATAGTTGATTTTATATTTATTTTGATGATATATCATGAATAACATTATATATAAATCGTATATACATGGGTATTTATATACATTCATACAAGCATACACATTTATGTGTATATATATATATATATATATATATAAAACATACCTTATTTGTGTGTATGTGGATATATATATATATATATATATATATATATCTGATGTATAGGCATACATACATATCTACACACACACATATATATATATATATATATATATATATAATATTTATTAGGTGATTTATTATCACTAGTTGATTTTATATTTATCTTGAAGATATTTTGTAAATAGTATACATACACAGACAGACACACACACACACATATATATATAATATATATATATATATATATATATATGAATATGAATATTTATGTTACTGTATATATGTTATGTTTATGTATATATAAATGATTTATAGTCAATTTTAGACTGAAACTTTGAAAGTGTAACATGAAAAATTTACAAAAGATATAGCGTGTAAATTGATGTCATAGAAAAACTGTATAAAAATCTATTTTCCACAAAGAAACAAAACAAATGACCTACAATAGAAAAAACATTGCAAGTGATTTCACAAATAAATTGCAATACAATTTGGCATTAAAATTAACGACAAAAGAATGGGAATTTCAAATTGACCAATTCTCTCTCGATAATTCTCATATATGAACATTCTTATCAAGGATTCAAACTATGCTTCAGCCCTGTCAGCTTGGGGCTTTAATATATATTTATATATTATCATTTTGATGATATACTGTTGATAATCAACTATAAGATATATGTGTGCATGTATATATATTTTTGATGATATATAGTAAGTAGTCAACTATATATATATATATATACACACACACAGGGCTGGGTTAGCTCAGTCGTAAGAGCATTCGGCTAGAAACTACAAGGTTCCTAGTTCGATACCGGTCCTCACCAACTCAGCATTAGGAGTAGCACAGGAATTCTGTGCAGTAAAATAAGGAGCTGATGGTAGGTGTGTGCTCCTACTCAGATGCAAAAACAATCTCTTTCGTCCAGCGCTATTGAAAAGGGGATAGACTCCCTCGCTCATTGGCTGATACCGACATTAGGCCGCCCTGTATATATAGATATTTATATTGATAATTTATTATTGATAGTTGATTTTATATTTTTCTTGATGATATATTGTAAATAATATATCTATAAATCATATATACATGCGTGTGTTCATATATCTTTATACAAACATATGTATATATGTGTGTATATATATATAATATAAAACAAACCTTATTTGTGGATGGATATATATATATGTGTGTGTGATGTATAAACATACATATCTATGCACAAGACACACACATATATGTTATATATATATATTTTTTTTCATTGCCTGATGACTGCTACACACTAAGAAACCAATGGTAGCAAACTTGTTCCAAGGTAAATAGATATAAACTTATATATATATATATATATATATATATATATATATATATATACATATATTTTTTTAAGAAAATCTCAACCATTTGACTACTGTTTTTTTAAGATCTCAACCATTTGACTCATCTGATGATTGCATAACCATGAAACTTTAAGTATGAGTCTAAATCCATAATATTACAATTATATATATATATATATAATATATATATATATATATATATATATATTTGGTGATTTATTATCACTAACTGATCTTATATTTATTTTGAAGATATTTTGTAAATAGTATATATATATATATATATATATATATATATATATATACCTTTGAAAGGAAGGAAAAACTCAATAAACCGTCATTCTGTAATAAATTTATTTCGACCAAAAACTTAAAAGGCTTTTAGAAATTTAAATAAATTCCTAAAACTCCTTAAAATTTCAGTCTCATCAGTCAGATGACATAGATCCCATGTAGAAGCATCCCTTACTACTTTGAAACCTTACATATATATATTTGAATGAGAATGTATGTTATGTTTATGTATATATGTATATAAATGATTTATAGTCAATTTTAGACTGAAACTTTGAAAGTTTAACATGAAAAATTTACAAAAGATATAGCGTGTAAATTGATGTCATAGAAAAACTGTATAGAAATCTATTTCCTACTAAGCATTGAAATTAACGACAAAAGAATGGGAATTTCAATTTCACCAATTCTCTCTCGATAATTTTCATATATGAACATTCTTATCAAGGATTCAAACTATGCTTCAGCCCTGTCGGCTGGGGCTTTAGAATAAACCGACTGCACCTCTGCAAAAGGGTAAGAAGCTCCAACCACCCAATTGGGTCACCTATTGGCTGCGGGTGGCGACCAGAAATGCTGAAGGATGGAATCTTGGTGGATGAGCAGTCCTTGACATGCAACACCCCACTTTGGACCTAGAGGGGTGGTCGGAGAGGCCGTCTCCGATCAATCAGTCACATCATGCCCTAGCACCTATATGATTGTCCCAAACTTATTGCCTTTATGGTAAGATCCAGCCCTTTTTACCATATATGTGCTAGAAGGCAGTGGCTGAAGTCTTCATGTCGCTAAAATCTTTTTTAAGAAAAGCAAAAATAAAATTCCTATTTTAAAAATCATTGTCCAATGAATTCCTATAGTAAAAATCATTTTCCAATGCATTCCTATAGTAAAAGTCATTTTCCAATGCATTCCTATAGTAAAAGTCATTTTCCAATGCATTCCTATTTTAAAAATCATTATCCAATGCATTCCTATAGTAAAAATCATTATCCAATGCATTCCTATAGTAAAAGTCATTTTCAATGCATTCCTATAGTAAAAATCATTGTCAATGCATTCCTATAGTAAAAATCATTGTCCAATGCATTCCTATAGTAAAATCAAATCATTTTCCAATGCATTCCTATAGTAAAAATCATTGTCCAATGCATTCTATAGTAAAAATCATTATCCAATGCATTCCTATAGTAAAAATCATTATCCAATGCATTCCTATAGTAAAAGTCATTTTCAAATGGATTCCTATAGTAAATATCATTTTCCAATGCATTCCTATAGTAAAAATCATTATCCAATGCATTCCTATAATAAAAATCATTTTCCAATGCATTCCTATAGTAAAAATCATTTTCCAATGCATTCCTATAGTAAATATCATTTTCCAATGCATTCCTATAGTAAATATCATTGCCCAATGCATTCCTATAGTAAATATCATTGCCCAATGCATTCCTATAGTAAAAATCATTTTCCAATGCATTCCTATAGTAAAAATCATTTTCCAATGCATTCCTATAGTAAAAATCATTGTCCAATGCATTTTATAGTAAAAATCATTATCCAATGCATTCCTATAGTAAAAATCATTGTCCAATGCATTCCTATAGTAAAATCATTTCCAATGCATTCCTATAGTAAAAATCATTGTCCAATGCATTTCTATAGTAAAATTATCCAATGCATTCCTCATTGTCAATGCATTCTATAGTAAAAATCATTTCCAATGCATTTCTATAGTAAAAATCATTTTCCAATGCATTCCTATAGTAAAAATCATTGTCCAATGCATTCCTATTGTAAAAAACCCTTTTCCAATGCATTCCTATTGTAAAATCCCAATTAACATCTGAAAAAATGCTCTTATTTTTTATTTATAAAGGAAAAAACAATAAAGTCTGGTGGTAATGTAAGGTGCTGCTTGGGCGGTTTGAGATTGTGATAATGTTGTTGATAGTATAACAGCTGTTGTTTTCATTTGATTTTTTCTTCCTTGCAACAGCATGTGTGTGAAATATCAAGATGTATCTTGTCTATTTTTTGCAATTTTCCATCTTGGCGGGGCGGATGGGGGCGTTAGGTCGAGATTTTACCCAACCTTTCTTCAGCATGTCCTCCCTTGTCATACCCACCTTCTCGTACAAAGCACGAAGGTAGTTAGTAAGCGAAATGAAAAAACAAAAAAATAGTAACCAGTAAGAGACGGTATTGTTTTGCTAAAACTTTTTTTTTTAGGTAAAAAGAAAAAAAAAAAATTCAATCTTATTCACCTTCGACATTTTTTTGTGAAAATGTTATCATCTGAGGAATTCTTTCTTTGATAAAAGTTCATTTTATTTTTGGTCGGGATTTGGCAACTCTCTCTCTCTCTCTCTGAATGAAAAACATGGAAGTCAGCGGAGTTTATCTATTTATTTATTTATTTATTAATTAATTTATAGAAAACGGAGACAATAGTTCGGTCAGCCGAATTTGGAAAAAACGGGTCAGGCAGAAATAGATAAATAAACAAAAGATTTGTTTTTTTTGTTTTCTATTTTTTCTTTCCTTCCCCCTCTTTTTCTTGACTTTCTTTCTTTTTTCTTTTTCACTTTCATTTTTTGTCATTCCCACCTGCCCACTCTCTATCTATCTATCTATCTATCCCTTTCTCTCTCTTATTCCTGTTTCTCTATTTTTGTTATTTGTTTTTTTGGGTTTTTTTCTATTTTCCTTCTCCCTCTTTCTCTCATTTCTTCCCCCTCTCTCTCTATCTATCTCTCTATATTTTTCTCTTTCTTATTCCTGTTTCTCTCCTTTCTTTCAATTTTCACATCATTTCCTGGTACCAATGCAGATAAATAGATATGAACAGACTGAAATGGACAGATATATAGATATGAACAGACTGAAATGGATAGATAAATAGATATGAACAGACTGAAATGGACAGATATATAGATATGAACAGACTGAAATGGATAGATAAATAGATATGAACAGACTGAAATGGACAGATAGATAGATATGAACAGACTGAAATGGATAGATAAATAGATATGAACAGACTGAAATGGATAGATAGATAGATATGAACAGACTGAGATAGATAGATAGATATGAACAGACTGAGATAAATAGATAGATAGATATGAATAGACCGAAATGGATAGATAGATAGATATGAACAGACTGAAATGGATAGATAGATAGATAGATAGATATGAACAGATTGATAGATAGATAGATAGATAGATATGAACAGATTGAAATGGATAGATAGATATGAGATAGATAGATATGAACAGATTGAAATGGATAGATAGATAGATATGAACAGACTGAGATAAATGGATAGATAGATATGAACAGACCGAAATGGATAGATAGATATGAACAGACCGAAATGGATAGATAGATATGAACAGACTGAAATGGATAGATAGATAGATATGAACAGATTGAAATGGATAGATAGATAGATGTGAACAGACTGAGATAGATAGATAGATGGATAGATGTGAACAGACTGAGATAGATAGATAGATAGATATGAACAGACTGAGATGGATAGATAAATGGATAGATATGGACAGAGGGAAATAGATAGGTAGATATGAACAGTCTTGCACAGATGTAAACTGTTTGGTATAGATAGATGCATATTTATATTAGTGTTTAGATAAATAAATATGTGAACATTACACACACACACACACATACACATTATATATATATATATATATTAACATAGGAAAAATGAAAAAACACAGGTTATATATAATATATATATATAATATATGTCAATAGGAAAATGAAAAAAACAGGTTATATATTATATATATATATATATATATATATATATATAAGCCAATAGGAAAAATGAAAAAACACAGGTTTATATATTATATATATATATATATATATATATATATATATATATATATATATGTATATGTCAATAGGAAAAATGAAAAACACAGGTTTATATATATATATATATATATATATATATATATAAGCCAATAGATAATGACAGAATGATATAGTCATGCATGTCTGTGCATTGATTTACTAAACATATATTTCTGCAATTTATTCTATTGTTAATGAGTGAATACAACTTCTTCATTGGGTGTATTGGCGACAGATATGTCTTTGAGCAGAGACTTTGCAGTGTAATCCTGCGTCCCATGATAATCAAACCAGAGGTCAACATATTGCTGGATTTAGAAGTGGGTGGGGGGAGTGTCAGTGAGAATGTTCACACTTGATTCTTATCTTTTCTTTATAGAACGAAGAAGAAGACAGAAGAAGAAGAAGAAGACAAGAAAACGAAGAAGAAAGGAAAAATGAAGAAGAAGAAGAAGAAAGAAAGGAAATGAAGAAGAAGAAGAAGAAGAAGAAGAAGAAGAAGAAGAAGAAGAAGAAGAAGAGAAGAGAAGAAGAAAGAAGAAGAAGAAAATGAAACGATAAAGAGAACTAGTGATGGCATAATTTCTTGGGCTGAACTTGCACAACGGTCGGAAAATTAAAACGGAAAGATTTTTGGTGGTACCCACAATAATCGTAGAGTTTTTACTATGAAAAGATATAAACCATACACTCAAACCCTACTTGTACCCCATAGCAATCTAATTCATTTAATTCCAAGAAAATAGTGAAATGAAGAGATATTTACGTTTAGCTGAAATGGTGGGGGAAAAAAAAACACTGGGATGAGCGTAGCGATAACATTTTTCGCGTCCTTTGAGATTTTTATGTGTCAGTGACATCACAAACACGTAGCTTATTCTAACTCATCTTTGCATATATACTCGCAAATAGGTTGCAATTTTTTTCCACAAAAATTCCACCAAAATGAACTGGTGATAGACCATATTCATAGATCGTACATAAAATATAAAAACTAGATACTTTCATTTTGTACTCTTATCAACTGTTCAACTGTGTTCAACCTCAGAGTGATTGCAATGGTGCAAAATCATAACATGCATGTGCATTTGCAAGTTTTTGATAAGCTTCTCTATAACTCTATAAAATAAGATAACAAAGACAAAGGTAAACGACTGTACTCCAAGGTTTTGAAGTATGGGATTAACCACGAAGTGTGGCAGACAAGCGTTAAAGAATAACAAAACACACTAGAATTCGAATAATGCATGTTTAATAGAACATATGACAATAAGGTTGCAAACTTTAGTTCGTCTGGCACAAATGATTTATAATTTGTAAATATCTAGCTGATATCCGATGTAGGGTATTTATGCGGTAGACCCGGTAGCTACAGGCGACTCATGATCAGTTCGAAGGACCATATGATAGCATAATGTTCTATTTTAAACGTCCGACTACTCCGATGCTGCTTTTTGTTGAGGAAGAGATGCCGGAGAATGAACTTTTTTAAGGTCCTGTCTCCGGTGAGGGACTAGAATCGAGAAGATGGATGGCAATAATGGGCGCATATATTTGGCTATGCCCGACCAGTGCAGACAAGTATGCTGGCTCGTGATTGGTACTTAGTTCGATAACCCGAGGCTCGTAACAAGGACGACCTAACCCCATACCTCAGAATTCTCATATAATACAAAATATACATTTATACTGTTTATAAACTGTTGAAATAGATAATTATTGATTTTATTTATTATTGAGTTTTGACTGTTTACACTTTTTTTACCCAGGGTGCATTTCGTTTAAGTACTGAAGAAATAGCAACACTTATTCTATATGTTTGCATTAATGCGCAAAGTTATGGGAAAAGTGTTCTAAATCTTAATACTTTGTTAAGCTTAGCCTTGTAAACATTAAGGTTATATTATTAGTGAAAGTTGTCAAGATATAGCAAATAGGATGTATGTACCTAGCCAGATTAAATACGACTATCTGAAGGTCAACCACAAATATCTCCACTTCATTCATACTACATAATTAGGCTTAAGCAATCTATCCACAAATATACTATCAGTAATTATATATATTGCTCTACCAACAATTCCGCACGGGATTGAGACTGACATGTGACAACACAGGCAATTTCTAGCGGAGGTCTAAACAGGTTTTGAATTCAGATTTTTTCTCCTAGACTGGTGTCGACTAATTAAGGTTTAAAGACGCCAGTCTGCCCTCACACTAATTTATCCATAGTTGGAAGGGAGAGTAGCGATCTACCTTTCCAAGGGTATTAGCGCTAAGTGAAAGCAATTACCACGTCGGATTTGAACTCGGGGCGACGAGTCCATTTCCCTGATTTAACGATCTAACAACGCGCTTAAACATTTTTCCTGATGTAATTTTATAAACAGTATATAACTTACATTCAGGAAAAATCTTAATTCAACTTACTTTTGACATGTCATGTAGATAAAAACTGTTATTGAATCATTAAATAGTTTACATATGTGAGTCAAGTATTTTAATGCTGTTAATACATTCTCTCCTTCTTCTCTTCTTTCATATATATATATATATATATATATATATTATATATATTTATTAAAAGTTATTAGTTTTATGACATGACACAAGATTTTTGTATCTTCTTTCTGCTTTCTTTCCTCATTATCATTACATATATAAATCCTTGAAACTTCTAGATTCTTTTGATTTTTCATGCACAAATGTCTTATGCGCCGCATCATTTCCATTACGTAATAGAAAATCTTTACCGCATTAGATTCTTCATTTTTCTGCTTTTTTCGAAGATGAAAGGGACGAATAAAGGAATGCATACAGTTCCCTTTACAACACATTTAGAGTAAATGGATCATTTCTTTGTTTACTCCTTTTGTGGTCTAAATGTTCTTATAGCTGATATACAGATTGATTCTGCGTTTTTATGCTAATCAATTTATGTTCTGTAACTGTTGTATACCCTCTTCTTTAATTCTCTACTTATGTTACATATTATTAGATACCTAATATTTATGTGCTAGTGTAGAAACAAGATGGCGGTTTTACGTGCAGCTGATTGGCCTGAAGGAATGAGTGAGTGTTTTGAACCTCAGTCCTCACCCTAACCTTCCGGGGATAGCGTGAGAACGCGGTAGAGAAGCCCTATCTTCCGGTTTAGATGTAAGTATTTTCAAGTCAGTTAGAAAGGTAGGAGCCGAGCTCGTAGGTTGTAAGTCGGCGTGTTACGCGCCGCTGTTTTTCTGCGCAGATGTCTGGTTGGGGGATTTCAGTATAAAATACGATCTAAGTAAATCGAGTCTTTGTTATTACTCTAAAAACTAAACAAATGACACAGCTTCTGATAAGAAATCCCGCATAGAAGACAGACGCCGAAGTCCAAGAAAGTCGCAGACTTAGAAGATTTCAGACCAAGACAGATGTTTCAGAAATACAAAGCGGCCAGAAGAATAGAAGTAACGAAAGAAGTAAGTAAAGGAAGTAAAGAAAGAGGGTATTAACACTTACTTCTTTCTTAACTCTAATTCTTCTGGCCGTCTTTGTATTTCTATAACATCTTGTCTTGGTCTGGAATCTTTAAGGTCTGGACTTTCTGGGGATTCGGTCTGGTTTCTATTGGGGATTTTCTCTTTAATCAGAAGCCTGTGTATTTTTGGTAGTTTTTAGATAATAACACAAGCTCGATTTACCTTTGATCATATTTAATTCTCGAATCCCCCCAAGACTACCTGCGCAGATTTGAGTCGGAGCGTGTATACACGATCACCACCGTCGTGGTTCTCGCCGACTGACTAAAAATCTATTTCTAATCTAAACGGCGGAGGGGTCTCCTCATCCGATTCTCACGGTATCACCGGAGTTAGGACTGAGGTCAAGCTTGTCACTCACATCTTCAAGGCGTCAGCTTGCCTTCAAAACACCATCTTGTTTTCTACACTATTGCCATAAAATATTAGGTATCTAATAATTATGTAACATATACTAGGTTTGATGATGGTTTTTGCCAGAGATTTCTTTCTTTTTTCCAATGATTAAATTCAACGTGTACTTTGTATATTTAGCCAATTGAGGTGTAATTGTTGACTTAAAGCAGATGATGTAGTTTTCAGTTAGAGACGGATGCTGAATCTCCATTATAATAAGATTAGATTATTATGTTAAACTATTTTGAAAGACATGGGAGTAAGGAATAGTTACCTTCGTACTTCACTAATTCTATTCACGTCCCAGCCTTTATTGAAATTTAGCTGTAATGAATAAAATTACTGTAATTTCTTTTTGAGATTTATTGACAGGATTTTGTTCAATTTCATTAAATCAAACAATTTGGAAATTAACTAATACTAAGTAAGATTATATCAAAATCAAATTATTTAAGTATCAATATGAACATTAACCTTACCATATATATAAATTAAAATGCATATTCTTAGTTCATAGAATAACAGTATTTAATAAGATAAAACTAAAATCACATGGAGAATTGTGACATATAAACAAGTTGAATTGGTGATATCACTCAGGTAACATAATTGTTGGTGTTAACAAACAGACACATAATCCTCCATTATGATAAGATATTACAAAATCAATGCTTAGATAAAAATCATGTGACAGCTAGTTTATATACAATGCTAAATAGCAACCCTTCAATCCTTCCTAAATAGATAGCATCCAATATCATTATGTTACAGACGAAAATTGTAGGATTTGAACCGCTTTGTTTATGTGACATTGCACTGCAAGCTAACACTAAAAAATCTTGCAAAACTTTTAATCACCCTGTCTTTACACGGTGACCTACAGACAAATAAGTGCAAGCTTAGCATTCTGCAAAAGGGCAAAAAGAATGGGGGCTACTAATAAAGATTGAATTGCACTACACATAATCTGTTCTGCTAGAAGAGAGCTTTATAATCATGACACCATCACAAAGCAACATAGTAATTATGAAGAAACATGACTGTTAGAACATGTTAGTGTATAATTGATGAATGTGTTAGTATTTCAAATTTGTTTTTTATAAAATATTTAATGTTGTTAATAAGGTTTTTTGGACTCTAGCCTCTTATAAAGAAATTAATTGCTAAGTGATTTTTTTTAAATTGTTTTCTCGCAGATTTATTTCTGCTGAAAACTGATTACATGTTCTTGTTGCCTAAAATAATTATCAGTACATATATGGTGATGAATTCTAACAGTTTGCAAACTAATTTCCCAGTGGGTTTAACTATTGCTTCTGTTCATTCACAATGAGACTTTGTCAGATTTTAATTTGTTAACAGCCATTGCTTTATGACTATTATAAATTGCATGAAGAGGTCTTGTCCTCCATNCGGCTTTGTTTGGGGCTTTCGATTTAAAACTTAATCTTGTATGTCATCGAAAATGAAAGTAAAAACTTTCGTAATTTTAAATAAGAAAACAAAATAATAAAAATTTTTATAAACAAAACAAAAACTAATGGAACAATGGCGTAATGTAGGAGAAGGAATAGTTCATGTCAGTAGCCTTCTAAAAAATCCAGTAACATATATATATATATAGTATATATATATATATATAGATGTTGGTACACCCTGCAAATTTGTAAACTACTAAAAGTAGATGGGTTGGTTTATTGATTTTAACGGCATATTAACCTGTCCAGGATTATATCATGCCTAGCGGTTGGGGTGTTTACATATGTGTATTCATATATATACTTTTTAGTAATTTTTTAACAATGTGTTAGCATTATTGGGAATTATATTGTATGGCATTGATTTGCTTTCATGTCTATATCATGTATAATTTTATTTTCCCTTAATATATTTATAATTTTATTTATTATATAAATATTATATATTATATTATAAATATATATAATATTATATATTATATAATATATATATATATATTATATATTATATAATATTATATATTATTTATAAATATATATATAACTATATTATATAATATTATATTATATAATATTATATAATATATAATTTTATTTATTATATTAATATTATATAATATATTTATATAATTTTATTTGATTTATATAAATTTTATTTCCCTTAAATATATTTCCTTAAATATAGACTAAAAGTAGAGGATTATATGTAACATTGGGGAAGGTGATATTCTATTTGTGGAAATAAAATATAAGAATAAAGGGGATACGAAGGCCTTTTTCGACCGGTACTTTTTCAAGATTTACACGGTTGACAATTAAAGTCAGAAATTAAAGTATTTGTTAAAACAAATGGAGGTTAAACCAGTGAGTGTGTGTGTGTGGGGGGACAACAAAAACAAAAATGGGGAAAAGAGGGGTATGTGTGTGTGCCCTAGGTTAAACAGGTATGTTATTCCTCCCAGTAGATAGAATTGGAGTGTCTCGGTGTTTGTCTGCCACAGAGTAGGTCTGAGAAAAGAAATACTAAAAAACAGCCTCAAGGACTGCTAGATGTTGTTTAGACCTAGCCTCTTGCAAAATGGAGAAGCACTCATCTGTTATAATCAGACAAACAAGCATTTATAGGAAGTGTGCAGCGATCGTGAGTTCAAATGCTTTGGGATAACCGGATGTATTGTGCGATGGCATTGCGAGGTACTCGGGGACAGCTGCTTCATTCTTAATTTTTGAGTCTTTGGGATGTACGCCCATATATATACAATAGTATTAGATAATTTGCCTTGAAGCATTGTTAAATATATTATTATTTATTACTAGCCAAATATATGCACCTCCGGGTGCAAGTATTTTAAGTTTTAATTAATTAAAATATTTTATTAAATTAGAAAGGCTAATTGAACTAAAAAGAATACAGATAAAAAGATTTGAAAACAGAGGGAGTATAATAAAAGATTTGAACAGAGGGAGTATAATCACAAAAATGGAACAACTGCAAACTTACTCTTCCATCATCTCGTCTTTCATTGTTATTTTCTCTAATTTAAGTACTTTAGTTTAAAAGAGGACGATTAAAGAATAAAATTACAGTTATTTTATCATTGTTAATGGATTTCATTTAAGATTCATTGAAGAGATTTTGCTTATATTCATTAAAATTAAAACCAAACAGTTAGAAATCAATTAATACTAATCCATAATTATTAATTCGATTTTCTTTAATATTAATATGGCAAATAGCCTTCCCGTTCACACTTGTAAACGATATTTTGTTGTATATATAAATATAATTGCATTTTATCAGTACGTAGGACATAGTTAACAGTATTAATAACTGTAGACAATTTTATTAATAAATTGAAGGTTTAGATAAAAAATAAAATCATGGAGAATGTGACGTAAATAACTAAAGAGAATTGTGACTTGAGTAGGAATATAGTTCGGTTACAGACAGGAAAACACACAATCTCCATTATAATAAGATGTTAAGAAAGCAATTACAAGTGTATAAGAATAAAATAATGTCAGTCTTATCGATTTCAAAGAAACTTTATCATCAGAGACTTTTCTGAAGTTGACGCGGTCTTGTATGGTTTGTTTTGAACGTTATAAACACCCATCTCGAGGGCTTTTTTTTATAACGCCACAAGAGGGCATGATAGCCGTTGTTCAATCAATTTCAATTTCATTCTTTTTATTATTTATATATTTATTTATTTATTTTTATAATTTGTTATGTTATATATATGTGTATATTTATGGAATGTGTATTTAATTAAATTATGTCATTTCTGTGTTTAAATTCTAATCTAATTGTTTATACAAGACTATTTAGCTATAATAAACTTTCTCTAATTCTGAGTTACCAATGTTGCGTATTAATTGTTTCTATTTTAATGCGAAAATTATTGTCCTTATTTTTGCATTGATTAAAATGTTTATGGAATGAGATGCACGGGTGCTGGATATGTTCTTTGTTCAATGTGGAGGGCGCTAATTGTACTTCCTATATTGAAATTAAGGCATTAGAGCAGTTAAACGATAAATGGAGTAATTAAAATCCGACAATATTTCCTGAATAATTAAACTTGTTTTTAAAAAACAATGAGGAACGTTCTAAGTTGCATTCTCTAATTTTGACGTGATTGACATAACAGTGATTTAGTTTTGGTTACAGACAAATAGAGACCAATCCTATTATCAATACTTAGCAAATATATGCACCCTATGGGTGCAAGTATTTAAGGTTTGATGTAATAAAATATGTATTCAAATTATAAACTATGAGAATAATAAACTGAGGGGTTGTATCGAAAATAGAACAGCTTTAAATCTAAACTCTACCAATCATTTCATCACTCCTGTCTTTCATTTTTCATAATTTATCTATTAGTTAGATTATGAAGGTTATTTAATAAAATTACAGTCTTTCGCCTTTTTAATGGATTTCTTTTAAGATTATCCCCGAAGATTTTTGCTCAGATTCATTAGAAAAACCAAACAATTAGAAATCAATAACATATAAGCATATATTATTAAAATCAAATCTTTAATATCAATATGCAAAATTAGCCTTCTCGTTTCACACTGTAAATCGCCTATTTTTCTTGAAATATATAAATATACTTTTTTGTTATTAGAACGTAGATTAATTCAAACGGTATAATAAGCCCTATAAGATTTTATCATTACTTGAGGTTTTAAATAAAATAAATTCAAGGTGAATGTGACGTCAATACTAAGGGAAATTTTTGACTTAGTAGTATTTAGTTTCGGTTACAGACAAACAAAATACACAATTCTCCATTAATTATTAAATATATGGAAAATATTTTAAAGATATATTATTACTATACTATTGAGCAACGATACATTTAGTTGATAGGCTGTCTCGTAAGGTAATCTTTCTAGTCTGAACTTAACAACATAAATCAATTAATGATGTTCCCTTGTCCGCAGGGCCTCTAGTTTAAATTGTAAACTTGCTAAAAACCTATTATAACTACTTTATATACTCGAGTATATACGTCTATCCTGAGTATAAATGAGATTAAATGGATGACTCGAATATAAGTAAAGCCTTACAAACATCATTATTATCTTGGTGAATGTCTTTTACCATATATGTGATAAATAATATACTATATATATAATATATATATATATGAGGAAGAATGAATTAAAGAAAACGAAAAGTACAGAATTAGGATAATAAAAGATTAATTATAATCAATATCACACATTGTTTCGCGTTCAGTTTATCTATTGTACATGATTCAAAACTATTTTATTATTTATTAAAATAAACAAATGAAATCGAAATCAATAATAATAATAATAGAAAAATGTAACAAAAATATTCATACACAGAGAAAATTCGACCTAATCCAGAGTGAAATTTTATTTTTGAATGAAAAAAAACGTTGGAAAAATGAGAAATTTTTTTAAAAATGTTCGAAGGAGAATTTTTTTAGAAATAAAAACCAAATTAGTACCCATGATGACATTGCGTGAAAACAGTCGAAAGCGCTCGGAAAATTAAGTATGGCAAATAATTATATACCAATTGGATCCAGACTCAAGAAAGATCCACAGCAAGACTGGAAAAAAAAAACAAATCCAAAAAATGAAGAAAGAATACTTCATGTTGTTCCAAGCACATGCCTTATATATATAATATATATATTATTATATATATATATATATATATAATATATATATCACTATATATATATATATAATGGGATTACGCTTCCGGCTTTTTGTCTGCTAACAAAATTACCCGTCATTGCTTACGTCACATTACCCAAAATTTTCACCTTAACATAGAATAAATACGCACTCCAAAAATTTTGAGCATGCCAAACATTAGAGAGTCCCTCATTGTTTTTTTAAATACAGTTTTAACTAGATACATCCCCAGTTATCAATATCTTGATATATAGTTTTGTTTTATTCAATAGATATTCAAAGTTAATAGGGAACTTAAGTATAATTGATTTGCATAAATTTTTTGTGTTATTAATTTACTCATTAATATAAATTTTGATGATTTTTCATCCAATGTATACTATATCTCTCAAATTCTTCCCACATTTAATTTTATAACTTCCACCTTTCTCAAGCAATATCTTTTGAAAAAAATTATTTTTACATCGCCCAGAGGGTGTCTCTTTTTAATTTCGCTAGAATTTATTAATATTATGTTCACACTAAGAGGTCCAGGATAGAGAAGAAAAGCACAAGCAACAGCAGCCCCAGACATACTACTATCAACTATCTATCGGCATTGCCTACAAGTCTTGAAAGACCATTAGTTCTTACATCCTGGCTCCGAGTTACGGAGTTCTGAGCCAGTGTGCTTCTTCTGAAGGACATGTGGAAAGGCCAATGTTTTGAAAAAAAAACTCTGGGACCCTAACCAGCGTAATAACTTATTACTCTCGGCGGTCATAGTGGACACGGACGCAACTAGTGGTCTGACCAGGGCGTACTCCACCAACATTCCCCAGACCTTCCAACCACTCACAATCCAGAATACAGAGGTTTAGACCGTCCATTCCCCAAGACATGCAACAACCTAAGCCACCCACCCCCTCTACTAGCTCATACTATGATACGCAACAACCGTGGCTGCGAGAAGTTTTTGGACGCACATATGTCGTATGCGAAGATGTTGATAGTGGACTGGGGCTCTTTGCTTGTGTGCTTTCTCTGCGACCTCTTTGTGCTGAACATATGTATATCAACTTAGCAAAATAAAAAAACACCCTTCCGGCGAAGTGTAAAAATAATTGTTTTAAAAAAAGGCTAGTTGCTTGAGGAGGTGGAAGTTAAAATTAAAATGCGGAGAGTAGTTGAACCATAAATCATGAAATCATCAAATTTTTTAAAGAGTAAAAAAAAAAAAACAATTGAAATCAAAACTAAGTTCTTTAACTTGAATAATCTATTAAAATAAAACAAAACTATATATAATATATGATACTAGGGAGTGGTATCTATTTAAACTTATTTTAAAAAAAACAATGAGAACTCTCTAATGTTGCACTGCCTTCAAATTTGAGTGCTATATTCTATGTTATTGACAATTTTGCGCTTAACTGTGAGTACTCAAGCAATGACGTAATGTCTTTGTTACAGACAAAACCGGGAAATGCGAATCTCCATTATTAATAACCTACTATATGACGTATTATATATATATATTATAATATTATATAACATATATAGTCATATATATATTATCATATAATAAGGCATGTGCTACTTGAACCAACATGAAGCTAGTTCTTTCTTCATTTTTCTTGGACTTGTTTTTTTTTTCCAGTCTTCTTGGTGAATCTTTCTTGAGAGTCTGGATCAATCCTTGGTATATATAATATTTTCCCATACTTATATTCGATTGGCGCTTTCGACTGTTTCGATGCCAAGTGCGTCATCATCGGGTTCATGACAATTTGGTGTTTTAATTTCTAAAAAAATTCTCTAGTCGAACATTTTAAAAATTCCATTTTTTCTCCAACGTTTTTTTTTCATTCAAGAATAAAATTGTTCACTCTGATGTAAGGATTCGATATTTTCTCCTGTGTATGGATATTTTACATTCTATCTATTATTATTATTATTTATTTCATTTTCATGGTTTATTTATAATAATAATAGTTGATCATCATGTACACCATAGATATAAACTGACCGAAACACAGTGTGATATTGATTTAAAAATTAATCTTATTATCTATTCTGTACTTTCTTTATCTTTATTCATTCTTCCTCATACTATCTTATATATATTAATATATATATATATTATATTTTTATCACAATATGATGGTAAAAGACATCACCAGATAAGATAGATTGATGTTTGTAGGCTTTACTTATATCGAGTCACACTCCAATTTAATCTCATCTCTTATACTCAGGATAGACGTATTCATACCTCGAGTATTATAAGTTAGTTAGAATAGGTTAGGCGAAGCTTGACAATTTAAACTAGAGGCCCTGCGGACGAAGGACATCATTAATGATCATATACGTTGTTAAGTCTCAGACAGAAAAATTACCTGTACAACACCTACAACTAATGTATTTGCTCAATAGATATATAAATATCTATCTTTAAAATATTTTCACATATAATTAATAACTATAATGGAGATTGTGTATTTGTTTGTCTGTAACCGAAACTAAATTCACTACTCAAGTCACAATTCCCTTAGTTATTGACGTCACATTCACCTGAATTTATTTTATTTAAACCTCCAGTATATGATAAAATTCTTATAGCTTATACTAATACCGTTTGATTAATCTACGTTTACATAACATAAAAGTTTATTTATATATTCAAGAAAATACGACAATTACAGTGTGAAACGAGAAGGCTAATTTTTGCATATTGATATTAAGAATTTGATTTAATAAAATATATGCTTAGTATTATTGATTTCTAATTGTTTGGTTTTCTCTTAATGAATCATGAGCAAAAATCTCGGGCGATAAACTTAAAAGAAATCCATTAAAAAGGCGAAAGAACTGTAATTTTATTAAATACTTCATAATCTAACTAAATAGATAATTATGAAAAATGAAAGACAGGAGTGATGGAAAATGATGGAAGAGTTAGATTTAAAGCTGTTCTATTTCGATTACACCCCCTCAGTTTATTATTTTCTCAATAGTTATAATTTGATAACAATGATATTTATTACATCAAAACCTAAATATGCACCATAGGGTGCATAATTTGCTAGTATTGTAAATAGAGATTGGTCTCTATTTTCTGTAACCAAAACTACATCACTGTTTATCGTCACTCACTCAAAATTAAGAGAATGCAAACTTAACGATCCTCATGTGTTTTTAAAACAAGAGTTTAATTATATCGGACTATTCAGGATTTAATTACTCCATTATCGTTTAATCTTCTTAAATGCCTTAATTTCAAATATAGGTAATACAATTAGACCCTCCTCACATTAGAATCAGAAGACATATCCACACCCAGTGCATCCTCATTCATAAAACATTTAACAAATGCAAAAATAAGGACAATAATTTTCCATAAATAGAAACATAATACGCAACATTGGTAATCTTGAGATTAGAGAAAGTTTATTAATAGCTAAATTAGGTCCTTGTATAACAATAGATATAGAATTTCAACAGAATACCATAATTAATAATACACATTCCATATTATACACATAATATATACTAAACAAATATATAAAAATAAATAAATAATATATAAATAGATAAATGAAATTGAAATTGATTGAACACGGCTATCATGACTCTCGTTGTGGCGTTATAAAAAAAAAGCCCTCGAGATGGGTGTTTATAACGTTCAAAACAAAAACCATACAAGACCGTAACTTCAGAAAACTCTCTTATGATAAAGTTTGAAATCGATAAGACTGAACATTATTTTATCTTATACACATTGTAATTGCTTTCTTTAACATCTTATTATATGGAGATTGTGTTTTTTCTGTCTGTAACCGAAACTATATTCCTACTCAAGTCACAATTCTCTTAGTTATTTACGTCACTTTCTCCATGATTTTATTTTTATCTAAACCTCAATATTAAATAAAATTGTCTTACATTATTAATCTGTTAACTATGTCTACGTACTGATAAAATGCAATTATATTTATATATACAAAAAAATATCGGTTTACAGTGTGAACGGAAGGCTAATTTGCATATTAATATTAAAAAATCGAATTTAATAATTATGTGCTTAGTATTATTGATTTTCTAACTGTTTGGTTTTATTTAATGAATATAAGCAAAAATCTCTTCATATGAATCTTAAATGAAATCATTAACAAGATAAAATAACTGTAATTATTATCTTACGTCCTCTTTTAACTAAATACTTAAATTGAAAAAATAACAATGAAAGACGAGAGTGATGGAAAGTAGTTTCAGTTGTTCCATTTATTATACTCCCTCTGTTTCAAATCTTTTATTATACTCCCTCTGTTTCAAATCTTTTTATCTGTATTCTTATTTAGTTTCATTAGCCTTTCTAATTTAATACAATATTTTATTACATTAAAACTTAAATACTTGCACCCGGAGGGTGCATATATTTGCTAGTTAATAAATAATATATATTTTAACAATGCTTCAAGCAAATTATCTATCTTTTGTATATATAATGGGCGTACATCCAAAGACTCAAAATTAGAATGAAGCAGCATGTCCCCGAGTACCCGCTCAATGCCATCGCAAACAATACATCCGGTTATCCCAAGCATTTGACTCAGCGATCGCTGAGCACCTTTCTATAAATGCTTGTTTGTCTGATTATACAGATGAGTGCTTCTCCATTTTGCACAGAGCTAGTCTAAACAACATTAGCAGTCCTTGAGGCTGTTAGTATTTCTTTTCTCAGACCTACTCTGTGCGACAAACACCGAGACACTCCATCTATCTACTGGGAGGAATAACATAACCCTGGTTTAACCTAGGGCACACACACATACCCCTCTTTCCCCATTTGTTTTTTGTTGTCCCCCACACACACACACTCACTGGTTTACCCCATTTGTTCTTAACAAATACTTTACATTTCTGACTTTTAATGTTCAACCGGTGTAAAAACTTGAAAAGTACCGGTCGAAAAGGCCTTCGTATCCCCTTTATTTATATTTTATTTCACAATAGAATATCACCTCCCCAATTTACATATAATTCCTCTACTTTTAGTCTATATTTAAGGGAAATATATTTAAGGGAAATAAAAATTATATATAAATTAAAATATATATATAATATATTAATATAATATATATATAATAAATAATATTATTTATTATATATAATATTATATAATATAATATTATATATATATATATATATATATATATATAATATTATATAATATATATAATAATATATAATATATATATATAAATATATATATATAATTATATAATTATATATATATATATATATAATAATAAAATTAATAAATATATTTAAGGGAAATAAAAATTATACCATAGAATATAGACATGAAACAAATCAATGCATACAATATAATTCCCAATAATGCTAACACATTGTTAAAACCAATTACTAAAGTATATATATGAATACCAATATGTAAACACCCCAACCGCTAGGCATATATAATCTGGACAGGTTAATATGCCGTTAAAATCAATAAACAACCATCTACTTTTAGTAGTTTACAAATTTGCATGTACCAAACATCTATATATATATATATATATATATATATATATATGTTACTGGATTTTTAGAAGTACTGACAAATGACTATTCCTTCTCCTACATTACCCCATTGTTCATTAGTTTTTGTGTTTTGTTTATAAAAATTTTATATTTTTTGTTTTCTTATTTAAAAGACGAAAGTTTTTACTTTCATTTTCGATGACAATCAAAGATTAAGTTTTAAATCGAAAGCCCCAAACAAAGCCACACCAATGAAGAAGTTGTATTCTATAAACAATAGAATAAATTGCAGAAATATATGTTTAGTAAATCAATGCACAGACATGCATGACTATATCATTCTGTCATTATCTATGGCTTTATATATATATATATATATATATATATATATATAAACCTGTTGTTTCATTTTTCCTATTTGCATATACATATATAATATATATATATATATATATATATATATATATATAATATATAAAACCTGTGTTTTTTCATTTTTCCTATTGGCTTATATATATATATATATATATATATATATATAATATATAAACCTGTTTTTTTCATTTTTCCTATTGACATATATATATATATATATATATATATATAAAACCTGTGTTTTTTCATTTTTCCTATTGGCTCTATATATATATATATATATATATGTGTATGTGTGTGTGTGTGTAATGTTCACATATTTATTTATCTAAACACTAATATAAATATGCATCTATCTATACCAAACAGTTTACATCTGTGCAAGACTGTTCATATCTACCTATCTATTCCCTCTGTCCATATCTATCCATTTATCTATCCATCTCAGTCTGTTCATATCTATCTATCTATCTATCTCAGTCTGTTTCACATCTATCCATCTATCTATCTATCTCAGTCTGTTCACATCTATCTATCTATCCATTTCAATCTGTTCATATCTATCTATCTATCCATTCAGTCGTGTCATATCTATCTATCCATTTCGGTCTGTTCATATCTATCTATCCATTCGGTCGTTCATATCTATCTATCCATTTATCTCAGCTGTTCATATCTATCTATCTATCCATTTCAATCTGTTCATATCTATCTATCTCAGTCTGTTTCATATCTATCTATCTATCCATTTCAATCTGTTCATATCTATCTATCTATCTATCTATCTATCCATTTCAGTCTGTTCATATCTATCTATCATTCTATCTATCTATCCATTTCAGTCATTGTTCATATCTATCTATCTATCCATTTCGTCTATTCATATCTATCTATCTATTTATCTCAGTCTGTTCATATCTATCTATCTTTCAGTCTGTCATATCTATCTATCTATCCATTTCAGTCTGTTTCATATCTATTTACTCTATCCATTTCAGTCTGTTCATATCTACTATATCCCATTTCAGTGTCATATCTATTATCTCATTCAGTCGTATCATCTCATATATCTGTCCTTTCAGTCTGTTCATATCTATTTATATCCATTTCAGTCTGTTCATATCTATATTCGTCCATTTCAGTCTGTTCATATCTATTTATCTGCATTGGTACCAGGAAATGATGTGAAAATTGAAAGAAAGGAGAGAAACAGAATAAGAAAGAGAAAATATAGAGAGATAGATAGAGAGAGAGGGGGAAGAAATGAGAGAAAGAGGGAGAAGGAAAATAGAAAAAAACCCCAAAAAAACAAATAACAAAATAGAGAAACAGGAATAAGAGAGAGAAAGGATAGATAGATAGATAGATAGAGAGTGGGCAGGTTGAATGACAAAAAATGAAAGTGAAAAAGAAAAAGAAAGAAAGTCAAGAAAAAGAGGGGAAGGAAGAAAAAATAGAGAAACAAAAAAAAACAAATCTTTTGTTTTATTTACTATTTCTGCCTGACCCGTTTTTCCAAATTCGGCTGACCGAACTATTGTCTCCGTTTTCTATAAATTAATTAATAAATAAATAAATAAATAGATAAACTCGCTGACTTCCATGTTTTTCATTCGAGAGAGAGAGAGAGAGAGTTGCCAAATCCGACCAAAAATAAAATGAACTTTTATCAAAGAAAGAATTCCTCAGATGATAACATTTTCACAAAAAAAATGTCGAAGGTGAATAAGATTGAATTTTTTTTTTCTTTTTACCTAAAAAAAAAAAGTTTTAGCAAAACAATACCGTCTCTTACTGGTTACTATTTTTTTGTTTTTCATTTCGCTTACTAACTACCTTCGTGCTTTGTACGAGAATGGTGGGTATGACAAGAGGAGACATGCTAAGAAAGGTTGGGTAAAATCTCGACCTAACGCCCATCGCCCCGCCAAGATGGAAAATTGCAAAAAATAGACAAGATACATCTTGATATTTCAACACATGCTGTTGCAAGGAAAAAAATCAAATGAAAACAACAGCTGTTATACTAATCAACAACATTATCACAATCTCAAACCGCCCAAGCAGCACCTTACATTACCACCACTTTATTGTTTTTCCTTTATAAATAAAAAATAAGAGCATTTTTTTCAGATGTAATTGGGATTTTACAATAGGAATGCATTGGAAGTATTTTACAATAGGAATGCATTGGACAATGATTTTTACATAGGAATGCATTGAGAAAATGATTTTTACTAATAATGTACAATGCTGGAAAATGATTTTACTATAGAAATGCAGGACAATGATTTTTACTATAGGAATGCATTGTGCTTAATATTTTTTATAGGAAATGATTAGGACATGATTTTTACATATAGGATGCATTGGAAATGAATTTTTACTATAGGAATGCATTGGACAATGATTTTCATAGGAATGCGATTGGATAATGATTTTACTATAGAATGCATTTGACAATGATTTTTACTAATAGGAATGCATTGGAAATGATTTTTTACTATAGGAATGCATTGGAAAATGATTTTTACTATAGGAATGCATTAATGATATTATTATAGGAATGCATTGGGCAATGATATTTACTATAGGAATGCATTGGAAAATGATATTTACTATAGGAATGATTGAAATGATTTTTACTATAGGATAGCATTGGAAAATGATTTTTATTAAAGGAATATAGCTTGGATAATGATTTTTACTATAGGAATGCATTGGAAAATGATATTACTATAGGAATCCATTTGAAAATGACTTTTACTATAGGAAATGCATTGGATAATGA
>CM042178.1:54961079-54986079 GCA_023376005.1 Doryteuthis pealeii | reverse complement strand
CTGTCATTATCTAATAGGCTATAAAAGAGTTTCAGTGGTAGTATGCACTGGTCTCATTATCTATTGGCATGAAGAGGTCTTGTCTCCTCCTATAAAAGAGGTTTCAGTGGGTAGTATGCACTGGTCCTGTCATTATCTATTGGCATGAAGAGGTCTTGTCTCCTCCTATAAAAGAGGTTTCAGTGGGTAGTATGCACTGGTCCTGTCATTATCTATTGGCATGAAGAGGTCTTGTCTCCTCCTATAAAAGAGGTTTCAGTGGGTAGTATGCACTGGTCCTGTCATTATCTATTGGCATGAAGAGGTCTTGTCTCCTCCTATAAAAGAGGTTTCAGTGGGTAGTATGCACTGGTCCTGTCATTATCTATTGGCATGAAGAGGTCTTGTCTCCTCCTATAAAAGAGGTTTCAGTGGGTAGTATGCACTGGTCCTGTCATTATCTATTGGCATGAAGAGGTCTTGTCTCCTCCTATAAAAGAGGTTTCAGTGGGTAGTATGCACTGGTCCTGTCATTATCTATTGGCATGAAGAGGTCTTGTCTCCTCCTATAAAAGAGGTTTCAGTGGGTAGTATGCACTGGTCCTGTCATTATCTATTGGCATGAAGAGGTCTTGTCTCCTCCTATAAAAGAGGTTTCAGTGGGTAGTATGCACTGGTCTGTCATTATCTATTGGCATGAAGAGGTCTTGTCTCCTCCTATAAAAGAGGTTTCAGTGGGTAGTATGCACTGGTCCTGTCATTATCTATTGGCATGAAGAGGTCTTGTCTCCTCCTATAAAAGAGGTTTCAGTGGGTAGTATGCACTGGTCCTGTCATTATCTATTGGCATGAAGAGGTCTTGTCTCCTCCTATAAAAGAGGTTTCAGTGGGTAGTATGCACTGGTCCTGTCATTATCTATTGGCATGAAGAGGTCTTGTCTCCTCCTATAAAAGAGGTTTCAGTGGGTAGTATGCACTGGTCCTGTCATTATCTATTGGCATGAAGAGGTCTTGTCTCCTCCTATAAAAGAGGTTTCAGTGGGTAGTATGCACTGGTCCTGTCATTATCTATTGGCATGAAGAGGTCTTGTCTCCTCCTATAAAAGAGGTTTCAGTGGGTAGTATGCACTGGTCCTGTCATTATCTATTGGCATGAAGAGGTCTTGTCTCCTCCTATAAAAGAGGTTTCAGTGGGTAGTATGCACTGGTCTGTCATTATCTATTGGCATGAAGAGGTCTTGTCTCCTCCTATAAAAGAGGTTTCAGTGGGTAGTATGCACTGGTCCTGTCATTATCTATTGGCATGAAGAGGTCTTGTCTCCTCCTATAAAAGAGGTTTCAGTGGGTAGTATGCACTGGTCCTGTCATTATCTATTGGCATGAAGAGGTCTTGTCTCCTCCTATAAAAGAGGTTTCAGTGGTAGTATGCACTGGTCTGTCATTATCTATTGGCATGAAGAGGTCTTGTCTCCTCCTATAAAAGAGGTTTCAGTGGGTAGTATGCACTGGTCCTGTCATTATCTATTGGCATGAAGAGGTCTTGTCTCCTCCTATAAAAGAGGTTTCAGTGGTAGTATGCACTGGTCCTGTCATTATCTATTGGCATGAAGAGGTCTTGTCTCCTCCTATAAAAGAGGTTTCAGTGGGTAGTATGCACTGGTCCTGTCATTATCTATTGGCATGAAGAGGTCTTGTCTCCTCCTATAAAAGAGGTTTCAGTGGGTAGTATGCACTGGTCCTGTCATTATCTATTGGCATGAAGAGGTCTTGTCTCCTCCTATAAAAGAGGTTTCAGTGGGTAGTATGCACTGGTCCTGTCATTATCTATTGGCATGAAGAGGTCTTGTCTCCTCCTATAAAAGAGGTTTCAGTGGGTAGTATGCACTGGTCCTGTCATTATCTATTGGCATGAAGAGGTCTTGTCTCCTCCTATAAAAGAGGTTTCAGTGGGTAGTATGCACTGGTCCTGTCATTATCTATTGGCATGAAGAGGTCTTGTCTCCTCCTATAAAAGAGGTTTCAGTGGGTAGTATGCACTGGTCCTGTCATTATCTATTGGCATGAAGAGGTCTTATAAAAGAGGTTTCAGTGGGTAGTATGCACTGGTCCTGTCATTATCTATTGGCATGAAGAGGTCTTGTCTCCTCCTATAAAAGAGGTTTCAGTGGGTAGTATGCACTGGTCCTGTCATTATCTATTGGCATGAAGAGGTCTTGTCTCCTCCTATAAAAGAGGTTTCAGTGGTAGTATGCACTGGTCCTGTCATTATCTATTGGCATGAAGAGGTCTTGTCTCCTCCTATAAAAGAGGTTTCAGTGGGTAGTATGCACTGGTCCTGTCATTATCTATTGGCATGAAGAGGTCTTGTCTCCTCCTATAAAAGAGGTTTCAGTGGGTAGTATGCACTGGTCCTGTCATTATCTATTGGCATGAAGAGGTCTTGTCTCCTCCTATAAAAGAGGTTTCAGTGGGTAGTATGCACTGGTCTGTCATTATCTATTGGCATGAAGAGGTCTTGTCTCCTCCTATAAAAGAGGTTTCAGTGGGTAGTATGCACTGGTCCTGTCATTATCTATTGGCATGAAGAGGTCTTGTCTCCTCCTATAAAAGAGGTTTCAGTGGGTAGTATGCACTGGTCCTGTCATTATCTATTGGCATGAAGAGGTCTTGTCTCCTCCTATAAAAGAGGTTTCAGTGGGTAGTATGCACTGGTCCTGTCATTATCTATTGGCATGAAGAGGTCTTGTCTCCTCCTATAAAAGAGGTTTCAGTGGGTAGTATGCACTGGTCTGTCATTATCTATTGGCATGAAGAGGTCTTGTCTCCTCCTAAAAGAGGTTTCAGTGGGTAGTATGCACTGGTCCTGTCATTATCTATTGGCATGAAGAGGTCTTGTCTCCTCCTATAAAAGAGGTTTCAGTGGGTAGTATGCACTGGTCCTGTCATTATCTATTGGCATGAAGAGGTCTTGTCTCCTCCTATAAAAGAGGTTTCAGTGGTAGTATGCACTGGTCTGTCATTATCTATTGGCATGAAGAGGTCTTGTCTCCTCCTATAAAAGAGGTTTCAGTGGGTAGTATGCACTGGTCTGTCATTATCTATTGGCATGAAGAGGTCTTGTCTCCTCCTATAAAAGAGGTTTCAGTGGGTAGTATGCACTGGTCCTGTCATTATCTATTGGCATGAAGAGGTCTTGTCTCCTCCTATAAAAGAGGTTTCAGTGGGTAGTATGCACTGGTCCTGTCATTATCTATTGGCATGAAGAGGTCTTGTCTCCTCCTATAAAAGAGGTTTCAGTGGGTAGTATGCACTGGTCCTGTCATTATCTATTGGCATGAAGAGGTCTTGTCTCCTCCTATAAAAGAGGTTTCAGTGGGTAGTATGCACTGGTCCTGTCATTATCTATTGGCATGAAGAGGTCTTGTCTCCTCCTATAAAAGAGGTTTCAGTGGGTAGTATGCACTGTCCGTATCTATTGGCATGAAGAGGTCTTGTCTCCTCCTATAAAAGAGGTTTCAGTGGGTAGTATGCACTGGTCCTGTCATTATCTATTGGCATGAAGAGGTCTTGTCTCCTCCTATAAAAGAGGTTTCAGTGGGTAGTATGCACTGGTCTGTCATTATCTATTGGCATGAAGAGGTCTTGTCTCCTCCTATAAAAGAGGTTTCAGTGGGTAGTATGCACTGGGTCCATAAAAGAGGTTTCAGTGGGTAGTATGCACTGGTCCTGTCATTATCTATTGGCATGAAGAGGTCTTGTCTCCTCCTATAAAGAGGTTTCAGTGGGTAGTATGCACTGGTCCTGTCATTATCTATTGGGTCTTGAAAGAGGTTTCAGTGGTAGTATGCACTGGTCCTGTCATTATCTATTGGCATGAAGAGGTCTTGTCTCCTCCTATAAAAGAGGTTTCAGTGGGTAGTATGCACTGGTCCTGTCATTATCTATTGGCATGAAGAGGTCTTGTCTCCTCCTATAAAAGAGGTTTCAGTGGGTAGTATGCACTGGTCCTGTCATTATCTATTGGCATGAAGAGGTCTTGTCTCCTCCTATAAAAGAGGTTTCAGTGGGTAGTATGCACTGGTCCTGTCATTATCTATTGGCATGAAGAGGTCTTGTCTCCTCCTATAAAAGAGGTTTCAGTGGGTAGTATGCACTGGTCGTGTCATTATCTATTGGCATGAGAGGTCTTGTCTCCTCCTATAAAAGAGGTTTCAGTGGGTAGTATGCACTGGTCCTGTCATTATCTATTGGCATGAAGAGTCTTGTCTCCTCCTATAAAAGAGGTTTCAGTGGGTAGTATGCACTGGTCTGTCATTATCTATTGGCATGAAGAGGTCTTGTCTCCTCCTATAAAAGAGGTTTCAGTGGGTAGTATGCACTGGTCCTGTCATTATCTATTGGCATGAAGAGGTCTTGTCTCCTCCTATAAAAGAGGTTTCAGTGGGTAGTATGCACTGGTCCTGTCATTATCTATTGGCATGAAGAGGTCTTGTCTCCTCCTATAAAGAGGGTTTCAGTGGGTAGTATGCACTGGTCCTGTCATTATCTATTGGCATGAAGAGGTCTTGTCTCCTCCTATAAAAGAGGTTTCAGTGGGTAGTATGCACTGGTCCTGTCATTATCTATTGGCATGAAGAGGTCTTGTCTCCTCCTATAAAAGAGGTTTCAGTGGGTAGTATGCACTGGTCCTGTCATTATCTATTGCATGAAAGGTCTTGTCTCCTCCTATAAAAGAGGTCAGTAGTATTGTCATTATCTAAGAGGTCTTGTCTCCTCCTATAAAAGAGGTTTCAGTGGGTAGTATGCACTGGTCTGTCATATCTATTGGCATGAAGAGGTCTTGTCTCCTCCTATAAAAAGAGTTTCAGTGGGTAGTATGCACTGGTCTGTCATTATCTATTGGCATTGAAGAGGTCTTGTCTCCTCCTATAAAGAGGTTTCAGTGGTAGTAATGCANTTAAATTTAATATTTATTATTTTAAACTCTATTTTTTAATTTACTCAATCAGTTTTAGTGTTTATTATTAATTTTAAATCTTTTTATTATTTATTTGCAATTTAAATAAATTACACTGATTTACTTCAACATTTAAAACAGTAAAACACCAGTTATAAACGAAATCATGCGGCAGCAAACCGTAAACTAAAAAATTAGGAAAAAAATATATATACCTTAAGACTCAAGTATTAGTTAGCTAAAATATTAAATGTTAAATTTTTAAAATTTTAAAATTTTAAATTTCAATAAATAACCCAAAATAATAAACCAAAAATAATATTTCAATTATCCAACTATCTCTTTGCTTTACATAATTCTAATTTTAATCCCGGTTAAAATAAAAATTAAATCCTTTTTATATAAACACTGTTCCCTAAAATTTTTTAAAATTTTAAATTTAAATTTTAACATATTTTTTCACCTTTATTTTCACTTTATTATTTATTATTTTTTATTTTTATTTTTATTTTTTGTTTTCCACTTTTATTTTTATTTTTATTTTTATTTTTTATTATCGTAAAATACACAACCTGTATTTTTTATATACTCTCAAACCAAATTAAACTAGTTATTAAATAATTTTAAATTTTCAACTTTTAACTATTAAACGACCTATAACATATCTTTTATTAAATAATAATTAAAAATAATTCCCATAAATTAATTCAAATTTTTTAAAACGTTCCTGGTCTACGAAAATGTAAACAAGCGTTCCTCTACTGAATTTAAGTCCCATTCCAACGGGCATGTTATAACACCAAAGATTAATCGTAAACTCGATTAATTTAAAAGTAACCCTGAAGAATCTATCGATGAAACTCAGTAGGTTACTCATTCCATTCTTATATATAATATATATATATATACAGGGTGTTCATAAAGCTTTTTACAAATTAAATAAAAAAAAAACCCAAATGAACAAGCTAAATAGCTGTTGGTAGGTGTGGCGCTTCACCTCAGAAACCAAAAACTATCTCCGTGGTCAGCACTAGTGAAAAGGGGATAGACTCCCTTGTTGTCTGGCTGATACCTATACTCTATATATATATTATATATTACGGGGTGTCCATAAAGTCTTTTTACAACAAGCAAATGAACAGACAAATAGGTGTTGGTAGGTGTGGTGCTCCACCTCCACATAAACAATCTCCTTGGTCTAGGGCTAGTAAAAAGGGTATAGACTCCCTTCTTGTCTGGCTGATACCTTTACTATATATAATATATATATAATATATAATATATTTATACAGGGTGTCCATAAATTTTTTTTCTAACTTTAAAAAAAAAAAAGCAAATGAACAGACAAATAGCTGTTGGTCGGTGTGGCACTCCACGCAGACACCAAAAATAATCTCTTTGGTTTAGCACTAGTGAAAAGGGGATAGACTCCCTTGCTGTATGGCTGATACCTAATATTCTGATATAGAAAATCTCTTGTCATGGACATTACGTTATTAACATGAAAGTTGTCATATGGGAAATATTTCGATAATATTATGCTTAGTATAAGAATATATATATATATATACATATATATATATATATATATATATTATATATATATTACAGGGTGTCCATAAAGTCATTTTATAACTTAAAAAATTATTACAAAAGCAAATGAACAGACAATAGCTGTTTGTAGGTGTGGTGCTCCACCTCAGACACCAAAAAATAATCTCCTTGGTCAAGCACTAGTGAAAAGAGGATAGACTGCTTTGCTGTCTGGCTGATACTGACTTTAGTTCACCCTGACGTCTATTTTACTTTTTACTCATTACAAAACGAGGAGTAGTTCTAAGTGCTCTATGTTTGCTTAGTAAGTATTTACCACGGGTAAGTGTAACTCTAAGTTGCAAGTATTGAGTATCCAGCATGGATCAAATCCACTATAAACCCAAATGCATTTCCAATGCATTCCTATAGTAAAAATCATTTTCCAATGCATTCCTATAGTAAAGATCATTGTCCAATGCATTCCTATAGTAAAAAATCATTGTCCAATGCATTCCTATAGTAAAAATCATTGTCCAATGCATCCTATAGTAAAAATCATTGCCAATGCATCCTATAGTAAAAATCATTTTCTAATGTGTTTCTTTAGTAAAAATCATTTTCTAATGCATTCCTATTGTAAAAATCATTTCCAATGCATTCCTATAGTAAAAATCATTTCAAATGCATTCCTATAGTAAAAATCATTTCCAATGCATTCCTATAGTAAAAATCATGTCCAATGCATTCCTATAGTAAAAGTCATTGTCCAATGCTTCCTATAGTAAGAATTATTGTCCAATGCATTCCTATAGAATAATCATTTCCAATGCATTCCTAGAGTAAAAGTCATTGTCCAATGCATTCCTATAGTAAGAATTATGTCCAATGAATTCCTATAGTAATAATCATTTCCAATGCATTCCTATAGTAAAAATCATTTTCCAATGCATTCCTATAGTAAAAATCATTTTCCAATGCATTCCTATAGTAAAAACCATTGTCCAATGCATTCCTATAGTAAAAATCATTTTCAATGCATTCCTATAGTAAAAATCATTTTCCAATGCATTCCTATAGTAAAAACCATTGTCCAATGCATTCCTATAGTAAGAATTATTGTCCAATGCATTCCTATAGTAAAAATCATTTTCCAATGCATTCCTATAGTAAAAATCATTGTCCAATGCATTCCTATAGTAAGAATCATTGTCCAATGCATTCCTATAGTAAAAATCATTTTCCAATGCATTCCTATAGTAAAAATCATTTTCCAATACATTCCTATTAACATGAAAGATGTCACAGTGGAAATATTTCTATAATACATCCTTAGTCTAAGAATATAAATACATATCTCTCTCTTAGTCTTTATATATATGTATGTATATATATATATATATATATATATAATATATCAGTATTTTTGTGGGAAGGGTTACAGAAAAGTATGTAAGACTTTTATAAGTGCTCTATGCTTATGTAGTAGATATTCACCCAACCCATTCACTACAGGTAAGATGTGAAACAAGGTCACAAGTATAAGGTATCTAGTAGGGATTGAACACGTATTTCAGGAGTAATTGATAATAATTATTGAGAGATATCCTTCAACAAATAATACATTTCCTTAAACAGAGTCAAAGTACAAAGCAGAAGAAAATAGGCAGAAAGTGCATGTCTTTACTGTTCAAAGAACAGAAACAAAAGAGACGGAGATGGATTCTGGAATTGTCATATGTAACCATGGACAGGCCCCATTATTCAAGGTGGACAATTATCTGTTGTCTCCCTACACTATAATTATAATTTTATTATTATCAAACACCCAAACCATTTTTTTTCTTTAAATTTTTTGTTTGAAAGCTTATAAGATGAAAATATATTTTTTTTTAAATCTCTGGCCAATAATTTTTCGAGAGATGTCTCCTAACAAATCGTCTATTTACTGAAACAGAGTCAAAGAACATAGCAGAATAAAATAGGCAGAGTGTATATATTTACTGTTCAAAGAACAGAGATCAAAGAGACCGAGGTGGATTCTGGGATTGTCAAATGTGACCACGAATAGGCCTGATTATTCAAGGAAGACAATTATCTATTGACTCTCTACAATATGATTTTAATTTTATCATTATCAATATTTTTTTTTCTTTTGAATGTTTTTTGTTTGAAAGCTTATGAGGTGAAAATAATTTCTTAATCTCTGGACAATAATTATCGAGAGAAAAAATCATTGATTTACTGAAACTGAATAGAAGAATAAAGCAGAACAAAATAGGCAAAAAGAACATGTCTTTACTGTTCAAAGAACAGAAACAAAAGAGTCCGAGGTGGATTCTGGGTTTGTCATATGTGACCACAAATAGGCCCGATTATTCAAGGGGTTAATTATCTATTTTGTTTCTTTTATTATTATTATTATCAACGCTTTTTTTAAAATTTCGTTTGAAAGCTTATAAGGTGAAAATATTTTTTTAAAAATCTCTGGAAAATAATTATCGAGAGATGATCCCTAAAAAATTGTCGATTTACTGAAATGGAATCAAAGAACAAAGCAGAACTGACCTTCATTTTTGTCGGACAAATAACGACGATAAATAAAAAATAATCTCTAACAGATTTTCCTTACCTGAAAGAAAAAGAAAAAGAACAATTAGAAAACAAATAAACGATTCATTTCAATTTGGTCACAAAACAGAAACAGAAAATCAGTCAATCAATCAATCATCATATTGTGTTTTTTTTTTTACTTTTAATCTAATCTCACTTTTTTAATTATAGAAAAAATTTAAAATTCAGAGAAAAAGAAGAAAATGGTATCACAATCAATATAACAATAACCATCCTTGTATAAGAACAGTAGTGATAATCATTGTTTTGTAATTCTGAAGGCTAAACATCTGGAAAATATTAATTAAATAGAAATAAATTGTTTAAAAAAACTTTCTACCAAACTATCGCTTATAACAAACTTGAACTTACCCTATAAACTTATCCCTTAAACTGATTCCTAATCAACTTAACAACAAACAACTACAAATTACCTACTGTCAAAATCAATAAAATTCCTTATAAAAAAAAAACATAAGAATAAATTTGACCATCCCTCACAACCTATTGCTTGGCATAAAATAACCCAGAATGGGTTGATATGCCGTTAAAATCAACCAATCAATCAAAAATCCTTGAAAAAAAGATACAATAATAAATTTGACCATTCCTCACAACCTATCGCTTAGCATAAAATAACCCTGCATCGGTTGACATGCTGTTAAAATCAATCAATCATCATATTGTGTTTTTTTTTTCTGGAAGTGCGTGGGGTAATGGTTAAAGTCATAGGAAATGGACTTGTCAACCTGAGTTCAAATCCTGGATGTGCTAATTGCATTTCACTTAGCGCTAATAACCTTGGGAAAGGTATGAATCCTACTCTCCCTCCAGCTATGAATAAATAGTAGGACAGACTGGGCTCTTTAACCTTGGTTAGGCAACCGGTCTAGGAGAAGGAAAACTCTGAATTCAAACCTGTTAAAGTCCGCTTAAGAAATTGACCTTGTGTCACATCCTGCTCGTGCGGAGGGGTTGGTAAATATATATTGTGTTTTTTTTTTTCTTTTAATTTAATCTCGCCTTTTTAGTCATAGAAAAAATTAAAAATTCAGAGAAAAAGAAGAAATTGGTATCGCAATAAATATGACAATAGCCATCCTTGTAGAAGAACAGTAGTGATAATCATTGTTTTGTAATTCTGAAGGCCTAAAACATCTGGAAAATGATGTTTTAATATGATTTAATTGTCTGTTGAAAAAAATGAAATAAAAATGGACATTTTTTTTGGAAAAAAAAAATTCTTGTCCAAAATCAATAGAATCAATCAAAGAGATTGAAGGAACAAAACAGAAGAATTGGCAAATTAGTTTGGGTCCCTCCTTCCCCGCTTTTGCACAGAATCATTAAAGACCCCTGTTACAATCTAAGGCAAAAGAAAAAAAAAAAGATTTTACGATTGTTCAAATATTTAAAACCAACACATCTAGTATCTCCCTTTAAGGCGATTGAAAATACTCCTCATTGGTTTGTTTTGGTTTACGGCATATCAACCTCAGTGGGTCATTTAATGCCGATAAAGTTTTGAAATAAATCAATTCTTAATGGATAATACAATTTTTTTACAAATACATTTTTCTATTTAACCCATAGATGGGACCCTAACAGGTACTACCACTCCGGGTCAGAGTGGACCAGGGAGCAATGGTGATGAAGGGGTGCTCCACATTCCCTAAACCTCCAAAACTGGAACCTCACCAACAGATAGAGTTTAATGTCATTCCCAGGACATGTAGACCCGCAGCCACCGCCTTCTAGCACCCATATGATAAAAAGTGGTTGGGGCTTACCATAAGGGCAATAGGGTTGGGAAAATCATATAGGTGCTAGGGCTTGACATGACCAACCGATTGATCAGAGGGGGCCTCTCCGACCGCCCGTCTAGCCCAAGATGGGACCAAAGTGGAGTATTGCATGTCATGAACTGCTCATACACCTGGGCTCTATCCTTAAGCATCATGGGTCGCCACCCACGGCCAACAGGTGGCCCCATTGGGGGAGTCTTACCCCTCTGCAGAGGTGCAGTTGGTGCATTCTAATGCCCCAGCCAACAGGGCGGTCCTCATTAGTATTTGAACACACAGAAAATCTGTTGTCTAAAAACATTTCCATTGCATTTTTATTGTAAAGATCATTTGATAATGCATTTCTATAATAAATTCTATCTCAAAAATCTTATAATGCATTCATATAGTAAGATCTGTGGACCAAGTAACCAATAAGCACCCCAAATCATCACCTTAAAGAAAGGTTCATACTTTAATTGAAAATACTCCTCATTAGTATTTGAACGCAGAAAATCTGTTGTCTAAAAACATTTCCATTGCATTTTTATTGTAAAAATCATTTGATAATGCATTTCTTATAGAAGGGGGAAAATAGAGGGGGGGAAAATAGATATTTGAGTCAAGAAGTTCCTGCTGAGGGGGGACCAAAAAGAAGCGAGTCCACCGTCTTCTCACAAGCCAAACTTTCTTTTAGTCAACACAGTCTTCGTCTTCGACCAGCAGCTGAATATCCATTGTCGTCGTCAAAATAATATTTTCTGACTGCCGTCTCATGTAAGCTTGAATGCTTCTCTTCTTGTCACCGCACGCTCTACTCGCTTTGGTTATTTATGGGCATATTACCCAAACATCCGGGCACATCAGTCGAACCTCACGTTCGTCCAGTGCCGAAATCGCATTTGTTTTTGCATGCGAGAGGACACGGGTTCGATACCGGCAGGCAAGATAATGTCTTGCTCTTTTTCCTTTCTTGTTCACCGTCACATTTCTATAATAAAATTCTATCTCAAAAATCATCTTATAATGCATTCATATAGTAAGATCTGTGGACCAAGTAACCAATAAGCACCCCAAGTCATCACCTTAAATACATTGTATCTGACAAAAACAAATTTTTACAAATTGTGTGATACTATTTCTGAACGACATCCTCTTATTTAAATAAGCATAAAAATATTTTGTAAATAAAAACTGTATTTTTATTTAAATAAACATAATTGCATTTCTCTTCTGATTAATTAAAAACTACTTTAGTATAAAAACGTCTTTCATCTTTTTTTAAATCATCGTAAGTGTTGAAAAATATTCATAAATTTCTGATTAAAAATTATTTATTTAAAAAAAGATTTTGCTATTGAATTTTAATTTGATTACGCGTACCAACCATCTATTTATTTAATTTATTGTGAGTTCAACATCTCCATAAACTTCTGATTAAAATCATTTGTTTACAAAAATTTTGAAAGTGGAAGTTACTGGTGATGAATTAAAATATGAACCTTTCATTAAGTTGATGATTTGGGGTACTTATTGGTTACTTGGTCCAAATCTGTTTCCAAAACAATTCTGTAGAAAAAATCATTCCTAATGCATTCGTACAGTGAAAATCATTCTACAATGTATTTCTATAGTAAATGCATTTTTAAAGTAAAAATCATCTTCAATGCATTTCTATTAAAAAGATCTGTTTCCAAAACATTTCTATAGTAAAAAACATTGCCATTTCATTTCTATAATAAAAATCTCTTTCCTATAAATTTCTATCACAAAAATTATCTTATAATACATTCATAAGATCGGTTTCCAAAACATTTCTGTAGTAAAAATCATTGTCCAATGCATTCCTATAGTAAAAATCATTGTCCAATGCATTCCTATAGTAAAAATCATTGTCCAATGCATTCCTATAGTAAAAATCATTTTCCAATGCATTCCTATAGTAAAAATCATTTTCCAATGCATTCCTATAGTAAAAATCATTTTCCAATGCATTCCTATAGTAAAAATCATTTCCAATGCATTCATATAGTAACAATAATTGTCCAATGCATTCATAGTAACAATCATTGTCCAATGCATTCATATAGTAAAAATCATTGTCCAATGCATTCCTATAGTAAAAATCATTGTCCAATGCATTCCTATATTAAAAATCATTTCCAATGAATTCCTATATTAAAAATCATTTCCAATGAATTCCTATATTAAAAATCATTTTCCAATACATTCCTATAGTAAAAATCATTGTTCAATGCATTTCTATAATAAAAAATTTTTCCAATACATTCCTATAGTAAAAATCATTGTCCAATACATTCCTATAGTAAAAATCATTTTCCAATGCATTCCTATAGTAAAAATCATTTTCGAATACATTCCTATAGTAAAAATCATTGTTCAATTTTCCAATATATTTCTATAGTAAAAATCATTTTCGAATGCATTCCTCTAGTAAAAATGATTTTCCAATACATTCCTATAGTAAAAATCATTTTCCAATACATTCCTATAGTAAAAATCATTTTTCAATGCATTCCTATATTAAAGATTATTGTCCCATGCATATATATATATACACACACACACACACATATATATATATATATATGTATGTATGTACATATATATACCAACCCTTCTGCACCAGTAGGATGTGACACAAGGTCAATTTCTGAGCACTATGTGAAATGCTAACAGCCTTATCCAAGATTTGAACTCAGCTCATCTAATCCAATTCCAATGATAATAACCTTTATACATCTGCACCTCCCCCCCAGTGCATTCATTTAGTAAAATAATTTCCAATGCATTTCTATATTAAGATATTAAACAATGCCCTCAAGGTTTCCAAGTCAATACTATCAAGTGTAAACAAAATCTATGTTTGTATATCGATATAGAAATTATTTTTTTTTATTCAACAGCGCATGCCATCTTTTGTGTGCTTAAAATAATTCTTCAAATTTGAATAAATCGTTAAAATGTCTGTTATGAGCTATTAAACAAAATGAAAAATCGATTATAACTCATATATTATATATATATATATATATATATATATATATACACAAATATATATATATATATATTTACCAACCGCTCCACACGAGCAGGATGTGACACAAGGTCAATTTCTTAAGCGGAGTTCAGCAGGTTTGAGTTCAGAGTTTTCCTTCTCCTAGACCAGTTGCCTAACCAAGGGTAAAGAGCCCAGTCTGCCCTACTATTTACCCATAGCTGGAGGGAGAGTAGGATTCATACCTTTCCCAAGGGTATTAGCGCTAAGTGAAATGCAATTACCATGTCCAGGATTTGAACTCTGAGCGACGAGTCCATTTCCCATGACTTTAACCATTACACCACGTGCTTCCTACTATACAAATATAAATATGTGAAGAGAAATGGAAGTAAATCCGACGGTATGTAGTATAGTGAGAATTTGAAAAAACACAGGTTTAAATGAAATGAGTGGTAAGTTTATTAGCTGACGCTGCAGTGTTTCGATCTGTTAAGTAGATCTTCTTCAGGGCTTTTGTTGATATAAGGAAGAGTAAAAACAAAATTTAAAAAAAATTATCACAGAATAATGAGGAGACTGTGATAGTCCTTGTTTTTCAATCTGTTCAAAGATGTTTTGAAAGGGAGTTAACGTTCTTAGAATAATTTGAAAATTGAGAAACGCTGGAAAGATAGACGGTTTGAAATATGACATCAAGTATTTTTCTTTTATGGTGTGTGTGTGAGTGAGTGTGTGCATTTTTCTAGGTGTTGTGTGTGCACGTGTGTGTGTGTATATGTTACGAAAGAGCACATCAAAACAATGCTCAATGTTATGTGCGAGTGTGCATGCATATATATATATGTATAGCTGTCAATGTCTGAGAGGTTAATGAACTGGGCTGATGAAAAGTCAGTTGGGTTTTTCGCTCCTGGTCAGAAGTACTTTCTGTGTCCAACCATACAGATGAGATGGGAAACATCAACACACAGTCTGTGGATGACATATATATATATATATATATATATATATATATATATATATATATATATACATACACAGTGATGTTGATAGCTTTTTAATTTAGTGCATCCTGGGATGCACATATTTGCTTTGAATGAGTCCCCTGGAAAAGTTATGAGTCCCAACTAAAGACATCTAACCCTATCCTGTAATCTATCCTGTGTAATTTGTTTCTAAGAAACTATTGAAATGTATTTACAATTAGATTGAAATGGTGAGGGAAGAAAAAAGAAAAACACTGGGATGCATGGATATGATTTTACTGCATCCTTTTAGATTTTTTATATGTCAGTGATGCAGGACACATACCTATCAGTATCTCTCTCTCTCTCTCTCTCTCTCTCTCTGTGTATATATATCTATATATCTCTCTCTATATATATTCAGTGATGCTGATAGGTACATGTCCAACTATGGCTATGTAGTTGCTTGGTTGGATTTTCTGGCATGTCAACCTTTGTTGGGTTATTTTATGCTGAATTGATCTTTTTTTTTTTTCAATCCTTTTAATTTTACGTTGGGCGTTTAAGTGACACAAGACCATTTGGAATTTTTCATTTTTAAAATTGAGTGAAACAGAATGGGACAAACAAGAAATCTGCGATTAGGCAACACCAGATAATCAAGATTTACATTTTTGCATTGCATCTTGAACAATTTGGACGGTCTCATTAATACCTAGATGATATTAATGATAAAGAACAAATTATATCTAAACAAAACTAGATAAGACACATCGGAATAGTAAGTGTATTATGTGTGGAGATAGAGACAAGATGCACAGGGGAAATATAGAGCAAATACTACCAGCATATGGTCTCCCCAAAGAAACTGGTACTGCTATGATGATGCTCTATGAAGACATGAAATCAATGGTTCATTCACTCGATACGGACACAGATTTCCTTAACATTACATTAGCACCATTTATATTCATAATATGCCTAAACTATGTTCTATGGAATGGCTGCACCACTTGGTTCTAATTCTTGGAGAAAAAGCTAGATGGGAACTACACAAGTATACTGCATGCTGTCTTGAACAAATTCTGGAAGCAGCACCCCTCAAGAAAGCTACTGAACGGCCACTTACCTCCTATCACACAAACCATATAAGTAAGATGAAAAGGCATGCTAGATACTGTTGGAGAAGTGTAGAATAAACATACTAAGTTCCAATTCCCATTGAATTGGTAAGACAAGGCAACAAGGAACCGTAACTTAATACGGATCTAACCTTGTTGCGATTCTACTGCAGAATGCCAGAGTATTTATGAAGCCTCATAACATCATAGAAACCAAGCAGCCAATCAGGACTCAAGGAATGGAATCACCCAAATACATGAATGGACTATTCTTGATTTCCATAAATACCAGCTGTCTTGGGCACCAGTCAGTAGTGCTTAGTTGCTGTTGTTCAACAGTATACTCAGCTCACAACACAGTTGGATGCTAATCACCCAACAGATATCTACAAGAAGCAATGACAAATTCTTAAGTGGTGTTCTCCTGTGGACACCTACAAATGGACGCAAAGTAACTTTTTCATTTAATTTGGTTGGTCAGGCAGCAATAACCATTGACCTTCGATAATTTACCAAAATAGAAATTTAAAAATTCAAAATGAAAATTCGGAAAACATGTCTGATATAAAATTCATTCAGAGTGGTTCCCCTTTTTAGGTTGGAGCTATAGGAAATAATCCCAGTTTTAATAAATAATTACTTGGTGTTATTGATCTCTAATATTATTGTTTTATTCTCCAATGTATTAAAATCAATTCTCTGAATGATCTTATATAGAAAACAATTAAAATATAATTAAAATAAGTGTAATCTTTTTATATGTGTTCTTATTTAATGTCATTAGTCTCTCCAATTTAATATATTCCATTCCATTAAAATTGAAAATAATTACACCAGGAGGGTGCATATTCTTACTAGTATTCGTAATATAGCAATGTGAGTTGGCAACAGCACCAGATCTAAATGAACCTACTTCTGATTGATGAATCCTGGGTGATTCTGACAAGACAAAGAAACTGAATCTACATGGAAGAGATTCATAGTTTTGTCTAAGAGCAGAGGTGAGACAGAAACCAGAGAGTTTGGACAAGCCCAGGGTTCTTGCATTAGACAATTTACCACACTTTCTCTACTAAGTCTGTGCAACAGAGTGCTGCTATGATGAATAAACTGTGCTTACTATAATCTGTTGTCCAAGACTTTTTCTCACAATGAATTTATTTTTAGACAATTTTGGCTATTCCATTTGATTTGAAGAGCATTAACCGAAACTTTTAGTAGGTTTATATGTCTCATTAGATTTATCTTTATTATTTGCTCTACTTAGGTATTGAGCAATTTTTACTTATTAGCTTTAGTTTGCTGAATGAAATTGTATGAATATATATATATATATATATATATACATATAAATTGTTTTTTCTTTTGGCCAAATAATGTACCAATAGTTGGAACGATCTTTTTTGGTCTTTTCTTTTTTCCAAAAAATGTTTTCTCCCCGGGTAATGTGTGGTAGTATATTTTTACAATCAAACTATTTTCTGGATTTTTCTCACCGCGAGGATTTACCAACAAGTTTGGTATATTATATATACTAGCAAATATATGCACCCTCCGGGTGCAAGTATTTAAGTTTTAATATAATAAAATATCATGTTAAATTAGAAAGGCTAATGAAACTGAATGAGAATTCAGATAAAAATTTTTGGAACGAAAAATAGAACAACTTTGAAACTAACTCTTCCATCATTTTCCATTACTCCCGTCTTTCAGTGGTAAATTTTCCTAATTTAACTATTTAGTTAAAGTAGGAAGTAAAGAATAATATTACAGTTATTTCTTCTTGTTAATGGATTTCTTTTAAGATTTATCCCGAGATTTTTACTCATATTCAATAAGATAAAACCAAACAATTAGAAATCAATAATACTAAGCATATATTTATTATAATCAATTTTTTAAGATCAATATGCAAATTAGCCTTCCCATTCACACTGTGAACCGCTATTTTGTTGTATATATAAATACAAGCGATCATCTAAGAAGCTGTATCTGCAAACAATCAGATTTTATGATTATTAAACTTTTTCTTTATTTTGATACATCAGATGATTCTTTAAAAATATTTCATGTCGAGTAGTTAATGTATTTTCTAGATATTTAAAATTCATGGAATTTTCTTCAAGTGAGCAAACGTTGACGCCCTCCCCCACAAGTTTTAATTGAAAAGGTTTTCTTCCAAGCCCTAATTGTATTGTTACATAATTATTGGATTCCTAATACATTTTAAAGGTAGTGTAGAAATCATTATGGCGATTAGTGACTGCTGATGGCCTTGAGAGTGAGTGACAACGCTTGACCTCACTCTGACCTTGCTTTCCGGGGATAAATTGTGAGAACCGGAAACCCCATAGAAGGCCCTCTTCCGGTTTAAGGATATAGTAAGTTTAAGTCAGTTAGAAGTTGGAAGCCGAGCTCGTAACATGTAAGCCTCA
The DNA here is from genome assembly GCA_023376005.1 of Doryteuthis pealeii. Taxonomy (NCBI): domain Eukaryota; kingdom Metazoa; phylum Mollusca; class Cephalopoda; order Myopsida; family Loliginidae; genus Doryteuthis; species Doryteuthis pealeii. The sequence continues at coordinate 54,967,670 of CM042178.1, read as the reverse complement.
TCTGCGCAGATTGTCTGGGTTGGGGATTTACAAATAAAGTAACATCAACGTAAATCGAAATCTTGTGTTTATTACCTAAAAACTAACAATGACACAGGGCTTCTGATAAGGAGTGATCCCTAACAGAAACCAGACCCGGAATCCCCAATAGAAGACCAGACCTTAGAAGATATATCAGACCAAGACGTTAGAAGATAGAACCAAAGCCGGCCAGAAGAAAAGACGACCAGAGTAAGAAGTAAGAAGGGTATACAACGTTATATAGACTAGCAAATGTATGCACCCTCCGGGTGCAAGTACTTAAGTTTTAATGTAATAAAATATTATATTGAATTAAAAAGACTAACGAAATAAGAATGAAAAAAAAGATCTGAAACAGAGGGGGCTATAATCAAAAAATAGAACAACTGAAACTTACTCTTCCACCCCTCCCCTCTTTCATTACTAAATTTTTCTAATTTAACTAGTTAAAATAGGAAGTAAAGAATAAAATTACAGTTATTTCTTCTTGTAAATAATTTTCTTTTAAGATTTATCTCCGAGATTTTTGCTCATATTCATTAAGATAAAACCAAACAATTAGAAATCAATAATACCAAGCACATATTTATTAAAATCAAATTTTAAATATCAATATGCAAATAAGCCTTCCCGTTCATACTGTATGCCGCTATTTTGTTGTATATATAAATACAATCACATGTTATTAGTACGTAGATATGATCAACAGTATTAATAATGTAAAACAATTTTATTAATAATTGAAGGTTTAAAAGAATGAAACCATGGATAATTTGACGTAAATAATTAAGGGAATTGTGACTTGAGTAGTGATATAGTTTCGGTTACAGACAGAAAAACACACAATCTCCATTATGATAAGATTTGGTACTGTGAAAACCCCAGTACGTAACAGTATCATTGCTACTGCACTACTCGGAAGATTTGTTTTAAATAGAAAACGTTTGACTGAATTTAAATTCAAATAGATAATGTTTCACTCAATAGCAGTAAGGACTTATAAACACTTTTACCGAAAAAATGTTAGCCTGAACAAGACAGATTTCACTACACACTGGTACCTAGCTACAAACTGCTTCCCCCTACCCGACATCCAAGCATAATTTCTCTTAAAATTTTTTTTTTTGGTTGGGGGTAAAGGCAGGGTCAAAGTGATAATAATGTCTTTATCGGACTGAACAACGAAGCAGTCATCCATTTATCTTTCCAATTGTTCAAGTGGGGTAGCCATGAAAACAATAAATTAATTTCACAAGATTCAAAGTTCATCTCAGTTCATGCAGAAACGTAAGTAGAATATACAATGAGGTTATTACACAGTCGGATATCATTGAACCCATTTGACCCTGAATTTTCTGTTTGTTTTGTTTTTATTTATATACCAGAAGATTTTTTGCATGAGCTATTTTCAATAGATTTTCAACATTAAACCTTGCTGTTAATTCAACCGGAAAGTTGATCATGTTCGAAATCCTTAAAAACAAAACAACAACAATAATAATAATAATAATAATAATAATAATAATACTCAAAAGAGAAACTGAATCACTAATAATTGCTGCACAGAATAATGCCATAAGGACAAACTATATCAAAGCAAAAATTGATAAGACCCAACAAAATAGTAAATGTAGACTATGCGGTGACAGAGATGAGACTGTAAACCATGTACTATGCGAGTGTAGCAAACTAGCACAACGGGAGTACAAAACTAGGCACAACTAGGTTGGAAAGATGATCAACTGGGAATTATGCAAAAAATTTAATTTTGACCTTACAACAAAATGGTATATGCATAAACTAGAATCTGTTCTTGAGAACGAAACACATAAATTTCTCGGGGACTTTGAGATAAAAACGGATCACCTTATTCCAGCAAGAAGACCAGACCTAGTGTTGATTAACAAAAAAGAAAGAACTTGTCAACTGGTGGATTTTGTAGTTCCAGCAGATCAGAGGGTGAAGCTAAAGGAAAATGAAAAAATGGACAAAATAATGAGGACTGTCTAATGTTGCATGTTCAAATCTTGAGTGTATTTATTCTATATTATGACGATTTGGGGTAATGTGATGTAAGCAGTGACGTAGTTTTTGTTACAGACAAAAACCGGAAGCGAATCTCCATTATTAATAGGTAAGTTATAATGATTCAAAGAGTATATACATTATTTTGGGACACACTGTTTTTAATTGTTTAGTCTTAACAATAAAAAAACAGGAACATTATACAAGAAGTTAAGCAGAGATGAGTCGGTTCTATACTTAGATGGTGACCATTTAAGCAACAGCACATACTTGGTTGAATGGTTGATTGATTTTAACGGCATATCAACCCGTCTTTATATAGGGATGCTGAGTGTGAAAGTGAGAATTGCGCAGGGACAAGTGCATGCACAACAAACGCACCAGTGTTGCCAAAAACGGCACAGTTTCCTTGCATCCCCAGCGCTTTGGAGACATTACTTTTCGGATTACACTTATTTATATATATATATATATATATATATATCTATATCTGTTTATAATATACATTGTTTGGGGTTTAGTATGAAGCATTACGTATGAAATATAAGAAACTCAGTTTTTTAATGTTAAGTTTCGTTTTATTACGTTAAATTTCCGGAGCCGTGTGAGCCTCTTCTTCCGAAATCTTTAAAAAATTAACGAAATAAAACGAAACTTAACATTAAAAAACTGAGTTTCTTATATTTCATACGTAATGCTTCATACTAAACTCCAAACAATATATATATATAATACACATTTATCAAATAAGAAGCATACGTCGCGGATCCCTCTACAACACCATATATATATATATATATATATATTATATATATATATTAGCCCTGAAGAGCACTAAGCGAAACTTTTAGTAGGTATATCTGACTCATTAGGTTTATCTTTATTATTTGCTCTACTTAGGTATTGAGCACTCTTTTACTTGTTAGCTTTAGTATATCCTAGCGGTTTTTGTATAAATATATATATATTTCATATATATACATATACATATAAATTGTTTTTTCTTTTGGCCAAGTATTATAGTATCAACATATTATTTTTGGTTGGTACGACTATCTTGGTCTTTTCTTTTTTTTTTCCCCAGGTAATGTTTGGTAATATATTTTTTATAATTAAACTATATGTTGTGTATTTATATTTATACTTTTGTAGTAATTGGTTTTAACAATGTGTTAGCACCATTAGGGATTATGTTGTATGGTATTGATTAGTTTCATGTCTATATTCTATAGTATAATTTTATTTCCCTCAAAAAGAACAAAATGTCCTCCATGTTGACATTTTCAAATAGATTTTTCATATTGTTTGCATTAAAATAACGGTTTCTGATGTGAACAAAAATAAATGTTTAACAGTCAAAGAGACTTAAATAAACAGGTACTACCACTCCGGGTAAAGAGTGGACCAGGGAGCAATGGTGATGAAGGGGTGCTCCACATTCCCCAGACCTCCAGAACTGAAAACTCACCATCAGATAGAGTTTAGCGTCATACCCAGGACATGAAGACCCTCGGCCATCGCCTTCTAGCACCCATATGATAAAATAGCTTGAGTTTGCCATAAGGTATCGTATAGGGGAAAATCTGCATTCTATGAATAATTGTGCTATAAATAAAACAGAATATCAAAGGGACTTGATTTGGCATTAAATGACCCGAAAAGGGTTGATATGCCTTAAAAAATAAATGACCATTGTTGCAATCAAAATAACGAGGAGTTCAACCATGTTTTCTGTTACCAAATACAACAATTCAGGAAAATGTTGTTTTTTTTAATAGAATTAGATTGTTAAACAAAAAGATTATTTTTCTTTCAATGCTTCTAAAATATTTTTTCGAATCAATCAAAGAGATTGAAAAGGCAAACTCATGTTTGTTCTTCTGTCAACCCTTCTTTCTTTCTTTCTTTCCTTCTTTCATTGTTTTTTTTTCTTTTCTTTTCTTTTCTTTCCTTCAATACTTTCTTTCTTTCTTTTTCTTTTCTTTTCTTTCCTTCAATACTTTCTTTCTTTCTTTCTTTTTCTTTTGTTCTTCTTTCCACAGTTGTTTCTTTCTTTTTCTTTTGTTCTTCTTTCCACAGTTGTTTCTTTCTTTTTCTTTTGTTCTTCTTTCCACAGTTTTTTCTTTATTTCTTTTTCTGTTGTTCTTCTTTCCACAGTTTTTTCTTTATTTCTTTTTCTGTTGTTCTTCTTTCCACACCTCTCTCTTTCCTTCAGTTCTTTCATTCTTTCTTTTTCTTTTGTTCTTCTTTCCACACTTCTCTCTTTCTTCAGTTTTTCTTTCTTTTTTCTTTTGTTCTTCTTTCCACACTTTTATCTTTCCTTCAGTTTTTTTCTTTCTTTTTCTTTGTTCTTCTTTCCACACTTCTCTCTTTCCTTCAGTTTTTTCTTTCTTTCTTTTTCTGTTGTTCTTCTTTCCACAGTTTTTTCTTTCTTTTTCTTTTGTTCTTCTTTCCACACTCTCTCTTTCCTTCAGTTTTTTTTTTTCTTTCTTTCTGTTGTTCTTCTTTCCACACTTCTCTCTTTCCTTCAGTTTTTTCTTTCTTTCTTTAATCTATTCTTTTCTTTTCTTTTTCTCTTTCCTTTTTCTTTTCTTTCTACTCTTTCTTTTTCCTTTCATTCTTTCTTTCAACCCTCCTTTCTTTGTGCTTTTCTTACTTTTTCTTTCTTTCATTTTATTCTTCCTTCATTTTTTCTTTTCTTCTATTCTTCTTTCTTTTCTTTTGTTCTTCTTTCAATCCTTCTTTCTTTCAATCTGCTTTTTTTAAATCTATCCTTTTCTTTCTCTCTTTCCTTCTTTAACTTTGATATACTTTCCTTTCTTTTTTCTTTTCTTTTTTATTTCTTTCTTTTATTTTTCTCTCTTATTTTTCCTTTTGCTCTTTCTCTCCTTCTTTCTGCTCTTTGTTTTTCCTTCCTTCCTTTCTTTCTGCTTTTTCCTTTTTGTTCTATATTTTTCCTTTCATAATTTCTTTCTTTGTGCTTTTCTTTTCTGTTATTCTTCATTCATTCTTTCTTTCTTTTCTATTATTCTTCATTCTTTCTTTTTTTCTATTTTCTTCATCTTTCTTTCTTTCTTTTCTATTTCTTCATTCTTTCTTTCTTTCTATTATTCTTCATTCTTCTTTCTTTCTTTTCTATTTTTCTTCTTTTTTCTTTCTTTTCTATTATTCTTCTTTCTTTCTTTCTTTCTATTATTCTTCATTCTTTTCTTTTCTTTTCTTTTATTCTTCATTCTTCTTTCTTTCTTTCTTTTCATTATTCTTCATTCTTTCTTTCTTTTCTATTATTCTTCATTCTTTCTTTCTTTTCTATTATTCTTCATTCTTTCTTTCCTATTATTCTTCATTCTTTCTTTTCTATTATTCTTCATTCTTTCTTTCTTTTCTTGTTTTTCTTTCTTTCTTTTCTTCTGTTTTTCTTTTTCTCTCTTAATCTATCATTTTCTTTTCTTTCTTTCCCTCCTTTAACTCATTTCATTTTCTTGTTAATCTTAAATTGTCCCCAAAAGCCATCAATTGGTCCCCAATCTCCATACTCAAACCACAACCAACAACAAAGCAATTTATAAAAATACCCCCTTAAAAACAAAATGGCCGACAACAAAACCTCCAAAGACACAACAACAACAACAACAACCTGTAGACGTTCATAATAAAAGGGAGAGGGAGGGGGCAGTAAAAAAGAACAATTTCACTTTGGTGTGAATCAAGCTATGAATAAAGCTTAACCCCATTGGTATATCGCTTGACTCTAAGCTCCAATCTAATTGTTTTAAATATTCAATATTTATTTCAAAGGAATTGAAGCATAAAACCTTGCTGATTATTATAGCAGAGATGGTGCCGGTGCCGGTGCCATGGTTGCTGCCGCTGCCGTTATATAAAATTGATTCCTTGATCAGAAAAAGATGCGATGCTTTTTATTGATTGAAAAGTCAAAATCAGGTGTGAAAAATATTTTTTTTCACCGAAAAAGAAAAAAAAAATAAATAAATAAAATAAATGAAATATAAAGAAAAAAAAAAAAAAATAAATAAATAAATAAATGAAATAAAAATAAAAAATAAATGAATAAATAAATGAAATATAAAGAAAAAAAATCTAGTTTTATTTCTGTTTGTTTTTTTTTGTTTTTTTTTTGTTGTTTTTTTATTTTTTTTTTTTACGGTTTCTAAGGGAGAGACGATAAAAATAGAAAATAAATAAATAAAAAAGATATAGTCAACAACAACAAAGATGTCTTCGTTTCCTTAACGAATCTTCCTACTTCCTTCGGCACCCCCCATTTCCTTTTTTTTTTTTTTTTTTTTTCCTCACAAGGACTTGTTCACACGTTTTCAAATTCTTTTCTCTCTCTTTGCTGTTTTTTTTTTTTTTTTTTTTTTTTAATCTAGAAAAATTTTCAACGTTTACTTTTCTTTTCTTAATGTGGAGGCGGGTAGTGTAATGGCTAGAGTCGTAGAAAATGGACTCGTCGACCTGAGTTTCAAATCCTAGACAATTCTGTCTACATAACATAGTGCTAATACCCTGGAAAAGCTTAAG